>JAHRHY010000015.1:0-1200000 GCA_019671135.1 Linnemannia hyalina
CTCGGAGATCCAAAAGGTCTGCAATGTCCTGGTTCCTTGCGACAACAACGCCTTCGTCAACTCCCAGGTCGCCGCTGAACAACTTCGGGATCCTGACGCGAATGAGGACGACATGTTGTTCAACGTCTTCCATATCCCCCTCGCAAAGCCAAGGTTCGAAATTTTTTCATTGGCGGCTTAAGGGAATGGATGTTTGCCGTGCCCGACGCGAACGGTGTGACAGTCTTGTTTTATTTGACCGAGTCCGAGTATACCCAACTGGTGAGCGCCTCCAAGAACATTCAAATACTCAGGATTCGTCTGGACGAGGACAAGAGCAGGTCACACAATGCTCAGAGTATCCAGGCATTTATCATCGAGTCCGAGATCAAGCTGATCCCCAATGGAGCTGCATTGGTAGATCTGATTACCGCCAAGTTACCCGAGATTGTGCAGGTCGAGTCCCAGGGTCATGAGATTGTTGCGCTCATCGAGAAGTTGAAGGCGGACGCGGTTCAGGCTGGAGGGCAGATGTATCTCTCAACCCCACAGTTTCTCCAGGCGATTCAACCGCACCAGGCTAGGCGCGCGGAGCTCGAGGCGAAGTATAGCGCTCTCAAGGCTTTGTTCCTGGGCTGGACTCCACACCAATTTGGCATGGGAAAACGAGTGGTAGAGCAGCTGAGGCCTGGCCTCGAGAAGGGTATCCAGGAGAATTATGCGCGTGCTGAGCGTCAGGCGGCGGCGATCGAGTCAGAGAGAGGGCGCATTCTTAATCAGGCCAGGATGATGGTCAAGCCTCTCACGGAGCAACAGGCACAGGAGCGGCTGGTGAAGTCGAAGGTGGAACGCGCGTTTGCGGATAGGCTCGGCCGCAAGGAGGAATTTGTCATGAAGTCCGTCGAGGTCGAAACAAGTCGGACGAGAACTTGGCCCCTTATCGTTGCAGAGCTCCTGATGCCCGTGATCATGATCAACCAGCTCAAACTGGAGACCACAAAGCATCTGAACGATACCAACTGGGTGAATCAGGACCATCGGATCCGCAGCGTCCTGGCCCTGCCGCATGCCAAGGAGTGGTGGGATGTCGCTCCGGAAGTCGTCTTTGGAGGCCCGACGCCACATCACTCTTTTTGGCCGATCAACCCGCGCAAGAGACTCCCCAACCAGTCATTTTTCCAGTTCAAGGATTATCTGGATTGGATGTTCCAGGAGAAGGAGAGCCGATTCCGTCGTTTCAACCAGCGCCCTAACACTTCAGGAACAATAGGATCAGGATCAGCGGGAGCTTCGATCCAAGAACAATGGGACGGTGTAGATCCTGGGGTGGTTCAGGCGACCTGCCAGTTGTCAAGTCGCTTTGGATTAGTGGATTTTAACCGCGAGATCCGACAGGCGGAACTGGTAGGATGGGCACGGATCTGATTGGGGACCTTATGATGCCAGCTGAACCACATATGCTCCTGCAGGACGGTGTGAGCTCCTCCGCCGGCGCAAACGCGGAGTGTCCCATCTGCCAGGACGAACTTGTCATCTCAGGATCTGGCTCCGACAGCGTGATCAAGCTCAAGTGTTGCCGTCATTGCTTCCACGAAGCATGCATTGCCGAGTGGTTCAAGTCAAGGACGCCCCAGCTTAAATGTCCCATGTGCAACGTCATTGTGCACTAGTGAGGCCAAATCGGGGCAGCCAAGAGGGGCATTGCTCGGTCCTCAGAAGCTTGGCCCTATGCCGGATGGAACTTTGGGCTACTTCTTTGGATGTTCGACTTTGTTGTTACTTTATTTACATTGTGATGCCCTCCCACACGATTTCTGAACCGACGCCCACCAACCCCCGCGCAACAGTGACCATCCCGGCCGATGTTCGCTACGCCATCGTCCCCTTTACCTCCCGCCTCGGCCCTTTGTGATGATGAGAATTTTGACGCTCTTCTATTACGGACACCTTTTCAAGGTCGGTCAGTCGTTGACAAGAGGAATGAACAATGTAGTGGTCTGGAATGGTGTCCACTTGCGGACGTCGATGTCAGGACACTTTGGGTTCCCAGCACCCAACTGGGAGATGAACTGCTGGACAGAAATCAACCAAAGGGCATTGGAATGGGGCTTGATGAGATTGTACTTGGTATTCCCGCTGCAGACGGACGGATCACACAGACAGGATCGGCGATTGCAGCACAGCAGGCCCCGGCCAGCAGAATCGCCATCCCGAGACTCTTGCTGCAGAGATGGAGGCTGAAGGAACTTACCCAGAAAATCTTTGATCAGGACCAGCCCTTTCTCTTTCGGCTCTGACTTTGGCTCCGTCCGACAGCGCCAACACCATACGCCACTCGCTCTTGACGCAGTTGACAGGCAGGACATTCCCACACACATTGAATCATATCCAAAAAAAACAACAGAAAGTACAACAATAAAACACAAGCACATTCAGAAACGTTGAATTCCTATTTGACAAGAGATTTTAATTTCCGCCTGCATGGCACGGTTCCAAGGTAGCAGACATGGTGTAAGTACGATCGAGGTGTGCCTCTACCCCTGGATCGCCCGACCCGCGAACCAAATCCTTCTGGACACTGGTGATGGCTCTGTTAGTCTGGGAAGAAGGATCGGTCAAGAGGGCCATGTTGTTCTGGACTGTGCGGATATTCGCCATCATGTTGAGGAGTGCCTCTTGTGTTGAGCGGAGTGTCTTTGCAGCCTCTCCCAATCCTAGTTTTTTTTTTTTTTTTTTTTTTTTTTTTTTCATATTGAAGTGACGAAGAAAGTAAATAATTTGTCACGTAGTTTCCAAGACGAAAGTGTCATTTTTTTCTTCGTTACCTGGGATGGTGTCTTGTTCTTTTGAAGGGTGTGACCCGCGTTGCCGTTGTTGTTGCTGTTGTTGGTATACGAGGACGTGTTGGGAGGCATTGTGTTGTTGGTAAGAGTCGTGGAAGATGTTCATGGCGCGGATGAGCTGATGCGACGCGGTGTCGAAGTCTGATAGTGTCGAAGTATTCATCTCTAAAGACGATGAAGCCGCTTTCCATGCCGGGGTCTATTTTCATTTATGCGCATAATGACAGGGACAGATAGCATGGTGTTAAGATGCGGTAGATTCTGATCTACGAAAAGGCGTGTGATGATAAATTGAAAGAGTTGGGTTGAGTGTATTGTAGTTGGTGTTGCGAGTACAGTACCTTTGAAAGGGCTTTATTGATCTCGACACGCGTCGTCTCAAGGAGGGCCTGGAAGTCCGACATGATGGCGTTTAAGTCTTGGAGTTGCTGGTTGTTGTTGGACTGATTGCTGAGAAGATGGGCATCTTGAAGGATATGGTCAGGGAAGAGTTGGACAGAGCCCGTGAAGAGACTGGAATGGAATGAGGGTGTGGAGAGGACGGTGTCCATGAGTCTGCATGCGTTGGTGGCATCTGTCTTTGTCTTGGAGTCGGTTCCTGATCCGGGTCCGGGTATTGTTCCGGGTGGTGTTGTCTTTGTCTTTGTGTTGTCGTTCATGCTGTTCACTTGTTTGTAGAGGTGGTAATGAGAAAGGGTTGTTGCATGGAAGTTCATGAAGGTATTTTGGCTTGTGAAAGGGGTCACAGAGAGAGATAGAGTGCGCCACTAATTTCCGGAGATGATATAGTGGATTTCACGCAAAATTATCAATTTATGATCAATGTTATTCTTGGTATAAAAAGTGCGAGCCAAAAAGGCCTATTCAATTAAGCGAAGTTGATACTGGCGAAAAGCATACCCTATTCTCCAGCCTCACCCGCACCTAACCAACACACACACAACACACTCTCTTCAGAAAGACAACACTCGATCTCTTTTTTTCTTCCCTTCACATTCTATACATCTGTTCCCTTTTCTACACGACACTGAACGACAACCCCACTACATTATACGCAGATTAGCGGCTTATAATGGTTTATAGATTTTTTTATTCCGAGCACGATAGACAGTTATAAACCAGTCACATATGTGTGAATAGATTGTTTCATGTGCCCTCTCCTCTCGTGCCTGTGCCTGAACACATTGAGAACTGCGTTGCCCTCCTGCTTACATCACACTCTCTGCTCTCTATTCCTCTCTGCTCTTCCCTCCCTCTATCCCTAGGTCCTTCTATCATCACTCTCTCTACTCCCCTCTCTACTATCCTCTTCTCTCCTCCTTCCCTCAGCTTTGCCCTCACCCTGCTCCTAACCATATGTAGAGCGAGCTGACATGTAACACTGTGATAGACCAAGGATGGTGTTTATTCTCTTCTCTTTGGGTACTTTCTCGAGGGTGCTTTGGGAAGAGCCTTGTAGTATTTATCAATTGAACCAACAGTATCGATTTGCCCTCTTACGAAGGCAAGTGCATTGTTTACGGCGGACTTGTCAACCTGCAAGCCAGCTGGGATAGAGCGCAGAACCGAATGTACAATGTCCTTCTTCCACTTGTAGAGCTGTGCATCTTTGCCTCGCCACGCTGATCCGAACCACCTATTAAGCTCTGCGATGGAGGGGGACCCATCGACGCCGTGGTAAAACCACTCTTGCCACAGTTGGTCGAGCGTATTCGGTCGTGGGATCAGCTTGCACTCGGGCATTAGGGGCATATGGTGTTGGGTCTCTCCTCTCGCCCTCTTCTCGTCGGCGACTAAGACGGCTACTTGTCGCATTCTGTCCTCGACATTGTCGCTGGGGTTGAAAGCGGCCAGAGCTGCGCGGCGGTGCGCATCCCTTGAAAGAACTGCAGTGGAAGAAGTCGGAGGTCTTGATTCTTGCTGGCCAGCGTCCGGCTCTGGAAGCTGAAGAAGAGCGATGGCGGTAGCCATAGTGGTACTCTGGCTTGCTGCACTGCCGTTGACGTCGTCACTGACATTCACCTCATCGTCCTCGCTAATCGCCACCACGGCTTCCACCGTTGACTTGAGAGCTTGCATCAACTGAGATCGAACGGCATCCTTGTTCAAACATTGTCGCTTGTTGCCTGCCAGTTTGTCATTGTTGCCAATGCACCGCTTCAAGTCCTTCAGCTCGGATGCTGTCCTATCATTCTGAGCTTGTAAAGTAGCTGCTAGAACATTCATACCGGCGTGCAAACTCTGAAGTCCGGCTTGCTGGCTTTGCTGCAGGCTCCGGATTGCAGCATCTTGGACACCGAGCCTCGCGCCGACCCTGTCAAACTCCAGTTGGATGATGGGTGTGGCAGATGCGAGGGAATCCGTGAGAGGAGAGGGATTTCTCATGCTCTCGAGTAGGGTTTGCTGGAAATCTTGAAACGCAGGTGTTTTGAAGACAGGGTGATCGAAAACAGGGTGCGCGGCGGCAGCACCACCCCCGAACAGGATGACAGCTGCATCCTGAAGGATAACCTTTCGCAGGTGGGCGAGAAGGCTAAGATGGCGCTTTCTTGAAATGACCTCATTCGACAGAACGGTCTGCATATCCTTGTCCGTGTACACCTGCTTGACTTCCTTGCACTCGCCCCGTCGCAGCTTCTCACGCAACTCCTCGCGTCCGTGGAAAACGTCGCAGTCACGCATAATGTTGTCAATCGTGAGCCTCCAGAACGTGTCGGAGCAAGCATCCTCGATGAAAGGGAACAACTGCCTTTGGAGCTCAATGCTGGGGATCACAGTGTTCCGAGCCAGCCAAAAGCGCTCTAGACGGTCGCGGTCAAATCCAGCCAATCGAAGGGCCACTGAAGGCTCTACACCCTCGAGATAGTGAGTTGAGAGACGGTTCGATGCCCAGTTCCCGTGCTTAGCGATCGCCTCTACCGTAGATCCACACATATGCGCGAATCTGGAGCCGTGCTTGCGCCCAAGGTGAGTCACTGTGCCCTTGTCCAATATCCCGCTCTCATGAAGAGCCTCCACCTGCGCCTGGAACTGGGAGTTGTAAGTCATCGGTACATCCATTGGTTTGTTTCCAGCTAACAGATGGTAGTCGGTCCATTTAGGGTTGGTGAGATCAGGCGCCCTTTTGTTTTTGCTCTTAGTACAGCAAAAAAAAGGAAGAGGGGGGGGGGGGGGGAAGAACGCATTATTAAATGAGTGTTGAAATATGAGTGACACCACGCGTCGGCCGCCGACATTTACCACATGCACGCCACTTACCGACCAAAGCTCAAGCAAATAAAAGGCTAGCGCGCCAACTGGACACACATCTACTTCTTTGTTCCGAACTGCAACTCCATACTGAATCTTGCCGTCCTTGTTCGTCTTGCCTTGCCTCATCATCAGCACAACTCCAAGCACGAATTGGCCTTCTCTGTAGCTGGCATCGTTCGTATTTTTGTTGCGGTTGGGCTCGACGTCGTGGGCGAAAAGATCCGGGAGTCGGATCTGGCGTGTGACCTCGCTGCGGAACATCATAAAAAAGCAAAGACTTACATCCGCACGGTCGCGTAACCCTTTCAAGCGGCGCTTTCTCAAGCTGGCTGCGCCCTCCACATTGCGCATCCAAAATCGCTTCATTAGCTGCCGAACAATCGAAGTTGGGTTCTGGGTGAAGTCGATAGAGCCAAAGTCGGTATCTGTCGACCTCTTCCTGGCGGACATCCTCACGCGGTAAACGTCGATCAGAGGTTGAATGTACGTCTTCGGGGCCGGAACTGTGCCATAATCCATCGCTAAATTGTTCCTGTCTTCACACTGATGCTTATAGAGGTCGCCAATGGCAGCGAGGTGCAAGAGAATGGTTGCCGTCGAGTACCACCGCTCTTCACTGTTCTCATTGTTGCTGTTGTGGATGTCAACGTCTCGACTGGCGTCCCCCTCGCAGTTGTCATCGCTTTTGTCCTCCACATCGCCTCCATCGACATCATCATCAGAACACGGGTCATCCATATTTGCCCGCCGTTCGCCGGACTTGTCCTTGCTGTTGTTGCCCTTCCTGTCTCTTGGCGACGGTTTGATCCGTATGATACCTATTGCATTTATATTTTCGTTAGTTCTTATAATTTCAAACACCACCATAGCGTTTCGTCGTCGTCGTCGTATCGTATGACCGCTCACATTAGTTCCATTTTTCATATTCATACCGTTTTGAGGATCTTCCGTCTCGCAGGTCAGGCAAGCAAAGTAACGGGTTACTTTGCCTTTCGTGACGTTGTAATCATCCTTATATCCAGAAACGTCGCACCATTCCTATACCAAGGGATGGAGTGATTGAGTTAGTTAGTGCGTCGAGTCGGGGGCCATAGTTTATCTATGCTTGTGCAAAAATGGGGGTACATTTTACAATTTGCCATACCATGAACTTCTCCTGGTACCGATCATACTGGTCCCGCGTCGACTGGGCTTGCAAGACTTGCGAGCTTCGGCCACAAGATGGGAGCTTGCTAGCTCCTTCTGCTTATTACAGAGGTGATTTTGTTGTTCAACCCTATTGCGTTCGCGGTAGGTTTCCAGCTTAGATTTTGCTCTTGCCGGCTGGCTGCCTTGCATGCTCGTCTGCTGCCGTTTGTTTCGTGCTATGGCTTTACCTTTAACAGAAAAGCTGCACGACTTGTTTAACGCGAAACAATAAAACAATAGAACGAAATAGTAAGTATGGTGGTATGGTGGATGCCAATCAGGTACAGGACATATCGCCCCAATTGTGCAAATACCTCTTTAGCTTACCCGTGTCATTAATTAGTCGGGTATTGGGGGGGGGGGGGGGTGTAATGTGTATTGGGGTGTGGGCTTGTTTGAATCAGGCTAATGTGGCGATGTGAAGTGAGAAAGAGGGAAGATTGGGGTGTGGGCTTGTCTGAATGAGGCTAATGTGGCGATGTGGAGTGGAGAAAGAGGGAAGAATGGAGTGACATGCATGCGTCCCATGTGGATGATTCCGCCAGAAAAAAAATAATTATGCAAGGCTGCCTATCGGTTTAAAACCGTGCCTATGCCGACGGGGATAAACCCATATGTGTCACGTGACTTTTATAAACCAACCTTATGTGGATAACCCCCACAATTCCACACATTCCTCTTCCCACTCAACCTTTTCTGTTCACTTTCCCAACGTGACACACGAACGATAACACCACCACCACCAGCACACTCTCTTTGCAAAGACGACGACATCCGTCATGAGCGACAACAGCCCTGGAGTACGTAAAACAGTTCATGAACGTTCATCACCTTGCGTTTTGCAGAGAGAGAGAGAGAGAGAGAGAGAGAGAGATTATGTACTCACAACATATTGTTCCGTTCTGTTTTAACTACTACGAAGCAGATGCACTCCTTTATGCCGGACTGGAAGTTCGTTAACGAGGCTGCAGAACAAATCCTGCACGAGGGATTCAATGGGGATCTATATCAGCGACTAGGAGGAGCTTTTATTGCTTCAGAGGCCCAACCCATAGCACAGGGTCAAGCGTCCGTCGCCTTTCGCTTTATCAACAAGCACCACTTGGCATTAAATTTCAGCACAACACCCTCTCTTGCACGGCTTATCATTGCGATCTTGGATGGCTCATGGACACCGGAGCGTGGTGAGAGGAACGAGACCGGATTTTTGGTGCTTTGGAGGAACCAGGAAAACACCATCACACATCCCATTCCACCTTCAAGCTTTCTTCTTCGCTACATCTCAGCACTATTGCACATCAACATATTCCTGTTTGACACCGCCGCCCGCCCCATTGTCATCACCCATCCCTATCCAAAAGGAGTTGTCGGTATTCTTCATGATGCATCGTCAATTCTGGGATACTCGGACTACAATGTACTCGGACCAACTCGTACGGAACAGGACGATCTTTTCATTGATCTACGGCCACCAACACCCCCGTCTCTACCACTTCCACCAGGACCTGCCGCGACATTCCGAACCGCCAAACGACCGCGCCAGCAGAGAGAAGGATGCGAGATCGACAGGGTCGCACTAGAGACCATCTACAAGGAGGAATGGTGTGTTTTGATGTCTACTATGTGAATGATTTTTAGACTTTTTTTGTTTGATTTTTACTTCTTTATTGATTGTCTTTGATATTTTTAAAAAAAAATCATTTAGTGAGACCCGAGTCAAGAAGGAGGCGGCCGATCAGTGCCGCACGGCGAAGAAGCGTGCAAAGAAGGAGGCAGATCCGAGGGAAGCATTGGAGAAGGCACATATTGATGCAAAGCAAGCGGAAGAGAAACGTGTAAGAACGCCTCGGGGAGTCATGAATGAAACTGCTCGACGCGTTCGCCAACACTGCGGCATCAACGACGAAGAGGACTTTACCAACCATCACGCATCGATGATGATTACCCACACTATTGGAGAACCTCAGACCGTTACTGGACGAGCTCTAGCGACATATAAGGCGGCCTTATCAAGACACTTTGACATGGCATGGATCGAGGAACAGGACCACATATCTGATCCTACCGTTGCTTCAGCAAACTCAACAACTATCGCCCCAACCCCATCGGACATCGACGCCCAGGATGACAACAGCATTCGCACTATTACCCTACCTCTTGCGAAGCTGCTCAGGACGGATCTCCCCACGAAGGATCAAGATTACATCACCAAGAGGCTAAACGACGTACAGGGTGAGGTGTCTGACTTTATGGAATCCGTTGCCATGGGAGCGTACAAGACAACACTATGGGTATGTTTTCAACATTCTCTGTCTTGGTTGTGGTCGCGCAAGGACATATTTATTTCAAGTTAACTAATATTATATGTTATCACGACCGTGTTTACTTTCTAGATCTGTCGCGGTGGCATCCAAGGAAGCATACAGCTTAACCTAGCTGACATATTCCCGCCATCCTTTGATATCAGGGACGACTACTTCAAGGAGAACCCGATCGTGGAAGCGGGAGTCATTACTCCGGAGTGGCAACAGATTGTATCCGATGCTACGGAGTTGAAGCCCCGAGTGAAGGATCCGGCAACCTTGCTATCCCAGGATTATTTGCAGTACCTTGGAGTTCGGATTCCAGAATTGAGACGTGCGAGGAAGACCCCCAAGACTACCACCCACCCCTTGTGGGATACAGTGCTTGAAAGCATCTATAGCGGGAAGCTGGTACCACAAGCCTGGGATGATTCAAGGCATCCTGACTCACCCTCATCCAACCCCTTCAAGATCATTCCAAGCTTGTCTCAAGCCTCTGGTTCCGGCGCTGTGGATGATGCCTATGCTGCTGCTGATGCCAATGTCGAGGTCGGATACCAGTCAGAGGACTCATCGAAGGAAAGCCTGGGGGGCTTGACGGCCACACTCATGCGAGAGTACGCTACGAACATCAAGATGATATGGTCTGGAGACATTTACGAGAGGTTGAGACGGTACGTGGTGCACAATGTTCTCCGACTCAATCTACGACCCCAGAGCGAGGAGAAACACCGCATCCAAAAGCGGAAGCGTGCTATCAAGAAGGCCGAGGAGATGAAGGAGGCGTCGGCATCGGCAAGCCAAAAGCGTCGAGAGTCCCTGAGGAACTGGAAAAGGCGAAACCAGGACCTATTCAATCAACTTGATCACGCATTTGATACTAGTCGAGACGAGGAGCGCATCAACAAGATTTTCGGGCTCATTGACATCCATCAAGAGCGGCGGCCAGGAGTCAAGGAGCAGAACAAGTCACGTGGACTCACCCAAAGCGACGACTACGAGACGGACTCGGAGTTTGACGGCTCAGACGACTCAGACGACGATATGGATACTGAGTTGGTTGTTTCGGGCTCGAGCAAGAGCAGCGATGATGTTTTAATGCCTTGCACTCACACAGCAGATCAAGATTGCGAGATGGGGGTCATGGAGGAGCAGTCAGATGCCGGTCGCTCTATTAATGCAGAGGCTCAGAGCAGTGGTCCGTCTGAATCTGTGGCACGCTCCTCAACAGGTACCAATAACTAATATCGGACGCTGCTCCTTGCTGAGTTTGTGGTATTAACTGTTGACTAATATCTCTCACTTCCTTTTTCTCCACCGTAGGACCAAAGGAGCCGACATCAAAGAAGCTCCGAGGTCTAGAAGCAGTAGCTATCAGGTTGCTGGAATTGCCAGACTCGAACATACCCATCACCGAAGAGACAGTCAAGGCGAAGCTCTAGGAGCCTGAGATGTACAGCACGGAGGAGATTTTGGCCGTCTTGCGGCTAGTGACATTACTGAGACCGTTTACCCCTAAGAAGGCCCACTCAGGACCCCAGTCAACTTCCTATCCAAAGAGCGTCTTGACTTTGGGGCCGTTTGTGTATATTGCAAATGCAATCTTGAGATCGGCGGGATACAAGGATTTCACCCGTAGGATTTGCCCAGTTCCTGCTGTTGGGAATCGGCATGCTGTGCCGTTGGACGCGTCAGGGGTGTATGACATATTTGGCGGGCGAGCACCAGGACGCTTCGATATCAAGGGCCCAAGTGGTCGAGTAATCACCACGTCGACCGTCGCGAGACTGTCTACCGATCATCGCAAATATGTTTTCGGTGGACTTTTCAATATGGCCATCATCGACGATGCCTGCACGAAACATGGACTTGAGTTCGCACAAAGGTATGCATACATAAGGTCTTGAATATGACCTCTCCTCATTCATATCTATGACCATCATGAGTCAATTGAATAACAGTTTACCGTGCATTGTTTGTAAAATGATAGAATGACGTACGTCGACTTTTACACAGTACGCATCACGGGACGACGGGCGATAACGGGACCAAACCGCCACTTCACCAACAGTGCGTACGAAGACAAGAAGAAGAAGCATGTTAAGCCATCAGGTGTAATCAACTGGACGTCGGAACTACTGGAAACCGGGCACACCCCTCAATCTGCAGCCAAAGCGTCGGAGGAGATCAAGATTGTTCAGGATCGTTTGGTCACAGAGCTACAACCCCTCAAGAAGGGCCTCAAGGCAGCCACGACGGTCAGGAGAGAAAAGGACCGCACCCTTCGTCACTATGAAGGACACGACCAGAGACACAAAAAGGGAATCTACCAGAACCTACAGGAGGCACGAAAAGTCGTCAACAACCTGACGAAGAAGATCGTTCCTCTCGAGGCTGAGATCCGGGAAAAGAAGCAGCAACGCTACTATTACAACAGGTTGTCCAAGGCGACCGCCCCCCCAACAGCACTATCAGAAGACCCTTCTCCCCTGCCCATCACGACTGTCACAGAGTCTGTCCCAACTGTTCAACATCCTGGGATGCAAGACTTTGTTCAGACAACCTCCATCAAGCAGCTACTGTTAGAAATTGAAGACAAGGACCGACAACTACCTGTACCAGGCACTGACAGAGGATTGGTGACTATGTCTGAGACTGTCCCCTCCTTGTGGTCAACTCTGGAATCTTTATCAAACCGATACTATATTCTCCATGGTATGTTTTCTTTTCTGCTTTACTACTGTCGCTCTATCATATCAAGATCGTGTCTTCATGCAATAATTTCCTACGGCGTTTCATTTGACGTTATAGGTCATCCCGATACTCACCACACCGGCAACGACGACGGGGCTTCAGAGCCGCCCACCTCTCACGCTGATGCTGTGGACATGGACATTGATGGCACGGACACCCAGCCCTCTCTGCATTCAGAATCGAAAGCGTCATCTCTTCCAGAACGGACTCGGAACGCCATAACGATAACTGGCTCTTTATCCCGGAAGGCAACGATCGAGGACATGCGTTTTGCCAAGTCCAACCGCATCACCGCAAAACAGGTCAAAGAAGTCGGTGGAGTAGGTAGGGCGACTCGAACAAGGGAGCGTTTGCTTCGACAGCCGGAAAATCAGAGGATTTCGGAGCTTCACAAGGAGATAGGAGAAAACTCCGTTTTGAAGGCGCAGACTATCAGTGAAGTTGACTCTGCACAGGTGACCCGACGATCAGCTACACAACCCCTTCGCAACTTCGAGGGCAGCAAAAGCTTAGTGAAACAAACCCACCACAAGGATCTTCAACTGCAGCGAGCATGGCAGACGATCGCAGCCGACGAACGACGGAAAATGCAGGATTTTTCCAGAGGTAAGTTTATGGATTTAAGAATCGGAGTGCATTGATTCCTTGTTGTTAACTCCAATGGGCATTCAAATAACTAAAACGTACTTTTATTTTTGTTTTCTTGATAGGAACAGGACAGACCCAACCAGCATCAGTCAACACAGTCGACTCTATCGATGGGTGTTGCAAGTGTGGTAGACACCACCTCCCAATCCGCGTTGGAAGGGCACTCACCTATCCACAGGAATGCCCCAGAGATGCGTTGCCCATCATCCCTATCATGTTCGTCGGGACGGCAGGAATCGGAACCGGGAGTCGCATTGGCGGTCATCTAAAGTACGGCGGAAAAAAGGTCGTTGAGCAACATGCCCTCTCCGTCCCTGTACTGATGACCGATGAAAACATGACAAGCAAAGTCTGTCCGTTTTGTTTTGCGATTCTACGCCTCGTCAAGGAACTGAGACTTGTCAACGGAGTCGAGAAGCTGGTCACAATCAATGGTGCGGTTCAGTGCGAAAACCCCAACTGTGAGAGTGTCCGCGCCGGTTATGCACGTCGAGGCAGGGACAGCAATGCATGTGTCAACATTGCACTTGCGGGATTCACGACAATCATGAGCGACAACAGACAGCCACTTCCTCCCTACAGGAGATCAACGCGTCCAGAGGGCGCCACCCCTTCAGAACCCCAGTCTCTCGCTACTGGAACACAACAAAACATCGAGCACTTCGACAACGGACCCATTGACAACAATGGCTTCCCGCGACGCTGCTGATGAGCTAGCCTAGCTAGATTTATGTAAGTTCCCATCTGCTTGTTTCCCATTTATGATTTGCTACGGAGTCTGCTATCAGTAAACCTCAGATTAACCAAAACATCCTAAATTTTGGATGAAATAGACAATAAATTAGGGATGGTGCTCTCTTGCATCCATGGATAAGATGGGCGGTACCAACCATGTTTTCTTCGCTGTCGTTAACGACTTTCCTTCCCTCTTCACGTCCTTCTGCCCTTCCCCATACAGTTCCTTCTTCACACTTTCAGGGTCGACACAAAACACACACACACACACACATACAACAGAATGATGGTCTCATGCACCACCCATCTCGTGGCTGCTATAGCCCTCCTCCATACTGCCACCACGTTCTGTCTCGCCACAAACCTCGAAGATGCAGTTCTGTCAACCTACCAGAGCCTCAACGACCTATCCCATTCAGATCACACCTTCCGACCACCCGTCCTTCATTTCAAGCTCGATCGTCGAGAACTGGCCCCGTCGCATTTGGATGCCAGATCGATTCACAAACCGTACACCGTCGGAGAGTCTGTGTCACCACTAACAGCACCATTCGAGTCCGGTTCCTCGGCCTCTCTCTCTTGTCCTTCCGACCAGTTGCTGTCTCCACCGTCGTATACGACCTCATCCTCTTCTTCCTCTGTATCACCATCTTCGGGCGCTGTTTCGGCAATGCCGTGTGTTGAGCTGACGGTCCCGATGACTGCTATCCCCAAGGAGTTCGGCTACACAGCGACAGTTTCGATCGGCACCTACAAAGTCAAGGGTACCGAAGACACAGATCCTTCCCTTCAACAACTGTTCAACCTGTTGGTTGACACAGGCTCTGATCTGGTTGCCGTGACCTCTACTTCTTGCACTGATCCTGAATGTGTCCAAATCCGACACCGTTACAACCCTGACTTGTCGTCGACCGCTGCACCGACCAAGAACCATCTGACCAATAGCCCTCGGTGGGCGCAGATCTATGGCGACGGTACTGTTGCGAATGGAACCCTTGTCCAGGACACACTCCGGTTCATGTCGTCGTCCTCGTCTACGTCGTTTGGAGAGCCTCTTGAAGTTGTAGATCAGCCCATCTTGGTGATAGACCAGCCCGGTCTACACCTCGTCAAGAGTTACGGGTACGGCGTTGATGGGATCTTGGGGATGAACCTGCAGAGTCTGGTCGTCAGTCAGACGGTGATCCAAAACCTCCAAAGGCTCGAGGCTGAAGAGATCCAGCGAGGTGGGAGTGAGAGTCAGATTGGATATATGGGCCTGTGGTTGGGCAAGTCGATGGAGGCTGGTCAAGGTGGAGAGTTGATCTTCAATGGGATTGATGGTTCCAGATTCCAGGGACCCATCCATTGGTCGAATCGTGGTTTGAGTCCGTTTGACTGGTCAATTCTTCTTGACCGCGGTATCCTCTTGGTCGATCCCTCTTCTCCTGGTAGTGTTGTGACTTCTGCGGCCACACCAGCAAAAAAAGCAACAGTAATAACGCCGACAAAATTGCCTTACACACTCCCGATGACAGAATACACATTCGCAGTTCTGGACTCGGGCTCGGACGGGATTTACTTCCAACGCTCCATCTACGATGCCCTCTTTTCTCAAATCCCGCAGGCCAAGAAACTCAAGACGGGCTACTGGCGAGTCCCCTGCAAGGGCCACCTAGAGCTTTGGGTCTGTATCCAGGGGGAAGTCTACCGAATCTCGTATCAGGATTGGGTCAAGAAGCCGACTGCTGCTGGGAATACACCCGAGGTGGTAGCAGAGATTGGGCCGGGGATGTGTCAGACAAAGGTGTTTGGGAGCTCGCCGGGGCCGACGCTTTTGGGGGCCACGTTCTTGAGGACGGTTTATACTGTGTTTGACTTTCGACGACCTGGGTATGAACGAGTTGGTCTTGCGCACCTTGGCTCTTTTTCCTCCTCTTCCACATAGTGGTGGTTCCTCTTGTCTGTCCAGGGCAGTGTTGTATTGATGAAATAAAAATAATTGAGGGGTACATGAGAGGGTAGTTCTAGGCTGTTTGGTGAGTTGGAGGCCCCCCACTTATTTTTATCGCCTTCGACGGGCATGGTTCCCAGTCGCTGATTGGCCCTGAGATCCAGGACGTCACATGTTCTCAGGTACTCTATTTCACTTATTATTTTGTTTGTTGGTAACAGGGGTATGGCTCTCTTCAAGGAAGAGGATGCCAGGTTGGTAACAAGTCCTTTTCAAATTCATTGCTGTTCACTGCGGGTACACCTCTCCTCCGAATGCAAGGGAGTGTTGTTGTGCTTGTGATTGTTGTGAGGGGTCTCGAGGGAGGAAGTTCGTCATCCCACACCTAATCGTCAAGCCAGCGCCAATGTGACCAACGAGAGAAAAAACAAACCTTGTGTCCAAAATAGGAAGGAACTCATTTTTTCTCACGGGAAGGCAAAAGAGAGGTACAGGAGAGCAAATACACGCAACGCAAAGGGAGAGAGGGAGGAAAGAGAAAAAAGAAAACAAAAAGCGGGTTGGGTTCGTTGGGGAGGAAGGAAGAGAGGAGAGAGAGACCATGGGTGCACCCGCGCCGTTTTTTTAAAGTGCTAATTGCTCAGTGACACACACCTGTCGACTGGGGCATCCAGTAGGCCTGGGTTGCTGGTGATGATTGCGTTCGGCATTCATATCATTTTTGATGGATTGATCATTGATCAGGACACGATGATGCATTGGCGATCGTCAATTGTTGCCATCACGGATACCTTGCCATGGACTTCGAGAATCCCCTTCCTTTTTCTCAAGCAAGTTAGCAAGTAAGGAAGCGAAAGTGTTAAGAGGAGGGGGGGACCCATGACGACACACACATTGTCCTTGTCAAGGGGGCATCGGATCTAGCCTGGAGAGGAATTATGCCCACGGGTGCAGCAGGGAAGTGCTCGCTTCTTTGCTCGTTCTCCCTCCACATTCGCATTCTAATAAAAAGGACGCCTTTCACCCCTTCTTTGCCTTTCTTCTTTTCTCTTTTCTTTTCTACTTTTTCGTTTCCTCTCTTGTTCTTCATCCCCTCCCTCTCTCTTCCTCCACTCCAACTGCCACTCATTCACCTTACTCCTCTCATTGCTCATTCATTCCTTTCCGCGTCTCATTCCGTTTCTTCATCTCTCATTTTTTTGTGAATATTTGTATATTACTCCGCTTGCCATATAGAAAACACGACACTCTCCACTTTTTACTTCCTTTTGTACAAATGTCATCCCAAGCTGCCTTGGCCTCAAGGGCCCTCCCCCGCCTGAGCGCATGTGCAAGACGCCAGCTCTCCGCATCTGTCAAACGATCCACCATCGCCGCCAAACGATCGCTGTCCTCATCCTCCGCCGTCTCTGGCCAGACATACTTCCCGCAGTCGATCCCCAAGATCCAACAACACCCTCAATCAGCCAGCTTGCACCAACAGCAGCAATTCCAGAAACATACCCATGCCTCGCTCAACCCCTTCAAGTCTGTCGCCATCCGTCGCGAGGGCAAGAACCGCTGGGAGAGACGTGCGGCCTTGACACCCGAGGCGGTCGAAAATCTGATCAAGGAGACTGGTATTAAGGTCTATGTCCAGCCCAGCACAAAGCGCATCTTTTCCGACGACAAGTACCGTGCTGCTGGCGCCATTATCCAAGAGGACCTCTCTGTAGCAGATATCATCTTGGGTATCAAGGAGGTTCCCGTCAAGGATCTGATCCCTGGAAAGACATATGTCTACTTTTCGCACACCCATAAGGGTCAGAAGTATAACATGCCCATGTTGCAGGATGTTCTTGACAAGGTGTGTGCCCCTTCTTTTTTTTGTTTGCCGCATTTAATTATTCCGGCATTGTGCTTGATCGCTTCGTACTCATCATCATTATTTTGTACAACAATCCGTGTGAACAAACAAACAGAAAATCCGCTTGATTGACTACGAGTTGATGGCAAACGAACAGAAGCAGCGTCTGGTTCTCTTTGGCAAGCATGCTGGATATGCCGGCATGATTGATGGAGTCCATGGTCTGGGTCAGAGGTTGCTCGGTCTCGGCTTTAGCAGCCCTTTCTTGGTATGTATATCATCGCCTGTGATCATTGGCAATGGCTATACCATGAATCTGTGATGGTTATTAGCCCGTTTTTTTTAACATTCCTTTCCTTTCATTCTCTTGAACGAAAAACAGCATGTGGGCATGGCACACAACTACAAGACCTTGGCCTCTGCCAAGATCGCCTTGCAGTCATTGGGAAACACCATCCAGGACGAGGGCACCCCCAAAGAGTTCGGACCCATGACTTTCACGTTCACAGGAAGCGGTAACGTCTCCAAGGGTGCCCAATCCGTCTTCAAATCCCTGCCCCATGAGTTTGTCGACCCTAAGGATCTCCCCAAGATCGCTAAGAGCAAGAGTAAGTCGACCTGAAAAAAAAGTGGAATGGGTTTGTTCAGGAATCAAAACAAAAAGAGGTATGAAAGGAGGGTGAGATGGAAGAGTCGAGCTAACACCGAATACCTTTCCTTCTTCACTAGATGCTCGCTTGGATCGCATCTACGCTGCAGAGGTCAATGTCGAGGACCATATTCGCCACAAGACTCAGGGTGTGTTCACTTCGATGGACGAATACTTTGCTCACCCCGAGTTGTTCACTTCGACCTTCCACAAGGACATTGCCCCTTACTCGTCCATGGTCATTAACGGAGCCTACTGGGATAAGCGCTACCCTCGCTTGATGACCACCGACCAGCTGAAGACCATCCAGAGCGACCCCTCCAACCAGTTCAGAATGCTCAGCATTGCCGACATCTCCTGTGACATTGGCGTATGTTTATCTTCACTTCTCCCCCTTTTACTGTCACATTGCTTTATTACAAAAGTTCAAAGGATACAGATACTAACGAAGACAACAATCATTCGAAAATCGAAACTTTAGGGCTCTTTCGAATTCATGTCCCACGCTACCTCCATTGAGGATCCCTTCTTCTATGTCGATGCCGTCGGCGGAAAGGAGCACAAGCACGCGGAGGAGCCTGGTGTCCAGATCATGTCGGTCGATATCCTTCCCTCCGAACTCCCCATGGAGAGCAGTCAGCACTTTAGCGACTCGCTTTACCCATTCATCAAGGAGTTGGTAAGCATCGATTCATTCTCTTCCTCGTGTCCCTTGAAAAAAACAGTACGTGTTTGTAAAATGATCATTGACCTAATGGCCGATTTCATCCCTTTGTGAATAGATCCGTGATAACCACGGCCACCCTGTCCTTGCTGGAGCCACCATTGCTGAGAACGGATCTCTCAAGCCCTCTCACGAGAACTTGACCAAGGTCTTGCAGGAGACTCACGCCAAGGAGAATCTGGCCAAGCTCAAGTCCGCCCTTGGCGCCAAGGGTGACAGCACTACTTTTGGCACAAAGCGCAAGAACGTTCTCTTGTGTGGATCTGGATTTGTCGCAGGACCCTTGGTCGACTACCTCCTCAGAGACCCCAACGTCAACATCACGATTGCCAGTAACTCTCAGGCTGAGGCGACTTCGCTTGCTTTAGGCAAGGCCAACACCAAGGTCGTGCCCTTGGATGTTAAGGACAATGCCAAGATGGCGTCTTTGGTCAAGGATTCGGACATTGTTGTCAGCTTTGTCCCCGCACCCTTCCACCCCATCATTGCTGAGCACTGCATCCAGGAGAAGAAGAACATGGTCACCGCTAGTTACATCAGCCCAGCAATGAAGGCCCTTGACGAGCGGGCACAACGCGCCGGTATTACCATCATGAACGAGATTGGATTGGACCCTGGTATCGACCACTTGTCTGCCATGAAGATGATTGACGAGGTCAAGGCCGAGGGCGGCAAGGTCACGTCCTTTGTCTCTTGGTGCGGAGGTCTCCCTGCTCCCGAGGCGTCGAATGTTCCTCTGAGCTACAAATTCAGCTGGTCCCCTCGCGGTGTTCTGACTGCTGGCTTGAACGATGCCAAGTTCAGGATGCACAATGGCTTCCATGACATTCAGGGCAAAGATCTGATGAAGAAGCACTTCCCCGATGTCCCCATCTACCCCGGCTTTGCTCTTGAGGGTGTTGCCAACCGTGATTCTCTCAGTTATGCTGACACCTATGGCTTGGGCCCCGTCGAGAAGCTCGATACCATGTTCCGTGGAACCCTTCGTTACAAGGTACCCCTCCATTTCCTGTTTACACTTTGCTTTGGATCGTGGATGTTACGTTGGCAATGACATTAACGAGTGATATCTACCTGCTGTTGTTGATGATAGGGATATGCCGATCTCATGTACTCGTTCAACAAGCTGGGACTCTTGAACGCCGAGAACAGCCAGCAGAACTTTAGCAGCTGGGTAAGTTATCCTACACGCGACATGTATGCGCGTTCTACAGTACGTGGCATGATACTGACAGGCAGAAATTCTAACCTTTTCTCTCATGCTTTTCCGTATCCCCTTGTAGCCCGAGTTTATGGATAGCCTGTTGTTTGGCAACAACTCGAAGCATGACAATCAGTCGCGCACAGCTGCTATTGCTGATCGTTTGGATCTCCCCAAGAACCACCCCAGCGTCGGCAAGGTCGTCGATGCCCTCCAGTGGCTCACTTTAATGCCCTCTGCCAATGCCCACAACGGAGCACCTTTCACTGCCCAAAACTCGACTACGAGCCTCGACAGCTTCTGCAACTTGTTGATGAACAAGCTCAAGTACAACCCCCACGAGCGCGATATGGTCATTTTGCACCACGAGTTTGGCGTGCAGCTCAAGGACGGTACGGATCAGACGAGGACATCTACCTTGGTCTCGTACGGTACCTTTGAGACCTACACGGCGATGGCCAAGACCGTCGGTTTGCCTGCGGCCATGGCGGCGGAGATGCTGTTGAAGGGTGAGATCCCTGAGAAGGGAGTCTTGGCGCCTACGATGCCCCATGTCTACAACACTATCCTTGAGAAGCTCGACCGTGAGGGTGTCTCTGTGTTGGAGCAGATTGTTCAGAAGGGCATGCGTCCCATGTTGAAGTGGGGCGGCAGTGGTGTCTTCAAGTAGATACTGTTTTAGATAGATTTTTGTATTTTTCCTTTTCATTCATAGATTGTTCATAAACTGTTCCTTTTACTTTGCAGCATATCTTTCTCCTGCCCCACATGCATGCCGGTGTCCCTGCTTAGCTTGCCAGCAGCCAGTGAAATCTTTTGCCAAGCCACGGATTGCGCTCTTTTGGGCTGTCAGTTGTGTCGAGACAGCCTTCTCCGCTCTCACTCACGCACCCTCACACCCTCACACTCTTTCACCCACATACACCCCGCCCGTTCCTTTTTTTTCTTTCTTTTTTTTCTTTCTGTCGAACACACTCACCTCCCACTCATTCACCCTCACACACACACACACAGACACTGACTCACTTGCTGAACCCTCCTTCTCAACTCGACACATCGCCTTCTCTTCCCCCCTTTTTTATAACCTCCCGAAGAAAACAGTTCATCCACGATGGTTATGGCAGTAAGCACATCTCTCTTTTCAGTTCACATGCAGAAAGCGAGAAGAGCAAAAGGCGTCACTGTCGGCACTCACTTTTTTCAATCAGATGGAATTAGCCAACATACCCATTGACCCCTCCGCCTTGTAATACTCTTTTACTTCACTTTAGAGTCTGTTCGGCCTTTCGGCGCCAATTGATATCGAAATCCGTTACAACGGACAGGAGCAGCGGAAGCAAATCGAGGCCAAAGTCGATAAGGACAGGAGAGAAAAGTTTCCTCTCTACTTTGACGGTGAGACCGTTGCTGGCAAGGTATGCTCTTTTTTTTTTTATTATTTGTTTGCTATGCTTTATTCTTTTCTCTTGTTTCTTTTATGTGAAGGAAAGGGGCGTTGGGGGAATATGTCAATTGAAGTTGCAGGAAAAAAAAGGAAAATCGGGAGATGGTCCCGGTTACTTGGTTGTTATCTTCTTCTACTTTTATGTGTGTGTATGGTTTGGCTTCCTGCATTGCCACGTTTTCATGAATTTTTCTGTATTTGCTAATTGTGTTGATAAGAGTACGATACCCTTTCGTTTCTTTCTATGTCTTGGCAAGAAAGGAGAGGATGAGGATGGGTGGGAAAAGAAAGAGCAGAGACGATCGAAAGAGTGCGCCAGTCACACATAACCAATTGCCCATGGCCTCTTGCAACTTCTTACGGGTCTCTTGTTCTCATACTAACGATGTAGTTTGTACTTATTACGGTGATTGCTAGATCAACATCCGAGTCAAGGACGGGAAGAAGGTGGAGCACAATGGCATTAAAGTGGAGTTTGTCGGAAGCATAGGTATAGTCTGGGCTCTAGTACAGCGTCACTACATGGAAACAACGATTTGGACAGCCCGACTTGCAGGATATCAAAGGAAAGGGAACGAAAGCGGACTTATTGATTTTTCACTCTAACTTGTTTCTTTTAGAAATGTTTTATGACCGTGGAAACCATTACGAGTTCAGGACAATGCAGCAAGAGTTGGCAGTGCCTGGCGAACTTCGCAGCAACACCAGCTTTGACTTTGAATTCAGGAATGTGGAGAAGCAGTACGAGAGTTATCACGGAATCAACGTCAAACTGAGGTATGCAACAGCAGAGAACCCACGCGTGGATGATCATATATCCCTTTGCGTCTATTTTGATAATGAAAAAAGAGAGCAGTTTCTGGTTATTGAAGATGATGTCAGTTTACAGTGGCCAAGGTACTAATTGGAAGTGATGAAACGACCCGAGTAGATACTTTGTTCGCGTCACAATTCTGCGTCGTTTGGCGGATGTTGTCAAGGAGCAGGATATCTGGGTTCACTCGTATGTGATGCCAGCCGACGGCAACAACTCAATCAAGATGGAAGTCGGTATCGAGGATGCCCTCCACATTGAGTTTGAGTACAACAAGTCCAGGTAGGCGTCCACTTTTTGAGTATTTTTTTATTCAGGATGGACGTTCAGGGAGATCCAATTGACATAACTATCGAATACTTCTTTTCAACGATGACAGGTATCATTTGAAGGATGTGATTGTGGGCAAGATTTACTTCTTGCTGGTTCGCATCAAGATCAAGCATATGGAACTTTCGATTATCCGACGGGAAACCACAGGAGCGCCACCCAACCAGTACAACGAGAGCGAGACGATCACAAAGTTTGAGATTATGGATGGTGCACCCGTCCGTGGCGAGACCATCCCTATCCGTCTGTTCTTGGGAGGCTTTGAGCTCACCCCCACCTTCCGCGATGGTAATTATGGAGTTCCATGACGGGAGCGGATGGAGAAAAAGCGACGATCGATGCAAATGACGCGCCCGCAAACTGTTTTACATCTAACGATAATGACCTCTTTGTACCAATAGTTAACATGAAGTTCTCTGCGCGGTACTACTTGAACTTGGTTCTTGTGGATGAGGAGAACCGTCGGTACTTTAAGCAGCAGGAAATCACCATCTTCCGTCGCCAAGGTAACACTTTACTTTTATTGAACACATTCCGCATATCGGTCCAACTTGAGTTATTTTATGTATGTCTGAGAGCCTGAATGTGCGCTGACAGATCAATTGGACTTGTTTTCTATTCTCTATGATAGTCGATGATGAGGTTACGAACGACAACCCATTGCAGATCCAGCACAACGAGCCTTTGTAAAAAACAGGAGCGAGAAACGCCAAAACCACACCAAGATTACCCCCTTACCAATTGCGACCTGCAGACTGATGTGCAAGTGTTCTGCCCTCTTCTTCCTCCTTTATGCAGTGAAAAATAAAAAATAAAATGCATTTCATATCACAACACTGGGCGCGTCCTGTGGAGATATCTTTATTTGCCCATGAGGCTATGTCTTTTCAGGTTTAAATAAACGACGTAGCCTCCTCCTTCATTGACTTCTCTCGTTCCTTCTTCCTCTCCTGTCCTTGCTATTACTCGATAAGCCAAGCCACTTCTGGCAATCTTATCATTAATCAATAAATCCTTATCACTGCCTTCACATAATGCTTATCCTCGCCGGGCCGGACACATAAAAGCAAAAAGTCTGGTTGAAGACGGGGTGGAGACCTTTGGCTTGCTTGGATCGTTGTTTGTACTTTGTAGGACTTTTTCCTGCCAGAGTTCGATAAATGGGGTCGAATTTTACGATTTGTTGAGTTTGAAGTAGAGCTGGTCTTTGCGGAGGGAAGCCGCGATGGAAGGGGTTTCCGAATTTGCTTGTGCAGAGGAGAGGGAGCAGGAGGAGGCATAGAGGCAGTTGGAGGCGTTGTATTCATTGGCGAGGGTCGGCGCGGCGGCGGCCAGGAGCATGACTGTGATGGTAATGAACTCCATATTGAATCGGCAAAGAAGAGCGTTAAGCGGATGGGCTGGGGAGTGAGAAGAGAGGAACAAGAAAAAACGCTTTTTGCGTTGGTCGTTGAGAAGGAGAATTAGTGGCGTTTGGATACATTTCTTTCCCGATATCTGATTTCTATAGAATGTACCATTCCCGTCGTGTTTATGGCAAACGCGTCTACGGTCGCATTCCTCGTTATGCTATGGATGTGATGAACCAGCGGTGGCTGCATGAGTCAATTGTCTCTCATAGATCTTCGTTCAAGACCATCGACAACCCACATCTATAAGACGCCGAGAAAAAAAATCCAGCTTAGCCTGGAATCGGATCCACCCTTGAAATAGATCATCTGCCATGGTACTCTACAATCATTGCCATGGCTAGCAACCTTATACGTGTGTTTTATGCTGATCGCATTGATCCTCGAAGGTAAGCTTGATCATGGCCCCATTTCTCGGAGATGACATCAAAGTCCGATCGAAAAGGTATAAAAGACTCGTTCTCTACTTCTCTTGTCAACATCATCTTCCTTATCTTCTCTTCCTCTCCTTCAAACACCAAGCAAGTACACACTCACATCCACCCTTCCCACACAAAACACTTCACTCCAACCATGAAGTTCACAACACTCGTCGCCGCCCTCCTGGCCCCCATCGCCGTCCTGGCCTCTGCCGCCGTCGAGATAACTCACCCCGAAGCCAATGTCAACGCCGAAGGACTCATCAACATCTTTGCCACCAAGAAAGGCCAGCTCTACGTCAAGCTGAACCGTGCGAACAACCTCCGGAACAAGGACTGGTTCAGCAGGTCGGACCCCTATATCGAGATGTGGCTCGATAAGTCTTACAAGCAGCGGTCCAAGGACACCAAGGGTCAGAGCCCTGTCTTTGACGAGACCTTTTGCTTTTACCTCCGTCCAGGCCAGAACAAGTTGAATGTCCGTGCGGTCGATAAGGATACGTTCAGGGATGACAAGATTGGAGAGGCGACAATTTCTTTGGATAATGTTATCAACACGGGCAATTCTCCTGCTCAGGACTACAACCTTCCCAAGTGGCTCGGCCTTCGTAGCGATGGCTCGGTGGTATGGTTTATGCTGCGTTGTTTGCTTCCGCATTGGTCATGTGTGTTGACGCGTTTTGTTCTTTACTAATTTTCTCTTTTATCCTTCCATTTTTTTTTTTCTTCTCGTACATAGAACATGCAAATGCAGTTCGTCGAGGACAATTCTCCTTAAATGGTCACTTTCATGGGCCTTGTTGCCGCGTTATTATTATTTCCCTTTCATACAGCATCCATAATGTAATAAACAAAAGAAACAACTACATTCTATTGCCGTCGTATTATTTTTAATGCCAAAGACGCGATCGGTGTCGCACCAACTATCAAACCCGCCCGTGACTGTTTCTCCTCGGACATTTCTTTGACTCGCAAAAATTCAACGAATACGGAAAGAACAGGGTTTCCTACATCTTTACCCTTGCCCTGATCAACTCTCGACCTTTCAGCATGCGCTCATTCGCCACCATAACAACTGCATGGCGAAGGCAAGCTACAAGAGCAGCCTCGTGTCGATCGACCTTTTCTGTGAGATTCAACTCTTCTGTCACACCTCGCCATGTCAACAATACCAACCCAGTTCAGGAACTTCAGCAGCGAGGACTCGTTGCTGCCATGACCAGGTACACTTGAGAAGCCTTTTCTCGGAGAGAGGAGGAACAGTACCTAGGGAATCGAGCTAATGGTAGAATACCGTAAGAGTAAGAACGTATGCTGACTTGTGTATCCTCCTGTTGGATCAAATGGTTGATAGTCCTGATCTGATGGATCACGTCGACGCAGGCCCAACGGCGATTTACTGTGGAGTCGATCCAACAGCCAGCAGTCTGCATCTGGGCAATTTGGTGACCTTGCTCGGTCTGCTCCACTTTCACATCAAAGGACATACCACCATTGGCTTGGTAAGTATTCACACCAACAAGTCGATCCGCCCTACGAATAAAGCGACACATATGCTGATAATTTCTCACATACGTTTTTCTTTCATAGGTTGGTGGCGCAACAGGATCGATTGGAGACCCTTCAGGAAAGAGCACAGAACGTCAACCAATGTCAGCAGCAACATTAGCCCATAATGTGGCCGGGATCGACGCACAGTTTCATCAGTTCTTCAAGCGCGGACGAAACTATGCCCAGAAAAGGGGTTATGAGGTTGAAGGCCATGGAGGGAAAGTCAAGGTTGTGAATAACAAGACTTGGTTCGGAAAGTTGTCGGCCCTTGACTTTTTGGGAGATGTTGGGCGCTATGCTCGTGTCGGCACCATGATTGCAAGAGACAGGTACGGGAATTGAAACTGCGTGTTGTGAAGAGATAAGCAGCCAAGTTCTTTCGGAGATGTGGTGCCATGATGACTCACGCGTCTCAAATGTCGTGTATTTCGATTGCTAGTGTAAAGTCGAGGCTGGAGAGTCCACAGGGAATCAGCTTCACGGAGTTTTCGTACCAGTTGCTGCAGGCGTATGACTTTTGGCACCTCTACCACAAAGATGGCTGCCGCATTCAGGTATGGACAAGTCGCCAGGATACCGCTTCGACAATACTGTCTGTCTACACTTTGGTTCAGTTTCTAACCTCAAGTGTTTTTTTTTTTACCTCAAATGTCATATGTAGCTAGGAGGAAGCGATCAATGGGGCAACATTACAGCAGGAATTGACCTAATCCACAAAAAGAAAATGACGAACGAGGAACAGGTCATTATCAACAGTGGCGCGGATGAAAAGGCCATGGCCGCCTATGGACTCACCATACCTCTGCTTACTACCTCGACGGGCGAAAAGTTTGGAAAGAGCGCAGGAAATGCTGTCTGGTTGGATGAAAAGATGACCAGTCTGTTTGACTTTTACCAGGTATTTAGACTTGGAGTAGTTTCGTTTCTTTCAGCAGCATCAGCTCGCACGGGATATGGGATTTCGTTGGCGCCTAGTGTCACGTTCGTTTTTCGACTGACATCTCGATAATCTAATCTTCCTTGTCTGATAGTTCTTTGTTAAGACGGCGGATGCTGATGTCGGAAGATACCTGCACTATTTTACATTGCTGACATCAGAGCAGATCCAGGATGTTATGACCCAGCATAATGTAAGACCTTCTGGGCCATTTCTTTATGCACAACCTGTAGAAAATGTTACTGGCACGCCAGCTGTACATTTGGTATACAAGTTACTGGCACGCCAGCTGTACATTTGGTATACATCCTATCTCGGCGGCGTAAACTGACGTATTCGAGGTTGCCATTGTCAAACTTGAAAATAGGTGGAACCTGAAAAGCGCGTTGCCCAGCATGCATTGGCAAAAGAAACAACAGAGCTTGTTCATGGAGGTAAACAAAACTTCAATGATTAGCAAAAAGAATGTGTGCCTGAGAAGATCAAAAATTGCAGCCCCAGTTTCTTGTTTCACACCCATATTATCCGTGCTAATTTTTTATGTTTATTTATTTTTATTTATTTTGCCTGGTACACCCCTTTTGATACAACGCCCAAAAAAATCTTAATAGTCGACGCGGTGTCAAAGGCATTGCTCGCAACCCACGTCTTGTTTGGCGCCTCTCTAGATAATGTCAAGGGCAAGGAGTTAATCGACGCCTTTGAGCATGATTCGAGAATGGTTAGTCTTACGAGGGATCAGGTTGCCGAGATGAGTCTGGACCGGATCGCTGTCGAGTCTGGACTCTGCTCTTCAAAGTGTAAGTGCTTCTGAGACTCGTTTCTACCAGCATCAATTGAAAGTTGACGAATGGGCGTTAGGAATGGTTGAGCTATGGGACTCAGTTTCTGCATTGTTTCTGTCCAATGTACCAACATTTCTATTTCTTGCTTTGCTTATATAATTAGCCGAAGCGAAAAAGTTGGTCAAGTCCGGGGGATTCTACATCAACAATGTCAAGGTATCGGACGCCGCGTACCGTATTGGCCACAAGGACTGGATCGATGGCGCTGTTTGCGTGTTGAGGTCTGGAAAGAGCAACTACAAACTTGTCAGAGCCGCACCCTAGTTCTTCACGACGCGTAATAGACGCATTCTTTTTTTCGCATTCACTCTGTGTCTCAAGATTTCAACATGTACATTCAGAGAAAAGACTAGGCAAGGCAAATTGACTATCAGCTACGAGTCCTCAAGCCTCGATAAGCTCGTTCAAGGGCCAAACTCTGGACAGGACAGCCATAGGCCATCCTTCATCCTTGGCGGACTCCTTGCCATTGGCCTCAACAACAACCCATTCGACATTGTCAACAGACTTGTCCTTGATCATTCCCAGTCCCAAGTACCGACTTTCAACCTCATGAAACTCCTTCTGGCTGATGGTGCCTTCTTCTGCATCGCGGATGAGTCTGGAGCGTTCAATGAATCGGGCGAGATTCTTGAGTCCTGTTTTGGCGGCTTCGAGGATGGAGAAGACTTGATGGACGTGGACTTGGTCCATGTAGGTCTCGAGTCTGACTAGTCTTCCGCGGTTTTCTTTTCCAAGGCGGTGGGCGTACAGGCGGTTGTCGTCGTACAAGCGGTCATGTGTGCCCGTTTGCTGTTGTTGCATTGTTGCATTTGGGGTGTGACGAGAGGGCGCCAACATGTCAGGATGTGAGAATGATGGAAAAAAAAAAGTACAAGTAAACAGAATCACGCATGTGTGGAAAACTTACGATGAGGGTGTTGGTCAGTCCTGAGAGATCGGCGCGGTGGACAGGCGAGACAAGAGGGTGTTGGGCTAGACTGGCGTACCACAGCCAAGCGCGTTCCTCTCCAAGGGCATTTCTGGCATTGGCGTTGGTGGAGACATCGCCACAGACATAGTTGCGAGCCAGGTTGAGGGCTTTGAAGTCTGTAAAGGTCTTTTTGTCGAAGGGATGTGATCCAATGGGTCCTGGGCAATAGCAGTACCAGTCGTTGTTGTTGGCTGCTGGCAGGGAGGATGTTGGATCTGCCCATACCTATTTGACGAGGATGCATTTGGAAAGAACGGTTTGTAAGTGGAATTTTTCATACAGCGTCTCTTCTTTTCTGAAGGACATGGTGGGGAAGCATGTTACTTACCGAGAGGAGAAGGGTGGCATGGGGCATGATGTACTTGGGCGACGTGGATGGTTGAACATATTTAGCAAGGTAGATCATGAACGCGGCAGCCAAGTTGGCACCAGCAGAGTCACCACCAACCACAACATCTCGAGGGTCGACAGGCAAATGCTGAGCTTCGGACTTGTTGTTCAAAATCAAGGCCTCATGCTTGGGCTTGACCAGATACAAGTACGCCGCAAAGGCATCATGAATCGCAGCCGGGAACGGATGTTCAGGACCCATGCGGTAGTCAAGAGAAAAGATCCTTGTGCCCGGACCAATCTCTTTGGCTAGGCGGGCCAAGTAGTCGCGGTGAGACTTTGGCGACAGGAAGCCGTGTCCGCCACCGTGGAAGTAGAGGACAACGGTGGAGCTGCGTGGACGAGGATTGTTTGCGTGATGAAGAGCTTCAATCCACTCGCCCTTCAAGCTATAGACCCCTCCTTCGTTCAGCCGTCCGACTTCCTCGGGCATGTTTGAGATTTGGGCGTGACGGCCTTGGATAGGGTAGTGCATCGAACGAAGGTACTCTTTGCTGGGGTTCATGATATCGACCGAGACCCCACGTCGGGTAAGCTCCTCACGAACGTGGGTAAGAGTGGCACGTTCTGGACGGGTAAGAGCCTCAAGTCTGACCTGGAACTGGACATTCTTCAGGACCTTGACATGCCTCACAAAAATCATCTGAAGCGGCAAAAAGCCCTCCAGGAAATGACCTACAAATCGCAGATGTCCAATAGTCCTCAACTCGACACCCACTCCACGGATCAAGGCAATGACAATCGTCCACCACCAGGGCCAACCGAGAGGATGATGCTTGGACGAGTACTGGAACCGTGTGGCGATGAGGAAGGGTAGTTCGACACAGTGAAGCCGCACCATAGAATAGATGGTGCGCCAAGCCAAGCGGGCGAGGAAGGCGATATCCTTGGGCTTGTGGAGGATGCCGTTGAGGTATGCCCTTTGGAGGAGGGATGGTGCTGGGAAATGGTCTTGGTGCTGCTTAAGTGACAGGATATATTGGTCTCCTTGTTGTTGTAGCAGTTGCTGTTGTGGAGAAAGAGCGTTCGTGTGACCTGCTTCTGAATTGGCGCCTGCGGTTGGGTTCTCCACAAGTATGCCCGTGGGAGAGTAGAGAGTTGTGGGTGTAAAAGCCATACTTTTTTTTTGGAACAAGGAAATAGTGGTGAAGGAGGGAAGGCGGAGGAGGATGAAGAAGTAAAGGAAAGGAAGAAGAAGGATGCCTGAAAAAATAAAGCCGTGAACGCGAGAGATGGTTGTTCTGAAGATGAAATAGAGAGAGTGTGTGTGCGGGGCGAGTGCACACAAGTAGGAGCGTGAGTACAAGTAGAAGTGAAAGAGTGAACAGAAGGCAAATTGGACACAAACAACAACAACAACAACTTCAGCTCCCTCGGCTGGCAAAGTGAGGGGTGAAAGAAAAAAAAATGGGGACACGAGTACGTCAACTATTGCTTCTGTTGAAGCTCCTTATTCGCCGTTGGTACGAAATCGACAAGTTCAAGGGGCTGGAGGCATATGCCAATGGCCGTCCAAAAACAGTCAACAGCCATTTTGTGCGACCCAACGTTGTCAATGCATGTTTACCCACAAAAGGGGTGTGCAGTGGACTCTATTTCTACTGCGTTGGATCCATCCATGTGGTAGACTGGCGATTATCGTTTTTTTTTTTTTTTTTTTTTTTTTTTGGGAAACGGTAAGGGATGGCGCGAGAAAAAGTATACGGTTTGTCTACTCATGAACCTTAGGCGTTACCTTCGCAAAAAGTACCTTGAACGATGAAAAGGAAAACAAAGCATAGGTGATGCACGGTGTCGGATTTCATGTGCTTTTTTTTCGTCAGGCGTGAAAGAAGAATACAGTGTCGGTCCTCGGCGGCCTACTCGCGATCCTTTTTTGCCCTTTTTTGAACCTTACTCGAGCACGAAAAGCCTGCAAAGATGTTTTTTAGGCTGCTACTCCCCTCTTCGGATGCCTTGCATGATATGTCCAGGCTGAAGGCGAACCGACCATTTTTTGTTGATGCTGGGCAAGTCTAATGCACGTGACTGGTAAGTAGAGGCAAGAAGGCCAAGAATCGCGAGATGATCGCCTTCACATCGAACAACGACACCAACGACGACAAACGAACGCTCGAAACACGCAAGCACACACACAAGCACACACACTCACCCAACAAGAACAAAAGACACCAACCAACAAATATGTCATCTGTCGAGGAATCTCTTTTCATCTCTCAGTTCTTGGCCGCCTACGGAAGCCAAGAGACAAAGTTCCCTTCAACCTATGTCCCATCAGGACTTGCACCTAGCTGGACCTCCAAGGTACGAAAAAGGGAAGCAAGGTGAAGACACATACATCAAGTCCACTTCAGGAACAACGAGAGAGGAGCAAATGAGGAAGGGGATGGTTACTTGCTGATGGCAGAAGTGATGTCCACTGTCAGCACACTTGACGCAAACAAAGTTAAGGAGACTGACTGCGATCTACCTTTTCATTTTGCCAATAGCGTGCTGTGTTCGAGAGACCTGCCAAGCCCGTCAAGGGAGATGTCATTGAAGGAGGTAATATGATCGTTTTATTTTATTTTATCCTTTCTTGCATGCAATTCTCGAAGGAACCACATCTAACATGGATGCCATAAGCACATCTATCTCTTCGCGTGTTAATATTAATTATCTGGCTATTTTCAATCTTGCTCATCGACAATGTAGACATTGAAGTGACTATCAAGGCGCTCAAATCAGGAGAGTGGACTGTGACCGTGGCAGCTCAGGGAACCATTGCCAACCTCAAGGAGGCCTTGCAGGCCAAGGCAGGCATTGATGCGGGAGCACAGAGATTGGTCCTCAAGGGCAAGGCCCTGGTTGACAACAAGCATTTGAGCGAGTATGGCATCACCACAGGATCGGTCGTCCACTTGTTCGCTAAGGCAGGTGCCACACTCACACCCACTGCCACCACTCCCCCTGCATCGGCCTCGTCCGCTTCCACCCCAGTCTCAGAGTCAACAATTGCAGCAGGAGTGGCAGGAGCAGCCGCGGCAGCAAAGGTACCACAGAGCACGAAACCTGCGGTGACTTCGTATCGTGGTTTGTCTGAGGCGGGCACGGAGATTGTCAAGGATGCAGAGTTTTGGTATTGGCTCAATGAGCAGTTGAAGGAGCGATTGGGGTCGAAGGAAGACGCGTCGATTATGATCAAGGGCTTTATTGGCCAGTATCGTGACTTGATTGGAAATGCAGGCACGAAGGATATCGAGAACGAGATCAAGAAGTAGTTCAGGAGACGGTACAGGAAAGAGTAGATTATCGTAGGTTTTTTGTGTCTTTTTTGTACACAGCCGACAAAAAAGATAAAATACTGCGATCGTCGCCGCTCACTTTATTTGATGTTTTTAATGCTCATTGTCCACCTGCCAAAAGCAGCCAATGAAAATGCAAGAGCAAGATTCTCGGGAAAGTGGAATATCTTTGTTCAGGACCTGGCACGAGTAGAGAAAGGGCCCTATTCCAGTCTTCCAGAAGACCAAAAGCACAAATTAAACAACACAAAACCAGGTGCTTTTATTTCATCAGCCGTCGCATTTACTTTTTTGCATCTTGGCATTTGTCAATAAAGGGATCGATTGTCAAGTCCGGACCAGAAAAAGGAGCGAAGAAAGAGTAAACAAACCAGAAAGATAGCAGATGCTTGTATATCTCAATGACGCCCCTTCGTTTCTCAAATCTTTCATTCCGTCCCAGCGTCGGGGAGCATCTCCTCCCAGGGACTGACTTTTCTTTTCAATTTTTCTCTCGTTTCTATTGAACAATTAAAAACGAGGAAAGCCCATTTCCTTCATTGATAATCTGGGGCGCCGCTACCGACCAGCTGAGCGCCAATTTGTTGTTGCAAAAAACTCTCCGTAAGGAACGAGAATCAATTAATAGGTGATCAAATGACGGATGATGAATCCAGAGGGGTTCGTTGCCGTGGATCCGAGACATTTTTCTGCAGGGACCGAGCACACTGTTTATCACTTTTTTTGTAGTTGTCTTTCTAACCAACACGTTCAGGTTGATGGACTTACAGGGGAGCAATTGATTCTGAAGAGAGGGCCAGTGTTCGAGAGAAGACGACATCGGAGTATGTCTGAGCAAAACGGGATCGAAAGGCGATGAACTGTATGGGTGTGTGTTTAGTGAAGAGAAGGAAAAAGGAAGTTGAGTGAGTGTAAACAGGGTAGGTCGACAGGAAAAGGAAAGAGGATTAAACCTTGTGGATCAAGTTTGTCCAGATCAAGAGTCGAGATGTCCAATTTGCGACGTTTTGACATGCCGCTCATGTTGATGTGTTAATAATTTTATTGGTTTTTTTGTCCACCAGGACAAATGTGCTCCCGTAACTCTGTTCCCCTATTCTCGTTAGTCCAACTGTGGGGAGGGGTTGTGTGTGTGTGTCTCTGTGTGTATTGGAACGAAAGGGCAAAACAACTCAAAGCAAGAGACACAATTGAAAACCAAACTGCGCATCTTGGTGTTTAAAAAAAGGAACAACTAGAGATAGTGTGTGTCTTTACGCCTTTTGTTGTCGTTGTTGGTGTCATTTGCAACGACGAAGAAAAACTATGCATTGAGGTGCAGCCTTTGTTCAAGTCAGGTCAGGAGAGGAGAGGAGAGGAGAAGGAAGGAAAAGGACGAGCCACAAAAGCGACGTACTCAATTGCAGCATACATTCAATGGCCCGTTTAAGCAACTGCATGTATGTAAAGGTGATACCCCCTGTTTGCATATAAATATTGAGGTCAGTTGAACGGTTCAAGGACCACCTTCATTTTTTTCAATCAATCAGTGTTCTTCTCGAAAGTGGGCTCCTGAGACTCATTCAAGACTCTCTTTATCATCATCATCATCAGCTTTAGTTGCCTTTGTCCTTTGTCCTTGTCTTTCTTCCCTTCCCTCCATTTGCATCTTTGTTCCTTCACACCTCTGCCCTCGCTTGTTTACTTCATCTATCAAGTTTTTTCCTTTTCCTCCCTCTCTCTCCTTCTCCTCCTTCTCTCCATTCCCCTCACACCCTCACACCCTCACACCCTCCCTCCTTTCCTTCTTCTTTCCGTCCACGCTTATCATTTTTAAACTTGTCTGTACACATGCACTTAAACCTATCACATCCACATCCACCACGCAGTTGACACACAGCTCCATACAACTCGCCCCTTCTCTCTTTTCTTGGCTTTCTACGGGTAATTGATCTCGCTTCCCTCTTATTTCCTCTTTCGTACTCATCAACCCATCCCCTCTCCTTCTTCTACTTCTTCTTCTTCTTCCTCATTTCACTAATGAACAAAGACTGAATGAACACCATCCAATTCACACCCTCTCACTCACACGCACTGCCCATCGACAACTGCCCTTTTCCTTGTCTTCAGTTTTGTTTGCAGCTTGCACCCACCAGTGCTCAATCACCATTCCTCCCAAAACCAAAGGAAGTGAAAAAAAATAACGTTTAGAAGGATTCCTCGAGTTCCTTTTCTTATTGGCCTGCAGCCTTTTCTTTTTCCTCTTTGTTCCTCTTCTTTTCTTTCTTTGGGTCTGTTCTGTCCATCCCACCCCAGTCCGTTCTCTCCTTCTCACTTCATCTTCATCGTCATCCTTTTTCTTCCCTTTTTCTTCTTTTCTCTTCTCTTCTTGTCTTCTAATCTCCTGCTCCTCTTCATTCATCAGCTCACCTCTCACTCTTTGCTCCTCTCCTTGTCTTGACTTTCCCTTCCTTCCTTTCTTCTTTTCTCACTCACGCAACGCCTCACTCGCCCCTATACGTCCATTATCTTCCCAATTCGTCTCCGCTCTCAACTTTTCTCACTCACTCACTCACTCACTCACTCACTCACTCACTCACTCACTCACTCACTCACTCTCGCTCGCTCGCTGACATTATCATCCTCCGTTCAGTCACAGCGCAACAGCAACATCGGCGACAACAAAAAATACAAGTAGATAGATATATTGTGAGCAGAAGCACAGCCATCCACTATGTCTAAAGACGAACACAAGGAGCGCCAGCGGGTCACCAAAGGTATCTACCCCGACTTCATATATGCGACTCCCCCGCCACTCGCATCATTACCTCAGTCGAAACACAACAACGAGAACCGTACGAGGGAGGAGAACTTGCTTTCTAATCAACATTTTCTCATTGCTCATCCCTGACTCCTTCCCCTTACCCACTGTTCTGTCCCAAAACTCCATCCTACATAGCCTGCGATAACTGTAGAAAGTAAGTCGTATTACCTCTTCTTCACATTTTGCATGCAGGCGACCCACCTGTTTACTGTATCTGACACCGCAAGATGACCATTGGTTCTAAAAACAAAAAAATAATAATCCGGAAGCTAACCTATCCCTCCTTCGCTTCCTTTTTTTTCATTTACCACCCTGTATTCTCATCCAGAAAAAAAATCAAGTGCGGTATGTCGTCGATTGGGGTGCAATTACAGCATCGCATGGCAGCAACAGTTTTGCCTACAACTGCAGCAACAACGAGTGGACTTTTAATAGATTGACCTTTGACCATTGACCCTTTTTTAGATGCAAAGGCCGATATGTGCTCTAGCTGCGAGCTGCTTCAGATTCCTTGTAAGTGGTTGTGTTTATCTATTGTATTGTATTGTATGTATCCAGTGCAGTCTTAAAAAGACACGCTTGTATCGCTTGTTCTTCATGCCTCTAACATCAGCGTGCCAATTGCTTCTCTTTAGGCCTGTATCTCGATCCTACCAAGAAACGTGGCCCACCCAAAGGCGCTGGACGTAGGTCTCACTTCAAGACACAGGAAACCTCGTTGGAAGACAAAGCGTGCGAAAGGCCTGCTCACCCATTGCTCTTTTATTTTTTGTTTCTTCGCTTCTTTAGGCCATATCAATGCCATCGAGGATCGTCTACACCGTATGGAGTCAATAGTTGGCGGTTTTGGAGAAGGAGAGCCAGCTGGCGGCTCGGGCGATGAAAACGGATCCAATCCTCCTTCAAGTTTATCTTCGACGAGCTCAAAACCACGGCGGCGGAAATCTACAAAGGGCAAGCAGAGTTCAGCACAGGAGGACGAATCGATGCAGGCGAACAGTGAACAGTCTCTCCAAAATATGCATCAAGTCCAAATGGAGCACCAGCATCGCCCTCCACCTTTGCAGGACCTCTCGCTGGAGCATCGACAGCAGCAGCTCCAATCTCACTTTCAGGCAGATAACCCGTTTCAGCCCCGCCAGGTCGTACAATCTCAGCATCCTTCTCACCTTGACTTGCAGCTGGACTCGAGTCAAAGTCCCGAAACAATGTCTCAGACTCACACCGATGATATGCTGGACCCCAACCTCGCCGTCCCTCTTCACCAGGACCTGCTGAGGGACAGCGCCTTCCCGGCATTTGGAACCCCCTCCCCTGTTCTCAGCTCAAATCATTCCAACAGCGAATACCGTGAACGCTCTCCTGGACTCGACACCCTTCCGCAACTAGGAGTTCATACACCGCCGAGCCATAGCCATGACCTGGACGACCTCGAGGAGGATATGGGACACCTGACATTGGACCACAAGGGACTCGAACGTTACGTCGGCAAATCCTCGCCCATGTTCTACAACCGCCGACACTGGGGCGGACACTCAATTCGGGAACGCGAGCAGCCTGCAGCCCAAAAGTTTCTCGACAACCCCGATTTGCCTTCGCCCGAGCTTATGACCAATCTGCTCAACCTCTACTTCACCTACGTTCACCCTTTCGCGCCTGTGTTTGTCTGGTCCAAGTTCCTCAAGCGTCTTCAAACGAAGCAGTACAGTCCGTCGTTCCTGTGTTTGTTGAACAGTATCTTTGCCTTGGCAGCACGCTTTTCCGACGACCTCTCGCTCAGGACAGATCCCACCAAGCCTGAAACCGTTGGTATTCAGTTTGTGGAAAAGGCCAAGGAGATTCTGGATACAATTTACGACGCGCCAGATATGTACTGCGTGGGAGCGTTGGTCTTGCTCTCCTACCAACAGATGGGAACTGGAGGCGGATACCGTGCCTGGATGTTTATCGGTCTCTCGATCCGCATGGCTCAGCACTTGGGCTTGAACAGGGACTGTATGAAGCTCAACCCGCACATGCCAGTGCTTGACCGGGAAGAGCGCAACCGCATCTGGTGGACTTGTTTTGTCGCCGACCGCCTCGTCTCAGCAAGCTTTGGGAGGCCACAGGTACATAACTATCCATATGTAGTTTTTGCAATCGCAATTTTGGTGGCAAATTTAGCTTCCTGACCTATGGTACTAATCTTCATGTTACGTTGCCTATAGGGTATTAACGAGCACGACGTGGATGCTACATATCCCGAGGGCATTGACGAGGAAAACATACAGCTCGAGTACAGACTGGACGGTGCTACTTCGACTTTGTCTGGACCCTCTCCCCATTCTGAAAAGAATTTTGTTTACATGGCTTCGTTGACAAGGATAATGGGTCGAGTCATGGTCAGCTTGTACAGTCCTCTCTCCCGTGCAACGGCCATGTCGAGTTCATTGATGAATCCCGCACCTCTGGAACAGCTAGACAAGGAACTGACGGACTGGCTCTTGACCTTGCCGCCTCACTTGCAGTTCCGATCTGTTCAACAGGAGCCAGGCAACTTTGTCTGCACTCTTCACATGACATTCTACACGACGCTGATCTTGCTGCATCGACCATACAGTCACAAGTCAGCCTCCAGCAACCCTAACGACTCCTCGATCTCTCTTTCGATCTGCACGTCGGCTGCCAACAACTGCATCGAGATGGCCAGCAACCTGATGCGCGCAACGGACGGAAACAGGGATGTTCCTCGTTTGAAGTGCCTCCTTCACAGCGCTGTCTTCAACTTCTTCACCGCGGGACTTGTGCACATCACCAACTGCACTAGCATGGATCCAGTCCTGGCTGCTTCAGCCAAACTGCGCACGGTTGAGACCCTGCGATGCTTGTCTGTCATGGAGGATATCTGGATCAGCAGCAAGTGGTGCGGAAACAACATCAAGAACCTCTTGAAGGCGCGCAGCATTGAGCTCCCCTGCTCAGTTGAAGGTAATGCCTCGGTGTTTATCTTCTTCACTTTATTGAATAGTATGTTGTTTGGCTTTCTCATTCTAATAATGTCCTTTACGCCACTAAATTACAAACAGGCTTCAAGGTCATGGTGAGGAATGGCGCGGATACGGCGCCAGCAACGAATGGTGTCAACCCTGCACAGTTGGAACTTCTCCATAGCAATATGGTTCCAAAAGAGCAGTCGTTTGCGTTTGACGTTGATCAGATCATGGGATACTATCAAGCACCAGGCATTCGCCAAACCGAGCCCACAGGCCGCAACTCGAGGCACTTTTCGCCAACGCCGTACTTCAGCCCTGTTTCACCTCATCACGCGCAAAACCAAGTGCGGCCCCACCCTGGGTTGACTCAGGGCCATGCACCACTCCCCCGTCGACCAAGGCAGACTAAGAACACTTCGCCCACGCCAGGAAGCATCATATCATCAGGATCCATTGCTGGCACATTATCCAACAACTCCGCGACATCGATATATATACCTGGATCTTCTGTCGATGCCGTCGTACCATCGGACTCGAACTTTTTCAATTCGCCTCTCATCGATCCTTTCGCCACCCCAGGTTCTGCCTCAGTGGTCAATGGCCTGCCCACAATCTCTCCGGAAACCGGAAGCACCACCGGCGGGATCGCTTTGTACCATAACCCCTTTGCTGCAACTCTCTGGAACTCCCCGGCTTCGATGGATAACGACGAATGGATAATGTACATGCAGAATGGAGGATCGGGCAGTCAGCTGAGGAGCAACGATGGATCTAGCACGAGTCCCACTGGCGGCAACGGAGGTGGAGCTGCTATAAAGTTGGAGCACGGTCTGCCGGCCGTAGCGGAGAACAACCCATTGGGCATGAACCACAGCAATGCCAGCAACAGCAGCTTGATCCACGCCAGTCGATTGCACCCATTGGCTCAGAGCATGACTCGTAACGACCTTATGGACAGCGAGGGCGAAGTGAGTGGGAGCGACGGGGTGTCATTGATCGATCAGCACCATTCGTCACCTTCTGGAACGCTCACACCCAACGGGACGCTGATGAGCAATGGATATGCATCGCAGGGTGCGGTCCCGTCTCCAGTCTCTCAGCAACACTCATCAACAGCCCTTCAGCAACATCACCACCAACAACAACAACAACAACAACAACAACAACAACAACAGCAACGGTCGCTTCAACGCGCAGGAGCTCATCATCAACACCAACAGCAACATCAGCACCAGCTTCAACAGCCACTCCTTCCCTCGCAGTCGCCGGCCGAGTACGAGTATTTTCTGAACAATGGCAGTTCAGGAGCTGGTGCGAACCATCACCATCATCAACAGCAGCAGCAGCACCAGCAGGCCCAAGCAGCCATCGTTGGCCAATCGTGGAGTAGTTGACTTTAGTGCCTTGTACTTTAATTTTTTTTGTCAAGAAAAACGATAATGTAATTATTTTTTTGCACAAAGAAAGACGAAGCAAAAACAAAACAAAACAAAAGCTAAAAGTAATGAAGCAAATGTGTGAGGATGGCAGAATTTACAAAAGATGAATAATAATAGAAAACGTTGTGTGGCATGTATGTACTGAATTGATACGGGGGGGGGGGGGTTTGTATATACTAGTGCTTGTGTTGATCCCGGGATTTACTACCGCTTCCACACACAGGAGTATTAGTGGCGGTGGCATATGGATCGTAGAGTTCCGTAGATTTGGGTGGCCTGCGCTCCACATCGTAGACCGTGATCGGGACGTGTAACGAGTCCTCGCGGCTTTTGATAGAGTCCTGCTGTTGATGATGTTGCTCATGCTGGCGTTGATTGTGGTGGCGGGTATGAGAAGAAGCTCCTCGCACTTCCTTTCGTCCTTCGCTCCCACCACCGTGCGAGTGCCTTTTTGTAGACGAGGAAGACGATGTGGACGATGAGGAAGAGGAAGAGGTAGAGGTAGGTGCGGGAGAGTGGGGATGATCAATTGATCCGACACTCAGCTTTTGTTGCTGGTGTTGTTGTGCTTGCTGTTGTTGTCCACGTTGCTGCTGCTGTTGCTGCTGGCGAGTGTTGGGTGCGCTGCTCTGCTGACGCTGCTGATGTTGCCTTTGCTCACTATGGTTCTGCCCTTGGCCCTGCTGTCCTTGCGTTTGACCTTGACCCGGAAGATGACGATGTTGTCGTTGCTGAGTTTGTCGAGTCATCTGCTGTGGGAGTGAGATCCCTTGGCGGCAGGGTCTGTAGCCATTCGAGGAAGGGTAGGGTCGCACGGAAACTTGGAACAGTCCTGGATGTGTTGGAGGTACATCCTGAATGGGTGCTGGGTTTGACTCTATAACCATTCCGCTGACGCTGTTGGCTGGGGAGACGTTATAATGAGAAGGTTGTATCTCCGGACGGGGGATGCAGTCGAGCCAGCGTGGGTCTTGCAAGCCAGAATTGCTACCTCCAACGCTTCTGTTGTGTTGGCTGTGAGAGGAGGCATGGTGAGGAATGAAGCAGTGGGACTGGTGCGACTGTTGGTGAGGGTGAGTCTGATATTGCTGGATATAATGCGGTTGACGGTGCTGCTGGTGACCTTGATATTGATGTTGATGCTGTGCCTGCGGGTCTAACCGTGCACATACGTGCGCGTGTCCATATTGGACAGGATGCTGATGTCCAGGATGGTGCTGATGCTGATGCTGATGCGGATGCTGGTGTGGGTGTGAGTGGTGTTGGTATTGTTGTGAATAATACTGCTGGTTACATGGGATGAACAGTCGCTGTTGTTGAAGCTGCTGCTGGCGCTGTTGTTGCTGGTGCCTAGGGAGTGCAGAGGCAGTGGGGTATCCACCATGAACCGACGAAGGATGCCGCATAGAAGAGGAGCTCTGCTGAGAAGGTCCGTGGTTGTTCTGGCAAGAGCATACTGCAGGGTGGTGGTGATGATGTGGTTCTTGGGGCTGTTGACGATGGTTGTGGCATGCACATGATGCGCGTCGCGAAAGGGTGTTGTACTGAGCTCCAGTCGCGACATCGTGGCCTACTAATCCATGATCCGCTCCGCATTCACAATACGACGCGTTATTCGGCGCAACATTGCGATGACCACCACCGCCCATCATCCATGATCCGACAATATCAGTCCTGGCACTAATATCCGCCATGGTGGCCCCTGAGGACGAAGATGACGAGGAAATGGTCGAACTTGTACTGGTACGTCGAGTAACATCGCTCCTGGCCTTGTTGTGCCCATGCCCTTGACTAAGGTCCAACTTTGATAGCGAGTCGACTGTACTGGCAATTGTTCTCACTGTTGGTGATGATGTGCCCGATGTAACTGAAGGCGACCAACGGGGTTCTCCCTTCGGAGTTGACGACGCGTCTTGACACGGGTGCTCATGCTCCTCACGGTTGTTCTCCTTCTCCTCTTCATCTTTATCTCCAGTGTCAAAGATCCTCGCCCGAGCTTTCGCATACGCCGCCTCCCGCTGTTCCAAAGTGGTCCCAGTCCCCCTTCGATCATTCCCACTCCCAGTCAACTGTCCTCCTGGCTCTTGCCATGGCGAAGACTGTGTAGGTGCTGAGGATGCGACTCCAGGAATGGTAATGGCGGCCACCGTAGACCCCCGAGCTTCACAGGCACTGACTGGGCGGAGTGGGCTTCTTCTCAAGACCTTGAAGGATTTGACAGGGACATCTTCCTCCTCCACCAGTTCTTGGAATCGAAGTACTGGGCTAAAGATTATAAACAAAGCGCGAAAAATAATATCATTAGCTGAACTGAACCGCGCGACGAAAACCTCCATTGCTAATTTAAAAGCTTTAAAAGCTTAATGAATGACAACAAATAAATTAGGTCGAAAAAAACCTACATGGAGGTGTGTTCGGTCTTGGAGAGGATAATCTTCTTTTGCGCGGCGTCAACAGTACGTGCTAACCGGTAGTAGATGGCCGACCGGTGGATCATCATCCGGAAATACGAATTGAGCCATGGAAACTCCAGCACCTCCTTGCTGCAAAGTTACAACAACAACAACAACAACAACAACAGAAAAGAAAGCAATGAATAGAAAGGAGGTGTGAGTGAGTGAAAAAAGCAAAACGGCAATAAAATTAACGAAAGGATGGTCCACAAAATGAGTCATAAAGAGCCATTCAAACAATAATTTTTGTCAGTCCCCTTCCCTCTTATTTTACACAACCACCCTATCTCCTTACTTCGCAATTGGAACTTTGGAATGCAGCCAGGTGCGGGATTATTAATCCAATGTCCAATCACCCAACTGGCCACTTTTTTCCCCCCCCTCCGTTTTTGACTTCGTTCTGTGTTACCTTGGGTCCTGGATAAAGTTGCAATACTCTCGCTCCAACTTGAGCAAGAACAGTCGATCTTGTCGATTCTGAAGAGCAGTCAACAGAACTTCATCCAGAGAACCCTCAACAAATGTCGAGGAGGTAGAGGTCGAGGGTGAAGATGGTGAAGAGGAGCACGGTGGTAAGGAGGAAGATGCAGTTGGAACAGCTTGCTGTTGCTGTTGTTCAAGGGCGGCGGTGTTTTGACTGAGATGAGAATTTCGTTTGAAGGTGCGGCACACTAGTGAAATGGAGGTAGAGGAGGAAATGGAGGAGGGCTGTGCTGGAATCCCCTTTTCGTCCACTGTTGATCTTGAACGGGCTGTGTCATCGTCGACAGCAACAGCAGTCATAACATCATTTGAGGATGAAATCGACGGCAAAGAAGCAGAAACAGCGGCGTGAGGCTTATCAACCACTGCAGCTGGTCTTTTGGCTTTTGTTGTTTTCCCCGCTGTTGCTGTGTCAACTTCAGATTCCACATAACATTTCTCATCTCCCAAAGAAATTGTTGTTGCTTCTACTGCAGCATCGATCGAAACGGTTGTGGTGGTGGTCATGGTGGTCGTGGTGGTCGTGATTGCGGCGGAGCCTGAAATACCGAGAGGGAGGAACGGATAACGACAGACGGCCGTCAATTCGGATGTGACGCAGTCTTCTGATAACTCCTGTCCCTGTTCTTGTTGGTGCAGCTGGCTGTCTTGTCGTTCTTCCTGCATGCCCTCCTTGCCAGTCTGGTCGGGCTACCATAACGAACGAGGGGAGGCAGGTGGGCGGGCCCAAGGGTTATTAATAAGGAAGAAAAGGCGCTACAAGCGAAAGCAGAAGTGTATGTGTGTGAGGGTGTCATTGTTTCCCTTTTTTTTTCCTTTTTTTCTTTTTCTGGCGCAAAAAGGAAAAATATCAAAAAAAAAACACGCTAGTTCGTACTCTTTTCTCGATCCGTCGCCTCCTCCCTTCATCTCACTCTCTCCTCCCTGCCGGGTAAAGAATAACACGGTTACCGTACACACATTGAGAGAATGAGGGGGGGAGAGGGCAAGCGGTTGTGACATCAGTTGAGAAAAAAGAAGGAAGGGTGGGAAGAAGTGGTGAGATTGAAGGTTGTGGGGGGAGTCCAGGGACAGCGTTTGAGAAAGTACCTGGTCCTGCGCCCCTGCCGAATTGCTGTTGTTGTAGCCTTGTCTGTTGCGGCCGTCGTTGTTGTCGTTTTGGATAAAAGACATGAGTTGGTCGTGTGTGTGCAGAAATAAAATTGGGAGTGAAAAGGGGATGGAAAGTCGAGAGAGAAAAAAAGAACAGGACGAAGAAAGAGAGGGAAGTATTCCGTTCTCAATTGAGGAGCAACCCTTGCACGATTTGTATGACTGTGGGGTAGAAGGAAAAGTGGAAAGGATTTAAGGGTCAATTGAGTACAGCGGAAGAGCAAGAGAGCGTGAAAGTTGCGGAAAGAGCGAGGCAAGTGTCAAGTCGCGTAGTAGTCGTTGTGGGAGCAGTCTTGCTGTGGCCGTTTGCATGAGGTTGGGAATGAATGGCCGTCTTGGTTTTTGGAATGAGCAAGAGGCGCAAAAAGAGAAAAATGGGTGGAGGGTGGGGAGGTGGTGAGGTGGACCCACTATGAAAAAAGTCAATGGGAGTGGCGTCTGAAATGGAGAGGAATCCCCGTAGAGCAATTCATTCCATGAAAAAAGGGAAAGGAGAGCAGTGAACACGAGTGTCAAGAAGAACTAGGAGAGTGTCAAAGGTTCGATCAAATAGAGCTGTCGTGTGAAGTATCTGGACAAAGAAGAGAGAAGAGGAGCAATTGAATTTTCCTTTTCCGTAGGGTCCGCTCGTCCTTTTATATGTGTTCTTTTCTTGTGTCCACCCACACCACGCCGTTCCTCTTCGTCCAGTATGGGATGTCGGCCCTTGCGGGGGCATGCGATCTAAGCAAACAAGCAGTCCCTTTCATCCTGCCATTCGCCCAGTCCTCTTTCTTCTTCTGCTTTCCATTTTATTCTCCCTCTTCGCAACACTAACAAAGCGCAACGCCCAATCCAATTGCTACAGTAAGTTGCTCACAGCCTAAAACATGACAAAAAATTGGGTCCACAGGTCCGCTCGAAAGTTAATTGCTCCTGAACCCCTTTCTTGATCCCCAGCTCAAGAAAGGGTTTAATTCCTTCGCTTGTGTTCGATCGAGTTCCATCTTCCTCCCTGTGTCATGTCACGTCGTGATAGGTGAATCTGTTATCTTTTTTGTCATTCTGTTATCGTTTTTTTTTGCTGCACAGCCAACTTCCGCTGGTTCTCCATTCGAGTAGAGAGTTACCATCCCCTTAGGGAAAGGGAAAGGGCAAACCTTGCGCCACGTTTTTTGTCAACCCGACTTTTCCTTACACAATCACTCGAGCGTGATAACCTCCTGTCCCCATGTCGGATGCTATTGATCATTTCAACCACGAGAAATTGAAATACCACGCGAGAAGTTGTCTTGGATTGGATTGGATGATGATTGATAACCTTTTTTGTTTTATTTTTCTTGATCAGATGGAGATGTCAACGAAAAAAGGAACAGGGACAGTAAAGCTTCCTCAGAACAAGGTTGTAAAAAGCGTAATAAAGAAAAAAAGAATTGTGTGTGCGATGGATGAGTAAATGTGTGGAGGGATTGGAGAAGGCGCCAGCCTCCTTCCGGTATTAAAGTGTACATATTGAATAAGAATGAAAAGAAAAAGAAAAACGACAAACAGATACAATAACAATTTTGGAAGAAGAAAGCAGAAAAGCAAAAAAAATCAAATTGAGAGCAGCTTAGAATCCCATGGGGTGGTGATGGTGCTGGTGAGGGAGGGGGTGTTGGAGCTGTCCCTGGGCATGGTGATGCTGGTGGTGGTGGTGGGTTTGCTGGTATTGGTTGGGATGCTCATGAGGGTGAGGAAGCTGGTGGGGCTGGTGCTGTTGCTGATGCTGTTGATGCTGATGAGACATGGCCTGCATGGCTAGTGAGTGAGGGTGAAGATTGCTCATCACTGGGTCGCAGATCTGCAACTGGCCTCCTTGGTTGTGTTGGCTCTGGAAGGCGGCTGCCTGCTTGGCTGCTTCCTCTTCGGCCTTCTTCTGGCGTCTCCAGGCCTTACGAAGTTCCTTGAATTCTGTTCACATGATAAAATAAAAAGGAAAGAAGTGAGTAAAAAGGGACAAGGAAAATAGCAGTAGAAAATAAAACATGCCAATAAGGAAATGAAGCGAGAGAAAACTTACCAGCGGGATTGCGCTTTGGTCCGTGCTTTTGCATGGTGACATGTGCGTTCAGGTGGTTCAGGGTTCCGTAGCTCTTTTCGCAGTCAGCCCAGCTGCAGACATACAAACGCTCAATCTCATCAAATCGGCGGCGAGGCCTTTTTTTAGAGTTCACTCCCGAGATTGGAACAAAGGAGTAGATTTTGTTTCCTCCCTGGCCGTTATCAACACCATCAAGGCCTGCATCAGGGAACCATCCAGCTCCCTGGGGCTGCTGCTGAGCTCCAGTAACCTGTTGAAGGGAAGTATGATACGATCCATTGTGGGGGGACATCTGCGCGGGGTGGGGCTGCGAGGAAGACTGGAGGGTCATGGCGTCCATATATCCAATCAAAGGAGAGGAACGGACCATTCCATGGACTGGCACTGCGTTGGCACTAACCACGCTACTGTGAGTAAACGGACTACCGATCAAAGGGCTGGATCCAGAGTTTTCGGGGCTGGTTAGGCTGTTCATCAGTAAGCCAGAGCTGGTGTCGATCGAGGGCACAAAGGGGTAGGTGACGCGCCGGCTGTAGGCTTGGTTGACAGGAACGTTCGAGCCCACGGCCGGAGCTCCGGGCAAGGGAATCTGAGGATAATAGCTAGAGGAGATCGTACCATCGATATTCGTGGTAGAGGGTTGAGCCCGCGAGCGAGGCGAGCCGTGGTCGATCCTCTGCAATGTCTCGGTCAATGGAGGAAGGTGATGATGTGTCGCCGAGTCCAAGGAACCGTGACGTCCATGCGAGTCCTGAAGTCCGGGCTGTACTGGGGAATGGGAGAGATCCAAGACTGGTTGATGGGTGTTGTCGGAAAGTTGAGCAGGGTAGTCGGTCCTAGTGCGCGAGTCTGGGGGCGAATGTGGGTATGCGTGATGCTTTTGTTGACCAACCATCAAAGATGGCCGACGGTGAATGGCAGGCTGAACGCTAGGTGCGTATGGGTGATGGCTTGCTACGTATGTTCCTGGTGCCATGTATTGAGTAGTGTTGAATTGAGTTGGTAGTGACTTTGCCTGGCCGAATTCAGCTGCATAGTAGGTTGATGGATATACTGACTGCGGTGGTGCCTGAGATTGAGATGGGACCATTGCGTCAACTATATATTGAAGGGAAGTCAAGTTGGTTAATATCAAACGACATGAATGAAGCACTTTTCAATTGGCCATGTGAAATCAGCTGTGTGTGTTTACCGATTGGTTTGATGTCGGGCTGCTCTAAATTCTCGACTTGGCCAGCAATGTCGATGTAGTTAGCGGTGGTGGCGGTAGTTGCGGTGTCTGGCTCTGTCTTGGGCACTATTGTGTCAATGGCGGAGAACGTGGTTGCTGCGGTGATAGTGGAGGATGAGGATGTAGGTGCCGACTTCCAGTCAGAGAAGGTGGGCTGGGATGATGAAGATGGAGAGGAAGAGGCGTAATCGGTGGCTGCCTGGGATTGAGATGTTGTCGTGCTGAGGTGTGTTTTCATGTCTGAGAGGAAGGGAAAGGATGTGGTAGGTTCAATTTGCAATGGACTGCAGACGGAGAGCATCGGGGGGTGGCGATATGAATCGAGTGTCTGGTTTGAAGGGGAGACAATGTGGTGACTCCGCAAAGGATCAAACGGTGAAGGAGTTCTATTTTATACAACAATAGTTTGAACAGGCAGAGACATTAGTATTAGTGTAAGAAAAAAAAGGATACATGGCACAAGTGCACATGGGTGAAAATAGAATATTGCGCCGTTGTGCCAGGCACTGCCAGCGTGGGCGTAGATCCCCCCACTTAGGTGGATCAATAGTTAGACAGAGTGGAGTTGAGGGTGTTTGTTCCATTCTTCCCATTGGAATCCCCCGTTCAAATCAGGTGACAATGAGAAGACAAACAGCCAAGACAAGTATGTATCTTTTTGTTGCTGTTGTGTTGTTGTTGGGTTGTTGGTTAGGCAGTTGATACTGACTACCGCCCGCAAAGCCTGTTTATCCATTCTGTAAAAGTGCGTCATAGAAAGGGGAGGCAGGAGGAAGATAAGGCGCGAAAGAAAGGGGAAAGATAAAAGGATGAAAAGATGGGAGTATGACTCTCGTTTCTCTCTTGGTTCAATTTCCAAAAATCACGGAATGAATGCCATAATACGACGCGTTGTTGTTGTGCGGGCAAGTAAGGGGAAGGGAGAATAGGAGAGTGCAGAGTCGAGTGTGCTGCTGGTGGTAGGATCATACTAATGTACTGTGTTTTTTGAGGATCAGAGGGTGTCCGTGTGTGTGTTTTTAGGGGAAAGGCAATTGAGCCAAGAAGATGAGCATATCAAGGATACAAAAAATGATAGAATGGATGGTGTATGTGTGTCCTTGTACTGTGGTGCATGGAGGGTTGGGTTTATGGGAGGGAGGTTTGGAGGATGAGGGATGGATAAAGTATCTTCAATCCGAATCATAACGCCCAAACTTACCGTGAAAGTCGTTTTCCCTTATGTTGCTTTTAAAATATTTTCCGGCTCTCGGGACTCAATTGAGAAAGGAAAGAAAAAAGGGTTCTGTATGGAAAATCAAACAAGAAAAAAAAGGATAAACCTCCAAAGTCAGCCAACAGCTCTGTTTTCTGTGAACGTGGGTTGGTGTATCAATCAGAGAAATAATGACGGTGGGACAAGGCAAGGTGAGCGATGTTTTCAAGCAAGAGACGGATGAGCCGAGGAAGAAGAAAGAGAAAGTGCAAAGAGAAAAAGGAGAGAGAGTGCGAGAGGTAGAAATGATGTAGGAAAAGAGACATAAAGGTTCAGCCAAATCTCCTGGTATACGCCATGTTCCCTTTTGTGCCGATTGATGACGACGACAAGAAAGGATCCTACTGTCCTTTCTTCCTGCCCTTGTATCTTCTGTTGCTCATTGAGAGATAGTGCAGATGGAGGCAAGCTCCGACACTGGAATCGTGTCTCGGTGGGCTGGAGGCAAAAGCAACGCCGTCATTGCTGCCACCATCTCAGATAGTAAAAGAAGATAAAAAATAATAAAAACAACTTGCAGATGGGACAGGTGTGGATAATCCAAAAAAAAGGCGCCCAACTGGTGACGAGTCGCCACCGAAATCATGAAAGCTTTGTTTGTTCCCGAAGATATATGGTTGCCGGGTAAAAGGAAAAAAATGAAGGAAAATGATTTGTGTGGAAATGGGCTACAGATGATGTCGACTAGATAGAGGTTTTCGCATAAATGATACCGACTGACGATGGATCGGAGCGCGCGCCGCTGTGCTGTAGTCGGGGATGGAGGAGGGTGGGGTGAAGAAAGTAATCGCGGGATGTCAATACCTTTTTTGAAAATGGTTATCCTGAGTGCTGTGGGCTTGGCGATTGAAAGGTGGTTCAAGCGAGATTGGTGGCTGCTGAAAGTAAAACCGAGCTGGTTCCAGGAGATGTTCTGTTTGTTTTAAGTGGCGAGGTGCTGAAGTGAGATGGATTAGGTGTGCAGGTGGAGATATTGGTAAGAAACGAAGGAAGAGTGAAGCAATACAGTGCTCAGGGCAAGTGAGTGTGTGTGTTTGTGTGTGAGTGGATAGGGTATTCGTGAAAAGTTTAAGAGACGAGAGAGAACAAGAGAGCGACGATCAAGACTGCTTCCGATGTGTAGGAGAGGTAGCTTTGAATGAGTCTGCGACCGAAGGAAGAAGAGTCGAGGGTGAAGAAGAGAAGAAAGAGAGTGAAAGAGGGGAAGAGTGGTGATGGCCAGCGGTTTATAAAGGGAAGGGATGCAAGGCAAAAGAGCAACAATTAAAAAGAGGGATTCGCTAGTGTGTTCCTTCTGTCCTACCCTTCGTCATTTTCTTTGTCGTTGTTTTTGTCGTCTGGTCAACTCAAAACAACGAAGGCTGAACAGGGTAAAGGATATTCGGCTGTAATTCTCTCTGCTGTTGCTACACACAAGAACGTAAAGCGTGTGAGTGAATGAAGGACAAAATGGGTAAAGTGTAAAGAGTGAGTGAAAAAAATGAGCGGGTTGTGACAAAGAAAATTTGGCGAATGAATGGACTTCAGCAAAAAAATGGGTCGCTGACTCTTGAACTTAGGGAATGAGGGGTATCTTTTTCTATTGCATCTTTTACTCAATAATAAACTGGACATTCTCTATTAACTTTTGCACTCTTCAAGCAAAGTAGTAATAACGATGGACCAGGACCGCCTACATGTGTACACCTATTCATGCAAATTACAACAGTCATCTCTCGTTGTTGTTGTTCTTTTTTCGATGAGCACCTTCAAGCCTTTACATTCCCATGCTTGGTTTACTATCGTCGAAATCACTTTTCGTCTCCATATTTTCTTTTCGAACTAGAAAACAGAAAACTTAAAAGCCCATTCAAGCCCGCCTGGATAAAAGAGAAGGAAAAAAAAGATGGTGGACAGCAAAAGACAGGAATGTGAGTTGGAGCAAAGGGTTTGGAGAGATGACCGGACTGTGGGCTAGGGAGTGTGAGTTAATGAGCGAGAGTTCCCTTCTGAAATGTTATGTCAAGTTGTGATAGATTGAAGGGGTCGAAAAAAGGCGGGTTGAGGGTTATGGTAATGTTGTTGAGAGCCGCAACAATTGAGAGCGGGTACAAGAGAAAAGAGGTGGTGGTGGTGTGTGTGCTTCGATGCCCCACCGCCAAAGTTATATTGCAATTTTGCAAAGGGAAAAAGAACAGCGAGAACAATACGAGTAGGCATTAGGGTTGGGCCTTGACTGTCGTCATGTCGTCACGGAGTACAACACAACAAAAATTGTTGGTGAGCACAAACAACAAAAGTGAAGGGTTCTTTTCTCTCCTCATACTCATACTTGGTTGGCAAAGAGGATCATCGACTTGAATGAGAGCAGAGCAGCTCTTTTTTGTCCTTTGATTTCCATTTCAATCACTTTCTCCATCGACGAACAAGTATAAGCGGAGGGAAATGCCTTTTTCTCATTGGAACGTGCAACAGCAATTCTGGCCAACGTACATGTCTGTACCCCTCTCTACTAACTGTCTCCGCCTCGGCTCCCGTTCACAAGAACTGATTCGTTGCAGCGGGTGAGCCTTGGTGCGTTAAACTTTCGCAAGATGAGATAGTATCCAGCTCCCCTCTCCCCTCGTTCATCTTCTCTCTTACACGTCCGAGTGCGGAAACGAAAAATCAATTGGCCGTGGCTCCAGCGCTTCTTATTTATTCTTTGCCCTATGTCCATGTCCAGTCCCCCCTCCCTCAATCTCTCTCCCCCCCCCCCCCCCCGGACGACAAGACAAAGAATTGACAGCAATTGGGGGGAGGGGAAGAGGCAAGAGAGATCACGGCACAAACCGCCTCTTTTCAATTTTCATTTGTTTTTCGCGCTCCTGTAAGCAGAGGCCAATAACTCACAATTGATTGACTTTATTGCATGCAGAGGATCAATAATGAATGATACGAACAATTGAACGTGAGTTTGACTCTGCCGGCGATCTTTTTTTTCATACAACGACATCTCAGTAATGTCCATCTATTAAAGTGAGACGAGACGACCGAGCCCTGCGCTAATAAGCTCGTTCCTTGCTAATGTTCATTCCATTGCGGATGAGTGATGGCCCATGGAGGAAAACTGATGACTTTTTTCTTTCTTCAAAAGTGAGAGCCTTGCCCCTCTCTTCTACCCCGGCGAGTTGAGCGGACACAAGAGAAAATTTTTGTGTTTAGTGACCTCATTTCTCTCCCTGTTGGGAGGGAACCCTGATTCTCCCAGCCGAGGTACGAAGCGCGGACAAGGTTGGTCTGGTAACCTTGCCTACCCTAACAACAACCCCCTATTATTCTACTCTCCCTTCCATCTGCCAGTCTGTTTGCTTGTTGGTCTGTTTGTGTGTCTATACAAACGAAGCAAAAAAAGTATAACTAGCCCACCTCCACGACCCCAGTGCACACAAAAGAAAGATGACTGCAACTCCATCTATGCGTTATTGTTGATTACTTTTATTGCACCTAGGCAAAAGGCGGACAATATTATGTGAAAACAAAGATGATGCGTTCTGCATTTGCTGAATTCCCACGTTCGAGGCATTTTTCCTCCTAAATAGATCCTTTTTTTTACGCATGGAGATAAATACAAAGCAAGTGGCTAACGCCATTTCGGTCCTCATGGACAAGAAAAAAATAGAGGGCGCCAAAACGACAGGAAGACATGAGAATACACAAAAAGATTAACAATACCCTCATTATACTTGAAAGGAGGGTATCCCATGCATGCCGCCTTTTGTCCGCATGTTCTTCTCTTTCTTTCTCTGTCATTTATCACGCTTGTAAAAATATCGTCGTATTCTTGCAGCAACACCATTCATGGAGAGCGGCTTCCCTGTAAACAACCAGAGAGTAGACCGATGCGGGCGGAGACGGCGTCTTTGTTATTATTTTGCATTTCGAATGCGAAAACGAAACTCCAGACATCAACATAAAAAAAATGGGAATGCTCTTTGTATTGCTCTGGCCATTTTGTCCAAAGGGCATAATAAAAAGAAAATGAAAGCAAAGGCATGTCGCTCCCTCGTTGCGGTAAAACGGATGCTGGTCGTTGCTTCGAAGTCGGTGTTAGACTATTTGTTTTTGGATGTTTTGCTCTCAAAGGGCGAGAATTGGGACATGCCAGGTTCATGAAGTTTGATCGACGTGAGCACCACTCAAAAACCCCTCCCCTCAGCTGAAGTCTCTCTCCATCTTTTCTCTGTCTTTGTTCATGTTCACCCCCTTCCCCTTCCTTCGTTACGCGCCCCGCGTCCTTTTAATTTTCTTAGTGTGATTCTTATTACGAGCTGTAAAGGAATGCTGAACGAGAGAAAGCCGTTTGCACAAGCGCACACATAACCTTTTGTTTGATGGCTCTTTTACGAGATATGTCGGCCTACTCCTTGGTAGAACCACAACTGATGTGCGGAGGAAAATCAGAAGCAATGCTTTCCATCCCTGCTTCTGAACGAGCTCTAAATAATAGGGTGGACTGAATAATAATACAAGATGATACTCAAGGCAGCAATCCTATACATTTCGCCTGTGACAAAAGAAAACAACCTACGCTTGCATGCTCATGGTTCACCATTTGTCTCCGATCTCCGTTGCTGTTCAAATTTAGACAGACTTCCCTTCCTTAGTTCGATCGTTCTTGGAAGACATCCATCTCATCAATGGGCCACCGTAGCCTATGATTGAAGGTTTGTTCTCATACTCAATCTGGCGCCGTTCTGACACCAAATGAAATCCAACTCAATAATAACAGCCAGCTGAATAGAAACAACCTGAACATCGTCCAACCATTTTCTTCTTTCTCGTGTCTTCTACTCCTCGAAGGTGTGAATCAACTCCTCGAAGGTGTGAATCATGTAGTATCCGAATGTGGGGATAGGTGTAGGCAAGCACCAACTGTGTCAAAAGAAGGCATCCACTGGAGCGAGAGGAAGGCGGTTCAAATCATATAAGGAACTCCATCATTCGTTCTCAGCGTAAATAGACGCCATTGAACATCAGATAGCGTCCTTGAGACCTATTCTTTTCATTGATGTTTATTCTTTCTTCTTTTAGTACCTTACCCTGAAAAAAGGTAACAAGTAGGGTAACTGTGGATGGGGAATGAAACGTGCACTTAGAGAGAAAGAGGTTTATCACAAAAGATTTTCATAGCCCCTTCATCACCTGTCTGCAAATGTCGGCTCTGTCAAAAGAAATATCAATGGAGATTAACCTGTAGAGCCCGTGAGAGCTCATTTTTATGCAATTGCATGGAACATCAACAGGCCATGTTCCTCTGGGCTATGGGCTTGTTCCCAAAGGGTTCCACCGTCATGCTGGTCATGGCCCGGTTCTCTCTTTTCTTTTTTTTTTTTTTTTTTTTTTTTTTTGGGATGAAGAATGCAGCCTGCTGTATCTTGCATTAAAACTGGCTCTCTTTTTCTCTCAAACAACCAACGCACGCTTACACTCAGACATATCATGGATCTATCCCGCACTTCTACATCAAGTGTGGCGATAACAGGGCAACGATTGTATATGTTTTCTTTTTTTGTGACAGCAAGAGTTTGTCCAGAAACAAGAAAAATGGCACAACCGACTGATCTTCGTCATGCTCAGATTACCTTTTTTTACTTCACTAGTCACTAGTCTATTAGTTCCATGCCTGCCCTCCTTTCGCCAACTGCTCACCTCCGTCCGTCCGCTACCTAAATTCGCCATTGTTACATAACATAGGAAGAAAAGAAAAATGAACGAGAAATTGGAAAGCAAAGAAAGGAATGGCATTTGGGTGTGCTCTCACATACCATTTCACTCTCTTTGTTTCTTATCGGGTAATAAGGGCCCATAACGGCCAACGAGCAAAACTCCAAAATGAAGAAAACAAGGCTGGAGGGAGGGTTCAGCTGTTGTTTAGCGTGCGGTTATTAGACCGCAAGGAAGCCGCTCTAAAGTGCTCGCGATGGAGAGTCTATATTGATGGCGATAAATTTAGAAATAAGCAGCGATCTTATTTTATTTTTTTTCGCAAGAACTGCTAAGCAGCACTACTCACGAGCTTTCTTTGTTGGTGAAATTGAAACAAACGAACGAAATTGAGGCAGGGACGAGGAAAAGAAGTGTGGAGAATCAAAATAAATAAAAGCACTGAAATGTTGTTTCGCAATCGAAAACAACTGAGCCATTGTTGCGATCGTGTCAGCGAATACTGAAAGTGAGGATATGGGAATGGTCGAAGAAAGGCCGATTCAAGCATGAAAGAAGTTGAGGATGGTGCGGGTATCTTTTTGTTCTTTGAGCGATGGTGCAGGGTACCCTTCTCTTTCCTTCTTTTTTGGGTCCATACCAGGGGCAAAAAGGAAAAAACGTGCTTTAAGGGAATCGCCAAAAGAAGGAAGAAAAGAGAGAGAAACAGGGAACTCCGATGAAGAGAAGGCAAGGGAGAGAGAGTTTTGTGTCTTTTTGCTCAGTCGGCTGTGTAAGTTGAATACAGTACTGTAATCTACTCTTTTGTTGTTGTTTTTGTTGTTGTTGCTGTTGCTGTTGCTGTTGTTTATTGTTTACACTTTTCCTTGCGTTGGAGAGGTGAACAAGGGAACGGAGGGAAGGAAGGGAGATAGGTTGCACGACCCATGTCATCATCTTGCAGCTCCCCTTTCTCAGAAAAACAAAACAAAACAAAAAAAATGTCGGGTGCAAAAGAGGACGAGGGCAAAATTCAAGCACACACACACAAACACGACTTCGAGACACGGACAGAGAGAGGGTGAAAGAGAAGGCAAAGGGAGAGGTGATGATGAACGTATAACGAGACAGAGGGAGGGGTCAAAGAGGGTCAAAGAGAGAACAATGGGAGAAGAGGAGGGTGGTGGTGCCTCATGGAAGATGCTTACTCCATTTGACTATGGGTCCTGTTCCTTCTGTTTTTCTCTTTGACAACACACAAACACAATCACACATGTCCTGTTCTGTGTAACACACTCTTCTGAATGAAATGAGAGATTCTCTGTTTGCCAAACACACGCAAAAGGTGAAGAAAACAGGGTTATCTTCGATTCTGTATCTCACCCTGTCTACCCAGCCAACAGGATCGCAACAACAGACAAGCAAGGATTGCTGATGCATAAAGTGATGAAAATGCAAACAAGGCAAAAATGATTCCAGGAATTGTCGCTTTTGTGTGTTGCAGAGGTTTTTTTTTTGGTCGTCGGTGAATTTTCCTCCTTTCTTTTGTCTCCTTCCTATCGCACACAAGGCGGTCAATGCCTTCCTTCCTCCTGCTTGCCTTCTTTCCTTGCTCTTCCTTTACCACACGGAGTACCCCTAAGAAAAATCCTCTTCATAGCACATACAGCACTACATCATGGGTCTGTCCCTCCGTTCGAACAACTTTCCCGCCTCCGCCGCCCGCTAATGAAACCAAACAGATAAACCCTTCGGTCTTCCTATCCGTTCCTCCCACCCATTTACGATGATAATAAAAACGAAATGAGCTTGTTTGCCCACGTTGCTCATGTTCATTCTTTCACTCCTTTTTCATTCTTTGGCTTTTCATTTCCTGCTTTCAATTGGGAGGCTTACAACCACCCCTTCCTCATGACTTTGTACACTTATGACCCATCACACGCCCCAACATCCCACTCACAGACTACTCCGCTACCGAGCCGGCTATCGATTCAACCCTAACAACATCATCGTTTCGTTTCTTCCCTTGTCATCATAGTAGTAATTTAAACAGTCATATTAAGAAAATGAGCCCCCGACATTATTACGATCCCAGGATACATAAAAAAAAAAATGACGCAAGATGGAAACGCTATCTGGCTGACTGGTGGTACTTTTGTTTTGGTTGTCGGGATTTTTTTTGTGGGTTATTGTTCGATGGATACCTTCCTTTTTTGTGCGTTTGTATTTTGCGGAGAGGCAGTAGGCTGTGAAGGAGAGAGAGAAGAAGGAAAATAGAGGAGGAAGAGTACGTAGGGTGGGAGAATTTCACTCCATATTGTGAAGGAGTACCGGTAGAAGACGTGAAGTGATACATACCCCTCGACGCGAAACGAAATGAAGCTTAAGATACTTGTAGCGCGGCCGCGGCACGTGATTCTGACGCGCTTTGCTTTGGGGGATGCAAGGTACATAGCGCTTTTGAATCATGCAAAAATATCCCTCCTTACTTCCAATGCATTACTAGCTGCTACAGTCATAAAATAAAAATAAGTCAAAGGCTCAATACAGCAGCAAGGGGGGAAGTAAGGAAGAGGAATGTTTATTAATGCTGTCCATAGGGCAGTCTAAGTAAAGCGTTGGACAAAGGAGAAGGGCGTTTCCTGCACCAGGCGAGGAAAGTAGTAGAGAGCGGAAGTAGGGTATATGCAGTTGGAAGAGTCAGGAATAGAAAAAAAGGAGAGAAGAGAAAAAATGGGTTCACTTGTCAGGAAAGTCGTCGAGCCTTGGAGCATCCTCCGACCCTTCAACGATAGCGTTTCGCCTGCGAAACGTGTACGACGACGGCTTCTTTCCTCCATCACTCTCGTTTTCTCCTCCTACTGCATCGGATCCTCCGTTCTCTCCTTGGCCTGGGTGCACACCCGACGGTTCGGGACTGTCGCCTTCTGAGCCACTACCTCCACAACCGCTACTTCGTCCACCGGCGCCCATCGTGCGAACGGCATCTCCTGAAGAATGGCGGGACTGGATGGTGTGTACTTGGTCATCGGATTCGGGTGAAGGGAAGCAATATGGCGAAAAGAACGGCGATCCAGTCAAGCTCAAGGTAGATGTTGTTTGGAGGATGAGGGGCGTAAAGATTGTTGTATCTTGGTTGCGATGCTGACGGTGTGGCCGGGCAGCGGGTGTCAGACTGAAGCTGTGATATGCGTGGTCTGCAGTCAGTCCTCCTGCAGATCTGGGCTTATATGCACAGGAGCTCTCCATAGTGTCCACATCGAATCGCTGTGGGGTTCCTGGCTTGCTGCTGCCGTATTTGTTGCTGGGCGAGCAAGTCGAGACTGACCACCGCGAGGTAATATATCCAGCGTGTGTAGAGTAGTCCAAGTCCTCTGCCAGAGAGTTTGGTTGGATGTTGCGGCGTTTTAGGCGATCTGACCGAGCAGAGCGGCGTCCGGCGTGCATAGCGTGTTTCCGTGGAATCGAATAAACAGTGTTCTTGTCACACATGATTTTGAAAGCGGTTTCTTAGCGCAAGCGTGTTGCCGTTCCTGTGAGTCTATGATGGCTCCTGAAAAGATGATAGGCTGCTTTGTTGATAGAGGCTGGCAGGTGTGGTCTAGTTGGTATGTGCAAGTAGGCTTTTGGTTAGGATGGAAAAGCGAGTAGTTGTTGGGTTGAACAAAAGGTGGAAAAGACAAAAAATTGAAGCGGTATAAAAAGAAAAGAAAACAAAAGTACGTAAAGGGTGTCACTGACGAAGGAAAAAAAGCGCTTTAGAAGAGCTGAAGCAGGAGAGAACAAGAAACATCAAAGGCAAACCAGGAGCCATGATAGATTTAGCCAACAAGAGTACAAAAAGGTGTTTGCGATATCTCATACACACACGGAATATGGTGCAAGGAGGAAAAAGGAGCTGGGAGCTGGGAGCAGAGGGGGTAGGGAGGCAGAAGAAAAGGAGTGCTCTCCGAGTATCATCAAGGACAGACGGATAGTCAGAGAGAGTCTCTGACAGAGATAGAATTTATAGGAAGAGACTACACCATCAAGGGCCAGGATAAAAAAGAAATAGAAAGATGACAGGATGACAAGCGAAAACCTTACTTACCCTGATAAGAATGCAAAAAATGAACAGGATATGAATCGAGTGAGCCAGGAAATAATGTAATGCTGAATGCGGTGTGTTGCGACTTGTCCTGCTTTTATCTCTTTGTCGGTTTTTTTTGGGCTAGGATTCGGATGGAGCTGGTTGGCAACTAAGAGAGGAGGAATGCCTAGATGGTGCTGGCGAATGCTAATGATGATAAGAATAACAAGGTGTTTGGAATAAGGTTGAGCAAAAAAGGCCTTTCATGAGCGGACGTCCCTTCCTTTTTATACGATTCATGAAAGGACACAGGTCATTTTGAGGACGTCTCCAAGCAGGGACCAATAGTAACACTGTAAAAACAACAAGGCACATTCAAAGGGCGGCAAAGGCATACGTAAATGCGACTGCAAACATGCACAAACAAAGGGTGACACAACAGACAAAAAAAAAAAGAGCACGCAGAAAAAAATCGTGTGTGTGTGCAGTGAAGGGAAAGAAGAGGAGGAGGATAAAGGGAGGAGCAGATGATGCTGATGATGAAGCATACAAGAGTAAACAGCAGCAGCAGAAAGAGGAAGATGAGGGAGAAGCAGCAGCATGCGGTTGCCGATGGTGCAGATGATCAAGGGCACTAGCAACGCCTTGTGTCTGTCCGTGTGTCTGTTTGTTTTTGCCTCTCGATGCGAAAATGCGCTCGTCCTCTTTTTTGGTGCGTGTTAACGGTCATGGCCGAAGAACAAGACAATGAAAAAGAAAAAGAAGAAAAAAAACGGTCGTGGATCAAGCATGAACAAGAAGAAAAAGAAATCCAGGGTTGCATGCCAAAGAGAGAGCGAGGGGTTGGGGGTTGCTGTAATGCACGCTCTCAAATAGGAGACAGGGCAGGCAGGGACTCACGTTTTTTGGTTGTGTTTTTTGTTCCTTATTCCGTTGCTGGAAGTGTTGACGAAGAAGGAGAAGGAAAAGGAGAAGAGGTAGGGGGAGAAGGAAGAATATGCGCAAGTGATTGAGTTGGAGGAGAAGGGATGAGGAAAAAGAAAAACAAGGAGGGGGGCAATGGGTGGAAGGAAAAGAATGGAAAGGAAAAACAAAGAGGCGAGCAGGCGGAATGGTATGGAAGATGCTGCTTGCGGGTTGAAGTAACTCTGGAGGATGATAATGAGGAGAGTATGAGTGAAGAGGCGAATGAATGGTAAGGAAGTTAAGGGATCAAAAGCAAATGTTGATGGGTAATGGATATGGGTTGAAGAGAAGAGTGTATCCCCAGGAATGAACAAGTGGGCAAATGAACAATGAACGAAGAGAGATGGATAGGCAATGGATGATAATGAAGAACGAAAGACAAGAAGAGAAGAAAGAAGAAGAAAAAGAAAGTTGAGGGTTGGTGGGGGATGTGGATGCTCAAATACTCGTTCTGATGACCGTTGTTTGGCCCATGGCCATGATAGACTGAAGCCATTGCCCGTTGCCCGTGAACCATGGTGAAGACAAGTAACAAAGAAAACTAAAAAAGCCAATTAATCGCTAATAATGGTGAGGTTGGCCATGCGGAATACCAGCCCAGATACATCATCATATTCAATTGCCTCGATAGCCCCATCTTACTCATTCATCTATTCATCCATTCAATCGATTACATTGCATGTACAGTACATTCATTCACTTTGTCAGTTTATTCAATTGGACAGGGTGGGCATATGCATTGTCACCCTTGCTCCCCTTCCAACGGTCCAACAGCAGCAAACTGAACGCAAAAGAGCAATCAGCAAACGGAAGCGTGTCCCCGATTCAACAGCAGCAGCAGCAGCAACAACAACAACAACAGCATGCTGGTTACCCGCCTCATGCACCATCGACATCGACATCGACATTGACATGGACAAACAACAGTCGCAGTACCCAACCTTGAAGGATGGATACAACTGCTGTTCTGTTGGTCCCTTTCGAGGGGGCACTCAGGCGCACGTTTTTACCACAATCAATTAGATTTCGTAGCACAAACGATGCAATGCCACATATCACCTTTTTTTTGTTGTTGCTTGTCGATGCGATGAATGGTTGGTGGAATAGTTCGATAGGTACACGGACAACGATAAAACGGTCAGCCAACAACGAAAGAGAGAGCTATCCGCAACACGTCTTCGTTGTTCCCACAGAAGTGGAAACTTGAGAAAAGTGGGTGGTTGTCAACGAGAAAGGATGGCGGCTAAGGTGGAATGGAACAGAGAAGATAGGTGAAGGATGTACTCTCTATCGTTATCCCTACACCTCCTTCTCACACCCATACGTATCCACCCAACATCTACAACACAAACGACTACCACAAGTGAAAAGGAACATTCTCGCTCTATACCTCCCAGCCCCACACTCCATCTCTTTGTCACAGTCGTTTTCCCCTCCTCTTATCCACAAATACAATCGTTGGGCGTGAGGCTAAAGTTCAGAGTTGTATTAATTGAACGAAGGGTGTGAGTTAGCGATTGCAGTGTAACCATCGGGTTTCCCTCCTCTTTTTTCATATGCCCTTTGGTTTTTGGCGTCCGTCCTCTCAATCGTTATACATGTTCTCAATTGCACCCCTCACTCACTCTGTCTCTCTCTTCATTTCCCTCCCTTTTCCCTCCAAACCATGAGCAAGCACCACTCTCGGCCATCCATTCTCCCTCCTTTTTGTGTACAGACAAATACATGTCCTTGTCTTGTCTTCGCTCACAAAATCGAATGCCCGACTGATCGGCCATCGGCGTTTGTCTTGCCATTGTACTGTACTTCACCCCATTCACTCGCTTTCTCATCTATGGACCTACCCACCCACCCATCGTGCAACTCTAACGCCGACGTTTTTTTTCTTTGTTTTCATATTACTCTCTGGTTTTGTGCTCACTTGCCATCACAAGGTGAGATATGAACGGAAGGAACACTCTCCTAAACTGAAAAAACAGACACGCTCATAAACCCACGCACTCCCGGACTCGCGAGCTCAAAAATTATCAAATGCTTTTTCAGATAGGGATGGACGGGTGGCACAATCATGGCATGGACATCGGCATGGGCATCGGCATGGGTATCGGCATGGGTATCGGCATGGACATTGGGTGGGGACGGGAGGGTGCATCTCCTCTGTTATCATTCTCTGTTTTTTGTTCGAAGACCTTCTTTCTGCGCAAAACAAAACACACAACAGCAGAAAAACAGGGCTCAAAATAAAAAACTTTCATTTCCCAAAAGGAATACGAGATCATGGTTGTCCATCCCCAATGCTCTCTGAACTTTTATTATTTGAAAATGATACCATTGCCATCACCATTACCAACTTGTTCTCTTTGACTTCCGAAAGGACCCCCCATCCATCAATTATACCTGTACGTATGTTTTTTCTTTATTGTAGTCTATGTTTGTTTTGTTATTGTTATTGTTTCCTTCTTTTTATCGACTATTGTATTCCCCTCGTCCCTTGATGTTTTTTTCATTCAGCACCCTACTTACTTAGGTTACCAATCATCGCATGGCACCATCCCACCATCCAGCCGTTGTGTTCTCCTTGCCCAGGCCCTTCTTTACTTTCTCAACTGAACCAACATTATTATTTTTTTTTTTTTTGCCGCCCCTGTTCCATTTTTCCTGCATGCATGCAGGCTTGATCCAACGTCTTTTTCTGTCCCTTTGCATTCTTTTTTTTCCCGCTACAACATTGGGAGGGGTACTGTACAGCAGTTGTAGTAGAAATTCAAAACCCATGGGTATTACTTTAACTTGAACACAAGACAAATCGATTTTTGACCTTTGTTGCGTAATATGCGTTGCGTTGTGTTGTCCATGACTATGTCCCAAACTCACTCCGGACGATATTCGTTACCCCTGGAAAAGTTGGAATTGGCGGGTTTCGGAGATAAAATAAAAAAAAAAGTCAATCAGTTTGCCACTCCATTCTCATTTCATTCCATGTTCAGCTCTCATGGATGATGATGATGCTCTGGACCCTGGACCTTGGTGGAGTGAGTGCGTTGGAGGAGTAAGAGGACACGCACACATACACTTGCACTTCCTTCCAACCCATGCACCCCGACACTGACTCACTCAACTACTCGCTTTGCTAAACTGAAACTAAAAAATAGCAACCCCACTTTTTTCTTTCTTACAGATACACAAAAGTCGATCGAAGACCCATGGGCGGGACAGAAAGAAAAGAGGGGTGATGGAAAAATAGAACTGAGGCAAGGTTAAAACAGCGTTGCCCATCCCATCCCGTCCTATCTCATCTCACCCCATTGCTACCCATTGCATCCCTCCAGAAAACAAACAAACCCAAAGGACAAAGGACAAAAAAGAAAAGGATCAAGTACCTCAATAGCGATAGAGGAAGATGAGAACGGAGGACTACGAAAAAAAAAGTGACGGGTCCCCATTGCATGCAGCAGTGCGCCATGGTATTTTTAAAAACGTGGCATTTTCTGTCCCTCAAAAGCAAAAATTGAGTTCGAAGATTTTTCTTACTTTATGGACAAGACAAAATGGATGGGAGGAGGAGGAGGGGAGGAAGGAGTGGATGTCTGTAAACAGAGGGATAGGAGAAATGGCCCATGGTCGGCATTCAAAACATAAACAACATGCAAAGGCTCACGTTTTTTTTAGCCAAGGTTGCTAATCAAAAGACACTCTATCTTCTGGCCCATCGAGACAGAGTCCCGTTCGGCCGTCCGTCCAGGGAGGACCATAAGGCTGTTTGCGCCGAGCATGCTCACCATTCGGCTACTCATTTGGTTCTTATCGGTCGACTGGACTTTGATGGTGCCTTCCGGTGTCACCGAGACGACTGCTCGCTGGTACTCTGGTCGCTCATCCAACCGAACATCGTGTGCGACCTAGGGTGGAAACAAAAGCAACCCATGCCAAGGTCAGAAATAAACCTTTTTTCGCCACCAAAAAAAAACATATTAAGTGGTTCCGATAGCAATGCTAGGGCTGTCTTCTATTTTTTCTCTTACCGCCGCTTGGACACTGGGCCACATGTACTTCTCATAGCCTGCCAACTTGCGAAGTGCGGGCAAGACAAAGAGATGGAAGGTGACGGTGGCCGAGACTGGGTTACCAGGCAAAGCAAACAGCAGCCTAGGCTGTCCCCCGTTGGGGTTGGGGACCGTTGCGAATGTAGTAGGTTTACTGTCGTACACCAATCGAACACACGTATGCATGCATGAGTCAGTTAATTGTTACATGGCTGCAAAATACAATAATCGTCTTCTCGACTGTTCCTTGTATCCGTGTGTGACAAAAGAGCGATCTACTCACCCTGGTTTCATCATGATACGGCCGAAGTGGATCGTAGCTCCGAGTTTTTGTTCAAGAATAGGTTTTAGGAGATCCATCTCACCCATCGACACTCCTCCTGTCGTCACTACAATATCGCATTTCGCCAATCCGCCCTTTATGGCCGCCTCGAGATCCTCTGGGCTATATATTGCAAAGTAACGCACGAGGTATATGATCATATGGTTAGTACTCTTTACGAGGTACTGTACTGCACCCTCATATTAATTTGACAAGTGTTGATTGCAAAACGTGTTTCATGTAAGCGTACCTGTCAGGGGCAATGCCCAAGTCGAGAAAGTCGAACCCTGCAGCCTTGGTTGCGGCAATAAGTGTTGGTCGGTTGCTGTCACGGATCTGTCCCATCTTCAACTCCTCTCCATTGTCGTGGTTAACCACTTCATTCCCTGTCGACAAAAATCCAACCACAGGGCGCTGGCGAACGAGTACCTAATATATATATCAAAGAAAAAATACATGTTCGCTTTGTGAGAATACTTTTTCCCAACTTTGCTCAGCCGACGCTCATTACATCGAAAGCAGATCTGTGAGGCTGACCCATTTATATATATACCTTTTGGACTCCAATCGAGGCCAAAACGCCGATTTCGCCACCAACTGCGGAGATGACTTGTCCCTTCTTGAGCACAGTTTGACCAACCTGAATATCGGATCCAATTTCCCGAATGGCCTCTCCCTTGCGGACTTTGGCGAGGATCTCGACAGTCTCCTCATGTGTGCCATCCTCTGAGGACTTGACAAGCAACGTATCCTCGACCATGACAACAGCAGTTGCTCCTTCAGGCAAGGCACCTCCCGTCGTAATTCTCGCGATCTGTCCTGGAAGTAGCGTCGTCGCCGATCCGTCCGATGACGCTGCTGCGATCGACACAGCAGTAACAGGGTACTGCCCTGGACCATCCGTGTCTGCGAAGAATGTACATGCGAAATGATGTCAGGACATGAGCTCACCTAATGAGGAATTGGTCCATCATACGTCAACTACCGACAGACAATTAATTACGTTACCAATAACAGCATAGCCATCTAGGATCGAAGCGCGGTATCCCGGAACAGCCTCGACCGCGACCACATCCTCATCCAAAACTGCGCCAATCAGTGATCCGTCAACTGGTTTCTGTACAGAGGACAGAGGAACGACGCGGTCCATTACGGATGACAAGGCCTGCTCCATGGGGATCAATGGGTATGGCGACTTGCGCAGCCTCCTCGACACTAAACAGGCAATTCGCCAAAAGTAATATCGGTTAACGAGGTATACATCGCGTACGCCAGGACCACACTGCATTGCGATCAAAATCTAGTAAAACATACCAGGTGTTCCAAGACCGAGTGATGCGGCATCGGTTTTTGCTTCTCTATCGCTGTGGTGGAAGCATGTGTGTCCTCCATGTCCGTGTCCGTGTCCGCGACCATGCCCATGTCCATGGCTATGCGACGACTCTGTCTGACCCTTCTCTTCAGTGGCGGTAGGCGCGACTCCAGAGGGTCTTGGACCACCCTGCATCTTTTCGTGTGTCTTCTTGCCAGTGCCACCTCTTGCCAGATCAATTGCATGTGGAAGCAACTTCGCAACAGCTTCAAAGTTCTCCTTGACAGCCTTGGGGCTTCCAGGGAATGTCAATACTAGAGTCTGACCTCGAATTCCTGAAACTGCTCTGCTGAGGGCTGCAAATGGTGTGATCTGGATGGACTTAGCAAAGATTAAGTGAGAGATTCCAGGCGTCTGTCTGTCCAAGAGGGGCAACACCGCCTGCGCAATACATATGGAGCACAAAAAGGATAGGAAGAAATGAGTCAGCAATAAGACCTCACACCATGTACACCAGTTACTCTTATGACCAACTGAGGTCTGTTTGTGCGATATAAGACAGAGTGCAAAGAAACTGGATAGGTACCTCTGGGGTACAGTCCCGGACTCCAAATCCAGTCCCACCAGTCGTGAGAACCAGGTGCAGATCGAGGTCGTCGCACCAGGCGGTAACAGTCTTTTGGATGACCTTGTGGTCGTCAGGAATGCAGGCGGTGACCTCAACTGTGTATCGAGGCTCAGCTTCGACCAGGCGGCAAAGAGAGGGTCCGCTAGTATCTGCGGCAGGGTCTTGGAATGCGGTGTCGCTAACTGAAAGTGTCGCGTTATAGGTTCAATGGTATCAGTGGTGCGCTTTGAGTTTACTTGTGAGAGGGTAATAATGGGATTATGACAGTAGAGTGTGATTACTTGTGAGGATTCCGACGCGTAAAGTAGAAGACATGGTAGAAGGGGTTGTGTTGAATGTGGGAATGAGAAAAGCAAAGGAGTGGAAGTTGCGATTTCGAGAGGTGTAAGTGGCAGTGGGGGTGGGCGCGAAAAGCGGGTGAATAGGGTTCATTCAATTAAGGAGGGGCTTGCTTGCGCATTAAGAGAGGGTTGAGACTCGACAGCCACAGTTGCTCTCCCCCTCACTTATGACATTATGACGAAGATTGTTTCACAAACCACCAAGCTTCCCTTTTCTTCATTCATTTACACTCCCGCACTCCCTTCTTCAAACCACAACCACAATCAACTCCAACGTTGCTTTCAATCAACTACTCTCGCCATTCACCCATACGCCTGTCTCCTCTTTCTCTTTGTCATCGCATTCATCCTCGCAATGAGTTTGGAACAGTTCGGCAAGAGAGCCGGTCGAATGATTACCAACAGAATGATGGGTAAGCTTGCCTCAACAAAAATGACCACTAAGGCTTGGCGTTTTTTCTGCTCAGTTCTGCCGCCGCGTACGACCGACACATAGAAAACCATGTTCTAACTCGATCGACCTCTCATTTCTGGTAGACTATCTGAATGATGCTAATAAAGCACCCCCCGTCCCTCCACGACAATCATTTCCCTCTCAATCTCAGGCACACCAAGCCATGGTGGCATCGCAGTACCCAGCACATCAACCGCAGTCTGCCGGAAACTATCAGCAGCAGCATCAGCAACAACAGTAATGCGAACGACTTTTCTTTGTACCATCTTGCATGCTGGCACAGACTCTGTGTCCTCTTTTGTTACTAACTCATGCCATTGATATGTTTACAATAGACCCTTTTCTGCCCCTCCTCCCCCTTATGAGGAAGCTTCGCCAGCAGGTGATGGACGTGCAGATACCGGAAACCTTGAGGCGCTAAAGTTCCCAGACTCCCACGGAAACACGGTGCCGGACTTCTCCCGAGTCGGTTACCGCGAGGGCCATGTCAAGATCCCAACAGTGCCTGTTCAGATGGTCGTTGAGCCATCACTCGATCCCTTCAGTGATGATACGGCGAGGATTCAGGCGGCAATTGACGAAGTTGGTCGTTTGCCCCTTGAGTGTGTAGGCAACGATGGCGCACGTATCAGAGGAGCTGTCCTACTGAAAGCCGGTACCTATCGAGTTGCTGGTGCGCTCATCATCAATGCTTCCGGTGTCGTGTTGAGAGGTGAAGGGCAGGATGACGAAGGAACAATCATTGTCGCCACAGGAAACATTCAGCGCGACTTCATCTTGGTCAACGGCATGCTTCAGTCCGAGATGGGAAGCGTGGAGATGCAGCGAGCCAAGGCTAGGACACGTGAGATGATGCCGACAAACGGATACAAAGGCAGCCGGAAGCCTGACACATATACTCAGTCTGGAGTCTATATTGCTGCTGGGTCAAACCAGATCCCTGTTTTGGATACCAAGGGCTACAACGTCGGCGACCGTATTGTGGTATGTGCCCCAACAGCGGCCTCTGTACTGCAAGCAAGATCATGCAAGAGCCACGACGCTCGATGCTTACAAAGTCCGTGTTTTGTTGTATAGATTGAGCGACCTGGATCAGACGAATGGATTAGCGACATTGGCATGGACAAGCTCCCCCCTCGACCAGGAAACGGCAACCCGTCGACCCAGTGGACTGCAAAGTCGTTCACATTCCGGTTTGAGCGCAAGATTGTCGCCATCGATCAAGCTACTCGTACCTTTACCATCGACATACCCATGGTGATGTGCCTGGATCCCAAGTACCCTCCAGCAAGAATCTATGATCTGATTCACAAGTTCCCAACCATCTCAGATGTAAGTTTTATTTCTTTGGTGCTATTCGTATTATGCATGAGCTGTTGGTCGTTGGACCAAAACATTAACAGTTCCCACCTTGTTTACATTAGGTTGGTGTTGAGAACCTGCGTCTTGTGAGCGAGTCAGATCCTGGCAATCCCGAAGATGAGAACCACGGCTGGTACGGCATTGTTATCGACAACACAATCAACGGCTGGGTTGCTGACGTAACCACCAAGCACTTTGTCAGTGGTATCTTTGCCTCAGCCTGGTCTAGATACATTACCATTCAAGACTGCTCGGTTTTGTACCCGGTTTCCAAGCCTACTGAGGGCGGCCGTCGATACCAATTCAACCTCAGCGGCCAGATGGGTCTTGTCAAGCGTTGCTTCACAAACAAGGCTCGTCATGACTTTATTACTTTGGGACGCGTTTGTGGTAAGTCGTCAGGTCATGGGGTGCTCGTATGATAACACACCAGCGGAATTTGCATTGATATTTGATTTTGGTGATATTGACGATATCGATGGTATTGACAATGCGACATTTAGGCCCCAATGTGTTTGTGGATTCGACTGGTGTGGATGGCAACAACGATACCGGACCACACGAGCGCTGGGCGATGGGAGTGCTGTACGACAACATCACCTGTAACACCATCAACGTACGACAGCGCGGCTGGATGGGATCCGGACAAGGCTGGGCTGGTAAGCAGTCATCTCCTGAATCTGTGCTGCACCATGTTCTTGATCTTTTTTCTTTGTTTTTTGCATATGTAAGCTAATGCAGACGGTCGACCTGTGTTCATTATAGGTGCTTTCCACGTCGTTTACAACTGCACAGGCAACGCCAACAACAACTGCTTTCAGGATCCTCCAGGTGTGACTAATTGGGTCGTTGGCTTCAAAGGCGGAGTGGCCAAGAAACCCACGTTTGAGGCACCGTGTACAGAACACATGTCGCCGGACCTTCCTGTCGAGCCAAGAAGCTTGTACTGGGCGCAACTGGTAGCCCGCATGAATGGAGATATCCTACTTGTCAAGAGAAATGTTGGAGCAGAGGCCAAGATGCAATATCCACCGCGCTGCTAAGCTAGCCATTATATATATATATGTAAATAAATTTATATCTTGAACGCGGACGTAATTATTCACATGTCATTTATTTCTTCTCCAAGGCCTGGAGCTGCTCTGTCAAAGCAGCAGCAGCATCGGGACCAGCAGTAGCCAACATCTCGGCGACAACAGCCTTGAGCTCGTCGTCACGGTCGACGCCATCAGCCTCCGAGGCCTTCATGATGGCTTCTATCCTCTCCTTGAATGCTGTGGAAGATTCCCCGTTCGCCTTCTTGTCCTCGTCGTCTGAAGAGTCGTCAGAGTCCTTCTCCTCCATCAAATGCGACATGTCGTCCTCGAGCTCATCAACTTCGTCAGGGTGGGGGACTCCAGTGAGTTCACGGAGGTAGTGGGCAACCTCGAGCCATTCTTCCTCTTCGGCATTCTCAGCAGCCTATTGATTGTGAATGGGACAAAGCGTGAGTTTGCAGGACCTAAGCGAGAGTACTAATATGATCCGCAGTAAAGTGACACAAGACTATAATATCTTACGGTCATCTCGTTCTCGTTGACATGCTTGGCATCGGCACCGGCCTTGACAAGCATCTCGGCGATATCAACAGTTTCGCAGACAAAGAGAGGCGAGTCACCTTCGGGGTCCTGGATGTTAACGTCTGCGCCGTTCTCGAGCAAGTATGTGATCAGCTCCTTGTGTCCGTAGGATGCTGCGGCATGCCTAATGGCATCCAGTGTCAAAAAATAAGAAGGGCGGTTAGTACCAACGAAACATCGAGATTTCACGTTCTCTCAAATAAAGTGTCGAGATGGAAGAATATGCACTTACAAGGCCGAGTATCCAAACTCGTCCTGCGCATTGATGGAGACACCCTTCTCGTTGATGAAGGTCTTGACGGCAGCGAGGTCACCGTCACCTATGCACACAGGAGACATTTTTAGGGTTTTTGGTGATCAGTTTTCTTCCTGCTGTTGCTGTTGAGTTGGGTTGAAGTTGACTACATTGCTGTCCATCGGGAACGATCCCTTTGCGAGCGGTTGTTAAAAGAGGTGAGGGTTGTCTTACTTGCTGCAAGCCAGATGTTGTGGGACATGTTGTGTTGAGAAAAGGGTTTGGAGGATGAAGAGTAAGGGTGTGAAAAAATAGAAAGAGCCGTTTTCAGTGGCGTAGAAGCTTCCGTGATCGCAAATGTTATCACGACTGTTCTTCAACCTGTCAAGCAAGGTCATGGAAGAAACGCGAGCATGATCAATTTTTTTGTTTTTCCTTCCCCCTTCCCCCTTTCCCTTTCTACACTTTCATTCTGACCGCGTCAACTACTCTCTTTTTCAGCGTCCAACCGCTATACCAAGGATTCACTCTTCTAATCGGATCGACGCGCAACGAAGCAAGCGATCAACAACTCCAAGAACAAACAACAGCAACCTCATCCTCCTTCGCGCACTCGCAGTAGGCAGATTCCCCCCTCATAACAACAACTAAAATAACCTCTCTCTCAGGTCGACATGTTCGCAGCCAAGGCAACAAAGGCAAACTCGTCTGTCGTCCCCAATGAACGGAATTTGGAGAGACCTGTGCCCAAAAATTCAAGCCAGACACTCAGTCGCGACAAGAGCTCGTTATCGACGACGTCGTATGATTCTCAGGAGTTCTCCCGGACACCCAACCACGACAACAGCGATTACTCAAGGTTCGAGGGCGGCGAGGACATTGACGATGAATCTATCTACTCTAAGAACGACCGGACGCTCGTGGCGTACTTTGGACCTTTGCCGAGAGAGGCCGAGGAGGCTTTGAACAATTCGGGTAGGTCAACTTTTTTACTTTTGCCGGGAGGTATTGCTATGATTCAACTTTCATGATGGTACTAATGTCGCCTTTCTTTTTTCACTCTGAACAGATCCTTACACCAACACTATGATTTCTAAGGTCGATTTTGATACAGGATTCGCCATGGTTGTCTCTCATACAAAGTGTTACATTTGGGCTGTCCAGAAGGTACTACGGGGTCACGTCAATAAGGCCTGGGACTCGTCACGAAAAGATTGGTCTGGATAACCAACATGAACACCTATTTGTCACTTCTCATGATAGGAGACTACATACCGCTCTCCTCCAATGTGCTACACCCTGCCGATGCCTCCAAACAATAACCCAACTCTCGAGACGGCCCCACTTCTTCCCGTTGTCACAATCACCAAATCGGACGAGCCCCACTATGGAATCCTGGCCTGTTCGCCTGACGGAACATGCTGGTACTGGAACAACATCGACATCTGCTTCTCGAATGTGGACCAACACGTGGATACTAAGATCAACATCCAACCTAAGGACTACGTCTCCAGAGTCGAGTGTGCTGGCGTAAGTACTCACTGAAGTTTCCAGACCATGGCACTTAACTCGACAAGTATAGTCTTGAGACACACACTGACGGTCCTGAATTTTTCCTCGTTCTAGCCCATGGGATACTTTGTCGCCACAAAATTTGCGAACGTGTACCAGGTGTCGATCAAAAAACAGTATGGCGCGAGCACGTTGGCATTGACACAGTTGAACGGAAAACCTGGCAGCACGATTACTTCAATCTTCAGCATGATCGGCGTGGCACAAGGACCCGACGAGTCTCAGCACCTTGCCGCCATGACTTCAGGACCCAGACTTCAGGATCAACACGGAAGATGGGATTTGTTTGTGATGACCCGGAAATCCCTCCTCCAGTGGCATCTGTACCGCTCTGGAGAATGCACGTTAGAGATGGAATTTCCTTTGAGGGACGAGATCAAGAATCGTATTCTTAACGATCATACTGCGGTCTTGCCCATGGGAAGCGATCCTAGTGTCCGCGTTCTCGACATCCAATACATCAGGAACGGCAAGCTGCTCGTTTTTGCCACATTCTTCAATACCGCCCACAGGGAAGCACAGACTCCATTGGCCAGTGCACTTTTCACTATCTCTTGTCGGAATGGATCAGGATTTGGCATTGAGCGTGTCAGATACCTTAAGCGCACAATCGTAAGGATGCCTTTCTGTATTTATGAAATTGTTCATCCTCAAGAGCATTGTATGAAAATTGCCGATTCTAACTCGACGTGGGAGTGGTTCAATAGGAAGAAGACATCAGGCCAGAAGCTTCGCCCAAGCTGGTGGTCCCACTTGGAGGTCCAGGAGTGTTCATCGTTATGCCAAGGGCGGTGATTATCAGCTCAACATTGCCTGATTCGGCGTTCGAGGACTTGATCCCACTTAAGACAGACAGGATCATCGGTAGCGGACACGAAGACTGGAAGCAACATGTTCAGGATCTGGCTACGAGCAGCGAGTTGACAATCATTTGCAAATCCAGCGGTCGTTTGGGCATTCACCTTCAGCTGGACGACAAGGGACGCCCATTGCCTTTGATCGCAACCAGCACTCAGAACGAGAAGGAAGAAATGACGGTACAACTTCAGGCCAAGTTGGAGCAGGCGGTCTTTTTTAGCGGAAAGAAGCACAATCCCATCTCCTTCGACCTCGCACATTACGACGGCGGCGATCTCAACCAAGCATCGTTGAATGTGAGTCGGGAGATCCTCAACTCTCATGCTCAACTCCTCGGTACTGGCAGTGATGTAACAACAGGACTCTCGGTGCGTTATCAACGGATAAAGAACATCATCGACTGTATTCAGGATGCAGAGATGGCGAGCAGGCTGTTGGTCAATACCAGATTCCAGCTGTGTTGGAGTGCTGAGAAGTTGGCGGCCGCAAATGAGGTCTGGAGTCAATATCAACAGAGGCGGAGAGATGTCCGTGATGACAAGACGCTGAAGGAGAACTTGGATCGCGTCTTGCAGGATGCAGCCGCCGAGAACTTGCGCAGAATCGGCGCTCGCAGCACGGAAGATCCAGTGGCGAACTTTATGAAGTACCATGTAAGTCTCAAACTTATCGGCAGTTTTCGAATAGCGATCGTTTATGAAGGAACGAGACATATGTTAACGGAGTATCTTTTGATGATGATAGATCAACGAACTGGGTGCACTGCTTTCCAGCTTGCAGACCTCTGTTGCCCAGACACAGGAAAGTCATCGTGCGATTCTCGTCCGCGATATCAACAAGATCCTTATTTCCAGTCTGCGGTCTGCTTGGAACTTTAGGAGGTTGAACGTCGGGAAATACGCTCTGCAAGACCGCAGCACTCTCGAGCCATGGACAGGTTCGTGTTCACAGCTGACAACCTTGATTACTTAATATTTGAACATGCTGTGTGAGAGTTTACGATAGCTAATTCCGAGACTTTCGCTCTCGTATATTGTAGGCACTGAGGATATCATCGATACTTTGACTAAACAGTACTCAGCAACGTCCAAATTGTGCGCGGTAACCCCGGACCAGAATGGCACATCAATGGACGTTGACAAAGGTAGCTCAGAGCCCCTCACTCCTCTCGAGCATGAGCTTAGGGATCAGCTGTACGACCTTGCTGATCTCACACTGCAAGCGCGTTCTGAGCATTTGCATTATTTGGAAGGATTGCCCACTTCGACTGAGAGCAACATCAGGATCGCTTCCGCTGTCACCGCATATGATGATGCCAAGACAGAATTATTGGGACCACTTGGTACGAACAAATCTGATTATGATCAACATGGGGTGTTTTGTGTGCAGACAGGAATGCTGAAATGTTCCTTGATATCATTTCTCTAGGTAATTTGGACAAGGCTCAGCGTGTGATTCAGTTGGCTCAAAAGTACAAGGACTTCGCGACACTTGTCCAACTTACTTCTGACGATGAAGAAGTCATCAACGGCTACATTGCCAAGTACCAGCAGGAATTTGCCAATGCGCTGTTTCAGTGGTACATCGATACTGGTACGCAACTGTTTGCTCCTCGACTCGTGTCTATCTGTGTGTTTATGGATTTTTAATATCCCTGTGGAGCCAACTAACACTCGCAGGTTTGCTGCTTGCATATCAATAGATCAAATGACTAGACTGTTGGAACAGAGCGAGCTGAACGTCGATCTGTTCACTGACTTTATCGACAACCATGACTGCAGTGACTTTGGCTGGCTGCACGACATCAAGATCAAGCGATTCGGGGAAGGTTCGAGGCGGCTTCAGGAAGCTGCTGCGAGGGAGAACTACTTGGATCGCCGTATGACCATGGCCAGTTTGAGTAAGCTCCTGTTCCTAGCGGAGGGAACCCGTGACGGTGTTGTTCATGAAGGCACCGCAAGATATGCCGCCAGATGTAACGATGAGTTGAACACAGCCACGGTTCAAGTTGACGTTGCTAACTTTCTCGAGACGCAAGGTGAAGCGATGGCAACCGTTCCCGACAAGGCTGAGACTGTTCTGAAGGTGCTGGGATCCCCCATCCTGGCGAAACAAAAAGTCTTGCGCAAGGTTAGTAACCTGGCCCACCAGTTGCGTTCATGGTACGAATTGTACGAAATATTGCGGCAGCGACAAAATGTAACCTAACAGCTTGTATGAATTCCTTTGCTCCTTTTTTCTTTTAGGGCGTTCTTGAGGCGATCGAGAAATTGCTGGAACGTAATGTGCTTTGCTCTGAGGATTTTCTTGATGTTCTCATGCTCCAGCAGGCCACAGAGATCAACGGCACCGACGTGTGTGGTCTTGCTCTCGACATCTGTTTCCAGTCTACCGATATTCCCGAGAACCGTCGTCCCTATGTCTTGCAGGATATCTGGCGCAGGATCTTTATTGCAGACAAAGATGCCTACTGGAGACTGGAAAATGTGAGCGACTTGGAAGCCAGAGAGAGATTGATGACGTCGTGGATGTGCCGGGCATATGCTGTGATCTTCCATGCAGACGGTCACAAGGACGAAATGATGTTGCGTCCACAGGAGGCCAAATGCACAATGCCCGACAATCTGTTCCGGGAACGCAGCCTGGCAAGAGGCGAGACAGATGAGGCGGAATTGAAGAGACGGTACGAGGGCTTGATCCAGGACTATGAGCGCGAGAACGATGAGCTCGACCAGCGGATCCGCGAGGGACAGTTGTTGGAGAAGTGGGAGCGCGTGAAGATGATTGTCAAGGAGGAGAGAGCGGCTGCTATGATGGCTCTGGGGTCCCAGGATGCCATGATGGAGGATGCTGAGATGGCATAGACAGATATCTCTACCCTACGTTTTACCTTTCATAGAAAAATAACAACACCCAACCGATACACTGGATAAGGAAACAAAATGCCAAAAATGCTTTTAATTAATGTGTTGTCTATCGTCTTCTTGCTCTTGAGTGCTGGGCTTCGCTTTGCCACCGGTATTCTCGGAGTTCTTTGGACAGGTCAGGCATCTTGGCACCCCATGCTGGTAGTTTCACGACCTGTTCAGATATTGTTGAGGCAAAGGAGTACTTTGGATTAGTGACTATTTCATGTTATTCGCACAGCCGTTGTCAACACATGAGGGATAAGAAAAAAAAAGGACATACCATGACGGTGCAGTTATCCTCGGCCCCCAAATGTTCTGCAAGGTTCAAAACAAAGGCAGCGGCCTGGGTCGGGTTTTCTTCCAGCTTTACACAATCGACGACTTCCTGGTTGGACATGACGCTCGAGATGCCGTCCGAGATCAACACCATAAAAGCGGCCTCGCTGGCTTTGACGGTTCTGCGGATCAGCTCTGGCTCTGCAGAGACTCCAAAGGGTTTCATGGCAATGTCGCCCAGTGCTCGCGTGTTGGCCAGTTGTCCCAGGAACATGTTTTCGCCAAACGAGTCAGCGCTCACATATGCTGCCATTTTGCGGATACGGTCTAATATTTGAGAAAATGGTGGATAAGAATATGAGATGATGTTAATATCAAAAAGTAAAGCATTTGTTACTTCGAGCGCTTAAAATTGAAGGATTGTGGAGTATGCTCCTTACCAGCTTCTACAATGGCATCCGGGTGGTGGTCTGTGGTGAGTTGAATACTCTCGCCTCGAGGGGCTTCGCAGAGCAGGACACGGGTATCACCAACATGTGCCAGAATCAGATCCAGATCATCCTTTGTTTCCCAGAAGGCACCCTTCGATTGGACAATGACCACCGAAGCCGTGGAGCCGTCCTGATACTTGTCCCGGATCAGCTCTGCGTCGCACTGCAGGAAAGACAGACAGAGTCGTTGTTCGAGCGTCATTGTCGTCGGGATGGGTGTTGGTGTTGCAGTCGCTGCCTTTTCCCGCTTCTCCTTCTCGGCGAGATCCTCTGCCCGAAGACTCAACGAGGCGTATTCGGATCGATCTGTCCCAAAGTAGGCTGTTGTTCCTCCTGGTAGGGGCGACGTCCTGTTCAAGTTCCTCCTCCTGATAATCTCAAAGGGGTCATCATCTTCGTCGTATTCATCCTCTTCTTCTTCTTCTTCCTGTGGCATTTCAACCCTAGGTTTGTTGGTTGCCGCGCGCTCCTTCTGGCTACGCTGCTCTTCAGACAATGGCACCTCCGTCGGGGCTGGAGTAGGGCCTCTCAAAGCCGTCCCAGCAGCCGTCGCTTGACTCTCCAAAGTCTCCAATTCCTGGTTCTGCTCCTCCTCGGTGGCGTTCGGATGGGGTATAAAGATCATCGGTTTGACCTGCCCTCCCTTCCCTGGGATATGAACCTTCCGCTGCTGTCTCGCTCGATCTGCCGCATCTCTTGATCCCTTCGTCTCGAAATCCGCTGGTAAGAACGGTTCCAGAAAGTGAGGACGGAAGTTGCGAAAGTAACCTCCGAGTTTGCGAAGATCCTTGATCACCTTGGGGACCATCCCTGGTTTGGCGGCTTCGATATATACGTCCAAGTTGGCTTTCAGGTAGTCGGCGGTGTTGGATCCTCCGTGGCCGTCAAATATCGCAAAGTAGAAGAGGGTCTTCTGATCCGCATCCATCTGTGAGATCGCTCTTGTGCTGCTGTTGGTTGTTGTAGTGGATGCAGTCGTGGTGGTAGTGGGATCCGTCTCCAATTTCGGTGCGTCCAGGACAAGAACCTTGTATCGATCCTGGTTGTACTTGCGTTGACACCGTGTCGAACGGAGACCAACGATATCCCGATACTTATCAAGATGCACCCGTAAAGTGTCGCCCTGCGAGTTTTTCATGGCATAATAAGGCTGAGAGTACCGATCCGAGCTACTGCTATGAAAAACTCGTCGTTCCCGAACCCGAATATGAAGAGGGCCTGAAGAACACGTTGTTGTCGAGTAGCAGGGTATGTGTGCTCGTCGTCCTGGCCCAGATCCTGCCAATCCAAAAGTGGGGTTGCGTTGGCGGCCCGATCGAGGTTGCTGTTGAGGAGAAAGATGCGCAAGCGGAATTAGAGATCCGACGACGTTGTTGGTAGCTGCGATATTGTTGCTGTTGCTGTTGGCCAGAAGGTCATTGGACGGTGTAGATTGGCGTTGTCGGCGATTGGAGTTATAGTTGCGGTATGCATGTCGTGAGAAAATTGCTGGAGATAAAGGCTCAGACGGTGGCGAGAGCCGCAATGATGGTGAAGGCAATTGCGTTTGTTGGGATCTAAATAAATTGGTTGGCGCTCCGATTGTCGTCGATATTGTTGTGGTTGTGGGAGAGCTTGCGATGGTCGATCGACGGTGGTGGTGAAATTGAAGGGTTTGCCTGCTGGACCCTGAACAAGTCGATGCGGATCGGCGAGGGATAATTGACGATGATGGACTGAGCGTCGTCTTGGTTGAGAAGAAGGTTACTGGGAGAATTGGGTACAGACGGGAGGCTCGAGCTGCTTGACGACCCACGGTGGACGGGAGAGGGAAGATCATTGAGTTCAGACCGAAGGGAGATCAGCCTTTTGGAAAGTCAGTTGGTCGGTCTGCGCGATGGAAAGTGTAGGGAAAAGCAGAGAAGCAAAGAGGAGGGAGATGGTGCAAGGGAGGATGAGAGATGGAAGTAAACGAAGGAGTGAAAGGAGAGCGAGAGAGGGAGTGGGGATGAACTAAGCGATTATAGTGAGGGGATGGGGATGGAATCACTCACAACATGTGAGCCTTAGCCAAAGTGACTGTTCGTGCCCCACGAAAATGATGCGTGTGAAAAAGAAGCCGTGCCACGAATAATTACGCGTCGTGATCCAGATAGAGTGATCATACAAGACGCGTTCTCGCGTTGGACTTCTTTTGCTGTTTGTTACATAACCACGCGTGTAGTGTACGATAATAGAAATGCTCCTCGGTCGAAGTGACAGGCTCATTCTTACTCCATCTCAAAATAGAGTGCCCAACCTGGATGCGCATGCCTAACAAACGCCGACAAAATCTATCGTGCTTTTTTCACGGACTCATTTTAATTGGTGTATCTATTCAGTATTAACAGATAAGCACCTCCTTATTTTTCAAATGCGTATTGACAAGGCAAGGCAAAAGTATAGAGGGAAGGGGCATTTTAACGAAGAACGGTGCGAAGCTGTCTAGGCCATATACAAAGGACAGCCGCTCTGAATCCCGTCGCATCCTGGATAGCCTTTCTTATCCTGGCTCCTTGATCTCTTCGTTTCTGCCCATCTCTTTTTTTTTGTCCACACGGACTCTTTTTTTTTCTCTGCATCGTCCTTTCTCTTGCAACTCCTACCTTTCTTGTTTTTGCCTCCCTTTTGTTTTCTTCTCTCTACCTGTACTTCCTGGTCCACTCCCTCGCAGCGTCGCCCAGTCTTTTGCTTCGCCATACCCTCAAACCTTTTACGGTCTTATCCACAGATCCAACTGACCTTCACCTTCCTGTCTCAACATTCACAAACAATCTTTACCTACCAACAACTCAAGCCAACATCAACATGAAGACCCTATCGGATTCCAAAAACTCCAACTCGTTTGAGTTGGTGTCCATCGACGACCATTCCCAGTTGGATGCTTCGACCTCAGAACCAACACACCCAGCACCATCACCCAAACCACAGGGCTGTTGCTCAATCTCTCCAAAAGGTCGACTCATCGCCCTCGCCGGTTATCTTCTGGTACATGCCTCCCCCGAACCTTCCCATAATGTTGGATAACTTACTTCTCATGCACCTAGCGTCTTTCACTCCTTACTATTTTCACTTTACTCTCTCTGACATGTACCATTGCTCATCTCTATTTTTATTTGCATCCACCATGGTATCACCAACAACCTTCCAACGATTAGATTGCTGGGCTTTCGAGTCTTTACTTTTGCCTCGTCCAGGCTGGTATGGACACGATCCAGATTTGCGACTCTATCGCTAACTGCATGCTGTTCTCAACCCAGGGTTGGCCTGCCATGGGCGAACAAAGTATTGACCTTTTGGTCATGTCCTACATCTCTGGCATCATCTCTGTTGTCGGTGGTATCCTTGGAGCCTTTGGGATCCTTGCCGCCTATAAGGTAAAACTACGATTGTTGACGAGGGGAGAGAGAGAAAGAGAGAGAATGAAGGGATGGAGGGTTGGCGCCCCCTTGGCTAATTTTGTTTGTCTCTGCCTCTGTGTCCCTGTGTAAAAATACCGGTGGTGCATGGCATGGGAGGGAGACAGAAGGGGCAAAAGGGAGTAGAGTAAAGGATATAAAGATGCAATGAAGGAAAGGGCGCCCTGCATTGGATAGGGATAAAATGGTGTTCTCCAGGGCACTGGCTGCTTCCGACCAACCCATTAACCATATCCTAACGTTTCATCCACTTTCTAGGAGTCGTCTACTATGGTACGGTTTTTTGCCAAAGCCTGGTGGATCATGATTGGCGTGTTCCTTGGATCGACCGCATTGACTCTCTTCCTGACGGTCATCCACAGGGCCCGCTTCCTCGACCAATGCAGCCTTGAGCACGATGCTGTTCGCGGTACCTCTGAGTGCGGTGCCATGTATGTTGCAGCTCTGCTTGGTTCCGTCATCGGATGCCTCATCGGTGTAACCATGATCGTAAGTTCATGAATTTATTCTATCGTAGCTTTGCATGCATACCTTGGATCTCCGCTTGTATGGGCAATTCTAACGTTATTATCTTTGCTGCTGTTCTTTGTAATGTTATTTAGTGGTGCTATGGTGAAGATGTGGTCCGCTACTCGATCGAGCTTGGTGCACGCAAGGTCAAGGAACGACGCATCAACAACAACAGCACGTATAACCCATAGCTCAAAACTCGTCCATTGACGATGACGTTTCTACTATCTATCTACTACATACAATTAAAGATCTACATTGATATACCATTGCGTGTGCGGGAATGGGAAACCAACAAGAGTTATACGTGAATGGGCTTGGTTGAGTAGGATAGGATGTGCGTTAATAATCATGGGGAGTGGCTTGACTTGATCGAGAGATAGAATGCAAGGACGATAAGCGATTGTGCTGGGCATGAAGTTGGTGTTGGATGAGGCTGAGACGATTTTTTTTCAGTTCTGTGTTCTGTCGCGCCTCGTTCCTCCTTCCTCTTACTTGAGTCGCTCACTCCTTTTCCTATCTTCCTACGTCCTCATTCACTCCTCTCCTCTCTTACACTCATTCATTCCATTCCTTTCTTCTCTCTTCTTTCTTCATTTCACAACAACAACTCATTCCTTCCCTTCACTTCAGTTCACACCATGTCTGAACCAGCAGAGACAACACAGGCCAACAAGCACCTTTATACAGTTATCGGTAAGACAAATAAACAAAACACCCAACCAAACCGTGAGAACTTCCAACCTTCTTTACGCGTTTACCGCTTATCTTCATGCTCCCGGCCATTTTCTTCCTAACTTTTTTCTGTGACGACCATAGTGTTGGGTGCATCTGGAGATCTGGCCAAGAAGAAGACCTTCCCCGCCCTCTTTGGTCTCTACAAGAACCACTACCTGGACGCTAACACCCAAATCATCGGGTATGCACGCACCAAGATGGACCAATCCACCTTTGAAGGCCACGTCTCCAAGTACATCAAGCTCAAGACTGACGAGGACAAGGAAGCATTGTCCAAATTCCTCAAGCTCTGCTCCTACCAGGATGGTCAGTACGACAAGGACAAAGATTTCCAGGTCTTGGAAACGGCGATCGAGAAACTCGAGAAGTCGTCTGGGGCGACTGCTCGTCTCTTCTACATGGCCTTGCCGCCCTCGGTCTTCATCCCTGTCGCGACCAGCATCAAGCATAACAACTACAAGAAGGGTGTTATTACCCGTTTGATCGTCGAGAAGCCCTTTGGAATGGATTTGGAGAGCTCCCGCAAGCTGGCCAAGGACCTTGGTGCCCTCTTTACTGAGGAAGAGGTAAAACGCTTAAAAAAATGGAAACTTATGTTCGTCATCACATGCGTGTGTGTGTGAGAAAGGGGGATTCATTTTAATCGAGTTGCATGATAAATGTTACTCACACTCACTAACGCCCTGTTCTTTTTATTCTCTCACGATTGCAACTGTGTGTCATTTGTCATATTTACATTAGATCTACCGTATTGACCACTACCTTGGTAAGGAGATGGTCAAGAACCTGATGATTCTTCGCTTTGCCAATGTCATCTTTGGCTCAGTCTGGAACCGACACAGCATCGACAACATTCAGATCACCTTCAAGGAAAAGATCGGTACCGCCGGCCGTGGTGGCTACTTTGACGAGTTTGGCATCATCCGCGATGTCATGCAAAACCGTACGTTATCTTGCATGTTATGCTGCTATTGCATGTTTTACTTTGTTTTTCTTGCTATGGCAAATACTGACCCAATATGCCTCTCTGCATATTCACGTAAAATTAGATCTACTGCAGATTTTGTCTCTCATCGCCATGGAGCCACCAGTTTCGCTTGGCGCTGAAGATGTTCGCGACGAGAAGGTACATAGAACGGTACCATTTAATTGCATGTTAATCCTCAATCATTTCATCTGATAAGGATACTAATGCTTTCTATCTAAATGGATTAAGGTCAAGGTTTTGAGGTACATCCCTCCAATTGCCAAGGGCGACGTCTTGACGGGCCAGTACACCAAGAGCGAGGACGGCAAGGAGCCCGGTTATCTCGACGACCCTACGGTCCCCAAAGGCAGCAAGACCCCTACCTATGCCGCCGCGACGCTCTTTATCCAGAACGAGCGCTGGACCGGTGTTCCCTTCATCCTGAAGTGTGGCAAAGCCCTGGACCAGCAAAAGACCGAGATCAGAATCCAGTTCAAGGAGGTCTCTGGAAATATGTTTACCAACCTCGCCAGGAACGAGATTGTGATCCGTGTCCAACCCAACGAGGCTGTCTACGTCAAGATCATGAACAAGGAACCTGGCCTGGGCATGAAGACTGTCATCTCAGACTTGGATCTCTCCTACTCTAGCCGCTTCGACAATGCTGTGATCCCAGAGGCCTACGAGTCTCTGATCCTGGACTCGCTGAACGGCGACCACTCCAACTTTGTGAGAGATGACGAGTTGGATGCTGCGTGGAAGATCTTTACGCCCATCCTGAAGACGATTGACAAGGGCGAGATCGCACCTATTCCGTATGCGTTCGGCAGTCGCGGTCCTCAGGGCGTTACCGAGTTTGTGGCCAAGCATGGATATGAGAGGTCCAACCAGGAGTATGTCTGGCCTAGCCACTCTGAGGCATCTGTTGCCGCCAAGGGCCAAGACCAGAAGGTCAAGCCCAGCTCTTGAACATAGCACAATTTTCTTTTCTCCTAGCCTACTACTCCTTCATAAAATAAAAACTTCTTTTTGATTTCTGATGTTTTCTGAATTCTTTATTCTTTGATAAGAGATAAGGAAGGGGGGTTTCAAGAAGTGTGCTCAAGTGAAGTGAGACGGGAGATTTACTCCTCATCCTCCTCCTCCTCGCCCTTGGAGGCAGCGGCAGCAGCGCGCTTTCTCTTGACACGACCGGCACGTCCACCACCGTAGGGGGAGGTGAGCGAGAAGTCAATGTGCTTCTGGGAGTCGAGACGGACAACGAAGGAGGGGATGTCGACGACCTGCTTACCGACGCTATTTTTTTTGTCATTGGAGGTAAATGAGAAAGACGAGGTGAGTAAAGGAGCGAGAAATTCAAAGGCAATGCTTGCCCAGTTCCATATCGGTTGCCTGAAAAGAGCAACGTAATGCCAACATACCGAATGTGACGCTGACGGATCAAGACACGGGCGTGGTGGATGGACTTGGCAAGACCGAGCTTGAAGACCTGGGTCTGGAGGCGACGCTCCAAGAAATCCTCGATCTTCAAGGCCAAGACGTAATCCAACTTCATCTTGTCCTCGTCCAAGACACCGATGCGGACCAAGCGGCGAATCAATGCGTTACCCTCGAAGAGGCGACGGGGGTCCTTGTCCTCCAAGGTCAAGAGCTCACGGGCAGCACGACGGATGTTGGACAGGGTGAAACCAATGCGCCAGATCTCGCGCTTGTTACGGAGACCGTACTCTCCGACGAGCTTCAACTCCTGGTCGAGACGGGCGGCCTCGAAGGGACGACGGGGGACCTTGTAGGTCTTTGAGCAGTTCTTGGGAGCTCCGGAAGGCACTGCGAGAAAAAGAAAATTTGATTGAGTTGAAGGGGGTGGATTTTTTTTTGATGTTAGTTGAGATCTTGAATCGTGCTCATTCCTCCAACAGGAGTCCAACAACGTCTTCGAAGCAGCAAATAGAAAAAGAAGACCCAAGAGTAGGAAAGGACTGCATGGAATCGTCAAGTCGAGGAAAGACACTCCAGAGTTGAGAGAAGTACAGAGCTGGGTTTGTTCTGCAAGAAGGTGACTAGGCCGAACCAAGCTTTGATTTCGAATGTGAGGGTTCTAGATCAATAGCTGGGATCAATATGCCATCCTTGTCTTTTCGTCTTCCTTCAGATCCAAATGTCTGTTTCCTCCTCTCATGCTCTAAATAGTGATGATGCTTCCTCTCTTCCTATGACGATTCCTGAAGTAGCCCCTTCTTCATCCTGTTGTTGTGCTCTCGTTCTTTCTCGTATTTGCTGATCTCTGAGTTTGTTGTCCCAATGACATTCAGTGAATCAGCGAATCCCGTCTGCTTTAATTACTGGTGAAAAGTGAAAGAAGGAGCCAGCCTTGACCACAGCCTGATCGTCTTTATTGAAGACAGAAAAAAATTTCAATGTCATTAAGGGTGTCTATTCTTGATCAGGTGACATCTCACCTATCCTTCGGAAAATGGGCGCCCTGATAACCGCCGAAGAAGAAAGGGCCGTCCTGATCCTTTCAACTCCACCCACCCCTCCTCCACTTCATCCCTCTCATCACACAACCCCTCCACAACCATGGCTCACTTTGCCAGGTCAACATCCTTGCGCAGCCTGTCTCGTGCCACTGGTACGAACACCCTTCCTTCTCTGCCATGGCAGCCCCGGTTGTGTTTCCGTGTGAGCATACATTGTCGATCAGTCACTCACTCAGGCACCAGCTAACCTAACTCCGTTTCTACCTTTTTTTTTTCGCGACCCTTTTTCATTTTTCTCGATAAAAGCCCGAGTAGAGCTTGCGTCCTCCAGGTCGTAAGTGAACCTTCTCAATGCCTTTGTGAATACTCAATTGATCCCTTCTTCAAGCGCCAACTATCCGCGAGTATGAAAATTGACTCTCCTTCCTCCTCGCCTCCTCTCCTTTCCCCTTTCCCTTCCTCTCCCGGGAACAAAACTCACTTTGTTACAATCAATTAGATCATTGTCGCGTGTAGCTTCAAACGCTCAGAGCAGGGCATACTCCTCTGCACCACCCAAGGCAACTCAGAAGTCCTCTATGTCTGGAAAGACCTTTACCGCCCTCGGACTTGCCGCTGCCGCTGCCGCCTTCTGGAGCCAAAAGCCTGCTGTACGTTCACACCCATTTTTCCCGTTTCAACCGTTCAAATCAAACATACGATCTTTCTCGTCTCGATCTGGGATGACTTGAAGAGGGGCGAGACATACGTGCATAAAGCGCGTTTTTGTTGACACATCTTGTAAAACAGAAATAGTGAGCCGGCACAACTAATCCAGGAATGGTATCGATTCCGAACTAACCAGTTGGTACCCAAAACACTCATAACATACGACGGATAGATCCAGACCGTTGAGTGTGAGGCACCACCCAAGAAGGACGAGAAGAAGAAGTCAATCAAGACCGCAGAGGACGACAAGAAGCGTGTAAGGAGAGCATATCTTTTACTTCAATTGGTCTATGGTTCCAGCATGATCGTCTTTCAAGGTGACACGTACCACTTTTGCCTTAACCGTCGTCCCCTCTTTCTTTGTTGTCAAAAATAGAAACTTGAGGGATTGACCCCCGATTCACCTATGCGTTTGAGGATGGAGGCGTTCAACAAGCAGCTGCAGGCCGAGATCACAGCCCGCCTGGAGAAGCTGGATGGCGTCGGCAAGTTCAAGGTCGATTCATGGAACAGAGTCGAGGGAGGCGATGGTATCTCGATGGTCATGCAGGACGGTAAAGTCTTTGAGAAGGCCGGCGTCGGTGTATCGGTCGTCTACGGCATGTTGCCCCCCGCGGCTGTGGCCCAGATGCGTGCTCAACACCCCAACATTGCGGCGACCAAGGAGTCAATGCCCTTCTTTGCGACTGGCATCTCGTGTGTCATCCACCCCCATAACCCCAACGCCCCCACCGTCCACTTTAATTACAGATACTTTGAGCTCGGAAGCGAAGATGGCGGCGAGCCTGTCTCGTGGTGGTTCGGAGGTGGATGTGATCTTACCCCTACGATCCTCTACGAAGAGGACGCTGTTCATTTCCATCGGGTGATCAAGGAGGCTTGCGACAAGCACGACCCACGCTACTACCGCGATTTCAAGAAATGGTGCGACGAGTACTTTTATATCCCCCACCGCAACGAGCGTCGCGGAGTCGGTGGTATCTTCTTTGACGACCTGGACGACAAGAAGCCTGATGAGCTCTTTGCATTCGTCCAGACCTGTGGAAAGGCCTTCCTCGACCAATATGTCCCCATCATGGAGAGGAGAAAAGACATGCCCTTCTCGGACGCCGACAAGCACTGGCAGCAGATCCGTCGTGGCCGGTATGTTGAGTTCAACTTGGTTTATGATCGCGGTACCAAGTTTGGACTGTTGACCCCCGGTGCTCGTATCGAGAGTATTCTGATGACCATGCCCTTGACCGCCAGGTGGGAGTACATGCACGAGCCCGATCTCAAGGCCCATGCCAAACTCATGGAAACCCTCCGCGTCCCTCGCGAGTGGATTCCTTTGTAAATTTTTCTTTCCCCTTCATTATCCGACTAGACCTTCTTTTCTTTCATTTCTCTTACATTATTTTGGCCCTTATTAAAACATATCCTTGCAGGCTTGCACAACTTTGTCTGGCAGACTGAAAAAATCGATCCGTGATGCGAATGATGCTGTATCAATGTATGTTTAATAGGCCTGAAAAATGTATGTAGTGCTCCCTTCGGAATCCCTCCTCCCCCGATCTCCTGTTCCTTACTTCAAGTCGACTCCTGCTTATGCCTTGGTCTCGGTAGCATCAAAGATCTTTCCCCGCTTGCCACCTCCCTGAATCGAAAACTCGGCAACCTTACGCTCCAAATCAGCCAACTCCCACTTATTCGACGACAAGACCTTAGGCACATGACGAGCAATAGCCTTATTCTTCAATCCTGTTGACGTTACTGATCCTGACTCCTTTGTAGAAAGAGCCTCGACAATCTCCTTGATGGATCCAGACTTGGCGGCCTCATGTCGTGCCAAAGTCTTGAACAAGACCTGGTTCTTCAAATCACCGGGTCCATCGATGAGTTCGATCACGGCCACGGGGGCATTGTCGCCGAACCGGTTGCCCATCTTGTGGATGCGGGTGTAGCCGCCCTTCCTGGACTTGAATCGTTCTGCGAGGGGGCCGAACAACTTTGGCAATGTCACTTCGTGCTCCTATTGGTTTGGTGAGGGAGGAGGGGAAAAGGGTTTAGTAAGAGGCGTTTGTGAAGTGTTTTTTTGTCGTCCCTGATCACGCCAAAGTGTGGTGTCTTCCTTTGCGCGTATGTTTCTCCAAATGTGTGTTTTTTTTTTTTTGATCCGGATCCGTAAAAGAGAAAGTGACATACCCGGAGGAAGGAAGCGGCCTGAACCTTGGCGTGCAAATCTCCGCGCTTTCCGAGGGTGATCATCTATCAAGTGACCCAAAGAGTAACAAAAAAAACATATTAATATCAAACTACAAAATATGGTGATCCTCAGAACTGACCGACAGAACAAAAAAAACCCCTCCTACGTATTCCAGGAGAATAAGGGCATGGTATGTACCTGATCGGCAATAGCCTTGAGCTCCCGAGCCTTGGGGAGGGTAGTCTTGATGCGATCATGCTGAATCAGTTGTGTGACAAGGTTGCGGAGCATCGACTTGCGATGGGACATTGTCCTGTTGAGGCGGCGAAAGTGCTTTCCGTGATGCATGCTGGTATTTTATTGTCGGTTTGTTGGAGGGTGAGAGGGTGGTGGAGCGGAGAGAGTGATGCCCTTTGCGGTCGACGGTTCAAAGAGTGAATGCAGAATCAGGCACAGGCAGAAAGGGAGAGTGGAAGGAGCTCGAGAAAGTTGGACTGCTACGCTCAACGCCCCGAAGTAAGATTTGTTTACCACGAATGAGCGGTTGTCCGTTCGAATTCACGCACAAATCGTAACAATAAACAGTCCTGGTTGTAAAATGTATAAACAAGCCACATGTGAACAGAGAACGTTTACCATCACTGTGGTGCCTTCTTCTTGACTGGGTGCCGCCGGTTTGGGAACTTGGGGTCCAAACTCGATATTACATTAGCATTCTTCTCCCTTGGGTCCCAACCAATCACCACGGCGCCCTCTGGGTCCGGATAATCTTCTCGGCAAGAGAACGTCAACTGCACATTTGGAGGTAGCTTGCTTCCCGCGGGCTACCAAGCCCATTGGCTTGGAACACTGCTGGAAGGGTTGTTGTTGTCCTGACTCTGGCTTATCTCCTCGGCTTCGTCCTCGATATCATCCAACAAGTCAACATCCGGGACGTCGGCGTCCAGATCGTCAGAGCTGCTGTTACTGTCGATGCTGCTACTGTTAAGCTTGCACCGTGTTCTCCGAGCATCACTTACGACAGATGTGCCCATGTTCGAATACCCATGGTGATCAAAGAGAACCTTGATGAATAATCCTCTGGAAGTTGAGAAGAGGGCGTTCGCGTATCCAGAATGGTTGCCCGATAGCGTTCCGGAACAACAAGCAAAGTCAACTAGAGAATCCCCAATCCTCCCTGTGTTGTCGTTGGCGTAGAACACATCCCGTGGACAGGGTTCGTAAAATAGATAAAGCCAGGGGTCAAACATGATGTTGGAAAGTCGCACGTGCTGAGTGTTGACAAGCCGAAGCGATCCTGAACAAGAGATCGACATGACTAGAGGCCAACGATTGAACGAGATCCTACAGTGACTGTGGTGAATTGGTGTAAAGTGCATTGTTCGTTGTTTTTGTTCCTGTGCTGGCAAAGGGCTCCTAGCAAAGACTAACTACATCGACAAGCATTACTTGCCGTACTTGGCGAGCCAGTCCTTCTTCCACTGAGTATCCTCCTTGGGGACAACCATAAACCTTGCCAGCCCATCCCGGAGAACATGCTTCTTATGCGTCAAAACCGTTAAGAACTTGACATTCAACCCAACCTTCATCAACCCAATATTTCCTCCTTGATCCTCCGTCTCAAAATACGTCTGCACCGTCTCTGGCTTATACTTGTGCTCGAGGTCCCAGGGCGCAGCCTCATAAAAGATCTCGGCCAACTGCTCTCCAATCGTATCCTGCTCATTAAACGCCTGGATCAGATCCGACTCGTTATGCTCAGGGTACAAAAAGAACGTCGGCACCGTTAATTGATCCAACTCCTGATCCAACTGAATCTCATGTGGGTGGTCTGGCTTGAATCCCGGTGTGGCAGCGGTACGGATGCCACGCTTTTCTAATGCTCCTTCGATCAACATCTTCTTTTCCCGAATCTTTTGTTCCCGAAGTTCCTTCGCGATCCTGATCTTTTCGCGACGGTCAAACTCAGCCTTGATCTTGGCCTGCTCATCCTTGACGGGTTGGTTGTCGGGTTCGTTGAGCAATGCGTGCTCGCAGCAGTCCAGGGCCTCGAGGAACATCTCCAATGCGAACAGTGCCTTTGCTGAACGGAAAAGTGCCTTGACGTTCTTGGGGTTGAGCTTCAATGCGTGCGCACAATCCGTTAACACCTTCCTGTAGTTTCCTATTACACACATATCAATACAACATGCGTTGGTTAGAAACACATACATGTCCAAAAACGAAGAACTTTTTCTCCCGCTCCAATTGTAGTGTGTTACAACAAAAAAGAGATCATAATGCTAAAAGTGTCCTTACCGAAGTGAAGGTTGCAGGCGGCGCGGTTAACATAGAGCGTCTCGTTCAGCTTATCGTCATTGCAAAAGACCTCCAGACCATTAGTATAAAACACGAGGGCGTCCTTGTAAAACTTCTTTCCTTGCTTGAAGCACTCGTTTCCTTGGTTCTTGAAGTTCTCCGCCACCTCTACCATCATGTAAAACGCCAGAGTCAGCCGCAGTATTCGTCACGTCTTTCATACATATATACATACATACATACATACATACAATAAGAGCTACCTATAGACGTCCAATTAAACCCCCCTATGAGCAGCAGATGTCTATGTTACCTTCAGGGGTTCCATCATAAGCCAAATCCTGAAGGGCCTGAATCAGTGGGTTGTCACTAGCGTCCTCGGGCAGGCTGTTCATGAACAAGGGTACGGAATCCATCGACTTGTGCAAATCAGTCTCGTCCAGCGCCCAGTCTGGGCGGCTGGGTCTCTCGGGTCCTGGGAGAGGAATGCCGGTCTTTGATCTCCTGATGCCGTCGTCTGGGATGGGTGATGTCATGTCGAAAAGTGTTGATGTAAGAGTATGCAAGTCTTGTGGTGTGGAGAGTGTAAGAGAGAGAGAGAGAGAGAAAGAAAAAAACCCTGGAGGAAAAGTGTTCTACCTAGACTTCAAATTTCTGCAACGTTCCATTTCGTCGCACGGCCCTTGCACTCAAAGAAAAGCCACGCAACCTTCCTGGCAGTCACATTGCCACATTGTCTTGTCCCAGGGCATGGCGGGAAAAATGGCAGCATACCGTGAAGCATTTGCAGGTGAGCCATCGTCTTCAAAAACGTGTGCCTTTGAACACGATAGGATTCGACGCGGATAACCGATACCGCTCGCGATATTTTTGCTCAACGTGTACCACGCAACAGACATTGAGGAAGGCGGAGTCATGTCGCAAGGCGCGGTACTGAAAACTGAAAGCTGCTCTTCTTCTTTGCACCTTCAACGGAACTGCAATGTCTGTCCCGTTCTATCGCTGCCGTATACTGCTCATCCTGTTCTGCTCCCTCAATTGATTTTTTTGAATGTTTATTGGCTTTTTTGCTGTTGTTGTCGTTGTTGATGTGGTTGCTCTCGATACAAGTACAAGGGTGTGCTAATGAATGGGGGAAGGAGCCGCCAGTCGGCTAGTTGCATGGGTTATCTCCGATGGAGAGATGGGTGCCTGCTGAGGGGTGTGATACCGGTTTTTATCTGAGGGGTACTCCGAGTCGTGTCCTGGTCGATGGTGGCGGCTGCTGCTGCCGTTCTTGTAGAGCTGCTGCTGTTGCTGCTGCTGTTGCTCTCGCTGTTGGTGGTGGTGCTGTGAGTGTGAGCGCGACGGCTGGGAGTGCTGGGATTGTGAAGAGTTTTGAGGGCGAGCATGCTCTTGCCGGTAGTCGCGCATTTGCTCTTGTCTCTGCTCTCTCCGGTGTTCAGGATGAGGCTCACTGCCATTGTGCCTGTAATCATGCCTCGATTGACCCTGGTGGTGATCCGGTGCCAGCTCCTGTCGGACGTCCCGTCGACTGCTCTCGTACTGATGGTGTTGCTGCGACCGCGATGGATCCTGTCTAGACTCTTGTGCATGCTGCTCCACCTGACCCTGGCTGTCCTGTGCAGAATCTCCGTTTTGCTGATCACGACTGCCAGACGTTGATCCTGGCATCAACGCTGCTGGTACTGCAGGCGAAGCTGTGTCATCCTCTGCATCTCTATTAGCAACCTCCTCGCACATCCAATGCTTCATCAATTGATCGCCGTATGTCTGAAGCTCCTCGATCGAGATGGCCAGGGCAAAGTTGTTCAAAGTCAAGAACTCGACCTCCAGTTGGTTCAATTCTGATACGGGCAATCCTCCAACCTAATAGGTGTTCGATTTTGTTTTTTGAGAGAAATGCAAGATAGAATAAATTAGTAAAAGGGGATTGGCATGAATTCTTTCTATCTCTGCTATCCTGGTAAAATGAGGGGGGGGGAGCTGAAGGGGGAGAGGGATCATGTCAACAGTGCGTGTTTGTTGTTTGGAAGCCAAAACGATATGGTGAAGTGCTTTGCCCTTTCATCTCTCCAATGGTGTCCCAAGGATGTGGACTTTGAATCGTATGGAGAATGCTGCTCTTAGCTAATCATTCGTCTCCAACAATTTGAGATATACAAAAAAAATAAGAGAGGACGATGGTTGCTCCTCTCCCTCTAATCCTGTATAGACATCCTTGTTCTTCTCAGACGAATAGGTGAGTCCATCCAGCGTTCTAATTGGTCTCCTCCTTTTCTCAGCCTCTCCCCGTTCTCCGTTTTGTTCAATCTCTGCTCCCGTCTTCTCTCTGAAATAGTTATGGATGGTTCGTTACCTTGGCGTAGCGAGAGTTGGTGAAGAAGACATCGGAAAAGTACTTTGCAGAGACCATGATCCCGGCAATGATCAGTCGATGGATGTTGTAGCTGTCGATCGAGAATTGACGCCCCTCGCCTCCTGTGATCTCCTCGACGTTCCGGGCCATCCTGTCAAAGTAGACGAGCAGACTGAGGAAGCACTCGTTTGCGCAAGGGCAGTATTTGAGGATGCGCGTCAGGTAGGCGTTGATGCTGATAGAAGGTATCGACCGGGCGTGGAAACGGGTGAAAGAGGTGTGGATCTGATGCTGGGCCGGTGTCATGACGACCATGGAGGTGTCTGGCTCGGGCAGACCCTGCTTGATCTTATCGTTGGCGGTGGTGATGCGCTCCAATAGACTCGCGAGCATCTTGAGCGTCGAGGTGACTGGGTGGATTGACAAGTCGAGTGCGTGCATTCTCGTCACTTTTTTTCCTGCTCTGAGTTTGTTGTGGGTGTTGTTGTCTCTGTTGAGGTTATAAGGAGAGTAATTAGGCAACACCAGCGAGCAGAAGAACGAGAAAAAGAGGAGAAGGGCGAAGGAAGAGAAGAGAGAAGAAGAGGAAAGCAAAGGAAAAGGCAGGAAAGAAAAAGAAAACAACAGTGCTCACTAAATATTTTTTTCTTATGTTTTGGAATGCAGCTGGAAGGTTAAAAGGGAAAAAGGGAAACGATGGAAAGGAAAATGGAAAAGAGAAAAGAAAAAAGATGTTAACTGGCCGATTAAAGGTCAATGAGAAAAAGGGGGGCCAGTGGACGATGTGGGTGAGTTCAATATGCCAAGGAGGGAGGATGGGAAGGAGTGAGTGTCAACGCATACAAAAAGAAAACTGTGCTGCAAAGCAACCACAAGCAATTTATCAAGGTTTTCTTTGGAGACTTTCCCGAGGACGATACAAGTGTGGGTGTGCGATGAATGAACAGAATAGAAATGAACAGACGTCAGAGATGGAAAACCGAACAGCAACGAAAACAAGGACGGACGAAAACGAAAGGAAAGAGAACAGAGAGAGAATAGAGAATGGAGCCGATGATGATGGTTGGGAGAGAGTAGAGAGTAGAGAGAGAGGGAGAGAGTGATGACCAAGTGCTCAAACCAGAGAAAGAAATAAAATGGCGACTTCCAGGTGAACATAGGGCGCACTAATTCGTCTCTCTCTCTCTCTCTCTCTCTCTCTCTCTCTCTCTCTCTCTCTCTCTCTCTCTCTCTCTCTCTCTCTCTCTCTCTCTCTCTCTCTCTCTCTTTTTTTTTTTTTTTCTCTTCCTCTTCATTTATCCACATCCTGCCATGAGCTGCCCTTCTCTCTCTTGTTGTTTGTGTGTGTGTATCTCTCCTAAGGCTCTTGTTGACACCACAAACAAAACAGAGACACACCCATGCAAAACTAACAAACACAGTTTGATTACACTTTTGCTGCTGTTGGTCCGGTCGTCCTTCCCCCCCCTCCAAAAGTGCCCCTGTCCAACCTTCGTTCGATTCATTTCTCTTTCCTTTCCTTTCATTCACCGTTTCCCACACCCTGGCTCAAAAACGTGTTGCCTTTCGCCTTTTGTCTTTGCCTTCGCTTGGTGTCACAAAGCATAATCGCATTTTCAATAAGTACCAATAGCATGCATGCTGGTTTGCTTACTCTTTTATCACCAAATTTCATCGGTGTCTATCGCCAGTAATACGACCAGGAGTACCTGCAGCTGCAGCAGCTGAAGTTCTTTCACTACCGCAACTCCACAGAAGCACCTTGTTGCTCCAGTCGCTACCGACCATCATGCTCAGATCCTCCGACACTGCAACATCCCTCAAAAGCTCGTTCGAAACCCCATTCGAGATGATCTATCAGAAATGCAAATGCACCCAAAAATAACAAATGCGAGGGGTGTTCAGATCAACATAAAACTCTCAAACATACAAATGCACACATGCACATGCAGACATATTACAACAATAACAAAGAGCAATTAGAAGAAAGAAACAGTATAACACATACCCGATCTGGCTTGCAGGCAATGATGTTGCCATCCGATGCCCTCTTTGGAGTACGACCCAAGTCATAGATGGCAAGCGCGCCATTGGCCATCCCTGCGACCAGCATCGACTGTCGCTTCTCAAGCCAATCCATTTTCTCAACCTTCTGTTTGCTCCCCATTGGCTTACTTGACGATATCGTTGACGACAAAGACCTCCGTAGGCTCATGTTCGTCACTTTGTTCTCCACCACCGTAAACTTGGCCCAGCTCTCGCCAATCGACCACTCTAGAATCGTCTTGAGGGCCGCATCTGTTGCTGTGCTCTTGGCTGCATCCCACACAATAAACTCTCCCTGACAACTCTCCCTCGATGCAAATACAAACTCGCCTACATCTTCTTCGTCACTATCGTCGTTCTCTACATCTGAATCAGCATCAGCATCAGAATCGTTCGAGCCGCCTCTATTGGCGCTTGATCCTCCTCGTCCACCTCCACGACCACGACCACCACGCCCGCCACGTCCGCCACGTCCGCGACCCCTGCCTCGCGTTCCCACACTTTCCTTGCTCGACTTCTTGCCTGCCTTCGAGCCAGCTTTCCCTTCTGCCTGCAAGGCCGCATACGACTTTTCCGAAAAGTTGGGAATGTAGATGATATCGTCGACCGAAGACTCGTGCCACTCTTGCGACACGGGGTATATGCGCTCCGGAAGGACTTTGCGTACGGTCTTGCCCTGCTCAGTCTCCAACTTGGAATTCAGATCGAAGAGATTGTACTGCGCCATGGCGCCCTGATCCGTACCTACAATCAGATACTTTTCACTGACACCAATGGCCGTAACAGAGTCGCCCTGATGTGTAAACTCGGCAAGGCACCTAAATCGCGCGGGTTTAGCGTATTTTGCGTATCAAGAGAGGGAAAGTCAATTGGTTAGCGCCGATTTCGCCTCTCAATGGGATCAGATTGGTCGAACGTGTTCAGGGGTTTAAGAGGTAAAATAATCTAGGCTTACCTTGACTCGGTCTCAAACCCAGCTAGGGACCCTATATCCCATAACCGCACAGATCCATCGGTAGACGCACCTGGGAACAAGGGAAGGAAAAAATAGAGCCAAGGGTGGCCGTGTGAGAACTCTTCCTCTTTTCTTTAGCGATTCTGAAATCTGAGAAATCTGAGCGTGAAAACAGGGCAAGCAGAACTTACTAAACAGCCAACGTGGATTGGTAAGAGAAAACCTGAGCCGAACAATAGAGTCCGTATGGCCGTGAAGGTACTTGTAACAGGTGTTTTGAAGAGGGTTGATGAGCTTGATGCTCCCAAGTCGCCCTATGGTAGTATCAATGAAAAAAGAGTATGTGAATATTTGTTACTTGCAATACCACTGTGCGGAAACATATTGTGACACTACCAGCTATATCGTGCTGTTACCTGCTGCTGCCAAGATGTTGGTCTGCTCGAGACGTCCTTCTTTCGACGTGGCATCATCTCCTTCCGTGTCCTGATCGTGATCCAGAGTCGTCCAGGCAAGAGCCATAAACTCTTCCTCTTCCACATGGCTATACTTCGCCATCACCTTTCCAAGCCGACAGTCGATCAAGCAAACAGTGTTTCCTCCGCAAGTCGCCACAATACTGCTACTCCGTGGTGCTTGTTGTGACATCTCCTTTGCTAGACGCTTGTTTCTCCTCCGTATCCTGACCTCATCAACATCCACGTCGTCGCCCTCTTCCTCATTGTCTGATCCAGAGTCTTCATCTTGATCCTCTGCTCCGCCTGGCGTCTGACGAAGAACGGGTAATGTAGGTTGAAACGCCACAGCCCATGTATCCACCTCGTCCTCATCCTGACCTTCATGGGTGTTCCTGGAATGGGCACGAAGCACGTGCTCGATTGTTGGTTCGTCCGCAAAGATATTGTCTTTGACAGTTGACTGATTGCCATTCGCTTTGGCCCGTTCTATCAAGTCACCATGAGAAACAATGATTAGACGCGACAATCCTTTACAGTGTTCTCCACAGGTGAAAATAGAAAGTAACAAGTCCCTCCTGAACTTACTCAGCAGACTTGGAAACAGCCAACACTCATCCGAAGGCCGCTTCCTGTCAGGCTTTCTCCAGTCGCCTTCGATCTCCGTCTCCAGTTGAGACAGAGTGCTATATGACTGTTCGCTTTCCTGATCCCGCTTCGCATCGCTGTCCAGCATATCCATTCGTCCTGTTTTTGTGGGGCTTTGTTTGGGAGGTGCGCGTTTTGATGCTGATTTGGGTGCTTTGGTGTGAGATGCGGGGGTCGCGCTAGCGGCAGGTGAACGCTCTACGCCGGTGGCTTTAGGTTTCGCCGACGACTTGGCAGCAGGCTTCGTCCGTGACTTCACGGCTGGTGTTGACTTTGGCTTGGACGCTACAGGAACAGGGGCAGCAGCGGATTTCCGTTGCACTACAGGCCGCGTTCCTGGTTTGCTCCCGGTAGCGATTCTAGTCGCCTCAGCCCGTGTTGTTCTCATCACTGGTGTTTTCTTGACAGGTTTCGCCTTTAAGATCGATTCGTCCTCCGAGTTCACCTCGGGTGAGCTGATGATGGTCCTGCGTGGCGGCATGACTGATGAGCAAAGAAGATTGATTGGATGTTCTCGTTCGTAGCATGCGACGATGTTCTTGTGTTTCAATTCAGAAAGGGTCCTTGGACTCTCTAGTCATGAAAACAATGAAGACTGTCCTGCTAGTTAAGGGTCTCACTGGGGTTCAGATTTCCTTCCGACTAACAGCACTTTGTGATGCGCGTTTCGGCTCGCAGATAGGGTCTCTGGTTTCTGGCGACACTTTTTCTTTTACATCTAGTCTCTTCGTCACAGGACGGCGAGGAGTCTTGTATCGCCGTTAAGAGACGGGAACACCACGAGCAAGTAGCTAGTTCCTGTCTACAAAGGACTTTCTTTGCAACGCCCTTGTCCTTATCAAGTACAGCAAGTCTGAGGAGGAGGAGCATAAGCCCAATAGCTATTGTTCTCCGAGTGTACTTCGAGAATAGCTCTTTGAAAGAGTTACTTGGTTTATTGTCAAAAAACAAACGAATGTAGGTCACTTTGGCAACCATAGACTTGAACTGTGACAAAGGTGGCTGCTTTGTGCTTTTGGTGGCGCTTCTTGTAAATCTGGACTCACACCTCAGAGGAAAATCCAATCATCTGAAGGCCTATCGATAGATATTTGATGCTTCGGCGTTAGAGCGCAAATACACAGCAAACAGAAGCTGTAAACTGGCAAATGCATAGAAAACATTAATAAAGGACAAAGGAGCATCACATCTTACATGTTGGGGCACTCACTTCACTTTCAATTTGAGGGTCAAGATCTCGAAAGCGTGCAAGACGATCCATCCCGAGGCACGTTCGCTCTTGACAAACTCGACGGGTTCACCATCGTCTTCAAGGATGTTGCATCGTACAACGCTCTGGACATTGAGAGAGCTATGCGTATGAGAGACATCAACATACAGGTTAATTGGTATACTCTCGTCAATCAGCACGACAGTCAGCATGTTCGTTGAGTAGATGGGATGTTATTTTACCACTTCAGCTTGAACTGAGCGCGTCCTCCAAAGGCCTCATGGAGACGGATAATGACATGGTCGGAATCCTCTGCTCGTTTGATGGTATCCAGGACCACATTCTTTGCGCCTTCAATCTCAAAGTACGAGACAGGCTTATGCCCCTTCAGTGAGTTCTTCGCAATCGAGCTAGAGAATGTAGTAGTGACAAAAGTGTGATGTTAATCTGCAGTCACCTACTTTCTTGCCAAGTAAAGTTGACTGGTGGTAGTAAAATAGCAGAAAACACCTACTGGATGATCATGGGAACGTTGAACTGGTACGACTGCCGGACGACGTTCGATTCGTGGAAGGTGCCTTTGTGAGGCAACACCGCAAACGCAAACTCATGGTGACCTATAATCCCATTTCATCAACATTAACAAAGCATGAGTACGCATCTTTAACATCAAAAATCAATCCTTGAAAACAATAAAGATACTTACCCATATCACAGTTCAGGTCTGGCGCCTTGGGAGAACGCAGCAGCGATAGACGCATGACGTTTCCGTGGCAAGAGTATCCAAACTTGCAGTCGTTCAGAAGGGCGACACCGTAGCCGTGCTCTGACAGGTCAGCAAATTTGTGCCCGCACACTTCAAACTTGGCATAGTCTTGGCTCGTGTTGTATGTGGTTGGGCGCTGGATGACTCCAAACTGCGAGTCGTAGGTGGCAAAGTCCGAGATGATGTCCCATGTAAACTCGACTTTCTATCAACACGAAAGACGGAGAAGACTCGATTGCCGCGTTAGAAAATACAACTCTGTAGCAGTTAAAAAATCCTCATAGAGGTGTTAAGGTGACATACCAGGAGCTTGCGGTTTTCGTGCCAGTCAGCTTCCATGTGGAACTCCAAGCGAGGCGTTGCGGCAGTCAAGACAATAGTCTGAGAGGCAGTGCTGTGGTCGGTCAGCCTATGCTCAACAATAATGGTTGCTCTCAGAGGTCCAACCTCGCCGATTCGGGCCTTGCCGGTTCCTGCAGGCTTGCCAGTGTTGAGGTGATACATCTCGACATCCCATGCCTCCCAGTACAGGGGCACATCCTCATAGAGCTTGAGTTGGTTGCCAGCCTGCCCCTTGGGGATCAACTCACGCGTCTCGTGTTTGTCATAGAGACTGATAAGGTGACCCTGCTGGTTGAACTTGGCGATGATGAAGTCGTTGTCCAAAATAAGCTCATGGCCCTGTGAAGTCGCTGTGAGATGACAAGGCGCAATGAAAAAGTGTGTTAACAAATGGCAAGTTGCTCATAAAACAATAGACAACAACGAGGGAAGTGAGAATGGTTACCATGGACACGGCCCGTCTCCGACTTCGAATCCGCAATGTCTCTGTACTCGAATGCACCATTATCAACTATTCCAGGGTAGAGTGAACCCAAAGCAGCGTTAGTATTATGGCGAGGGGGTTCAAAGAATCAATAAAAGAACACGGACAACGCTATTCCATACCTCGGACATATCCGGTGTTCTTGCCGGCAGAATACTGCTGAAGATTGTCGCCTGTCTGGGCAGGGATCTCAATGATCTCAGAGCGGTCCCATCCCAAGGAGTTGAAGGCAACAAAGCTGTCGCCAGAGCCATCTCCTGATGACTTGGATTGGTAAAGGTGACGAAGACTCTCCTCCAAGATACGCTTGGCTAATATTGTTATTCGAGAAAGAGTCAGTCAGAGGTGGTTCGCTGTTGAATTGCTTTATAATATTGGTGGCGCAAGCAAGCCCATGCAAACCTTTGGTCTCAATGTTCTTGTAAATGGCGCGAGCATCGATGTTTGCTAGCTCGATAGCTGACCCAGGGAGGACATCGTGGAATTGGTTCCTAGACATACAAGCAACATAATGTGGGTGAGCATTGTCTCCCACACAGTCAAAGACAACAAGTGGATTCAGGCTGACAGTACTTACAAGAGCAAATCCTTCCAAAGGAGATCAAGGTCTGCCTTTGGGTAGGCATAGTCGCGAGCAAGACTCATGCAAAGCGTGGTCGCAATCTCAACATCGCGAAGCATAAACTCGAGTTTACGGTTGTATCTCTTGGTGGCAGCCTGCGAGGTATATGTTCCACGGTGAAGCTCAAAGTAGAGTTCTCCTTTCCACTCCTGAAGACCCTTGGCCTTCTCTTCGACACTCTCGAAGAAAGCCTCTGCACTTCCCATATCGCAACGCGGAAGACCATCCTAGTATATGTTAACATAAAGAACAACTGTTAGCCAAGACTTACGCATTCCAACACCCATGTCGTAATCATGACCCTATACTTACAATGTCCTTCATGCGACGGAGTCGTTCCAGCATGCCTCTTTGAGGTCCTCCGCCTCCGTCTCCGTTTCCATAAGGCAAGAGACTTTGGTTGCTGAATGCGAGATCGCGGTTGTTCCTGATGCTATTGTTGCTCATTGTGAAGGGGTATTGAATGTTAGTGATCAGAAAAGAGAAGGCGAACGCGCGATGCGGTGACCCAGTGAGCATTGTTTAGAGTGTACCTTCGAACCATGTCTCCGACATCAGCCTGAGCGGTGTAACTATTATTCATATGAAAAAAGAGACATAAGAATGATTGCCATCCATGCATTGCAGTGATAGATAAAATCAAGTGCACAATACTTACGTTTCACAGGGGGCCATATGTGTGAGGATCTTGGTTCCATCCAGTCCTACCCAAGTGAAAGTAGTGTTCGGGAACTGTGGCAAAAATAGGTCAGTCACTTTGTTTTCCGCCTGTTGTGAGTGGCGCTCAGTGCACATATATTGACGAGTACCTTATTGATGTTGTTCCACGAGAGCTTTTGCGTGAAAAAGTATTGCGCTCCTGCTTGTTTGACGATTTGTGGGAGCTGTTGTCACAGTGAAGGAAGAAGTAAGTAATATTTTCACTACAAATGCATTGCCTGGTGCACATTCTTTCCATCGCTTAAGGTTACCTGGGCGGAGTATCCAAAGGTGTCAGGGAGCCAAAAGATCTTGCATCGTGCACCAAAGTTCTTCTCGTAGTACCGCTGACCATAGAGGAACTGGCGGCAGAGAGCCTCTCCGCTTGGAAGGTTGCAGTCCATCTCGACCCAAGTCGATCCAATCACGTTGAACCGTCCTTTCTTTGACGCCTCTTTAATCTCTTGGAACAGCTTTGGGTAATCGTGCGCGAGCCATTCCAGTTGCTGTGCCTGGGAGCACACAAAGACATACTCGGGGTAGTCCTCCATGAGTCTGAGCTGGGTTGACCAGCTTCGCGCAGTCTTGCGACGTGTCTCCGCATATGGCCTACAAGTTACATCGTATGCCAAAGTAAGGCGTGAGACGTAGGACAGATAAGGAGATCAAAACAAATCTACAGGCAAGAAACAAGCTCACAATCATCTTACCACAGCCAGGCGGTGTCGATATGGCTAATGCGTAAAAAGAAGAGATAGAGATAGAAAAATCAATTCACTGTCTGAAGGATGCACTCGCATAATAGGCACTGCAATTGATCCCAATGTACCAGTTTCCGACGGCGGTGACATGGTGGGCGTTAGGAGCGGCCTTCTTGGACAAGAACTCGTGGGAGATCTGGAGGCACTTCTTGAGCGATGCATCAAGATCGTCCCGATCGTAGTTGTCGATCACCTGGTTGAGGGCATAGAGAGCCTCCTGTCCGCGAGCCGTTTCGTTGGGGAGTTCATTCGCCATACCTGTAATGACCTGCATATCGTAGAAGAGCGTCCATGCCGCGTGGTTCGGGACCGCGAGTTCAACTAAACGTAGACCATGAAACAGTATACTACTCAGCACAATGTCATACAGTAGTTCAATCCTTTTTTCTTTATAAAAGAAGGCAAAGTAGTTACCTTGAGAAAGGTAGAAGGTCCTGTTGTCCTCGGGCGGGTTGATGAGGCCGTTCTTGCCAGCGCCAAACATGCCATTGCATGCCATCTCGACCCACAAGTCTATAACCTCTCCACCCTTCGCCTTCTTGAGTAGCGTGTACTCGACTCTTCGGTCGTTACCATCTATTTCAATTTAGGATGAAGTGTGTTTAGTATTGTGAGAGGAAACGTCAAGTACACCAATTGTAGATATCGAATTTAACAAGCTGTTTCTTACTGTCACCGGTGAGTCCTTGTCGGGGGATGCCATCTGTCGACCAAATCATGGCCTCACTGCTCGAGTCCCAGATTAGCTCAACATGCTCGCCAGCCCAGTCTTTGGGCACTGTGATATTTAACTTGAACCAGTGTGTGCTCTAAGGATGACAATACGATCAACACCGACATCTTGATCACTCTGCTTCTTCCCACTATATATTCTAATAATGCAGACGAAGAAAAGAAAAACAAAGAGCAGGCCGTCCTTACCCAGCTTGGACCATAGGAGGTCCCGGTGGATGTTGGATGGAAGGACTGTTTGGTTGCCTTCTCAAATGGGATCCTCTTGAGATCTGGGACAGAGTAAACAGATAACTCGACAGCCTCGGAGGAGCGCTTTGAGTAGAGCTTTGAGTAGAGGTTGATGTCGTTGTAAAAGTCTGTCGAGACAAACTTGTTGGCCCTATCTAGAGTGATCGACCGAAGGAACCTCGGTTGGGCTGAAAGGGTCGTCATATTTGTCGTTGTCGTCGGAGTTTTGTTGTTGTTGCTTGTTGGCGTAGTTTCTTGAATGTTGAATGGGGACTTGGACGAAGGAAGTGAAATGGAAGAAAAGAAATGAGGGAGGACGAGAAAGAAACCTGTTAGTCCCCCTTTCCTCCTTTTGCAAGGTATAGCTTTTGTTTAGCTGTTGTTTTTCACACGGGTACTGATTCTCACGCTTTTTTCAACACACAAATTGCTTGAACGATGTTAGGGGTCATGGGGGTCCTAGCGCAGCTCACGCCCACTTTTGCATAACGTGGAATGATGTGAATACTATGGCCGGGGTACTACTTACTGGAATAGGATGACAATTCTGCTCTTCTTTTTCGCATCATAATATAGGTGATATATCGAGAGATGGACAGCAAAGTAGCCGATCTGGCTGCATTGACCAGGCGGGTCAAAAGTCGCGTAAGTGAGACAAAAAGACGCACTACTACGCCAGAATGTCTCTGTTTCTCTGATTTCGTTTATCTTTTTTTTCTACTTCGTCATAGTTCGCATTGTATAGATGTGTCTACAGGGTTGCTTAGCTTTCGTTCTTTTTTTCTTTTCTCTTCTCTTTCCATCTTCTCGTACACATATCTTCTTCTTCATACCCATTATATCCATCGCGTTTCAGCTCCAAAATGGCTCCACCACTAGACACATCTGCTCGCTTTGACGTGCCTCGTAACATTCACTATCCGGCCACCCTCAAAATACACGACCAACGATATCAGCGTCAACACGAGCACTTACATGAACAACAATACGACCTCGCACACCAAAGCCAGCACGAACAACAGCCACAACAAACAACTATACGCAAACTCGTCGACAAATCAACGCGTCTCGTCAAGAATGCCTACGACCTCATCCTCCTCAACCTCGTCCTTCCCCTCCTCAGTCTCATCTACTTCAAACACTCCACCAGCCCGCTCCACCACACAAGCACAATCATTCATCCCACAGCCGCCAATACAGTTTCATTCAGCACCCTGATCGGTCAACTCTTCTTCGGATGCCTGGGTGGCGCCTATGGTCGTCACAAGTTCTACAGTCTCGACCTAGTGATCATCATCTTTGGGACTCTCTTCTGTGCGTTTTCGAGTGGTGACGGAGGATCGGATGGTACCAAAGGAGGAGGAGGCACGGCGATGATTCAGTACCTCACCTTCTGGCGCTTCGTCCTTGCATTTGGGATCGGAAGCGATTACCCTATCTCAGCGACCGTGCCCTCGGAAGAAGCTGCGGTGATCAGTCGTCGGCGACGAGGCGGGCAATTGGTTACGATCTTGACGTCGATCCAAGGGCTAGGCAACTTGATGGCCTCCATAGTCACCCTTATGGTACTGATCTTGTTCCGGGCCATGATTATTGATGATGGTGCTTCCGAGAACATGGATATGGTCTGGAGGATCTGTATTGCTGTAGGATGTCTTCCTGCTCTGTCGACGGCCCTTGTTCGGTTTACTATGCCTACTAGTGCACCTGAGTCTGAATCTGGATCCGGATCTCGACTTGCTGTGGATCCACAGAGTCGGTTTGACGATGATATCGATGTTCTTCCCATGAATGGCGTGCCAGATAAGGTCGATGAGGAGAACATGTCCTCTGCACCTGACCCTAGCTTTCCTCCACCAGCAGCACATTCAACCTCAACATCACTTTTCAAAGCCCCGGAGAGACGACGCGTTCACGCCACCCGACAGTTCCACGAATACTGCTCCCAAAGGAAAAACCTCAAGGTCCTGATCGGCACCTCCCTCTCCTGGTTCCTCCTCGACATTGCCTTCCGCAGCATAGCGCTCAACCAATTATACCTCCTCGACGCCCTCGGCATGACCTACTCCTCCGACAACGCCCAGGACACCTCCGACAACACCACCACCACCACCACCAACAAGACAACTCTCTACCACCACCTCTGGATGACGACCCTCGGAAACCTCACCATCTCCCTCCTGGGGATCGTACCCGGCTACTGGTTCGCCATCTTCTCGATCGAAAAGATTCATCGTAAACGAACACAGTTCCTGGGGTTCGCCTTGCTACTGCTGTTTTTTACTTTACTCTCGACGGCGTTCCATCAATTGAAGGCCATTGTCCCCCTTTTTATTACGACGTTTACATTTTCGCAGTTCTTTTCGAACCTTACCTCTTCGACCCCGTTCGTGGTTCCTGGAGATGTCTTCCCGACGCGTGTGCGCGCGACGGCGCACGGTATCTCGGCAGGGTCTGGGAAAGTTGGTGCGGTCCTGGCGACGGTGATGTTTAATCGGCTGGTAGAGATGGACAGCCCCTTGGGTGACTCTTCAAAGGGTATTACTGCTGTTGGAGTTGTGTTTGGGTTGGTGGTGATGACTGTAGGGTTTCTGGTGGTTGCGTTTGTCTTCCCACGAGGTGCCCGACGGTTGTTGTCGTCTAAACTTGTATGGTCTCGTAGTAGTTAGTAAGGGCTCTAGTGATGGCGGTGGCACAGGGAACAGGGTTGGTTCCACACCAGCAAGACCCACAGTGGAACTGATTTGTGCAACTGTGTAGTTTTCAACACGTTCAAACGGAACCAAATACATCGCTTAAGCGGAATAGATCCAAAAAACCGCTGAAAACAGCCACCCACCCTAGTCCACTTCTGTGGACAATTTGCCGAGAAATATCCCCGATCGATCATTTGCATGAAGTGAAATACATTTTCTGTTTCTTAGCAGCAGCAGCAGTGTTGTTGTGTTTTGTTCTGCTTATTGTTGCAAGAAGGGACACAGAAGACGAGCAGAAAAGGATGCAGCAAAGATAATTATTTATTCAGATGGGGGGGATATTTTGCTAATACAAAGGAAAGCAGATAAAAAGGACATAACATGAAAGAAAAAAAAAGAGGAGGGGCATGGACATGAGAGGGTTGATGAAGTAAAAACTACATTCTTGTTCTACGGAACTCAACATTGGGGATGTTTTTTTTTTTACAGAGTAAAGTTGACGTTCTTGAGGGCGTTGGCGAGGATGGGCAGGATGTTCTGGAAGATGACGGCAGGGACTCCGTTGAGGGCATCCTCCAACCAGGGCATGGGCTGACCCGAGGAAGTCAACATCCTGAACTTGAAGTTGAAGTTCGAGGGGTTGAACAAAGATGCGAGGATGGTGAAGAACTCCAAGAAGCTGAACTTGAACGAGGCGTTGAGATTAATGCGGTTGTTGCCGCCTGATTGGAGGCCGTTGTTGAGGTGGATGGGGCCGCCAATGTTGGTGACCTCGATGACCTGGACGTCCTTGGCCATGACCGTGATATCGAGCGAGCCCATGTCGACCTGGAGGGGTCCCTTGTTGACAAAGGCAGCAGCAAAGTCCACGCCGAAAGGGGTCAAGTGCAACTTAAGGGCATCCAGGGGCAAGCTGATGGGTGACCAGAGAGTGACTTCGGGAGGGGTGATAGTCAACTGGTTCAGGACGGTGAACTCACCGAGGGCGATGCCGCCCAGGGTGACATCCTGGAGAGCGTTCTTCCAGGTGAGGGCGTTGGGGAGGATGCCCTGCATGGCGGTGCTGAAGGCAGGCTGGATGACCTGGATGCCGGCGCCCAAGGCCCAAGGAGAGCCGTTGAGGTTCATCGAGGTAGCTTGGATGGCAAGGAAGGGGTTGCTCTTGTACATGCCCTGGAGCGAGATGGGGAAGTTCATCTTGAGGGGGATACCGCCCAAGGGGATACCGGGGACAACAATCGTGGCCTGGATGCCGGCCGTGGTCAAGACAGTGTTCATGTCGTTGACGTGGAGAGGGTTGTGGGCGTTAATGTAGGCCTGGGCCTTCTGGAAGACGGCGTCCAGCTCGATTCCGAGGCTGACCTTGCCAGCAATATCATAAGCCTGGCTGGCAGAGGCACCAAAGGCAATGCTGTTGATGACGACCTCTCCGGGGATCTTGCCGACCTGGGCGAACATCAACTGAGAGACGGGGGGGCCCATCGAGCCAATGATGGCTCCGGCAGCAGGCTGGAATGGAAGAGCCAAGGTCAAACCGACATTACCGTTCTTGAGCGACAAGTTGTTGATCACAGGGTTAACAAGTCCATTGCCGGCAACAGAGACCTTGGCGCCGATGTAAGGCATATCGACTGAGATCTTGGAACCAATGCCGCCTATCGAGGCACCGACAGCGATCGAGAGATCTCTGGAGCCAGGGGCGCTGATATCCAACTGGGTGATGCTGAAGGAAGGAGCAGCTCCACCGGGAAGGGTGGAGTTACCACCGCCAACAATGCCAGTCAACTGCTTGATGTAAGGAGCGAGAGGAACAGAGACCTTGACCTTGTCGAGGATGTGGAAAGTGTTGCTGGCGCTGCCTCCGAAAGCAATGTTGGAGACTACCAGGTTGACGTTCTGAGACGTACCCTTGCCCATAATCTCATCAGCAATGGCAGCAACCTTGGTCTGGATGTCAGAGCCGCTTGCAAGGTCGACAAGAGCATTAGCCTTGAGAGCGACCTGATTGTTGCCAGAGGAGAGAGCAATACCGGGGATAGAGACGGTAGCCAAGGGGGTGGTATCCATGAAGGCGCTTACGCTGACGTAGTTGAGCAACAACTTGGCATCGAACTGGTAGCCAAGGAGAGCAATGGCGACATCGGCACCGATGCTAGGAGGGTTCTTCATGTTGATGTCGGCGCTCTCGAGCGAAAGCTTATCCAAGATCGAGGTGGCGTTTCCGGCACCGCCAGCAGGGACGAGCGAGAGGATCTTGGAGATTGGAATGGGGATCTGGACTCCCTGGAGGATGGTGTAGACGTTGCTCTCGCTGGGACCGAAGCCAATGTTGGAGATGGTGACGGTGCCCTGGGGGGCCTGGCCGGCGATGACAGCATTGACAAGACCAGCAACAAGGGCCTGGGCGTTATCGGACTCCTGGAGAGTGACATCGACGTGGGTACCGATGGTCAAAGCAGTGCCGCTGGTGCCGAGAACGATCTTGGGGATACCAACCTTAACCAAGGGGACGCTGTTGACAGCAACACTCAAACCGACGTATCCAACGCTCAACTGGGCAGGGAGGGCCAAGTTCTGGATGGCAATGCTGGCATCGACACCAATGTTGGGGGCCTGGTTCAAGTCGATGGCAAGACCCGAAAGACCGATACCGTTCAACAAGGAGCCAGCACCGCCGAGCATACCACCAATCTTGGCGATGTAAGGTGAGATGTCGATGGGGATGGCAAGACCCTGCAAGATGGTGAAGACGTTGGTAGCGGAGCCACCAAAGACAGCACCAGAGAGGACGAGCTTGGTAGCGGGCAAGGTCTGGTTGTTGAGGATACCGCCAATCAAGCCAGAGATGGCCTGGGACAACTCGGGACTGCTGATGAGGTCGACGTTGATCTTGGCCTTCAAGGCCAAGTCAGTGCCAGAGGGAGCCAAGGAGAACTGGGGGATAGCAACCTTGGCGAATGGGATGGTGTTGATACCAAGGTTAGCGCCGACATAGTTGAGCTTGATCTGGGCAGGGAGTGAGACGTTCTTGACGAGGATACCGGCATCGATAGCAACAACCTGGGGCGAGTTCAGGTCCAAAGCCAAGTTCGAGATGGCAACGCGGTCCAAGAGGGATCCTTGGCCACCGATCATGGCAGGGAGCTTGTTGATGATCGAGGTGACATCGACGGGAATGACAACGCCCTGCAAGAAGGTGAAAACGTTGGTGGGCGAGGCACCAAAGACAGCACCGGAGAGAACAAGCTTGGTGGCGGGCAAAGTTTGGTTGCCGAGGATGGCACCTACCAAGCCACCGATGGTCTGAGTAAGACCAGGGCTGTTGATGAGGTCAACGTTGACATGGACCTTCAAAGCCAAGTCAGCTCCCTGAGGGGCAAAGGTGAACTGGGGGACGGAGACCTTGGCGAGAGGGACGGCGTTGATGGCAATGTCGGCACCGACGTAGTTGAGCTCGATCTGGGCAGGGAGTGAGACGTTCTTAATGAGGATGCCGGCATCGAGGGCAATGATCTGGGGCGAATTCAAGTCGAGGATCAAATCCGAGACGGCAATGCGGTTCAAGAGCGAGCCCTGGCTGGCGATCAAAGCAGGGAACTTGTTGATGATGGGGGCAATGTCGATAGGGATGGCAATGCCCTGCAAGATAGTGAAGACGTTGGTGGGCGAGCCTCCAAAGACGGCGCCAGAGACGACGAGGTTGGTGGCGGGGGTGGTAACGTTGTTCATGACGGCGCCAATCAGGTTGGTGATGGCTCCAGTCAACTCGCTGCTGGTCAACATGGCAACCTCGATATGGGCGGAGATGGTAAGGGCACCATCGACGGGCTTGAGGGTAAACTGGGGAACGGAGACCTGGGCCAAGCCAATGGTGTTGATGGCCAGGTTGACTCCGACGTAGTTGAGCTTGATCTCGGCGGGGATGGTGATGTTCTTCAGGGAAATGGCGGCATCGATTCCAATGGTCTGGGGAGTGTTGAGGTTGACCTTCAAGGCTCCAATATCAAGACCAGCGAGGAGGTTGCTGCCTCCAGCCAAACCGCCGTTGAGGATAGCGCCGATCTTCTGCAAGTAAGGAGCAAGGGCGATGGGAACCTTGACCTGGGACAAGATATGGAAGAGGTGCTGGGGATCGCCACCAAAGACGGGGTTGTAGATAACAAGATTGGTAGGGGGAGCAACCTGGCCGGGGTGAAGGAGAGCACCAACCAACTTGGCAACCTGAGTGCTGGCCTCCTGACCCTGCTGGAGGTTGAGGTTGGCCTGGAAGTTAACCGAGAGAGCACCGTTGGAAGAGGAGAGAACCAACGAGGGGACGGTGAGATCGGCCAAGGGAACGGCATCCAAACCGAGGGAGACACCAACGTAGCTGATGCTGATATCGGCGGGAAGCGTGAAGTTCTTGACCTGGAGACCTCCCTGGACGCTCATGATCGAGGGGTTGTTCAAGTCAAGGACGAGACCAGAGATGGCAATGTTGTTCATGTTCAGGCCACCAGCGCCAGCAAGCAACTGGGAAATGGTGACGCGGGCCGTGGCCAACAACTCGGGAAGGGCAATGGGGAACTGGATCAAAGAGAAGGTTTTGATGTTGTCCGAGGTCGAGACTCCCAAGAGGGGCTTGGAGATGACGAGAGCATTGACGGGAGCGGTGGTGGAGTTGGCCATGAAGTAGTTGAATATGTTGGCAATATCGGTCTGGATGGCAGGGGTGTCCTGGACGGTGATGGCGGCCTTGACACCGAGGGTCAACTGGTTGTTGGCGGTCGAGATGGTGATCGAGGGGACATCGATGTGCGCCAAGTAGTGGGTGTCAAGGGCAAGGTCAATACCAAAGTAGCCAATGTCGACAGCGGCGTTCAAGGAGAAGTTGCTGATCGAGATCGAGGTGCCGAGGTCGATGACGGGAGCCTTGTTCAAGTTGGCAGAGATGGCTCCAATCTTCAAGTTGTTCATGAGGTTGCCGGTGAGCTGGCTGAGGTTGATTCCGAGCTTGGCGGTGATGGCATCCAGGTTAGCCTTGTTGAGGATATCCTTGGAGGGGATCGAAATATCAATTTGTGACAAGATGTCAAAGTAGTCCGAGGGCGAGGCACCGAAGCGCAAGTTGTGGACAGTGATGGCTTCGGGGGTGTTGCCAAGCTGGCCTCCGAGGACCTCGCCGACAAAGGTGGCCACCTTGGCCTGGGCGCTGTCAGCGTTGTTGAAGTTGAGGTTGACCTTGGCCTGGAGGGCGTTAGCACCGGGGGTCATATTAATGTCGTTGACACCAACATCAACAATGTCAGTCCTGTCAAGACCACCGCTGATTCCAATGAAGGGAATGGAGATCGAGATGGGGATGGGGTTCGAGAAACCAGCCTTGGCGCCAACCTGGAGACCAGCGTTGGGGATGGTGGCAAGGGACAAGTCGGTGAGCGACAAGCCCAGCTTGGCCAAGATACCGTCCAAGAGACCAGGAGGCAAAGCTGTAATTGTAATCAAGTTAAGAACAGAAAGTTAGCATATGGTCCAAAAAAGAGAAAAAAAGCGTAAATAACTCACTTGCAAGGACGAGAAAAAGTATCCTTACTGGCACCAGCACCGATGAGGCCGCCCAAGGGAAGAGAGACGGAGACTTGAGAGAGGGCATCGATGATATCGTCGGGGCTGTTACCGATGACAATACCGGCAACACCGATAGAGCTGTGGACAGCCTGGTGGGCAATGACGGCGTTGACGAGGTCAGCAACCTTGCCAGCAATGGTAGGACCGGTTCCGACGCTGATGGCAGTGTTGGCCTGCATCTGAACTTTGCCACCGGCGTAGCTCAAGCCAGAGTTGAGGGCAATACCGGCAAGGTTGGAGCCATCCAAGCTGAGCTGAAGACCGAAGTAGCCAATGTTGGCAACAACGGGGAGACCCATGAACATATCCAAGTTGATGGAGGCGGTGATGAGGTTGTTGGGCAAGACAGCGATGGCGGCCTCGTGGATGGTCATCTCAGCAAGAGATCCGATCTTGAGGCTGACAGCGTTGGGAGCAATGGTGACGCTAGTCATGGCAATAACCTTCTGGATGATGGAGTCAACATCGACGCGGCCGGTAATGACGCTCGAGATAGGGACAGCGAGGTTCAAGTAGTTGAGAGTGTTGATGGCATCCGAGGGAGAAACACCGATAGCCAAGTTGGAGATACCAGCAGTGACATCCAAGCTAGAACCAGTCGTCAATCCGCTGACAATCTTGGCTACAGTGGGAGGAATGGCAGGATCTGGCACACGGAAAATCATTCCAATACCGACAGAGACGGCGACATTTCCGGATCCGGAACCAACGAGATCGGCAATGAAGAGCTGGCCGAGAACATTGCCATCGAGGTTGACATCGAGGGCGAGGTAGGGGATGCTCAAGTCCAAGGCAAAGGGCAGAGGCAAGTTAATCTGGGGCTGGATCAAGAGGGTGTGGCCAGGGGCGGTCGAGACGGCTAAGCTCTGGATGTAGGTCATGATCGAGGGACCGGTACCGGAACCGAGGTTGCTGATGTCAATGGGGAGGTAAGGTTGGATAAGACCGGTAACCATCTGCTGGATAGCAACAGTGCTAACGTTCATCAAGGGCAAGTTCAGGGCGAGGCCACCGAAGAGGTTGTTCATGATGATGGTGGTAGGGGTAGTGGTGTTGTCGGGGCCTCCGAAGGTGAAATTTCCGATGTTAACAACCTGGTTGATCGTTCCTAATAGATGTAATCATGCACGTAAATAATAACATGTTAGAGACTGAATGCATGTGTGCGGCATTTGCATGGCAATCTCGATCTTTCGGATAAATTAACGCTATTCTTACCGGAAAGGAAGTCGTTGACCAGGGCACCCAACTGGGCAGCAGCAAGAGGGTCGTTGTTGAACTGGAGGTGAACAAAGGTCTCGGCGTTCATGGGGCCGGGGGCCAAGTGAACGGCCTCGACGTTGACGGTGAAGACGCGGGTTCCGTTCAATCCAAGATCAAGTGAGACACTGGGGACATCCAAAGCAACGTTCAAGGGGTTGTTCCACGAGAAGGCAACTCCGGCAGTCAACTGGGCGCCAGTGACAGCCTTGACGGTGACCTTTTCCAAGGTAGGCATGGTGAAGTTGATTAGGGGATTCATCATTCCAGCAAAGCCAATGACTGGGGGCTTGTCGGAAGGAGCAGTGACGTTGGTGGGCTTGATGGGACCAGAGGGCTTGAACTGGGTGGGGATGGTCATGGGAGCCATACCGAGGGGGTTACCACCGATCGTAAGACCACTGACAACCAGCTTGGGGGGAACGCCACTGGGGGTGGCGCCGCCAAAGAAGCCAGTGACCAAGTTGTTGATGGAAGCCTGGAGGGCTGGGTTAGCAGAACCCAACGGGACATCGATGGCAACGCTGACGTTCAACGGGCCAATACCACCGGGGAGGGTCAGAGGAGAGGTGGTAATATTGGCCAAAGACATGTCATCAAGGAAGACGCTCAAACCAACGTTGCTGAGGTTCATGGGAAAGTTACCCAAGGGGTTATTGAGAGAACCGTTGACACCAACGACGATCTGGGTAGGCTTGGTAATAGCAAGGCTGACACCGGTCAAGTTCAAGAGACCGGGGATAAGGTACTTGTCCAGAGGGCTGACGGGCTTGGGCACCATCGTGGAAAGGCCACCGAGGATAATGGATCCGGGCGAGTCAGACGCGGCACCGAAGGAGATGGCGGCATCGGCAGCAGGAGCGAAGGGGGCACTCAAGATAGCCAAACCGGCAACTCCGGCGACGGCCAAGAAGGAAGCGAACCTGGACGCCTTCTTGTTATTGGAAGGGGACATGGCGAAATATTATGGAATGAAGGGGGATGAAGGGAGGGTATAGGAGGTCTGTTGACGATGTTGCGGTCTTCAGATTCAGCCAGCAAGTAGTTATGTTCCTGAGGAATGTAACTGTGATGCGACGATCAAAGCTCGTTCTTTTTTCTCGACTCCTTTCTATATGCAATTCCTATCTCCTATTAATGACGCGAAAGATTAAAGAACGACACGTTAGAAACTGATCAAATGATCAAACTGGCTGACATTCATCAGTGGGTGAGACTGATTGGCGTGAAAGAACCAGGGGCAGAGGTGATGGAGTAAAGGGCAAGGGGGTGAGAAATATGAAGATGGATACGGAATGATGGATGCGTGTAAATGAAAAAAAAACAAAGCTTTGGCATGCGCAAATTTGGCGCCCCGCTTAAGGCAGCGACGTGGAGCAGGAGAAACCGGGTCGGAGTCAGTAGAAAGTGGTTTGGAGAGGAGTGGAGGAGTGGGTCGGAGTGGGATAGCTCTAAGGCAGGTGCTCTCAATTATGTTCGCCCGCAACCTCTCAAAAAGGCTGCTTCCCGACCAGGGAAACTCTTTTTTTGTTGAAAGAACTCTTTTCATATGATATGGATGGAATGAGAGCAGCTTCGATGGAAAGGCGAAACAGAGCGAGCAGGCGCGGGGCCGATTGGCGTGCCCTTTCGAAAACAAGATTACTATGAAAGGGAACCAAGGAGAGCGAGAGGAGGCACACGAGCGATTATTCCTTTTCTTAACACGGGCTGTAGCTACATCCTCCACAGCTACTTTGGATGCAGAATTTCTGGGGGATGTTTTTGTCATCCAAGGATGACCTTTTTCTTGCCTAACGACACATAAACACTCTAATTTGCTCTCTTTTTTTTGGATATGATCGAAATGAAATAACTCCAGGGCGCCCACAACAAGGCATAAAAAACAAACAGTGACCGAGAAATTGATAATAACGACGAGAACAAGAAAAGATGGTGCCTGAATGTAGTACACTCAAAGGGGAAAGTAAAAGGGCGATCGAATGGCAAGGATAAATTGTTAGAGAGAGGAAATAGATCAAAGGAAGAGCAAGGGAGAGTAGGCTGCAGATACATCCACAAGGACGCTGCATAAAGAATATACCCCTCCCTCTTTTTTTCTCTGGAGACTGATGTGAACAAATGCAGTTCTGGGAGAGAAAGGGCAGACCGTTGATAGCAAAGCAGGGGTCTTGCAACAGAAAACATAGCAAGCGTGTCAGTTGATGAAAATAAGGAAAGGGTGCAAATGGATGTGAGTTGTTGATGTTGTTGCGCTGGGTATTGTTGATGTTGAGAGGGTGGCAGACCGTTGGAATAACGTGTCTGCGAGAAAGGGGAAGTGGCGAAGGATTTTGGCTTGGTAACGTGAAGACGTGGAGAGAGAAGTATGAACGCGATGAGAAAGAGTTGGAAGGAGAGAAGGTCAGGGGAGGGGAAGACTTGCCTGTTGTCTATGTCAAGCAGGAGGGAGGAAGGGAGAATGGAAGGAGGAGGAAGAAGGAGGAAGGAAGCGGTGGTGGTGCCTGTTGAAGGAGGGAGGGGGAGAAGTAAAGGGATGTGGGGAGGACGGAGGAGGCGACGAAGAGGGTAAAAAGGGACAAAAGGACAAAGAAAAAAAAGAAGAGAGGAGAAGAGAAGAAAAGTAATACTTTTGCGAGAGCGAGAAAGAATGAGAATGAGAGGATGGGAACAACAGAGTGAACAGCCCCCGGCGATGGTTGGTTGGTAGGTCGGTTGATGATGATCGGGTATGGTTTGGTATGTTTGTGTGCATGTGCTGTTTGCTTAGCTTTGCTATCCGTATACAGTGGTGACAGAAGACAGAAGAGGTGGGAAACAATCCTCGCTTTGCTCTCTCGTACAACTCGTTTGCATGCATGTCCATGAATAAGGATTGGGCCGAGGAAAGTAAAAACAAGACGACTGAATAAAAACAAACCTTTTATTTTCTTCCAGTGCTCTGTTCCGCTGCTGGTGTACATACTTGTACCTGTACCTGTTCGCCTGCTTGCTTTGATCGTTGCCGTATGTAGCTCTGCTGACATTCAACCCTTGCTGCTAAGAGAGAGTGGCATGTTTGCGTCTGTATGCCATAATTTTGCACAGGCGCAGGAAAGGACTGGGGTGTAAAGGGTGGTCGAGCGAGCGACATGTTGACATCGACAAGACTAACGACGAAAAAAATATGCAAGCCAACGGGAGGATTAAGAGCATTACGGATGTCGTGCGTTGGTCTCATCCACCACCCATTCATCCCTCGAGTCGCATGCCAGTCTACGTATTACACTATTGAATTGCAATTGTAGTTCTTGTTAATGTTGTTGTTGCCATGTTTCTGTCATCAATCCCTTCTCACACCCTCTGCCCGAGAGCACTTCGCTCAATCTTTTTTTTTTTTTTTTTTTTTTCGTTCTTGTTGAGAGCATTTGCAAACCATCAGAGGATCATGCCACTCTTTCTTCTTTCTCTCTCTCTCTTGCTCACCTACTCACCCACTGCGGATGCCAGTACTCAGAAAGTGAACAAAAAAGAAAGCGCCGTATTATCCCACCACGGCGAGTACAACTGCCGGCCAGGGATCATATTTTTTATCGGTAGATTCCTTTCTTCCTTCCCTTGACAGCTCTACAACAATGATGCTTCGACATGTGGGACACCATGTATTAAAAAAAAATTCAGTGGCAAACGATAATTTTATCGAGGTCCAGCTGTCAGAGTGTGATATTCTATTCTTCTATTCTTCTCCCCCAGTTCCTTACGCCCTTGCGCGTGCTTATCCATTACTAAGGTCCATCCGTATCCTCATCATTCATCAAAGTCCGTTCATGAAATGGATTGAACACTTTTACAATTCTTGCCCCACAAGAATAATTGACCGCGATATAAATGCGTTCAAAAGAAGGAAGTATGGCTGGGGAGGATGAGCATGATGAGTTGACGGGATGGACAAAACTGCACGATGATCAGGGAAAAGGAGAAATGTGGGTTTAGGGCACTTGTTTGCTTTCATTTGTTGTGGTTTGTCTGGTCCCTGTCATTACCATACTAATTCTCTCGTAAACGACCAAAGGAAAGAAAAAGCAATAGAAGATGGAGTTTGGGAGTTGACTTGAGTTTAGGTAGTACACCAACATTAACACCACCAAAACACAATTGGAGTGCGGCAAATTGTACAAAGGGCAAGGAAATATACTCACACTCTCTTCCGGTTGAAAGACGATAATAACAGATCCATGCTTTGTACGCCACATGTGTCCATGGTGTTGTTTTTGTTGCTGTTTTATTGTTGGTTTATTTTTGTTGTGTTTTCTGGTCCGCACCCATTTGGCAATGTACACTTGCACCCATACCATCATACCATACTTCTAAAACCACAGCTACATAGGATGGATGTGCCTGACTTGTAAGCGATACAAAAACACATCACTTCGGCTCACGTTTTCTGCTGGGGTTTGTTTGCACAGAGGGCGCACTAGTGGGATGAGATAAAGATCGCATTCATTTTTCAGGCACAAGCTTTTCTTATGCGCGAGTGTTCATTTTTGCTCATCGACAAGGGAAAGTGACATGAGGAGGTGGAGGAGGGAGGCGAACGCCTACCCGTCGGCTCTTGTAACTAGGCGCACGCTCTTTTTTTCTCTTTCTATTGAAGACGATTGGTCTTTAATTCTAGTATTTCTCCACAACGGGTTTGAGGCTTGTTTTTTGTCATTTGAATGCAGCAGCACGCCTAAAAACCTACCATCAACAACAACAAACAACTGCAAATGCTTATCGAGAACCCGAGGAACCAAGTTATGATTTTGGGGTTAAGAAGAAAAGACCCTAAGGTAGTCGTTGCTTTTTTGTGGAGGAGGAAGAGGAGGATTGATAGAGAGCAGCAAGTACCATAGCATCTTGTTTATTTTGTTAATGTCGATGTCGTCGTTCGTCGGTGGCCTTTGTTGTTTTTTGTTGTTGTTTGTGTACCCGCGTTCAACTGGTCAATGTCATACCAGCCATCAACTGCCGTCAATTATTATTTTTTTTCCTCTAAAACACAAATAAAAGCGTCAACTCGACATAAAATCGACCGATATAACACTTTCCTCCTCGTCGGCCCTTGTGCGCCCCATCCTCATCCAACATCCACCATCGACAAACAACAAGAAACACGACGATAATAAAAACAACGTTGGCGCTAGAGGGCATACCAAGGTCATACAAAGTCGTCCATTCGTTCCTCTATATTTTCTCTCCCTCTTGAAGATGCTGCCCCTACCATTTATGTTTGTTTTTTTGCTCACTACCATCGTTCTGTCTTTCGCTCCACTTCATGCTCGATAACGCACCAGAAAAAAAGAAGTTAGAGCAAACATTCTTTTAACGCACACGAGGGCGCTTGATGTGGCGGCCCAATTTTTAGGGTGTTAACTGTGTCTCGGAATCATCATCACGTCTCCTCTCAGGAACCCCCACCCACCAAGCTTTCTCTTCTTTACTCTAATCCTCCAGCCAACACCATTCCGGGACAGCCAAAGTTTAAAATTATCGCCATGACAGACGTAATTTGTTCAAAGTAAAGTTTTTTTTGTTTTGTGGAATGGTCGAGCTGAGAATGAAAAAAATAGAAGCTCGAGGGTGAGAAAGAAAAAAGCCGAAGGAGAGAGCAAAGAGTGGAACAAAAAGAAAATGAAAATGAGAGCCAGCAAAGAGAGGCGTAGAAAATGTCTTGGAAGAGTGACAACCTTGTTGATACATAAAGTAAAAACAAGAATGGTGCAGGTATGTTGATGTAACTGTATGTTTTATGCTGGATATGTGATTGTAATGCTATAGGAATATGACAAGTACATGGAGAGAGAGAGAGAGCTTAAAGGCGACGTGATCCCGTGGGAGTAGCTGCTTTGTGACGAGGAGAACCGATCGGCGAGGGATGGACAATCTCGAATCCTAGGTCCTGCGCAAAGCATGAGGCAACTTGGATTTCTTCCTGCTGCCGCTCATACGCCGACTGTTGCTGAGCATTGCTGTTTTTGGACTTTGGGGCTTTGGCCGACGGCAATGGAGGGATCGCTACTGCTGGTACGGGAGATGGGGGCGTGGTCCCGCGTGGGATGGGGACTGGGATCACGCGAGCAATAGGCGCTGGCATGACATACTCTTCAGATGCGAACGACGGCTCTGGTAAGATCGGAGGGAGGGAGAAGCTTTCGGGGGATGGATCGTCGAGCGCCAGGCCGGAGAAGAACGAGTTGACAGAGGTTCGGTCTTTGGCTGGAGCTGTCTTGTTGTATCTGTCGACCGTCAATGCATTGTCTAGATCCAGGAACGAGAGCTCGTCGTCATTCATGGTTAAGGTAGGACTTCGAGAGGAAGAGAAGGAAGAGGCTGGTTCGCCAATGCGGATAAGAGGCGCTTGTTGAGAAGGAGGCTTTGCACCACTGTTGACGGATCGGGGTGGACTATCTGGTGGAAAGACGATCATAGCCTCGTCAGCATAGGGCGAAACCACTCCAAGGACCTTGGATGTTGTAGGTGTTGTGATGGCTGGAGGAGGAAGTGGTGGTGGGACGTAGACAATGTGGCTGCCGACTGACGGTGACTTATGTAAAGTCCCTTTGCCCATGCCACCTCCTGTCGGAGGAATGTCAAAGTACCCAGTACGTTCGCGTGAGCTTGGCGGCGCAGGCCAGTTGGAAAGCGGGGGACCACCCATTCGATGGTTCGAATCGGACTCCAGATCAAGCGCCATCTCCCGCTCGGTCATCAACGCGTCAGGTGCATAGGGTCCAGTTGAGCGACCGCCTGCTCGCGCCAGCGCTGTAGCCGAGGGGCGTCTTGTCAAGTTACCGCTGCCATAGCTACCGTCATAGGGCGTCAAGACATCGACCATTCCATTCTCGTTGGGATCAAGGCCGATACGGTAATTGCTCTTTCGATACAAGTCGCGGTCGTTCGTCTCGGCCATTTGGTAAGAGTCCTCTTGCTTGTATTCTTTCTGCTTCTGCAGTCTCTTGCGTCGGCGGGAGCAGATGATACCAAAGAAGCAAAAGAAGAAGGCGACGACGATACATCCTCCACCGACGGCAAGGGCGATTGTGTTCTTCTTGAAGAAGGCAGAGTTGCTCTTATCTAGACATGTCCACAAATGAGGCATCACGCGGTGCGGAGGGGGAGGGGGGTGACAAGGCGCGAGACATTAGGAAACAGCATTCAACAGAGAGACAAGCCAAACCAAGTGCACATAACCCTTCCATAAGTTAGTTTGATCCGAGGGATCCAGGATGCATAAAAAAGAAACTCACCTCCAACACAAGCGCCACTGGTGCAGACCCCTCCCTCACCACATGCGGTCCCGTCCTCAAAGTTGGCCATCAAACTTATACACCGTGCCGGGTGTGAAGTAATATCTGTAGGATCGTTACAACTCATTTGACAGCTTGCACTGGCAGTCGGACAAGCTGTCGCAAACTTGTAGGTGCTATCCGATTGTTGATTCTGGCATTGCAAGTCCCTCTCCGTACAGAGTTCTGCTCCACAGCTCGTGGTAGAATTGGAAGGGACAGTGGAGTGACTCTTTGGGCAGGTTTTCTTGTTAACAGGACACTTGCCGCTCTTTCCAGAGCACATCTCGACAGCATCACAGTCCGATGTAGCAGAGCGACAGGCAAACGTTGATGGTCGGAACTGGCATTGATCACAGCAATCTTGTTGATTGCTATTTCGATAGTAGCATTGGGTAAGGATTAGGCAATGGATATGTTTGTGTGTGAGTGAGTGTCAAGGAGCAATTGGGCGCGGAAATGAAGAACGCCAAAACGCGCTAGAGCCGTCAAAAGAAACTGAGAGTGAGAGAAAGGGAACGGAAGGAGGAAGAGGAGAGACAAAAGGCTTGTCCTAGCGCCAGAGAGCATTTTTCTTGCTCTGACACTCTTGCCACTTCCTAAACAATAAATGTTGGCTCTTTACCTGCACTGTGCTCCTGCATTCAGCTTGCATGTCTTTGCGTTACAGCATGGGTCCTTGGCACACTCTTGCGGGGATCCGCAGTCGCATTCTTCGCCGTGCTCGATAATTCCATTGCCACAGACTGGTGGTGTTGTGATGGTTGTTGATGCTGGAGTCGTAGGGGCATTGGGCGCCGAGGCGGCAGCCTGATCATGCGCTGCTGCAGGTGCTGCAGGTGCTGCAGCTTTAGGGTGAGGGTGGGCTGTATCTGAGTGTGTTAGTTCTGGATGTTTTGCTGCTGGAGTAGTTTCAACCTTGTGGGCAACATCGGCTAAAAGATCGGTGGAGGGAGAGGTCAAGACGCGTAAGAAAAGTGCAGTGGTTGTTGTCGTGGTAGATGGATAAGAAGAGGGACGTAAATGGTAGTCGGATCGTGATTGGTTCCTTACCAGACACAATGGTGCACATACAGCCTACCACTAGGGCAGCTATGAAAGCGCGCATTATCTTCATGACTTTGTTGGATGTCTAACTGGTGAAAGGTTGATGGTGTACTGGTGAGGGGAGGTATGTGGGTATATGTATCCTGAAAGTTGGAGTAGCTGATTGATCAAGGACGAGGCAATTGAAAGGAGAGGAAGGTATGTGTTGGTGTAGTCCGTTGTTGAACAGAAAGTTAGGGTCGTTATTATAAAGTATGCAAATGGCTGTTTGGTGGGTGGTGAGGAGATCAAAGAAGAGTAACGAGTGAATGGATCGAGTTAAGGATGAATGAGTGTGGATCGGGCAGCAAAGTAAAAGTTGTTGCAGAACAAAGAAGGAGAATATTAACGGCGTTAAAAAAAGAAGAAAGACAAAATGGAACTGGGAAGGGCAGAAGAAGAACAAATAACGAAGAAGTGGTAGCCTTCTTTCTCCCGAGAATATCGTAATACTGGCCTTATCCTTCCCCCCACCTTTCTCAGTTGAAGGTTTCCCTTGATCGACTACTTGTCGGTGCAGCATCAACGCATCATACGCACTCATAAAACACAACAAAAAAACGATTACACATATTTTGCCATTGAGAAGAAGCTGTTTGCGAAATGACAAAGAGGGAACAAAGAAAAAAAAGGAGTTCTCCTGAGAAAAAGGAGAAAGATAAAAATAAGCGAGCAGGTATTGGCGAATACAACGAACGAACGAGCACCTTAGAACCCGAGACACAAAGGGAGCAAGGGAACAAGGGACATAGACAAATGACACTCTAGTTCACTCTAGAGCAAAGACAAAGGACAACTCCTTGAAATAAGTTCCTTGAAGGTTGAAAATTGAGAGGAAAGAAGGGAGGACGAAGAGGAGGAGACTGTGTGTGCCACCTTTTTACTTGTATATGTTTATTGCCATAGAGGAGAGAAAAGGAGCAAGGGGAAGGGGTAACGATGAAAATGTTGTGTGCACTGACAATAACCTCTTGAGAGAAACGAGGGGAAGAATACAAGCTACCCTTGAACGGGTGTTCTGAAAGACTATGCCATTTCTTCTATGTTTTTTGCCTTGAGTTATTGTCGGACAAATGAGTGTGACCTTTACCCTTAAGTTGAAATAAGGACGCTATTTGACCGAGTTGTTACTGTCTGCCCCTGTTGCATGCTTCAAATGACAAATCAACAGAAACCGACATCGGCATCAGCTTCGACTTCAAGAAAAGGCAAGGACAGCAAGGACAGGGACAAGAACATTAGCAAGGCTAAAGACAAAGAACAAGGAGAATGGCTGCCACCACAGAGCCCCAAGTCGCCGTTGGCTATTGAGGAGGTCCTCTTCGAGATCGTTTCCCGTCTAGACAAGCACTCGCTCCACAGCTGCGTCTCCGTTAACAGAATCTTCTACCGAGCAGCAGTGAGAGCACTCTGGATGTCTGTGCAGTGGAAGAGCTCCCTCAGCAACCCCTCTTTTCTCCCAGAGATGCTTCGCTACGGACATAATGCGATCGAGCTCCAGGACAACTTTGACGCCGACCTGGATGTTATTGCCGAAAAGTGTACTCGACTCCGGGAGTTGCGACTCGTCTGGACACAAGCAACCGACTCGAAACTACACAACATCCTCGTCGCATCACCCAACATTTCAAGCCTTTACCTCTACAACTGCAAGCCTCTCACCACCCTGGCGCTCTCACACATCCAAGCACTTTCAGGCCTCAAGAAGCTGGAGATCAAGAACATGCTGTACGTGGACGAGACCTCGATCGCCGGAATATTACGGTCCTGCCCGCTGATAGAGCACCTGGTTCTGGAGGATGTCCGCTTGAGTCGAGTTGCAATGGAGAGCCTTGGAGTCACACCCCTCAGGATCAGGACCCTTGCATTGACTCGTTCTTCACCGACAGGAAGCTTTGTTAGGAATATCCTACGCAACGCACCCTTGCTTCGGGAATTCTCGCTCGCCAGGAATGTGCACTCAGCCCTTTTGACGGAGGATCTACTGCCTGGGCCAGATATGTATGGATGTCTGGTCAGCCTCAACCTAGAGTCGTGCAAGACCATAGCGAGTGAGGCCCTGTTGGCGGTCCTCAAGCTCTGTACGGGACTCGAGCGGATTAACCTGTGCGGGACATTTGTCGACGATACTGCGCTGGACGTCATTGCCTCCAACAGTCAGAAGCTGACGAGTCTGAACCTGGGATGGTGTGCGCAGATCTCGGATGCAGGTTTATTGCGGGTGTTGACGGCATCCCAACACTTGGTCTTCCTCGACATATCTTCGCATGGAGTGTTGACGGCCGGGATCTTCCGCCCCGATCTGGTCTGGGCCTGCACTCGACTGCAGACAATGATCATGGTTGGGATCGACATGGTGCGCCCCGGGGGCCAGATCCAGCCAAACCACACCATGATGTACAACCAATTGAGCCGACTTTTGTGTCTGCAGGACTTGGCGATTGGAGGACCTTATCAAGACCTACAGCTGAAGGCGGGGTTCAACAAGATGGGGGAACTGGTCAACCTCGAGTCGTTCAGGATCCATCACCTGCAAACGGCACTAGGCGAGGACGAGATCCGTTGGCTGGTCGAGGCGTGGCCAAAGCTGAAACGACTCAAGGTTGAGCAGGCATCGCTCTCTGAGCCCTGGAGACGGTACTTCCGACGCCGTCGGCCCCACCTGATTCTCGGATAGAACGAGGTGGGGCATGGACCGTATGGTCGATCATTTGTTGTGGATCGGGCTGAATAAATGCCATGGAATTTCTACGTAGGTTATGTGGTACGGGACACGCCCTGTGGTGCTCTGTGACGTGGCGCACGAAGGTTTGTATCCGATTGCTCGCCCAAGGGGGAAGGAGCAAAAGGAAGGAAGGGACGCAAGGGAAAAAAGGAGGTCTATCTATGCCTATGCTCTCACATATACACACACATAGAAACAACTTCCTTTCCACCAACAGCCAGGCGCCATCGGATCGACAAACCTTCTCTTGACACTATTCAAACCCCATCGAATTTGAAAAAAGGATCATCCTGTTCCTTGTTCGTCATCATCAACTCTTCTTTTCTTCTTTCTTTGCTCTTTCACATTTCGTCATCCTTCCTCCTCCTCTCTTGCTTCTCTTTCTCCTCAGCCGGTTTCATCACTCCCTTCTGGCTGCTTAATCTGCCCTTCCCTTTCCTTTTTATTCCCCCTCTCCTGATACCGACCTGGACACACCTCCTCTACCTCCACCGTCACCCTCCCCATTCTCGACACGTCCATAGCACTCTACTAAACGCTCCATGGATACAAACCCAGCTGGTAATCATACCCTTCATGGCCCACTGGCGCTGCCTTTTTAACACTTGCTGGTTGCCTTAGCACGCGCACTATTGTTGTTTGTTCTCTGACACGGCCAACCGTTTTATTTCGTATAGGCGGACCAAGGAACGGCCCACCAGGGAACATGACAATGCGACCACCCCCCTCCCCCGGGAACGGCATTATGAACGCAAACATGCGCCCACCATTCCCCAACCAGCGACCACCGCCACAGCAGCATCAACAACAGCCTGGAGGAAACCCAGCCGGTAGAGCTCCCATGACATCCCCTTTTCCTAGACAGGACCCTGCTCCAGGAGTACAGTCATCGGGCCCAATGAACCCCAACATCAGACCCGTACCACACCAGGCCCCAAGCAACCCTTCTGGCCCCATCCGCCCTCCCGGCGGTGCGCCTGGCGGTGTGCCTCCTCAGCGTCCTGTGCAGCAGCAGCAACAGCAGCCCCACCTGCAACAACAGCAACCTAGACCTCAACCCCCTACACCTACTGGACAACACCCTCAGTTTGCAGGCCAAGGAAGATTACCAGGGGCGAATCTTAATAACGGAAGCCAAACCCAGCTAAGGGGTGGTCAGAACTCTCCCCAGTCTCAACCCACTCTGGCTATGCGTCCACCTCATATGCAGCCAGGCCAAATGCAACCCCATGTCAATGGAGCAAATGTCCGACTATCTGGGTCTTATCCAAACCTGACTGGACCCGGAATGCCACCAGGAAATCGCTTGACTCCTCCTTCGCCCAGTCTTGGAGTAACCCGTTCCCCTCAGATCAGACCCCTGCAGCAAACTCAGCAGACTCAAGGCAACGGACCATTGCCTCAGCAACAGCAACAACATCCAGGACAGCACCACCAGTCTAGTTTGCGGCCTTCCGCCTCTCACCCACAACTTGTTCAACAGGCTGGTATTCGTCCCCCTCATATTCAAGGATCCCCTGTGCTCGCTCACCAGACTGCAGTTCGTCCTCCAACACCGTTGATGCAGCATCAACCTAGACCTCGCCCACCTCAGGCAGCTCCTCACGGTCAGCCTCCTAGTCCGTTTAGCCAGAACCAGCAAGTTGCTCCTGGACATGCCGCGCAATTGGACATGCCCTCCATAAATGGTGGACAGCCAGCGAACGGAGCACCTTCACCTCAGCAACATCCACATCTGCAGCCCTCTCAGGATATGCATCAGCAGCAGCAGCGATCTCCAGGCGCCCGGCCGATCTTCGATCAGATGCGACAGCAGACGCAGCCACCATATCCAGCACAGGGTGCTGGTTCCCCTCAGAACCCACAGAACGCGAATCCAGCCCAGCGACCTCCTCAGCGCCCAACAGGTCCTTCGCAGCCTCAACCCACTCGCCAACTGCAAGGACCAGGATCGGTCCCTCAGTCTCCCCAGCGCCCTCCAACAAAGGAAGCTCTTGCTTCCAGCCCACCAGCCCACGGACACGACGGTCAGTCAATTGATGGAAGGCCCTCCCTAGGTGAGCACGGACGTGGTCCAAATGCCTCGCCACAGCAACACAACAACCAGCGTCCTGCTCACCCTCAGGGTCTTACAGGTGCTCGGCCTCATCCTCAACAAGGCCCTCCTGGACCTGCAGGATTCTCCGGACCTCATGCACCACGACCTTTGCAAGCTCCAGGTTCTCCCATGCAGCGGCCACTTGGCTTTGCAGAGATCAAGCTATCAGGTCCTCCACCCAACACCGCGCCTCGACAAGCACCTGCACTTCAGCAGCCCCAGCTGCATCATCAGCAGCAGGAACATAAGCTTCATGAACTCCAGCAACCTGCTACACTTGTGGAGCCAGATACGCCTCATTCGGACTCCGAAGGTGTATATGACGACGAGGAGGAGGATGATATTGAGGGAGGTGGCAGCAGACAGACTCCACCAAAATCGCCTGCCGCCCAGGATATCGCTCCTCCTTCTCAAACAAAGCCAGCTGCCGGTGGACCTCCACAGGGTCCTCCACAAGGACCCCCTCGAGGCCCCCCTAAGGGCGAGAGCCATGGATTAAGGAAGCTTTCTGGCGCAGCAGGAACAGGACCTGTGCACATCATGCAACCTTCGAACAACCCTACTTCTCCTCCTGCAAGTGCGTTCCCTACATTGGGCCAGCCCAAGCCACGAGTGCGCCCTCCACCTGGCAACGCCAACCATGCCCCTTACCGCCCACCAGAGAGACCATCGCAGGCACCAGTGATGTACAGCCAGTCAGGTCAACCAACCTTCACTTCTCCTTTCCCTGCGCAGGGCGACAAGGATTCTTCGCCAGCTAAATCTATGGTGCCTCAAGGAGCCGAAGCAACTTCGAGCAGCGTTCGACCAAGAGAGGGTGGCCTGCAGAAACGCGTCGTTGCCAGTGACAGCAACGCCACTAAAACTGACAGCCCTGCATCGCAGCAGGTAAGCTTATTTTTCATACGTGTTGTTTTAGAGCCTTTGTCGGTTGTTTGTTATTATACAGTCATCGATTTAACTGAATCTATTTTCATCGTAGGCACCTCCTTCTCCTAAGCTTCATGGTCTCAAGGGAGGCCCCGCTATTTTAAGCCTCGCTAATCACAAGGTAATGATGAAAACGTTGTATATCTTTTTCTTGGCGTTTCTTTTAAATGAAATACGTGGCTAAATCTAACAGTAAAACCGTCTCTAGTCCTCTTCCTTCAGAGTAAAATCTCTAAAGACGTGGGCGATCCGCGGAGGTCTTGTTTACTTGGGCTACACTGCAGTCTTCAGCTGCCCCCCAGAGACGACAGGAGTCAAAGGTCTTTATTGCAAGACGACTAACGGTGTCGGAGGACTCATCAAACCCTTTGTCGCACCCCACTACAACGCTCACGTTGGACCTCATGTGGATAAATATATTGCTCCCGTCGCTCGGCAGGGTCATCGCATCTACATCAAGGTCGCCGATCCAGTCGTCCAAGGAGTATTTTCTGCTGCAGGAACTGTCTACAAGTCGACCGCCAAGAAGCATGTTGATTCCGCCAAGGAGCAGGTACTTTATTCACCATTGGCTAATTGTCAAGGGTGAGTCCATTTAATTAATCTGCGGCTAATTAATCACCATTCAATCTTGAATTAGGTGATTTCCATTCTGCCTTACCCATTCAAGCCAAAGTCCAAGGCAACGGACAAGGAGGCAGGCGAGACCGCAACAGGGTCCGCGCAGGACCAGCCCCACTTTGAAAAGACCTCGAGACAACCCATCCATGTCCAGGAGCCTAACCATGCTTCGGATAGTGTAGAAGAAACGGTATCCCATGACGAGGGTATCGTAGAACCAATGGAGGAGACTTTTGTAGAAAAGGTGGAGGATGTTGTTGAGCAAGTCCAGGAAGCAGTCGTCGAGGAGGCGGCGCCCATTGCAGAGGTGTTGGTTGAGGATGTAACAGAAAGCCCCAAGGAGCCAGCCGCAGTTAAGGAAGTCGAGGTAGAGACAACAACAGAGACTGAGGAGATCCAGCAGGAGGAAGCCATTGTGGTCGATGACGATATTAATTCATTTGAGGCCGACATGGACGTGCCTCTCAAGAATGAGGCCTCGGAGGGATCGATCTTTGAAAAGATGGCTGCCTTCAAGGACTCTATGGAGGGTTTGCGCGAGGATTTCAAGGAGCCCGAGCAGGAGGTGAAGAGCGAAGAGGCATCACAGCCTGGCGAGGTCCCACCAACAGAATCTGAAGTCCAATCCGATGCTGCTGCTACTCCTGTCGAAGAAGCCTCGGCCCCTGTAGTCGAGGAGGAGGAGGAGGTACCCACCACAGAGTCGGCTGAAGCAACAGCAGAGTCGACGATCGAGTTTGCTGACAAGCCAACAGCACCGTCTGAAGAGAGCGAGTCTACTCCAGCCGAGACTGCCGAGGCTACTGTCGAGGCTACTGTCGAGTCCCCTATTGTTCCTATTCCTGAGGAGACCTTCTTGGTTCCGGAGTCTGTGGAGAGTCTTGCTACCGAGGAAGAGGTCAGAGAGACACTTCCAGTGGAAATCGAGTCTGTAACTGACGCAGTCCCTCACACGTTCGAAACTGAGTCAGTCCAGTCTCAGGAGCATGTTGAAGAGTATACTGGAGCCGAGAAGGAGGTCAAGGGTGAGAGTGTAGTCGTAGAGGGAGGAGAAGAGAGGGGAGAGCAAAAGGTTGAGGAGGAGGTCAAAGAGGAGGAGGCCACTTTTGAGCAGCAGGCTGCTCCGGATTCGGCCTCGGCCTCGGAGGTAGAAGGAGACGGAGTTGGCCACAAGGGTCATGATGAGCTGTAGAAATTGGAAAAAAAAAAACGAATGAACGAATAGATATGCTAATATGATTTTTTTTGATATCATTTTTTATCTCGATTCTTGTAAGAGGACACGGTTCGCGATCTTGTTTTTTTCGTACCTGCAGGTGATGGATAACTGCTACCTTGTTTTTCCTTGCTACGGAAGCATGTGTTTGCGTGCTTCTTAGAAAAATGCGGTTGTCCGATAGAAGGCTGAGATGCAGCGACACCAATATTGCTGTGGAGAACCGCAGCCTAAAAGGCTTTTATTGCTTTGGGCTAGGAGGCGATAAGTCGAGCCTATGGAGAATAAACGATCGTGGCATGGTTGATGAGCATAAATTTTCCGCGATGCCCGTAAAATGCGGGTACATATATGTGTCATATTTTCAGGAACAAAACGTTAAAGGTGCACAAAGAAGAAAAAAAAAAGTTATCGGCCTTCAACCTGCTGACAAGCTTTGTGTCTCTCGTAACAAACACATGGTAACCCAACTCTGTTTGATCTTTGACTGCAGCTCACGATAATGTGTTTAAGTATGGAATGGAGACAAGAGAAGACAAGGAAAAAAGTAGATGGAGGGAGGACTCCAATGGTTTGGAGAATGAAGGTTTTTTTTTCAGGGGGGGACGCTTCTGTTGCAGCCAAGTCGCATCATCAATCGTGCATTTTCTAGATCTCTTTGTTGACAACCGCATATTTTTTTATTGCTCTTGGTGAGATTAACTGGGGTTTGGAGTAGGTGGGGGTGGTTCAACCGCAAGTAGTGAGTGCAGAAAGATGAGCAAGAGGCGACAAATACGTTAGAGGGAGGAGAGCGAGAGCGCAATTAACCAGGAACACGGGTAGGGCGGACCTTTAGGGGATAGTGATGGAAATAATAGTTCTTCTCGAGTAAGGAAGTTTCTGTGACTTTTGCAAAGGTATGCGATCTATCAAAGGGTCTGACCCAATGAGAATGAGAGGACGTTGAGCTTGATATGGGAAAATGCGGGGTCAAGTGTCATTGTCGATGTGTGTTCATTTTTTTGCTATCGTTTTTCGAATTCTCGGAGAATTGACCTTGATGAGGCACAGGTGTTGGCAGTTTAGCCTCTGTTCCTCGTTGAACACTCTACCTTTTCTTGAGTGATTGATTGTCCAGGCCGTTTATCTCATGTCTATTCGCTTTTTATTTTCTTCGCGTACTAGAACAGCGTTATGAGCGAACAAGTGTGTCTGTGCTTGTCTTTGACCAATGACTGGGCTCAATTTTTCTTGTTCAACCAGCCACATGTTCACGACCTTATTTTTCCTATCGTGTTATCGTGTTGCTGGGAAACGCGTGTTTGTACTCCCATAGGGTGTGTGATAAGGGTCAGGCGAAGAGAAAAGGGTTAAATACGGCAGAATTATCCTGGTGTTTGTGGGTCCACATGGATAGATAGGATTTCTTCGACTGCGATTACCTTGTCTGAGGCAAGGAGGGGAGGGATTAGAAGTGGGTCCATGCTTCACCATAGCCCGATTGCCTATTTACATACACGCCACGATACGCCATCAAGCGCATCCTCGCTCACTCCTCTCTTGCTCAAGCCCTACTTTATCGTTCATTCATTAGCCTTCCAAGGTGGGATTAGACTAGCTAATAGAAAAAGAGATGGTGGGGAAAGAAAGAACTTTATGGAGACGAGCGCTCCGCCTCCATTCATCGATGCCCTTGTTACTGTCACATGTATCTGACATTGGGTTTCTCAATCTGGTGGTTCTCATTCATGCCCACCAACGTTCTCTTGCATTGCATCCAATACGTCGCATTAATGAACATCCTTCCCCTTGCCTCCTTTTGTGTGTTGTCTTTGTGACTTTTGACCTGTTGAGGAATAAAAAGAGACGAATGAATGATGACTCTTCTCTTCCTTCACTTCTTCCTTCGCCTGTTTGTGCAGGTGCTTGAAGGTTTGAGAGTTTCGCGTGGATCCGTCTGTTTCCCTATCTCTTGTTGATTTTTGAACAATGGACCTCGTGTGTTGTTGTTGTTTCTGTTGTGTCGAATGTTTTGTTTTGTTTGCATTGTTGCTGTTGTGAGCTGCGTTGCTGTAATGTGTACCACCTTCGGCAATAAAAAAACAAACAAACCAAAAAAAGAGTGGACTGCATCAAACAAAGGAATGAGACAGGGAAAAAGAACAAAAGTCCAGACAGTTTTATTTTATCATTCTGCATGTTTTGTGTGTGCAACCATGACATGAACATATATGCTCTCAAAAGAGAAGCGACAATCTCGGGCGAGTAATCTTTGTAATTCGCTCAGCATGAAAGTGAATGGCACCCTCACTCTTGCCCTCTTCGCGATCTGAACAAAAAAGAGAGTTCCGGGTTCTGCCTTTTGTTGACTATGACAAGAGACAAAGCAAGGCCAGCTGAGCAACGTTAGTTGTCGTTTTTGTTGACTGACAATGCCCTTCATTGTGCCAGCGCAACCTTCTTTTTATCTTTAACTCTTGACTATCGATCGTATCTTGTCTCCCTCCATTATAAAACCTCGCCACTCCTCCACTCATTTTTTTCTTTTCTCTCAACAACGCGGCCCCAAACTCACATACGACTGTTCACTCTCCTTCTCTCGCTCTCCCTTCCTCCTTCCAACCACCACCTTCCAACTTAATCCTTCCCTGATCGCCACCACTTGCGGTGTCTTTCCTCTCCTCCCTTGACAGTATAACTCTCATTTCAGAAATACCTCAACGTTCGTAACACACCAAAATGAACGCAACAGAACCCGTGATCGGATCGGAATACGATGCTGGAGACATCGCTTGGACACTTACCTCGACAGCCCTGGTCTGGCTCATGATCCCCGGTATCGGCTACTTTTACTCTGGCATGGCCCGCTCCAAGAACGCCCTATCCTTGATCATGCTCTCCTGCTGCTCCATCGCCGTCGTCACCGTCCAGGTACTTTTTTTCTTCTGTTTCTTGTCTGCTGCTTTGGAGGAAGATGACTCGGTTAAGATTTTGGGCTTATCTCTTTCTCACACTCTTTATTTATCGTCCATTTTCTAATTTCTTGAACAAATAGTGGTTCTTATTCGGCTACTCACTGGCGTTCTCAAAAACGGGATCAAAGATGATCGGCAACTTTGAAAACGCATTCTTCCGCGGTGTCCTCGACCAGCCCTCAGTCGGAAACTCTAAGGTCCCCGACCTGGTCTTCATGCTCTTCCAGGGCATGTTTGCTGCCTTGACCCCCGCCCTTGCCATCGGCGCCGCCGCCGAACGTGGTCGTATCGTGCCCACCCTCGTCTTCATCTTCCTCTGGACCACTTTCGTCTACGACTTTATTGCTTGCTGGACCTGGTCGCCCAACGGGTGGTCGTTCGTCATGGGCGGGTTGGATTTCGCAGGTGGTACCCCTGTCCATATCTCGTCTGGTGCTGCTGCTTTGGCGTATGCTATCGTGCTTGGAAAGCGTTCTGGTGACCAGAAGGATTTCCGTCCTCACTCGATGTCGAACGTTGTCATCGGTACTTGCTTCATTTGGTTCGGATGGTTTGGCTTCAACGGTGGATCTGCGCTTTCGGCCAACCTTCGTGCGGCTATGGCCTGTGTCGTTACCAACCTTTCTGCCTCGACCGGTGGTCTCACCTGGGTCCTCCTCGACTACCGCCACGACCGCAAGCTTTCTGTCCTCGGTTTCTGTTCGGGAGCTGTTGCCGGTTTGGTCGCTATCACCCCCGGTTCCGGATTCGTTTCCCCCGCCTCCAGTGTCGCCATCGGCTTCTTGGGCGCCATCGCCTGTAACATGGCCGTCCGCCTGAAGCACTACCTCAAGTACGACGACGCCTTTGACGTCTTTGCCGTCCACGGCGTCGGCGGCATCGTCGGAAACATCCTCACCGGAATCTTTGCCCAGAGCTGGGTCGCCGCCCTCGATGGCACGACCGTCATCGACGGAGGTTGGTTGGACGGAAACTGGATCCAGGTCGCCTACCAGTTGGCGGATTCTGCTGCCGGTTTGGCTTGGTCGTTCGGTGTGACGTATTTGATTTTGGTGATCATGAACAAGATCCCTGGATTGAACTTGCGTGCGGATGCGCACCATGAGCATACTGGATTGGATTTGGCAGAGTTGGGTGAGCCCTGTTATGGTCATCAGGATGACAAGGGCGGTGTGGATACTCGTGTTGAGGTTGGGGAGGCGAACAGTGGTACTCAGAGCGTTGAGTCCTTGGGCGGCAAGGCTTAAATGCTTCCCCCCCCCCCCCCTTTTCCTGGCCTTTCCCTCTATCCACTTTGTAAAGTTCTACATCTACTACTACTACTACCACCTCCCCCCACGACAAAAAAAGTTTTGCTAACTCTATACCTTATCCCAACCCCCTGTAATAAAACGAAAAAAGCTACAAAAAAAAACAACGTTCGAGTCGCAAATGGATGAAGTTGAAGGTATCTGGCGTTTGTATTTGCAGGTGAAAAGAGAAGGTAAAGTTTCTATGAACAAATGAAGTCTATGGTTCTATGTCATTAATTACATGAAGGAACGGACAGAATATGCTGAAAACAAGAAATAAAGTGGGGGGCTGGCTGTGAACTGTGAATAACAAATTTTACTTGTTCTTCAAGTTCTCCCTGGCAATGATCCAGCGGACCGCATCCTCGACATGATCGACGACAGTGGTGGCAGGGTGGACGTGATGGTTCTCGTCGCCCTTGGGTCTGAATACACCTGTTTTGACTAATACCGAGTTCCAGCCTTGTCCGGTTGCGCCTGCAATGTCTGCATATGGGTTGTCTCCCACAGCTACAATGGATCACGAGGAAGGATACAAAACAGCATTATTTAGCCACATATTAAAAGGGTGGGAAATAAAAAGTGAGCGGGGTGGGTTGTAGGCCATTGCTTACCATAAACGGTTCTCTTGGTGGGCTGGCCATCGGGTCCCTTAGGGAGGGGATCGATCTTGTCGAGAAGAGACTCGGCGTACACGTACGTTGTCCTCATGGGCTTGCCGTAGGTGACGTATTCCAATGGTTGACCTGTCAAGTTCTATACGCGGGAAAGTAGTGACATAATGTTAGTGAGATGTGAATATTGAGTCAGCATTGATCATTGTGAGTCCATCCGCCTTAACCTTAATCAAGGGGTGGTTAACTGTACCTGATAGATTTTTTCGAGACAGACGCGGAAGGTACCTTGACCGAATCGAGGGACAGGGTACTCATTCGCCCACACCTGTCATCATGTATAGTGTTGAGGAATGTCAGTAAGGTGATCGTCAGAGAGTCATTTCACATCTATTGTATGCGAGAGGACTGGGTGAATTGTTTCTGTAAGTAAGGTACCGGTCAGTCAACAGAGAGACTTACGATGTCGGGGTTGGAGAAGTAAATGGGGACGGTTTGCTTAGTGTTATGGAGTTGGTCGGAATCCTTGATGGTTCCTAGCTTTCCGTCTATCCGAGAGAGTTGAAGCGAATGTATTTTGTTACCAAATGAGGCGACTGAGCCACCAACTGACAGATCAACATTTCAGAGATATGCTGTGAGACAATGAAAAAAGGGGCGAATTAGGGCGGCGGCTTACCTTTGGAGACAAGGGCGTCCAAGCAGAGCTGGAGATCACGGCCCCAATCGTTCGAATCGTGGAACACCATCACCGCATCCACCGGTTTATCGACGTTCTCAAGTCCCTTCTAAACATCATTAAAGAAAAAAGAACAAAAGATAAGAATGTAAATTCACAAACAGATCGGACACAGGCATTGCCATTCAAGACGATTACCTCAGTCCAGGGGACAGCCCGGGTTTCACAGGTAGAGATGGGGCAGACGGATGGGTGGACAGAATGGATCTCTTCGGGAGTAATGATGTTCTTGAAGCCATAATCATGGGCCGCATGTTTGCAGGCCGATCCCTCACCCCCGACGACCATGACATTGGCATCGCGGTACTTGGCGACTAGCGATTTCATGGGCGAGTGCGAGACGATAAGGTGTTCGGGATTGACCTTTTTTCAATTGGGCAAAGCAGAAGCAAGGGAGGTATTTGTGTGAGTGTTACTGAGCAATTGACTTTTCCTTCGCTATGCTCATGCGGATAGCTCAAATCGTGCTGGCTGTCCTTACATAGACACCCAGCTTCTTGGTAAGCTGGTCAGCCTTCTCAGACTCGGGCATTCCACCTCCATTGGTCAAGAAAATGTATGGGATGTTGTTCCTATAAGACAAGATCAATTGAGCGTGTCAGATCATCTGTGCCAATTGCCACTAAAAACAGTAGTCGGATAGCTGATCGATCGGTTACTTACTCCTGGAGCAATTCCAGTGCGCGACGAGTTTGAGGGATAACTTGCTTTCCCTGGTGGTTGTTGAATGCAAGTTAGGGTGATTAGTGTATGAGTAAAGAGAAAGTGAATGGGTGAGTGCGAGTGTGATGAATGCAAAGTGTGTACCTTGATGAGGACACCGTCGATGTCGAATGCGATGTTGAATCGAGGGGCAGAAGTGGCGGTGTGGAGATGACGAAGAGGAGCGACTCTCGAGGTGGCGCGCAGGTTGAAGAGGGCGAACATTATTGCAAGGAGTTGCGGAAGGATGTGAAGAAAGGAAAGTGAGGAAAAGAAAGAAGGAAAGAAGAGAGAGAGGTTAAAGAAATGAAGACAAGGAGGATAGGGAAGAGGCTAGTGCATCGTCATGGTGAGACATGGTGGGACACCCAGATCGGAGACCGTTTCGACTCCCGCCATGACCAATCCATTTTTTGTTCTTTCTTTCTTCGTTCTTGACGTGTGAATCGGGTAAAATTTTTCTTCCTCCTTTCTTCGTCCCGCGAATGCGAAATGCGTGCACGACAAAGTGGCGTGCTTTTTGTCTTTTCATCATTCCCTCTCTCTCTCTTTCTTTACCCTCTTCCTCGCCCACCCCACTCCCCACTCCTCTTTCTTTCCCCTCACCTCTTTCTCCCTCTCACACTCCCCATCCCTCGCCCACCACCAAATAAAGAGTGATTGCATTCACCTCTACCGGCGACACTCATTCGCATTCACCCTTCTCAAGAACACCCTTCAACATGGGTTTGCAGCTGATCTACGTCCTCGCTGCTGTGCCCTTGGCTGTCTCGCTCACCTCGAGCGCTATATGCGCTGTCGCCTCCCGATCATCCGCTATCAGGCTCGCCGCCTCGGGGCCTGACCATCTCACCGCCTCCCCTTCGGCTCTTGAAGGCTCCTCGGTCTTCAACCACACCCACCTCAAACGCCACACAACCGCCGATAACAACGACACCACCAGTGACGTCCAGCCAAAGGCCAACGAGATCAAAATCCGATCCGTCCTTCTTTTCCTTCTCTCGCTCATCCCTACTGCCTTTGTCATTGTCTCCTTGGTCTTGGCCCTCTTGCCAGGCTCGGACGATCGCACTCTCTTCCAACGGCTCTACGCACCCCTTATCAACCTTGCAGGATGGCTCTATGCTCTCGTCCTCTTGCTCGCCATGATGACCCACCGTATCCGCTTCATCAATGCGATCCAGCCTCTGCAGTGGTTCTACACAACCACTGTTGGTGTCCTTCTGTATCAGTTCTGGGTCCGCCTTGATTTTATCCTCAAAGGACCTTCCTCGTACACGTCCGACATGTGGATCTTCTTTGCTCTCTCCTCCGTTGCATTTGTCTTGTGCGGCATTGCCTTGACCATGCCCTCCGAGCTCGACTTTGACTTTGTCCATCGCTTTGGATATGGGTATTCATCTGTAAGTAGACTTTTTCCATCTTTTCAAGCTGCAGATGCAAGAAAAGGGAGATGATCTCTTTTATCCGCAGCTGTTTGTCAAAGAAGACGACCGCGCAAGGAAGGATGGTTGCCTTTTTGGTGTGGACGGCATAAATCTCTTTAACCTAGTTAAAGTTTTATTGCCAAGGTGGTTTCTGTGTTATATGGTGTGTACTTACGCTATCATTGGGGATATTCCCACCATAACTTGACTCACACGTCTATTAGGCCAAGCACGAAATGGGAACAGAGTCTTATGCTTCGTACTTGTCGTGGCTCTTCTTCTCCTGGTTCAACACCGTCATCGAGGTTGGCACCACAAAGACTCTCGACCAAACCGATCTGCCAGAGTTGTTGCCCCAATTGCGTGCTAGAACCATTTGGTCCCAATTCCAGGTCTTCCATAATGCAAGGTATGGACTCGGATCAATGTTACCAAACTGAGGTATCATGTGTTGTACACGTTCTCACGTACCTACCTATTCACCCCAGTCCCAGTACGCGTACCATGCCGCCTAACTCCTACTGCGCAGTTTGAATGTTGCGGGAACCTTCTCCGGATAAACATGTCGTGATAATGAAAGAAGATTTATTTTCAACGTGGCACAAAACATTCTCATGAGTAACAACAGTCAGAGTGTCGACCCTTGTATTAATCCGTACCCTTTCCCTCTACCCCTTTTTCAATGAAAACAGAGCGTCCATGTCCCTCCTTAGACGCATCCTCGTGTTTAATATCGCCAGTTTGCTCTGGCAAATGACCTTTGTCATCATCTCGACCTTCCTCGACTTTTCCGTCCCCTACTTCCTCAAGCTGTTCCTCTCCTACATCAATGACCCTACCGTCCCTCCCAAGGTCGCCTACCTTTATGTTGTCCTCATCTTTGTTGCTCAAGTCTCGCGCTCTCTCGTCCAGTCGCAAATGTTTTACATGGGTCGTAAGATCAACGTCTCCCTCATGGCACTCTTGAACGCAGAGATTTACGCAAAGACTCTGACCCGCCGCGACATGAGTGGATTAGTCGACAAAAAAAAGAAGGGCGTCATAGCTGGAAAGGACAAGGACGAAAAGAAGGATAATGCTCCCGCCAGTGCAGGAAAAGTCGTCAACCTCATGTCGACTGATACCGTCCGCGTCTCTGGAGTGGTCAACTTCTGGCACATTGGAGTCTCTTCGCCCATCGGTATCGCCCTCGGAACTTATTTGCTCTACGACCTCATCGGATGGAGTTCGATCGTCGGAATGTCCATTTTGATTATCACCATCCCTGTCAACAAGGCCGTCAGGAAGCGCTATGCCAAGGGTCAACGTGAGCTCTCGAGTGCTCGCGATGAGCGTGTCACCTTGATGGGCGAGGTACGTCCCTTGCGAATTTTGTCCGCCAGTTCTGGCTCACACAAAACGCTGTTTCATGCTCAATGCAAATTATTCTAATCAATTTTCCAATTCATTCACGCGTTATCTAATAGTTGATCGCTGGGATCCGTATGATCAAGTTCTTTGCTTGGGAGCTGTCCTTCAGTGAGAAGGTCTTGAAGGCCAGAGAATTCGAGCTCAAGAAGTTGGTCAATGGTAAGTCGATAGTGCTGAAAACATTCATAACTGCTACACTAAGTCCTAGAGAGCGCAAATCATTTCCTAACATCAAATCTATTTCATTTCATCTCCTGTTCAGTCTACAAGAACACGATTCTCTTCCAGGTCGTTTGGTTCTCTTCGCCTCTTCTTGTCACCATTTGCAGTTTCTTCTGCTACGCCAAGATCCAAAAGGGCGAGTTCACCCCTGCTGTTGCCTTCACCGCCATGGTTCTCTTCACTCGTCTGAAGGCTCCTTTGAACGGCCTGCCTGCCGTCTACATGGCCCTCACCAACGCCAGCGTCAGTTTGAACCGTATTGCTGAGTACTTGGAGGAACCCAACATCAAGAACGTTTTTGAGAACAGACGCAAGTCCAACAACGCACCCGAGATCGGCATGAAGGACATGAGCTCCCAGTGGTGGACCACCGATAGCGCCAAGACGACCAACGAGGAAAACGCAACTCAAGTTCGCACAGAGGACGTTGATCAGTTCATTCTCCGAAACATCAACGTTTCCTTCCCTGTTGGAGAGCTTTCGATTGTCTGTGGACCCACCGGAAGTGGAAAGACGTCGCTCTTGATGGCCATGCTCGGAGAAATGGACGTTTTGACTGGTAACATCTATCTGCCTAGGAGACCCCTCGATGGTGGCAAGGATTTCGACCCCGCCACTGGACTTATCAACGACGGTGTCGCCTTTGTCTCCCAGCAGGCCTGGCTCCAGAACGCTTCGATCCGCGACAACATTCTTTTCGGAAGCCCGTACGAGGAGGATCGCTACAACGAGGTCATTGAGGTCTGCGCTTTGAAGAGGGATCTAGAGATTCTGGAGGACGGCGATCAGACCGAGATTGGAGAGAAGGGAATCACTTTGTCTGGCGGTCAGAAGCAGCGCGTCTCTCTGGCCCGTGCCATCTACTCTCGATCCCGCCATGTGCTCTTGGACGACTGCCTCTCTGCTGTCGATGCCCACACTGCCGAGCACATCTATGGAAAGTGCCTTATCGGACCCATCATGAAGAACCGTACCTGCATCCTTGTCACCCACCACGTTCGCCTCTGTATCCCAACTGCCAAGCTAGTTGTTTTGATGCGCAACGGCGAAATTACGCTCCAGGGAACTGTTCAACAGCTTCGTGAGCAAGGAAATCTTTCCCAGGTTATGGAAGAGGATGACGAGGAGCAGACCACCGACTCGGACGCTGACACTGTTGGCGATAACGATGTCGGATCTTCATCTACTATTGCGAAGCCCCCCAAGCTGCGCAGGAAGTCGACCGCAAAGGATCTCAATGCTGCCAATGCTCCCGCCGAACCTGCCAAGGACGCCAAGAAGTTGGTTCTGGAGGAGACTCGTCAGGAGGGCCGTGTGAAGTGGTCGATTTACCAAGTTTACGTCAACGCCGTCGGTGGCATCCCCTTCTGGCTCCTCTTGTTGGCTGTCTTTGCTATGACCCGTACCGTTGAGGTCTCCGAGTCGCTCTGGGTCCGTGAGTGGGCTAACTCCTACGCTCCCGATACTGATCTGACCAAGTTCATGTTCACCGAGATGTATGCCCTTGCCGGATTCTCGACATCGACCCCCGCCTCTGCCCCAGTCTACGCCGAAACCCGTATTTTCCAGACGCAGCCAGTCTATTACAACAACCCTATTGTCCCAGCTGATAACACCACCTTCACCACAATGGATCAGGATGCCGATGATATCTTGGGCAAGCCTGAGAAGCACGGCACCAACTACTATCTTGCTATTTATGCCCTCATCTCTGTCAGTGCCAGTTTGGCTCATATCCTCCAGACCATCGTCCTCTACTTTGGTTCCCTTCGTGCCGCCAGGTTGCTCTACAAGAAGCTCCTCATGGCCGTCGTCCGTGCCCCTCTCAGATTCTTCGACACCACCCCCGTCGGTCGTATCATGAATCGTTTCTCGAACGATTTCGAGACGGTCGACAGCTCGATTGCCAACAACTTTTCGCAGCTTTTGTCGCTCATAATCTCTGTCAGCTCCATTATCATCGTCCTTGCCTACATCACACCCGCCTTCGTGTTTGTCGCAGCCGTCATCTCGGTCGCCTACTTGGCTATCGGAAAGAAGTACATCAGCACTTCTCGCGAATTGAAGCGTCTCCACTCTGTGTCCCGCTCCCCCATCTACTCCATGTTTGGCGAGTCCTTGGCTGGTTTGTCGACCATCCGTGCCTTCAGTGAGCAGAGCCGATTCATGAGCGACCTCTTGGTCAAGATTGACGATAGCAACCGTCCCTTCTACTTCCTGTGGATTGCCAACCGCTGGTTGTCTGTGCGTTCCGATTCGATAGGTGCCATTGTCGCACTGTCCTCTGGCGTGTTTATTCTCATGCAGCCCGCTGGAATCGATGCCGGAACAGCTGGTTTGGCTTTGACCTATGCCCTTGAGTTTGTCGCCCTCGTCAACTTTTTGGTCCGCGAGTACACCCAGATCGAGATGGAGCTTAATGCCATTGAGCGTATCACTGAGTACACTGTCATGGCCCAGGAGCCCCCAGCCATCGTCGAAGGCCGTCGTCCCCCAGCTGCCTGGCCAATTGAGGGTGCCATTGAGGTCAAGGACCTGGAGCTCAAGTATGCCCCTGATCTTGAGACCGTCTTGAGAGGCATCTCTTTCAAGGTTGAATCTCGCCAGAAGATTGGAGTTGTTGGAAGGTAATCATCAAGTTATATATTTTACTTCTCGTTATGATATAGATCCATGTTGTGCGAAATTGGAACAGGTTAATTAACGCTCTGTCCGTTGTCATTGTCGAAATGAATAGAACTGGATCAGGAAAGAGTACTTTGGCGCTGTCATTGTTCCGCTTTGTGGAGCCAGTTGCTGGAAGCATTCACATCGATGGAATCAACATTGGTGACATTGGACTGGATGACCTCCGTTCTCGCTTGACTATTATTCCTCAGGACCCCATGCTGTTCACCGGCACTATTCGCTCAAACTTGGACCCCTTCAACAACCACGTTGACAATGAGCTTTGGGAGGCCCTGCAGCGTGTCCACCTGGTCAGCTCTGGTCAGGATTCATTGGCCAACAGCGACAACGAAGGTGAAGATAGCACTGGATCATCGACCACCGGACCTGTTACAGCCGCCAGCAAGACCAACGTTTCCTTCTCGAGTCTCGACAACCCTGTCAGTGAGGGAGGATCCAACTTTTCGCAGGGCCAGCGTCAGCTCCTGTGCATGGCTCGTGCGTTGTTGAGGAACTCCAAGATTATTGTGATGGACGAGGCGACGGCGTCGGTTGATTTTGCGACTGACAAGGCGATCCAGTCTGCGATCCACCGCGAGTTTGAGAACTCGACGGTTGTGTGCATTGCTCATCGGTTGAACACTATTATTCTGTACGACAAGGTGTTGGTGTTGGACCATGGCAAGGTGTTGGAGTTTGATACCCCAGCCAACTTGCTGGACGACAGTAAGGGCCACAAGACGCACTTTAGAGAGATGTGCGAGCGGTCGGGCGAGTTGGATGTCCTTCTTGACATGATCAAGAACCAATCGCGTTCCGCTTAGATTCATTTTTCCCATTTTTCCCATATTTCATAAATCATTTTGCCACCAACTTTGAATCCAATTAATTTGCACAGTCACAATTACTGTGTTGATAAACAAACTCGATTTTTTTTTTATTAGTTCACTCCATTGCCCTCTTGACCCAAGCACACATCTCTCAACACAACACAATGGGAGCCGACACGAAACGGAAACATTCTAAGGAGGAGGACGAGGCCAAGAAGGCCAAGAAGAGCAAGTCAGCCACCACAACCACACCTGTTGAGTTAACAACAGCTGTCGAGGAGCAGGACCGGCCGAGCAAGAAGGCCAAGAAGGAGAAGAAGAACAAAGAGGTCAAGGAGAAGAAGAGCAAGAAGGAGAAGAAAGACAAGGACGACAAGAAGGACAAGAAGGAAAAGAAGGAGAAGAAAGACAAGAAGGAGAAGAAGAGCGCCAAATCCGACTCTTCCGATGACGAGTCAAGCGCACCTTCCAGCCCAGCTCCTGTCAGCGACATCACCAGCATGGATGTGGATGAGGATGAGGAGGTTTTCGCTGCTGCTGCTGTCGTTCCTACGCTCTCTGCAGCGGATATCATTGCGCAGTACAAGAAAGCCCAGGAGAGCAAGGCTCTGTTTGTCGTCACTAGCAATGGATCTGGCAGTCAGGACTCGGAGGAATCGCAGAAGTCTGCCGCTGAGGGTGCTGCAAAGCCATTCTATGTTGCCCAGATGGGTGCCAAAGGTGTGTACTTGGCGTAGCTGTTATGACGTTTTACTTTGACGTTCGATTGAGTGCCGCTGTCAAGGACGAGAGCTGACACTGTTGCATTGTTCTTATTTATTATTCAATAGTGGATGACAATGGACTGACGAGGAAGGACAGACGCCTTTTGAAGATCAAGCAGAAGCAGATTGACAGAAAGAGCGAAGGAAATGGCGAGCCTGCATTCAACGTCAAGGCTGGACACGAAATGCTTACTCTCAAGGTAAGCGCGCATAATGTTTTAACTTGCACAGTGCAACATACGAAACATGGTGCCTTATGCTAACGTTTTTATTCCAACTCTTTTCGATAGGACCTGCGCGACTTGGTTGTGTTTATCTTAACTGAGACGCCATCACTGCCCTGGGTCGAGGTGAAAAACAAGTTCAAGATCGACAAGGTCGTGATGATCTACGTTGCAGGACTGGACCCTCAACTTTTACATATCAACCTTCAATCACCCGACGCACACAAGGCCGTCGCCTGGGGTGAGCGCGTGGAAAAGAACAAGGGTGTGGCTACCGAGCTTGATTATTTACGCTGGAATTTCGAGCAAGTCAATGTTGTCAAAGCCACGGGCGACAAGTTCAGAATTCATTCTCCTACCAACACTCTTTTGAGTGTGCCTCTGAGCAACTCTGAGAAGATGAAGCGTGAAAAGGAGAAGAAGGGTAAGCCCTTGACAAACTTGTTATATGCACCGCTCAGGGCTTTCGTAACCAAAAGCCTTATTTTGACAACCACTAATCCGCTGACTTTTGCATTATGAATATGTAGCCGCCAAGTCAGCAAAGAACAGGAAGCCAGAAAACTTCATGATGACCCTGGAAGAGCTTCGCGAGAACAGCTTCCCTATACCTCGTTATCTGGATCCCAGCCTCCCTGAGCTGAAGGCCGGTTGGACTGAGACTGCCAAGCCGCCAAAGACGACGCTTTCGCCTCCTCCCAAAAAGATGATTGCCATGGATTGTGAGATGGTACGTATGGAGGCTTTGTCCTCAGTTCGTTCTTGCTACTTCGCCCTGAGCTCCTTCAAGTCAGCGAATTGTTATTAACCACGGTCGTTTTTTTTGCCACATACAGTGTAGGACAGAGGCAGGACAAGAGTTGACGCGAGTAACGCTGATTGATGAAGCAGGCAAGACCATTTATGATGAGTTGGTGATGCCCGAGAACCCCATTCTCGACTATTTAACACAGTACTCTGGTATGACTGCAGCCCGTCTCAACGGTGTCACTACCCGACTGGCTGAAGTGCAGGAGAAGCTGAAGGATCTTGTGGACTATAACACCATCCTGGTCGGGCACTCTCTTGAAAACGATATGCAGGTCTTGAAGGTATGCTAAGTTTTTTTCCTCACGTGAAACGTAAATGTGGGATGTACAAAAATGAGCCGTATATGTTATTGAAGGTCGCGTAAACTAATGCGAAATTTGTCTCGTAACCACTCTACCTTTCGCCTTGTTTCACAGCTTGCACATCCATTCATTATCGATACTAGTTTGGTCTACCATCATACCCGTGGTCCACCATACCGTCCCGGTTTGAAGTGGCTCTCCCAGAAGTGGCTCCAGCGTCAAATTCAAGCCAACTTGGAGCGTGGACACGACTCTGCAGAGGATGCGCTTGCCTGTATGGATCTGATCAAGCTCAAGTTGACCAAGCCCATTGGATTTGGAGAGTATGAACAGGACCAGGAATCTCTCTTCTCGCGACTCCAGAGGTTCAACAACCCCAAGACCTCGGCGCTGATTGATTCCGATGCTTTTGCTGGTCAGTCTGCGACGACTACGATCCGGACAAAGAGTGATGAGGAAGTTGTTGCGGCCGTTCCCGAGGTGATCAAGAACCACAACTTTATCTGGGCGCGGTTAAGAGATATCGAGCTCAACCACGGTAAAGTTAAAACTATCGACTTGGCCGAGGGTCAGATTGCCGATAAGGGTCGTTTGTCCAAGGTCAGCAGTAGTGACAAGATCCAGGCTTCGGAGGAGGAGATCCGGCAGGGACTGCGATCGATCGACAAGTCTATTGAGCGCATTGTCGATTCCTTGCCACCCCGTACTGCTGTGATTGTGGCGAGTGGACAGGGAGACCATCGCGAGGTGTCGAGGTTGCAGCAGCGCCAGAAGCACTTTATGGAGCTCTATAAGACCAAACACTTGTCTGAGATTCCTAAGGAGGAGCACTTCCTGGAGGCTGACGAGATTTTATTGGCCAAGGCTGTTGAGGTCGCCAAAAGTGGTGTTTGCTTCCTGAAGATCAAGCAGTAGCTTCCGTATAGCTGTGAGCGTTTGAGAGAGAGAGAGAGGTTGAAGAATTAGAAAATAGAAGAAAATGAATGTGAAAAAAGCTCATTGTCTGCGTCTGATACTCTCGCCTGTTTTGCTCATCCCACCCCTTCCTCTTTACGGAAGTTGCTGTTGATTCTATGGCCAATGGTTCATCATCCCCATCCCACCCCTTTTCTGAATACTACTAAGCTTCCTCCATATATTTATGGCACCTTTCCTGGTCCATGAGGGGATCTCTACGTAGCGGACAAGAGAAGACAAATCCTGGAGCGATTCAAGGTATCGTTGAAAGGAAAAAAGAGTCTCCTTGTTTTTTTTATGTTGTTACCTTTTCGTATCCTGTTTCTTTTTGTCCACCCCTTGGTTAAAGAAAAGAAAAAGGGAGTGAGAAATGTTGAAAAGGTTGTAGAAAATCAAAAGCCAGCGCAAAACACACAGACAACTCTCCACCCCTTTTTCCTTTGTAAACGGGAATTGTTTTCTCACTCCTCGAAAATCAAATCCTTTTTCTGCTATTTCACCCCTTCCTCTCTTTCTTCCCCCTCTTCACCTTTGTGCTATGGAGAATTGCGATTTTTTTCTATTGAAAGGAGTGAAGTAGAGGGGGAAGGAGAACAAAGGGGCAATTTGTGTTGATGAATATTTGGACCCATCCGACAAAGGAGGAAGAGAAAGAGGAAGTGATTTTTGGTATTCCATTCGCTCAATCGCTCGCCAGCAAGCGGGGAAATAGGCAATTAGCATTCAAATAGAACGCGCTTTATTAACACATCAATACAGTACTTATTACCAGCATCTTTCCTATGAAAGATTGAACACAAAGAAGGGGGGGATGGAAAATGTAGGGAGGTAAAAAAATAATCGATTCTCATAGTTTCGTTCATAAACGCACCGCTCGCTTCCTTTCTTTCCTCTTCTCTTCTTCTTCTTCTTCACCTTCACCTTTTCCTCCTCACCTCATCCTCCTCACCTCATCCTCTTATTCGATTTCTTTCCTTCACTCCATCTCCTCACTCACCAGCAACAAAAAAAAAAAAAAAAGGTCGCAAGGGTCTTTCTTTTTCACCAACACAACATACATATCACAATGCGTATCTCAAGTGCAATTGCATTGGTCACCTTGGCTGCCACAGCCGTGTTCACTGGCGTCGTCCAAGGAGCAGAAGAACCCGAGGTCAAGGTGTTGACGTCGGAGAACTTCAAGGATGCGATCAACCAAAAGTTTGTCCTTGTGGACTTTTATGCGCCATGGTGCGGACATTGCCAGAACCTTGGTAAGTTTTGATGTTTTTTGATCAGTCACGGAAATAAAAGAGTAGCATGTTGGTTTCACTTGGACTGATCAATCAGTTCCATGTGTTGTAATGGGAGTACAACCGATCACTAACATTGTTTTTTTTTTGACCTTTTGCCCTCCCCCTTCTCCACATTTGTGTATGCGTTACAAATAACAGAGCCTGAGTATGAGGCTGCCGCCAAGATATTGAAGGACGACGAGACGATCCTGCTGGCAAAGGTTGACTGTGTGGCCGAGAAGGAGCTCTGCAAGAGCTACGAAGTTGATAGCTACCCCACCCTCAAGATCTTCAGGTATGTGTTATTTATTCTTCATCTCGTAGCGCTCATTTTCTCACCTCTACATCCGTCCTTGGAAGGAGACATCATAAGCGCAAAAAAGGAGGGCAAGGATTACATACAGAAACAAAGTTCTTTGGAGGGCGACATCTTGTCCTTGGCCTGTGCTTTTTTTTGTACTTTCGCCAGTCTCGTATAAATGGAGGATTGCCTCATCTACTTTGTTCTCACCCGTGGAAAAAATAAAAAGGGAAAGATGAGGAAAAGAACAGGAGTGAGGGATTCAAGGAGTAAAGTGGATACACCGAGCCAACCACCTTCGTGCTTATACATACCTTGCCTTTCACACACATACCTTGACCTTACTCCCCAACCAAGCGACCACCGAAAAAAGTTTCTCACTCTCCTTACTCCATTCCTTCTTCGCCTCCTCTTGCTAATAGAGAGGGTGTCCCAAGAGACTACAAGGGCGCTCGCAAGACCGACGGCATCGTCTCCTACCTCAAGAAGCACGCCGCCCCTCCAGTAACGATCCTCACCGCCGAAACTCTCCCCGCCTTTGCCGAGTCCGAACGTGTCGTCGTCGTGGCCGTCCTCCCTGCCGACGACCCCCAACGCGAAGAGGTCGACAAGATTGCCCGCTACTACCGTGACGATTTCATCTTTGGAGTTGTCGAGGAACACCCAGACGTCAAGGCCCCAGCCGTGGTTCTTTACAAGAAGTTTGATGAGGGCAAGAATATCCTTGAGGGCGAGATCACCGATGCAAAGTTGCTCAGCTTTGTCCGGACCAACTGTCTCCCGACCATTGATGAGATTGGAGCGACCAACTATGCACATTACATGGATGCCACGATCCCATTGGCTTACTTGTTCTATGGCACGACGGACCAGCGTGATGCGCTGAAGGAGGACTTTGAGGCCGTCGCCAAGGAGTGGAAGGGTAAAGTCAATTTTGTTTACCTCGATGCCCAAAAGTATGGTGCCCACGCTACCAACGTCGGTCTCAAGGATAACTGGCCTGCTTTCGCAGTCCAGGACGTCAGCACGGCCGAGAAGTTCCCTCTGGAGCAAAACGACGAGCCTCTGACCGTCGAGCGTATCAAGCAGCATATCACCGAGGTTGTTGCTGGCATCCAGAAGGCCAAGGTCAAGTCTGAGGCCATCCCCGAGTCCAACGACGGAAACGTTAAGATTGTTGTCGCCAATTCCTACGACGAGATTGTTCACGACAAGGAGAAGGATGTCTTGATCGAGTACTATGCCCCTTGGTGCGGATTTTGCAAGCGTCTCGAGCCCATTTACGACGAACTTGGTGCTTTGTACAAAGGATCCAACATTGTCATTGCCAAGCTTGACGCCACCGCCAACGATCTCCCCGCCTCGGTTCCTTTTGCTGTCACTGGTTACCCCACCATCAAGTTCAAGAAGGCCGGTCAAGACACCTACATGGACTACAATGGTGAACGCACCGCTGCTGCCTTTGTCGACTTTATCCGCAAGAACGCCGTCAACACGTTCGAGGTTGCCGATCCCGAAGGCATCTACGAGCCCAAGCTCAAGTCCGAGACCGTCCCTGAGACCCAGGATGGTCCCGTCACCGTCGTGGTTGCCAATAACTACGAGAACGTTGTTCACGATAGCGACAAGGATGTCCTGATCGAGTACTACGCTCCCTGGTGCGGATTCTGCAAGCGCCTCGAGCCCATCTACGACGAGCTCGGTGCACTCTACGAGGGGTCCAACATTGTTGTCGCAAAGTTCGACGCCACCGCCAACGACCTCCCCGCTTCAGTTCCCTTCGCCGTCTCGGGCTACCCCACGATCAAGTTCAAGAAGGCCGGCTCCAAGGATTATATCGACTATAGTGGCGAACGCACAGCCGCAGCATTCGTCGATTTCATTCGCAAGAACGCCGTCAACAAGTTCGACGTTGCCGATCCCGAAGGCATCTACGAGCGCAAGCACAAGTCCGAGGCTGTCCCCGAGACCCAAGACGGACCCGTCACGGTCGTGGTCACTGACAACTACGAGAATGTCGTCCACGACAACGACAAGGATGTCTTGATCGAGTACTACGCTCCTTGGTGCGGATTCTGCAAGAGCCTCGCTCCTATCTATGATGAGCTCGGAGCCTTGTACAAGGGTTCCAACATTGTTGTCGCAAAGTTCGACGCCACCGCCAACGAACTCCCAGCTTCAATTCCCTTTGCGGTTTCGGGCTACCCCACAATCATGTTCAAGAAGGCCGGCACCAAGGACTACGTCGAGTACAATGGCGAACGCACAGCCGCAGCATTCGTCGATTTCATCCGTAAGAACGCCGTCAACAAGTTTGACGTTGCCGATCCCGAAGGCATTTACGAGCGCAAGCACAAGTCCGAGGCTGTCCCCGAGACCCAAGACGGACCCGTCACAGTCGTGGTCGCGGACAACTACGAGAATGTCGTCCACGACAACGACAAGGATGTCTTGATCGAGTACTACGCTCCTTGGTGCGGATTCTGCAAGCGCCTCGCTCCTATCTATGATGAGCTCGGAGCCTTGTACAAGGGTTCCAACATTGTTGTTGCAAAGTTCGACGCCACCGCCAACGAACTCCCAGCTTCAGTTCCCTTTGCGGTCTCGGGTTACCCCACAATCAAGTTCAAGAAGGCCGGCACCAAGGACTACGTCGAGTACAACGGCGAGCGCACGACCGAGGCCTTTATTTCCTTCTTGGAGAAGAATGCCGTCAACAAGGTCGAGGTCAAGAACGAGACCAAGAAGGACACCCATGATGAGCTGTAAAACATCCCCAAAAACTCAACAACAGTTCCAATTGAGGGATCGCAACAGAACAATGGAGCACTCTGTAAATACCTTCGAGTAGCTTTGTACAGTACACACATATTATTCCAGAAGTAAACATCTTTCAATTCACACAACCAAAACCATTGGAAAGTAGAGTGATTGATAATGTACAAGATCCCCAGCAAGATTTATTATAAGCCAAGGAAAGGGAGTGAAGCAAAGCAAAATGGTAGGATAGAGTGGATTAGATGAAGCAAATGAAAAGAGAGAAAAGAAACCACATTTTGGTGCAGTCAACCAAAGACGTGGTTTCTTACTCGTCGTCATCATCATAGTTTTCCTCCTCGTCTGCCCGTTTGCGTTTCCATGCATCGTGGTTTGCCAGATTCTGTTGGCTCTGTGGCAAGGGCACCTGGGCCACTTCCTCCATCTCTTCATCAGAGTGGTCCCCTGCTTCTTCCTCCTTGACCTTGAACAGTGATGGTGTCCCTGCCTCATCCTGTCCTGCAGATAATGCTGCTTCCTTTGCGACATCTTTGTGAGTTGGTGGTGGAAGCTATAGAGTCCCCGGAGAAATATTGAATGGGAGGTTAGTCTTCTTATGTCGGCATCTAAAGGACACGAAGCTGCCCTTCTTTCCTGATATAAGTGCCTTTTCGCATCTGTTTACCTCAGGGATGAGCTGGAAGTTGACGGCGGTTAGGCAGTGGCGTTCATGTGGCAGACGGATCCCGTACTTTTCTGGGATCAATGGTAGTGGCACCCTGTTCTTTTCCTCTGCGAGCTCCAGAAGGAACTAGATAAATCAAAAAGAGTACAAGAGATGGCGCAGAAATACGACATGGTTAGTCCAGTTTCTTCCTCCTGTCGAAAACTCCTCGACATGCTGTGAATTCGATTCCATGTCAAACTACGTCTGTTTACCTCTTTGGGCGGCGGTGAGGTGAAGGAGTGGTTGACACGTCCTTGGATGGCAAGTCGAACGTCGTCCAAGCCCACGTCCGTCCTTCCTGCGTGTTCAGAGTAGAGTAAAGCATCCTGGAAAACGTCCGTCGTATATCCTAGACGATATAAAAATAGTTATAAAGTTTCAGTGGTTCGAGTTCAAGTATAAAAGTATTATGCTAACAAGCACATCTTGCGCACAACTTCACAAGTAAAAGCCTTACGGTGTGCAAACTCGAGCAGCTGGTGTATGACTTTTTGGTCGGCATCCTCGACAGCGAGCGACTGCAGAATCAAAGAAACGACTATAGGACAGACGGACGCCATACGCGGAACAGAATGGGGGATACATGTGAGAAATAGTGGTAGCTGTTGACAACATGCGTCTCGTGGGGTGAGTGGTGTTATGGTCCGAGTGCTTTTTGCATGGCACGACTTTCAAGTGTCCATGCCATGCATGACGGTAAGTGTGGTTTTTTTACCCTTTGCATCCCGAGGTTGTGGTGTTTGTGCCATTGGTAAGTCGTTTTGTTTTTAACTGCTGCGGTTGATGTCTGACGGATTGATGTGTCCTGGTTGTATTGTCCTGACCTGAGGTAAAGGATCGCAAAGTGGAGCGGAGAGCCTTTTTATCTTTTGGGCGTGTTGCGCCCAAGAAAAGATGACGTCTCTGAATTTCAAAATGGCTGGAATTGGTGGCAAAACTAAAAACGACGACCTGAAAGCTGGTACGCGTCGGTCCCGCGTTGTGATAGATAAAAGCCGCTGAAAAACAGTGAAGTCGACAAATACCATACCCATCGACCACTGAACAATAGGTTCCTTCCAGAAAAGCTTGCTGTATTGCTTCCCTGTCTAGGGCTCTGGGAGAAAATATTACTTAAAACCTCTCATCCATTCTTCCCTTGTCGCTGACCTTTCGACCTTCACTCCCTCCCTACATATTAAACTAACCAACAAAAAAAAAAAAAAAAAACACTCCAACAAGGATGTCCGTCAACCTGAATTCTCTTCCCACTCCAAAAACACAAAAGGCTACGAACATTTGGTGTGACGACCCACAACGCGCCATCCTTCAGCAGATCAAGAAACATACCGTGGGTCCTGATGGCTACGGGCGCATCAGAGTCCCTGCGAGATACTATCCTCCCGTAGACAATGGCCCCAACACCATCGTTGGTGAGTCAACTTTCCTGCGAATGTTTGTGATGACTGTGTTTGATAATGTGAACTGTCGTATGAATGAGTACCGTACTGATAGCTCTTAATCGTTACTTTTTTTCTTGGTTTAATAGTTGTAAAAAACGCAATCGGCACGAACAACCTCGCCGCCTTATCACACGAGCTCCTCAAATTCTTCGATTCGGCTGCTGGGTACCGCCGTGCAGCCCTCTACGGAACCGCCAACCGCTTAATAATCGCACTAGTGGAATGCCTCAAGTACCACACCGATCCACCCATGTTCATCCTCCAAGCTCTGATGGCACTCGGCGAAATCGCCAAAACTCGTGATCTCGACCATGAATTTGAACGGATGGTGTCTCAGTTCTTGGTGGATGTCCTTTGTTCACCGCCTTTCCCTCCCCCTGTCGACCCAACAACGCCTCCTCTTACCGACGATGAGATTTGTTTCTTGGCTGGCGACGATAGATATGACAATAGCAGTACTAGTGGTGGTACTGGACAGCCTTTTCTACTCGATGGCAATCACTCGTCGTTCGTCTTCGCCACCTCTTCAAGCACCAATGATACAAACTCCTCCAGCAACAGCAACTCGTCAACACACATCACCAACACTACCATCAGCACGTCCATCAAAAAAACAAAGAACCAACGTCGTAAAAAGAAGAAGATCCCAACCACCAGCGACGACGCTACTCTATTTGATCTCGGAGCATGCGTTTCACCCCAACGCGGGGAGCCTTTGCTTTTGGATTTCGCCGACTCTCCTCTTCTTGCTCAAGACACTCCTCACAGCAAGGCAGCTGTTCAAGGCAAGCCATTCAATATCATGGATGCCAACAACGACATCATCTTCTTCAACCTCAACGACATCCAACCCTCCCCTATACCTCCAACCAATCACCAAAATCACATCTATCCTCCTTCATCCGACAATGCCCTTAGTCACCGTCACCTCTACTGGCTCAAGAATATCGCGTCTCAGGAGGCCCACAACTACTCCATCCAGCCTCGGCACCACCAGGAAGCATTGAACGAAATCCTGGCTCAGAAGAACCCCCTCCAAATCTTCCTTGCCATCAACGCCTTTGAACTAGGCCCTATCCTTCTCACTCATTTATTCAATGCCAATCATCATCATGACCTGCTGCTCGACGCAAACAACTCCAACTATGGATCCTTGCTCATGATACAATTGATTGAACAAGGCTACCCGGAAGAAGCTGCATCCTTGGCACTTCGATTTCCCCTTTGTCGCAGCAACGGTATCGACACAAAGCTGGTGGCTCGTCTTGTCGAGACGAACAAGCTGGGTTTGATCCACGAGTTGATCGGTGACAATAAGGACCTCGGACGCTCAGCTCTGCACTCGATCGACCGACGAATGGCCGCTCAGATTTGGAACTGGGCAGAGGAAGGGATCATCGAACTGGATCAACTGGATCCCTTTTACGCCGTCCAATGTATGAAGGAGGGCGCCGCCCAGGCCAAAGTGATTATATCTGACGTCGACTGTGCCGCGACTCTGATTCAGCTTGCTGGGTTAACCGAATGCACAACAAACCTCAGCGTAAAGTTCGGACTCGACAACACGATGATAGCCCTTCAGAGCCTCAAGTTCGTCACAGACCTCTGCACCGTGATCTCACTCCTCCAACAACAGGAGCAACAATCAGACTCTTTGAAAACTTTGGCTTCAAGTCCCCCCGAACCTATTTCAATCATGGTTGACGATCCGTCGTCTCCAAGTCGCTACTCAAAATATCAACTCACCTGTTCCTGGAAATTCTTCCCAGCCATCATGCAGATCCTCAAGAACGATGTGGCTTTGCAGCGATTGGTCATTTGGTACGGTGTCAGGACTCTGCGGGATTCAAAGACCACATGCTTTTTGGCATCCAAGCTGGGACAGAGGGTGCACCTGGACAGATGCCTCGAACAAGTGAAAGTGCAGTAACACACTCAAACGCAGACCCCCTCAATGGCTATCCATTGTTTGGCAGAAAAACGAGCAATAACGAGTTTAATGTACAGAAGAGCAAAAAAAAGCAGATAAAGAAAAATAAAACGAAGGGCAAATATCTAAAAAGCAACTGGTAAAGGGACTAAAGAGTAATAGAACAACTACAGCTAAGGAAAGAAGAAACAAAATAAAAAAATAAATTACGCCAAGCAAAAACTCCCTTACAGGTCTCCAGCCAGGATCTCCTCGTCCTCGTCCATGAGACGAACAATCTTGACGTAATTGCCGAAACCAATCACAATATCCTTCAACTCGGGTCCCTTAGCCGAATCCATAGGATCCCAAGTCTCCATCTCGGCCTCACGCGACGAAGGTCCTCGCAAGATCGCGTGGATCAGCCTAGTCTCCACAAATGGCAACAACATCGACTCTGAATCCTCGTCATCCGCGGCTCCTCCAGCTCTGAAGCTACCCCAGCTGTCATCCGACCCGCCAACGCCTGACATTGCCGGATGCAGTGACTGACCATACTCGGGTTGTTGCCCGGACGGTGGCAGGCGCGCGAGTCCAGTGGTGAAAACGTATCCTTGCTGGCCTCCTTGGCTTGTGAATGATCCGGGTCGACGCTGGATCTTTGGGCGAGTCTGAGCACTGTTGCCGTCCTGCTGGCCATACTCCATATCCAAACCTGCCTGAAATCCGTGGTGCTGATTAAGCACAACTTGTGTGGCGATCCCGGACCCATTGGAGGAAACGGTGATGGTTCCTGGCATGCCTGAGTTGAACACATCTGTTGCCATCGACGGCCTCCGGGTCGAGTCAGGGTGGGGTCGAGCTGGGAGCGAAGGACGTCTCTGGAGAGGAGGTTGTAGGTTGATGGCTCGGATTGTCAGGTCCAAACTCCAAACGCCCGGGGTCTTGAAGATGCACTGGTAAAGGTCTGCCTCCCAGAGCTCCCATCCTCGCTTTGTCGGGTGACTGCCGGATGCTGTTTGTCTGTCCTGACCAGACACCGTAGATGACAATACATGGCCCTCGCTCTTCCTCCTACTCCTAATGATGTTAGCGACAGGTCCTGGTGTCTCCGCTATCGAAGCATGGGATTGCTTGGGAGGTGTGTTGAGTTGAGCTGTATGTGCCGTAGTGGATTCCGTACGGCGAACACCATAGAGACGCGAGTTGCTGACCGTCATGCACCGGCCACCTCGCTGCTTCATAAAGCCCACCAGTCTTGGCGCAGGTAAAGACGAACTTAGCATGCCCAAGATATCCAGGTGTCCTGCGGTGTTGCCTTGGTTAGTCTTCCAGTCCCGAGAGCCGTTGGATCTTAACCGATCCTGAGACTGACCGTGGTTGCTTCCGTCGTAGCCTGCAAAGTACTCGTGGCCGTTTTGAGTTGGATGGCCAAGTGGTGTCGGTTGACCTAGGGGTGTTGGCAAGGCCATTAAGCCCTCCCATTCTACCATCCATACCATCACAGCCTCATCCACTCCGCTCGAGAGCACCAACCAAACCCGCGGAGCAGGCTCTCCGGTCAGCCCATCCTCGAGTTCCAACGCATGGAAGCAAAGCTTGGTAATTGAGCCCTGGTGAGACGGCTGGTGGTTGTCGGGCTCTCCTTGAGAAAATCTCCTGTCAAGATGCTGCTTGGACGGTCCGATCAGAGCAGATGCTCCTGGCACTGTCGACCCACGGGAGAGTGTCCAGACGAGGTTTCCATGTTCCAGATCCCAGACCTTGATGGCGCCGGTAGAGTATCCCACGGCAACCATAGGTACCTCGGCATCGAGTGACAGTACCGACACACTACCTCCAGCGGCCTGACCAGCATGACCCCAGAGCATGGACCAAGTATCGAGCGAGCCATTCGGCCGGCGAGAGGCGCTCCAACACTGGATTCCTCCATCTTTTCCTGCCGCGACCATGTATGTCCTCTGCGTCAACCCGAGGTCCTGTCTCGTCTTAGGGTCGAGCTCCACCATCGCCAGTTCTGCAATACCGCCTCGATGCCTGGTTTCAGCTACACACTGTCCTTCACCGCTGACAGGGTTCCACTGCCAGATTTGACCGTCGCGATAGCCAGCCATCAACGAAAGACCCTCGCCCAAGAACGATCCTGCTTCCGGTCGTGAAACAGGCTCCCAAAAAAAAATACTGCCTACTCTCAGCTTAGCTTGGTCGATTGTTGCGCTGGGGCCCCGGACCATGCCATACGTCGACTTTAAGGACGGTACTCGGCCCATTCCATGCCCGCCGTACCCATGAGCGACCTGTTCAACATTCCACACATGAACAGCACCATCTGCGTAACCGCCCGCTGCAAAGGTGCCAGAGGAATCGAGTTTTAGGCACTTGAGAGATCCGACCTTGGATCGTGGGTTCTTGACTGGTGTGGTGAATGCAGCGGTCACTCGCACGGAGGGTATATTTTTGTTTGTTGGCGACATCTTCACGGACGCTCCCTCCTCCAGTTTCGCAAGAGGTATCTCTTGTCCATGTCCTGCAACGCCACTCCACAAAAGAATAGAGCCATCCATGCTGGAAGTCAGGATGAGCCCCTGATCTGGTGAAACATCCATCTGGTCGATATCGGTCTTGTGGCCTCGCTGGTACAACGTTTCCACTGATCCTGGGAGAGGTGAGCATGCTCCTGGATCCTGTCCGAGCTCTCTTGCTTCTTGCGCCAAAAGCTCTTCCATCATGAGTTTCCGTTTCGACTGGTAATCTCCCGGCAGTACAATAAATGGGAAACTCCATTGGAGATCGACCAGTAATTTACGTTGTGGACTCAAAAGGTACGACAACAATAGAAGGATGGATGCGGCCAAAATGATCGACGGAATGACAAAAACGCGGACAAGCCAGTACGCGAACAGGCAGACGAAAACCAAGGTCTCCCAAAGGAACTTGAAAGGTCGACGTGAATACAATTGGTCGGTGTGCGTTTGAGAGCTCTCTGAATCCTGCTTCGATCCAGCATGCGCCTCCTCAGACGCATCCTGCTGACTGTCGCAGTTGTCGAGTTCAAAGACGTCAGTCTTGGTGTCACACGGGATATCGTGTGTTCCATTCAGTGGTCTCCATAGTGCCAACACCGCAGGCGACTCAATCTCCACATATCCTCCTTGTCGCTCTGGATCGATCATCGCCCAAAACTCCGTTGAGGCCTCGGAAGGGATGATGCGCCAGTACGACTCTGTAACTGCCACTGTTGGTGTCGACTGGTTTGTGGTCCCGTAAATGTATCCAAGGTACGCCATCACTCCCACCATCTACGCAATTCAAGGGTACATATGTTAGATATGTAAGCAAATGAGCGCAGTGAAAATGAGGCAACAAGCTGACAGTTGCGTATAGGAGACTTACAATAATGGACGTGAAAATGCGTCCTTTCCGGTTTTTGTTGCCGGGCTTGTCGTGCGAACGCGAGTCCTCGTTACTATGGAACGATTCAGTGCTGTCTTTCCTGCGGTGTTTGCTGTCGTTTCCATCGTGCATAGACATCCCGTTTGTCGTATGAATCCCACTGAAACGTGCCGCCATCTCGTTATCGCCAGGGAAGAGACCTGACTTGGTGGCAGAGTGGCGAGAGCCAAAGGGATAACGCGAGTATGGTGCAGCAGGCCGTCCCAGATCTGACAGCTCCAAACGACGGATATCGATCGAAATGACGGTAATGAAAAAGGTCATTTGTAGGAGATAATCCATGATGACAGCGGCAATGGCGAACGTACAGAATTCTTGCACTGCAGGGATCGTCGTCATGGCACCAATGGTCAACAGGCAGAGTTCGGCAACGAGGGTCATTGTGATAGAGACTCCAACTGTGCCCAATCCACGTCCTACGCGCTCCCTGACTGGCAAGTCCATCGATGTTTCCACGACAGCATGAACCAAGATGTTGATATTTTCGACACCAACGACAATAATCATGAACGGCAAGATTTCCCTAATAGAGCGTAAACAAACGAGGCTAAGTTGTCTGTATGTTTTTTCTACAAATTATTCCATTAGTCAAACATAATTCACAGCCTGTGGGTGCGCCCTTACCATGGCATCAGGGTCAACGTTACTCCAAACACCGAACAAAGACCGATCGACATGAGGAGCGAAACAAAGACGGTGGCGACAGCAGCAATGCCAAGACCATACTTGGACTTGACCAAATCCACACGACCGACAGAGAGGGAGATATAGAGAAACATCACAAAGTAAGCCATTCCCAGCAGCCAATATTCAGCCGAAATATTGGTACGAGGCTGGGCGTGTTCCTGAAGTAGAGTAGAGTTTGGTGGGGATGGATGAAGGAATGGGATTGTAAGGTGAGTGTACAGAAACAATTGACCTATTTCCATGAACCTTAATAAAGCCGGCAACAGCAATACAACAACAACAAGAAGTACAAAGCGAACAAGGCGAACAACAACAAAACAATCGATTGGATTGCATGGCTAGCAAGCATACATCAGAGATAAGTCGGCGCGATCCGCTCTGACCGGTTTCTTGCACAGGGAGAGCTCTGACAAGAAATTGAGAAAGTGGATCGGGAATAGAATTCCCGCTTGATGGTACATCCAAGATATCATTGTCGGCGTCTTGTTCTTCCTGTTCTTCTGTCCCTTCCACTGCGGAAAGGATGCTGTTGTCGTTCTCGGATGTTGTTGGGGTGTGATAGAGAAGGCGGGCTTGAGCTTTCTTGGCCCGTTCCGCTTGGAGTTCGATTTGGAGTTGCTTGAAGATGAGGCGCCAGATTTGGCGGACGTCCAATGGGTCATGGAGTGTCCTGCCTGCGCTCGTCTTGTCCGTTGTCGAGGGGTCATCATAAGTGCCAGCAGGTGCTTGTACGCCCAAGTCTCCTCGCAGGAAAAATGTAATGACCAAGGAGAGAGATCGATGGTCTGGTGACAGACCCCTGTCAAGTGACAATCCTCCGAATAGCGAGTTCGAGGACGACTTGTGCCGGTACTGTTCCAGGGTACCGTTGAGGTCAATGTCGGAGCCTACATGGGCGGGATCATCGTCCCGGTAAATCAATGGTGAGTGTACAAGACACTTCCGTCCAATGTCCTGCGGCTGTTCTACGGTAGAATTCTCGTCCTCTGCATGGCTTGAAGATGCTATTGGGTCCAGTAGACAGATATCTCTCAAAGTAACAGGTCGAGGTAGCGCTGTTGGCTGACGACGACCCGATTTATCGTCTTCCTGAGGTGGGTATTGAACGGCGATGTTCTGTATCCGCTCCTGGATCTTTGTAGTAAAGGCAAACAGGTCCGCCTCAGACCAAGGCGTGTTTGTCGGGTCTTGTTCTGCAAAGCTGTGGTCTTCCAAGTCCAAGGCGCCGTTTGTGTAGTGTTGAAAGGGATGAAGATCGGTCGCGTTGATGATGACTGGGGCGAGGTAGTGGAGGGGATCAGGAGAAGGGAGACTCCTACCGAAGGCTCTGGGGTCCTGACTCCATGTTGGGGTGACGACTGACTTTGCCCAGAAGGTGTCGAGGTTTGCCTCGTGGTGGCGAGCAGTGAAACTGTCTGAGAGAGTGATGTCGTACTCAGTGGTGGCGACTGTTGCAGATCGGTGGCGTGCATATGCGGAGGAGTTGTAGGAGGTGACGATTCCCGGGTAGGCAATCATGCCGACAAAGACGATGACAAGGACCATGACGGTGGCCTGGTTGGAGGCACAGACTCTGCCATGATGGTAGAAGGCGTGGGCGAGTAAGTCGTTGTATTTGCGCAGGGTGGGGTTGGAGTGGAGGGAGAATGTCACTGCGACGAAGGAGGCGAGGGAGGCGACGCCCGGGATGCGAGACAGTGCCGACATCGTGGGGGGTGCCCAGCAGTGTGAAATGTGGGTGACCTGTGGGTTTGTGAGGGTTGGAAGTGGATTGGTGGTGGTGAAGAGGAGAGAGGGTTTCTGGAGGGTAGGGAGTATGGAAGGGAACGAACCGGTGGGTAGAGGGGAACGAAGAAGGGGATGACTAGACGAGCATAGCTTGGAGAAAGTGGAGCCTAGAGGACAGGGAAGGAGGAGAAGAGGAGGTATGGACGAAGAGGAGAAAGTAAAAAGAGAAAAATGAAAGTCAATACAAACATGTAGGGACAGGAGCCAGCAAATGGTGGGGTGTGTACCAAGTGTAAGGTACTCGGTGGGAAAGCGATAGAGGTATGAAGGTGCTTAGCGAGTTATGAAGAGAGAGTTTTGATGGGGACCGGAGATGAAAGCCAACCTGGATTCGATAGAACAGAGCCAGTCAGAGGACAAGGAAATCAATCTGTTGCTGCTTGTTTCTGTGGTAGGTTTGTAAGTTGATAACGTTCTCGCGGGTGGTCGCCTGTCAAATCAGGCTGTAGTTGATGTACTCCCTTAGCGCACAAACACACTGCTGCATGCATTTTTTTGTACTATTACGCCCACTTGGACAAAACAAGAACAGCCACAAACAATAATAAAAAAACAACGTTGTCAATCTAACCACCACCACCTTGTCAATGCGGGCAAAACAAAAGGTTCCCCTTGCTGGGCATAACAAACACACCTCACCGAAGGCCCTTACTGGCGCACTTCCTTCAATTGAAAACTTGAAGAAACGCTTCATCCGAAATATAGAAACATGGTCTGTGCGATCCAAGGGTGTCTGCTGTTTTTAGATCCTTTTTTTATTTTATTTTTCGTTGGTCAATGCTTACACTCTGTCTCTTCTTTTTTTTGTAACCGAGCAACCAATTTAACCCTCGACAGTGGTCGAGTTGGCCTTGTGCTTAGGATCGAAGCGGAAGGCTTCTGGTGCTGGTCCAAGCATCATGTCGCTCAGCTTGATCCAGTCGCTCACATCGGGTGAAGCCATCAATGTCTCCAAGTCATTGCGCCCAACAAATGCTGGGGGGCGGTCATTGATCCTCTGAGGCAACACCTCCAACAATCCAACAGGGACATAGCGATGCAAGAAACCTAATCGAAGGAAATAAATATAGTGTGATTGTCAGACACATTGATGAATGTTACCACTTCATAACAAACAAGTAACGCGACAAACAAAACGCGCTCAACTTACTCTGCCACTCCAACAAGAAACGTCTTGTTTGGTTGACTCCCTGAGTGTCAGAACCCCAGTGCTCAAGTCCGAAATCGCAGAAGCGCTTCATCATGTCAAATCGCTCGCCTGAAGAAATATCCCAGTCGCGGTTTGACTTGATCTCCTCGAAAATCCAGGGCTTCATCAAGGCACCGCGTGCAATCATGCAGCCATCAACCTTGTGCTCGTTCAAGTGCCGGTAGTAGTCCGAAGGTCCGAGGATATCTCCATTACCAAAGAGGGGCATGTAGTTATCGTTTCCTGGAATACCACGGTCGGTCTGGGCGCATTGACTGATGTAGTCCCAATCTGCAAGCTTGGTGTAGCGCTGTTGACGCGATCGTCCGTGGAGAGTTCCGAGAGCAGCACCGAGGTTATGGAATTGAGGGGTCAAGTTGACACCGATTGGCTTCTTGTCGTGAATCGCCATTCTGAACTTGACTGTGACAGGGACATCCAAGACCGACTTCATTCCTGTAATCATCCTCCTCATTTTGCCGGGAGAGCCCAAGAGTCCACTTCCAGCACCCTATCAACCATATTGATACAAGTTGGAAGTTAACACACGAGAAAAGTATACTTTGCAACAACCAATGATACACAGCCCAACGTAAGGCACTTACAGCGTTGAAGACAAGGTCGATGGGGCATCCCATGTTGAGATCGACAAAATCAACCTCGGCAACTTGGTTGATCATGTCACAGGCTCTGATAACAACATCAATCTTATTGCCAGTCAGTTGCACTCCGAAAATGTCCTCACTTTTGTGGCGTCTCAGGAGCGCCAACTCTGCCTTCTGACCCTGAACCAAGTTGCTAGCCATCGCCATCTCTCCGCAGGTAATATCAACTCCGTACTCCTTGCAGATACGACGGAAGGGAAGGTTTCCAACTGTCGTCAAAGGGGCCAAGTAGGTCTTGCCGCGGAAGTCGATCCTCTTCTTTTCTGCTGGGCGCATCTTGACGTCAGGTGTATCTGGGTGGCTGATTTCCTCCTGAACGATAGTTGCCTTTGGCATCTTGACATCTCTGTTCTCCAATTCCGAGAGATCCTTCTCTGCAGGGGCCTCAGTCGCAGACTCGACAGCAGGGGTAAGGGTGCTTTCTGTTGGGGTGTGTGTAGATTCGGTCTTTTTGGCCTGTTCCTTAGACGCCTCTGCCAACTCATCTGCCATCTTCTTCAGGTATGCCTCTGAGCGCGAGAAGTCGAACTATGGCGAAAGATGCAGCAGGAGATGTTAATCGTTTTGTTTGCAAATAAACTTCACCCAAGTCGCAAAAACAACATTCAAAAGTATGTACCTTGAAGGATCGGAGGTTCAAGGTCAATTCGTGGGAAAAGACGTTCTTAGTGTTGTTCTCAGCCGCAGCCATCTTTGCCTCGTCCTTGGTGAGTTTGCCGTCAGCATCCATATGGGCTCCCAAATATCTGCACTTGTATCCGTAGTGACACCTATAGTAAATATGCCATCGTTGGACCGATCAGTACAGAGTTCACTCTAAAAAAGTGATACTATCGCCGTGTCCACTGAGCAGTACACTTACTCGCCAGTGTTCTCAAAGTTCACGCAACGATCGCCAATGTCCTTGTCCTTTGCATCCAGGTACTTCTTAATGTCGTGGTTGAACTTGCAGCTATCAGTGACAATGCGGTGACAACAGTCTGTTAGCATAACCTGTTGCACCCTGATGAATCAGATCCTGAGCATACATGCATTTGTTGATTCCTGATCCATACCTGTCACCCTTGTCGCACTCAACACCTTTGGCAACCTTGAAGCAAAGCTGAACCTCATCTTCGATACGACGCGTCACAACACGATCCTGATTCTGTCCCCCGCCACGCTTCTTCCTGTTGTTCTTGACATGTTTCTAATAAAAAGTAAGAGGGCCCCGAGTCAGCTTCGCCCCTGCGGAGGAACTGTAGTATAGGTGCAAAAGTTGATAACTCTATGTGTCTTACATCTCTGCGGTCGCGCTTGTTGTTGTCGTTGACCTCAGGAGTGTTTCCGTCAGCCTCAGTGCGTCCCTGATCGCCTTCTGCCTCGATAGCCTCGCTGAGGTGGGCAATAGTCTCCTCCTTGGCAGCTGGCTTGGGAAGAAGGTATTCAGGTTTGATGGGTGAGATTCCCTTGTGGTAGGTCGAGGCAGGAGTTGACGATTCAGCGGCGACGGCTGATTCGACTGCGGCGGATGCAGTTGGTGGCGGAATCTCTGTTGACATGGCGTCTTTCTTTCTTGTCGTTGGAAGGTGGGTGAGAGTAAAAAAATGGAGCACCACCAAAAAAAAAAAAAAAAAAAAAAAACATGTTTACGGGGAGGGAGAGTGTGAGAATCATCGACAGTCACAGAGACGCAGGGTTCGTTCGCCCCCTAAATTCGTTCATATATTCTTTCCGTTGCCCTACACTCTTTGCTTTTTATGCTCTCTCGTTTGTTCTTCCGCCACCCCTCTTCTTCGTCTCCTCATTCCCTCCGACGTCCCTTCTTCCTTCTTCACCACATCCTTCCTCATCACCATCACATAGCCATGTCACGCCAACAAATTCTCACATTCGCTGCCGCCAGAACCAACAAGCTTCCCCTCAGCGTCGGCCATCGGTAACACACTCGCACACACCCCCTCCAATTATTCGAAAACAGGGACCGCAGTCCTCTTAAAAGAGGGCATCAACCTCCTTTCGACGACGACGACAAACCCTTTTTCCTCCTCGCCTTGTTACGCCTTTGCATTTATTAGTGGTGCCTCTGAGCAATGGCCCGAGAACTCCATCATCTCCATGGCGCAGGCCGTCAAGGATGGAGCCGATGGACTTGAAGGAGGTAAGGCTTTTCTCAAAAACCCTCCACTCGGACAATCGACATGTGAAATTCTTGGCGCTAGAATGTTTTTCCGAACATACCGTACTTTGAACGATACCCTGACCAATCCTTTTCTCCAAAGACCTTCACCTCACTGCCGACGGCGAGATTATTGTCATGCACGACCCTTCTCTCGACAGAACAACCAACGGCACAGGATTGATTAAGGACCGCCCCTGGCATGGCTACATTGACGGGCTCAAGTCCAAGAAGGAGCCTCATGTCGGAGTCCCTCGCTGTGTCGACGTCCTTGCCTTCTTGGCCCAGGACGGCAACGAGAAAGTATGGTGGAACATTGATATCAAGGTGAGTTTTGATCCATTGAAAATGTGAGAATGCTGGTTCCCCACGGACTGACTGTGCACGCCCAAAAAAAATAATTAGGGCGCCCACGACTTGACCGGGAACAATTCGTCTTTTTGGGCTAGTGCATATTTTATAATCTATTGTATCTCTCTCTTCTATTGTTGGCATGGGCACTATTCTTTTCTCTCAAACACTTGTACGAGTTCCGACTTTGGATGATGACGACTTCATGATGAATGCTGTCGTCCTTTTTCTTTTACCGTACAGTTTTCTCTTTGGAGAGAAGGGCAACGCTCAATTGCGGAGCAGAAAAGGCAAATAGTCTGGACCTAGACGCTCATGAAAAAAAAAAATACTATTTCGGGTGAACCAGTGCTTGCGCATGTCGTACGCGTGTTCTTATTTGTGGCCAATCGATCAAACCACATGGAACCAATGGGCACAGACATTGCTACAAAGGGGAAAAAAAACTTGACGTACTCATACACTCACTCCTATACAACACAATAGATGAATAACTCGCCATGGTTGCTACTCTCCATGTTTGCCAGGCTGATGGAGGACCACTTTCCAGGACGCGACTTTTCATCCCAGATTGTATTAGGACTCTGGCACCCCAAGTTCCTGGCCGCCGCCGACAAGTACCTCCCCAGGTTCAGCCGTATCCATATCGGATTCAGTCTCCCCATTGCCCGGGAACACTTCCCACCATCGACGGTCGACGGATATAGCATCAACTTTATGATCCTCTCCACCCCTGCAGGACGACAGTTTGTCAAGGACATGCAGGCGGCTGGAAAGCAGATTTTGACCTGGACTGTCAATGACTCTATAGAAGCTCGCGAGGCTGTCAAGATAGGTGTGGACTATATCCTGACGGACCGGACCAAAGTCCTCAGCGATGTCCTGTACGAGTTTGAGACGTTGGGCAAGGATGGTGTTGATCTGAAATATGCCGCTGAGGCATTTGATACCTGGAGCCGGTGGTCCAAATATGCCTTCTGGAGGACACTCATCTGGATGTTCCTCACTGTCAAGTTCAACAGCGCCACCAAGCAGCTTGACGCTGAACCCGAGAAGATCCTTGTCAAGTGAGCTTTGTCCGTAGTTGTAGATGCTGAGTGCCTAATTATCCTCACTTTTTTTCTTGTTCAAACACTGATTAATACTCAGTCATAATAATTGACGTAGATGATTCCTTTTATTCGATGCTTATGAGAATGGTTTACAAGAAATTCTGCGGCTATCCCATGCCTCCATTGCCTTGATGATTATCATTCCTAAAGCGAAGATTGGACTCACAACAACAACACGACAAAAAGAAACGAAGGGTTAGATGTGACACTTTTTTCATCAAAGCAATTGAACTCGCACCAACAAAGGAAAACAAAAAAGGAAGAAAACACTGCCACAATGATCAAGAGGAAAGAGAAGGCTGAATTAAGTCGCAAGCAAACTCTAACGACACCACGCTCCTATAGTTCTCTCCTTGTCATTGAGAGAAAGTCTATAGTATGAGGGGTGGCACATGCAATCCAGCATCTCACTGTTCCATCCCTTGACGAGGGGGGGTAAAAACAGGACGATGCTGGGGTATTCCCTTTCCTCGAAGCTGAAAACCCCATCGATATTGACTGTATGGATAAGGAGCCCTGTCGAATCATGTGTTGTGCACCAGGTGTAGGATAGAAACGCGAGAAGAGATATAAAGACGGCTGGATTAAGTCGCAAGCGAATCTAGCGACACCACGCTCTACATGGTTACTCTCTTGTCAATAGCGAGAGAACCATGGCATGAGAAGAAGAGAAGTGACAATGTCGCTTCTCTGTCTTTCCCATTGAGGGGTGGTTCAAGCAAACAAGCACCTACAGTTGTCAAAACAAACATGTATGATGCTGAAGGGTTCCATTTTCCTCAGGCCCATGCATCGTATTGACTAGATAGGGATGAGGTGCCTTGTCGCTCGTTTGGGGTCGTTTATCTGCACTCGGTTACAGTGTCTCCTTCGGGTGGGATGTGTTACCTTTGGCCTTGAGTGCTTAAGTTGAGCTTGATGATGTTGGGTTGATTAAAGAGAAAGGATGGTTTCGCGAATGTCGTCAAGCGTGATGTATATCAAGTGCACCTTTACCCCCACTATCCTCGACCTCCGCAACCGACCGGTTGAAGACCAACGACTCTGACGATATCACAAATTACGACAATACGGAACACCTTCAGGAGCAGAGACGCGTTCGAAGGTGGGCTTACACGACACTTCTCTCGATGGCAGATCTGTTCGAGTATCGCGGCACGAATGGATACGGGACCGGGTACCAAAAATCAGAAACAATAGTACAATCTCCACATCTGGAGGATGGCTCGACAACGACCTCCTCCTCAACGACCCGACTTTATCACTCGTCCGAGGAGAAGCCTCGAGTCCTGCGAGCTCCATTCGCAAAAAAATCAGGCGTCACGGGAACCAGGAGAACCGCAAGAAGATGGGTCACAGGATCGACGGTCTACTATTTACGGTGCTGGGAGAACCTAGAAAGTCGGAGGATGTGAAATCGGCGCGGATGAGCATGACACCGAGGGTGCAAAGTACCTGCAGGATGGACTAAACTGATGAAGCTCTTGAAGGACCAACACGACAGGATTCAGGAGCAGCGACCGACAGTTCCTAGACTTGAAATCGAAACGGTCGGGTTACAAATGTTAGGAAGGACACTTGTGGTCTCATCCATAGACTGGCGCGAGCAACCGGTGACGGTGCCTATCGCTGTAGCACAAACCAAGGAGCTGTTTACGGTGCATGTCCCAGCTTCTTTCTGTGATCTCGAGGGTGCGCAAGAACATTGACCGGATTCGGCACCGACAACTTGGGTCGCTGGTAGATGATCTGTCAGACCCATTCACAGCCCCTCCACAATTTCCTTGCCTTCCTCCTACAGCCACAACCCCCATCAAGAAAAAAGACTCTACCAATTGACCATATACCCATAAAAAGTATGATAAATAATAATGATATTGTATGCTATGAAAGGAATGGAATGAGAATATGTTTAAAGGTTGCCAGACTCCTTGGCGAGTGAATAAAAGATGGATGTTGGGTCTGCAAGCAAGTTGGCCGGAGAATCAAACTCGGCCACGCGTCCCTGGTCCAGCACCATAATCCGGTCGCTATCCATCACCGTGTTGATTCTATGGGCGATCGTCAAGATCGTGCAGTCGGCAAACTTTTGACGAATAATCGCCTGAACCAACGCGTCCGTCTCCAGATCAATCGCGGCTGTGGCCTCGTCCAAGACCAACAATGATGTCTTGCGGAGCAACGCACGCGCCAAACAAATCAACTGGCGCTGACCGACCGAGAAGTTGTCTCCTTGCTCCAACACTACCGCATTGAGTCCTCCATCGAGCGTCGAGACATAGTCCTTGAGGTACGAGTCCTCGAGGGCCTGCCAGAGCTCCAGATCTGATTTCGTTCCAGAAGGATCCAAGTTGAAGCGAATGGTGCCTGCAAACAACACGGGATCCTGGGGGATAATCGAGAACCGCGAGCGGACATCGTAAAGTCCCAACGTCGAGATGTCGATACCGTCAACAAAGATCTGTCCCTTGACCGACTCAATGATACGGAAGAGGGACAACGTCAACGAGGACTTGCCGGCACCGGTGCGTCCACAGATACCAATCTTCTCATGCGAACGAATTGAGCAGTTGACGCCGCGGAGGACCAGCTCCAAACCAGGGCGGTAACGAGTCTCGTAGTTGACAAAGTCAACACGACCCTCAGCGGGCCACTCCTGGGGAGGGCGGTGATCTGGAATCGTGTTGGGGGCCTCAGGCGTGAGCTCGACATACTCCTTCAGACGCTCGACGGACACAATGTTGGACTCGATCTCGGTGTACTGACGGACCATCCAGTTCAAGGTCTGGGTAATGCTGAGGGCATACGACAGTGACAGACCAACCAGACCAGGGTCGACGGCAATATGTCTTGCCAATGAGATGACCGACAGGAAGGCAGATCCAAAGATAATGATAGAACTAAGACACTCCAGACGGAAGGCCAACCAACGGTTTCCAGCAATACCGGGGTAGAACGCGCGGAGGTTCTGATCCAAGCGATCTTCGTTGCCGTCAATGAAACGCTTCTGCTGACGGTACGCGCGGATGGTGCTGATACCGCCCAAGGTCTCTTGGAAGTGAGCAAAGACGGGTGAACGGGAGACAGAGTCCAGACGGCGGATCTCTCGAGAGGTTGACAAGAAGTACCTCTGCAACCAGAGGTACACAAAGCTGAAGGGCAAGATGATGATGATGAAACTGGGGGTCGACATGGTCACGACAACCAAGACCGAAATGACCTGGAAGAGCGTGCGCGAGTAGCCAGAGAAGGACCTTGGGAGAACCTCGTCAATGGTTGACTGATCCTTGCTGAAACGGTTCAGGATACGGCCCATAGGGGTGGTGTCAAAGAAGCTCATGGGCGATCGGAGAACGCTATGCAACATATCCTGGTGAAGAACGCGAGCCGAACGGATACCGCAGTAGACTTGAAGGATAATAGACTGGAAGACGGTCAGGAGAGAATATGAGAAACCGAGGAGCGCATAGACACCGATGTAGTACATGGGGCTGCGGGCGTCATTTCCAGAGTCGTTGTCACTGCTCCAGTGAGTAAGCCAGAGAGAGGTCGAAATCGAGGCGGACTGGGAGAGAACCATCGAGAGGAGGTAGGCAATGACGGCAGAGTACGAGCAGGCCTTGGCGTAGGCGAGGTAGACACTCCTACTGACGCTTCCCTGCTTCATCTGTTCCTCTGACATGAGGGCACTGTTCTTGGGTTCAGGAGCCTTGGCGGTGGTACGACTGATGGCAGAGGCAACAGAAGGGCGACGGAGAGTACGAACGCTAGTCGTGCTACGAATACTGTCACGACGAGCCGAGCGAGGAGTGCTTGACAACAAAGGGGTTTCCTCCGCAGGGAAGGCGTCCCTCTCGACCACATCCTCATCCAAATGAACTTCCTGTTCAACCAAAGACTCTGAGTCGTCATCTAAGGTAGCCGCAGCACCCTGGGTGGGGTCGCGTCCAAACTCGCTCACCAGCTGGTAGACCTCGGCCTTCTTTGCCATCAGTTCCTGGAAATTTCCTTGCTCGACAACCTTGCCCTCGCGAAGCATCATGATCTGGGGCGACTGGGACAGGTACTGGATCTGGTGGGTGACAAAGACACGAGTCTTGCCAGCCAACATACCCTTGGGTCCAACAACTTTGTCAAAGATAGTCCTACCGACATGAGCATCCACAGCCGAGAGAGGGTCGTCAAACAGGTAGATATCCGCACGGGCATAGACAGCACGAGCCAACGAGATTCTGGCCTTCTGGCCACCAGACAAGTTGATACCGCGCTCGCCGATCTCGGTCATATCGCCTCCAAGCAACATGTCAAAGTCCTGCTGAAGACAGCAAGCCTCGATAGTCTTTTGGTAGTACTGTGGGTCGTAACGGTTTCCGAACAGAATATTGGCGCGAAGAGTATCGTTCATGATCCATGCTTGCTGGGGGACAAAGGCGACCGATCCACGAATGCGAACCTCTCCAGAGACACGCTCCAAATCACCGCAGAGAGCAGCAATAAGCGAACTCTTTCCTGAACCAACGCGACCAATGACACTAAGGAGGCAGTCCTTCTTGATGGCGATGTTGATGTTTGAGATGACGGGATCAGAGTTCTTGTACCAGCTGTAGGATGCGTCCGTGATCAAAAGCGAGTACTTGTCCGAGGCATCCTGGTTGGAGCCCGAACGGCGACGATCCTCCACAATGATGGCGTTGGGGTCAACCTCAGCACTAGTCAAGAACTTGTAGACACGGCCCAACGCTACATAAGCCTCAATTGACGAACTGGTAGAAAAAACAGAGTGGAATTGGTTAGAGTATTGATTTGTAAGGCCATCCACAGACAGACAATGCAAACGAACAAGACAATGTGTAGTACCTGATGACGCTGGGGAACATGGCGAGAGGGAACTGAAGCAAGTTGAAGAGAGCGATCGAAGGGAAAACAATGTCGGTAGTCATGGGCTTCTTGAGGACTAAAGCGTAGACAGTGAAAGTTGCCAAAGATACCAGGAAGGGAGTGCAGGCCCAGGTGAAACTCTGGACGGCAGAAAGGTAACCGATTTTCTTCATGGTCGCCAGCTCATGGTCGTTCCTAACAGTCAACACCTTCTGCAAGAACGTGCCTTCCCAGGCGTACAGCTTGATAACACGGATACCGTTGAGGATTTCGTTCATCAGTTTGATCCTAGTGTCCTTGTTCTTCATCTGCTGCTGCTGGAAGTTCTTCATGAAGACCGACAGACGAGCGTTGAGGGGGATGGTCAAGATCATGATGGCGACTCCTGCAAAGATGGCCCAGCTCATGGTGTCGTAGAGCAGATACAGGGCAATACCGATCTGGAAGAGTCCACTCCAGACGACGTGCAAGTAGCTGACAAGATCCTGAACACGTTGAGCATCAATCGACATGTGGTTCACAATCTCGCCGACCTATCGGATATAAAACAAAGGGGGTAAAAGATGAGGTGTGAGCACATCATCATGCAGGAGCGGTGTCCTATTGCTTACGATCCTTATTCGAGCAAAGCGAAGCAAAGCGAAGCAAAGCGAAGCAAAGCGAAGCAAAGCGAAGCAAAGCGAAGCAAAGCGAAGCAAAGCGAAGCAAAGCGAAGCAAAGCAATGCAAACACTTACAGTGAACTCCTGACGAGCAGAGTTGGACAAGCGCAGAGACTTTTGATAAATAGCAGTGACCAGTCCAGCGCGGATATGCATGCCGGTTCTGAAGCACAAGTGGAAGTACTGGTGAAGGACAGTTGTCTGGGACAAACTGCAGATGAACATCAAGACGGCGATAGTGTACCCACGATAGAGTGGTTGAGGGTCGTCGGTTTTGTAGCTCATAACAAAGCGCAACATTTCGCGCAAAAGCACGGGCTGCATAAATCCCAAAATGTCGTTCGCCATCTTCCAGACACCTGCAATGTAAAATGGCTTTCCGAATGCCGTCGCGAGTGCCCTCAACAAACTGGGGCTATCAAATTGGGAACGTCAGATGAAATACATGAGGTGAGTCTCTACTACACTTTTTTTCTATCCACCATCGTGTGAAAGAGCATTCATTCCGAGAGGCGACTTACTGTTTCTTCTTGAGCTCTTTTTCCCACGCAGAAGCAAACGTGTTGGACACGTTCTTGGACTGGTCCTCCTTTCTCAATCCCCAGAGGTCGCCCATAGTGAGAGGTTTGGCATAGCCCTTGCGCATCAAAGGTGTTACCCAGTGGAAGGAAGCGATGGAGAAGATGTTGGCATCATCCTCTGGGCATTTTTCCTAAGCAAAGAGAAAGCGTTCCAGACGTGTGAGTCAATACAATTTTCGAAAATAAACATGAGGGAACAGTGCGGCGTTGCAACAGCAAAAGGTATGATGAATGGATCAGAGCAGGGAAAGAAACTGACTAGCACATAGCGCCATTTTCGCCTCCTTGAAATTCCTGCCTCAACACCTTGGCCAAGCGCAACCCTTGGAGTGTCCTTTTTTTACCCCTCTCTTTTTTTTTCATCTAACGCTAAATTGGTCACACAAAACAACCTATGGCAATCCGACGAATCGAATAAAAAACATCCAACAACCCAAAAAAAAAAAAAGGCAATTGGTATAGACTGAGAATGGGGATGACAATCTGGGGTCGACAAGGGAAAAAAAGACTTACGAAACTGTCATCTCCGAGTTGAACACCAGCGTCCTTGCGGAAGCATTCCAAAACAAAGACCAAAAGGGCATCTGCGATCTTGCCGGCAAGGAGTCCAACAGTAACCTGGAGATCCTTTTTCTCATTGAGAATGCTCAGAGGGCAACCAAGGGTCAGGGTACGGAGTTTGACGGCGGAGCTGAGGATGACGAGCAACCAATAGACGAGCAGGACATTGGAAGAGAGGTAGTTCTTTTTGTTTTCGACCACGGTCAGACCAAAGGCCAGGATCAGGGTGGCAATCTCTCCTATGGCGGCGAGAAATTCGAGGCCGATGCCATGGAAGAAGCCGTGCTTGTTGCCAATACGGTCGAGGACCAGACTGACGGTTGAGATGGCGATGAGGGCGACGATTCCTACCTAGTTGACAGAGTTTGCGAACAAAGTATCACCAGTTAGAAACTAAAGGACAGGTCATTGGTGATGGATCAATGGAAAAGGGGGTGCACGCCACCAAAACAATAGCTTAAACAAAGCGTCAGGCTCAATTGATCAGTCCCCAAACAACAACAAGGGGGTGCTACTTGCCTGCTTCAAGGACTGGCGCCAATCAGAGACAGGGTGACGGATGGACTCTTGCTTGGCAAGGCGGACAAGGCGGGGGATACCAGCAAGGACAAGGAAAGCTGCAGGGATCAGCCTGATGAAAGTGTCCTCAAAACACGGCGTAAAGTCGGCAGGGCACTCAGGATCAAATGGACCCTATTGTATATGAACAGAAAGGTACCCATTCCTGTTAGCTCTTTTCTAATGAAGGAGAAGATGAGCACTGAAAGTCTTTCAGTCAGCCGGCTGGGTTGCCATCACTTACCCAGATGCCCTTGGCCTGACACTGCCAAATGGACATTTGTGTGAGATGAATGTGACGAGTGGGCAGGAAAGGTGAATGACCTTGTTTTTCTTTTTGTGCTTCTGCTGCTTATTTGTAGTTGTTTTTTCACACTTCTTGTCTCTCAATGGTGTGGTTATCCGTGTGAACAAGAGTAGAAGGATGAGGAGGACTCTTTTTGTCAATGGGAAGGTAGAGTGGGGAGTTGGGCGGGGAAGAGGGGTAAGAAGAGAAAGGGGGGAGACGGCACAAGAGGAGGAGAGGAGAGGAGAGGCGTGAAGTGAAGGGGAGAGAAGTCGGAAGGCGGAGAAGAAGAAAAAATGGCCACAAGTCCGAATGATTTATACTTTTTATTTTTCAGATTCCTCTTGCGCACTTGCTGCGACATGCTGCTGACAAACGAATCGAACAAATTTTCTTATCAGCACAGTGCAGTGCACAGATATGAGATCCACACCAAACAAAACCCTAAAGAGAGTCTTTCACCTTGAAGCGCTGTAGTAGCATTTTTAACAGTAGCGGGACCAATGGCACGCCAAACACGCGTAATGAACAAGAGCCTACCTTTCTTGCATCCCTCTCTTCTTTTCTCTTCACGCGCAACTGCGGAGAATCCCCGCACACAAAGGCACGCCAGATGGCGAGAATTTCACACCCATGCACACGATACACTACTCTAACCCCATCAAGCATGCATGCACCTTTGCTTCGCAATTTTTGTGTGTCTGTGATTTTTTTTGTTTGTTTGTGTTTCTTATTATCATTTTTTTTTATATTTTTTTTTGCAGCTCAGAGTTTTGCTTGTATATTTACTTGATGAGTGCAGGCTTGGGCATGAAGGTCTTCCTCTTGTTTCCTCCCTTCTTGCCATACATCAACTCGACATAATCCGGTCTTGGCTTGGACTTGTCCAGATCTTCCTTTTTGCTCTTGTTCTTCTTGCTGCCAGCAGTGGCGGCAGGGGTATCTTCATCGTCGTCCACCATGTACTCGTCCTCAGATACTACATCATCGTCTAGGGACTTGAGATCCTTGACTGCAGCCTTGATGCCTCCGTTGAGCTGTAACTTGTAGGCCAACGAGGATTTGGAAGGGTGCGCTGCTCCTCCTGCTCCTGTTCCTGCTCCTGCTCCTGCTGCAGACCTTTTGGAGATGGCAGGGTTGGCTGTGGCGGAAAGGATATCCTTCTTGGGTCCTTTTGAAGAGGAGGAGGTGGCGGAATCGAAGAGGCTGGTTTCGGTGGTCTTGGTAAGGGAGAGGACGGCCTTTTCCTTGCGGGTTGGGCGCTTGAAGAACTTTGCTGACTTTCCCATTGCGGCTGTGTGTTGTTGTAGTTGATGTGTTTGTCCGTGGGAGATGAATGCGTATGTGTTGAAGGAGTTTAACTCTTACAACTGTCAAAAAAAAAAAAAGGCTGTTTACCTGATTGTGACCGTCTCTTGTTCTCTCAGGATCAATTGACAACTGAGGGGACCTGAAGGCTTTCTCAGCCGAAAAAGGAAAGCGCGGGTGTGCCCCGCGCGTCATAAGGACACACGCCTTCTGCTCAGAGTTCTTTCTCTTCTTTCTCTTCCTTCTTTCCTTCTTCACTCACTTCCATTCAACCATGGCGACATTCATCACTGACAAGGTACTACACATCAACAACGACCTCGTCCAGTTGTTCCACCTCGACACACAGGCACTCCTCGAGGACCAGCACCCCCACGCAAACAATTCTACCACCTCCACTCTTAAGACTACACCAAGGCCTTCCTCGTCAAAGAAGGATACGTCAGCCAACCCTGCCGAGCAAGCTGACCATGCCCTCCTGACAGGTCTGCGCGATGCCGTTGGGCTTCTCGATCTTCGCTCAGGAGCCGTCCCTCCCATGGAACGGGCTTTGCTCGCGATCCAAAAGGTCGAGGTGCTGGCCAAAAGCTTCGGCTCCGGCTCCAAGGAGGGAGGAGGAGACGAGGCAGCAAACCTGGAGCATCTCTTCTTGGCAAAGGCCACCGCAACCGTCTACCTCAACCTGCTCGACATTATCCTGAATGCCACTTTGCCCTTGGCCACCGAGATGGAGTATTGGCAATCGCTGCAGGACAGCTCCTCCTGGCGAATTCTTTACATCCTCCAGAGTAAGATATCTCCAAAAGGACCCCCGAACTAATAATGACGTTATAATACTAGTCCGATGACTAACCGTGGGAATATCGTGTTTTTTTTTAGCCTCGCCTTACCGACTCTTCTCATTGACAAGATCCGTCGCCCTGACGACCAAGGAACATATCGACTCACTCATCGCCACCAGCCAAGAATCAGAAGGCGCCAACCACATCCTGCAATTGATCAAGTACTTCCCAACATTCCTTAACAACCACCTGATCTCTCAGCCCGTCTCGTTCCCTCTGGCGATTCATTACGAGATCAGTCACCACCGCAAGCAGTTGCAGAGGATCCGGGAGTACCAGGCGGAATGTCTGGGTCTCCTTGCTGAGCAGGGGTTGAACCTGGACCCGGAGCATTTGGAGGATTCTATTACTCCCTCGGAATCATCGAGTTCTATGGTGAGAGCGAGTGGAGCAAGTAACGACATTGCTCAGGCACAGGCGTTCGTCCAGGAGCAGATTTCAAAGACTGTCTGTCTCATGGAGCGCGTCCTCGACAAGGCCTCCAAGGACACACACCACTTCACCAACCACCAACAACAAAAGGTCTCCTCCAAGAAAGTAACGCGATCTCTCACCATGCTCGGAAACCTTCAAGGGGTCTCCAATCTCAACAACGATGAAATGCTGGCCCATCTCAAGAACCTGATCACAGTTCAGATCCCGCGCTATGTTGAAGAGACAGAGGGCCAAGCACGTCAATTCCAACGCCCTTCGTGGTTGACCAGGATCTGGATCTCGGCCTTGATCGGTTACTTTGGACTCAAGTACGGTATCCAGTACATCAGCGAACACCGTGCTGATCTGGATGAAATGCTGGAGGAGGCTTGGGATACTGCCAAGCGGTTCGTGACGGATTGGGTTTGGGAGCCCTCCGTCCGTATCATGAACATTATCCGACATTCTGATGATCAAGGTTCCCTCCAGATGCTCGGAAACGAAAGTCTCCAATCTGACATTGCCGTAAGAAATTCCTTGTTATATTATGTTTTTACACCATCGACTTTTTTTTACATGGGGCCCATGTTCTGGCATTAATACTGATACTTTTTTTCTATTTTGTCCGCCTTATGAAACAGAGTTTGGAACGGATGGTTCTTGCCTTCGGAAGGGACAACTACAACCTGGGACTGGACGAGTTGGAGGCACTGTCCAAGGCTGTTCATAACGGAGATATTTCTGTTATCATGCGAGCCTACGAAAACGAGCTCAAGGTAAGCCCTCTTCTTCCCCTCCCCATTGTCGTGACAAATGGGTGGCGTAATAGTCATATATCACTCTCGCTCAAAAACTGATAATCGCTTCATTGAAATATCTATGAACGAAAAATAGACTCCATTGAAGGGCGCAGTGGCAGGTCACCTAGTGCAAACCCTCCTAATCCAAATCCAAAAGACAAAAGTCGATGTCGAAGTCGCCATGGCCGCATTGGACAAACTCCTCAAGGCCAACGAACTCAACTTTGCATTCCTGGCCGTCGGACCCAGTTTATTGCTCCTCTGGGCGGTCTCGGCACAAGCCAAGAGCTCATGGCAGCGGATTGCGGGAAAGAACTTGGGGATTGTTTCGATCCAGATGCGGAACTCGTTGAGACAGGTTGAGAGGCTGTTGAACCTTGCCTCGACTGATGGCGACTCGCACGCCAAGGCTACTGAGAGATCAAAGGCTGTCAAGAAGATAAGCCAGGACAGCGAGTACGACGACCTCCTCTCCATCACCAGCTCACCCGCCATGACTCCCTCCTCAGACCTGACAACCGAGCCCTTGACGAACTCGTTGTCGGCCTTGCCCTCGACAATGACCTCCGAGAAGCTTGACAGGATCAGGGCCAAGAATGGAAAAGTCCCTTACAAGACCCAAGGCCTCATCCTGTGTGAAGTGCATCTCCTCAGGACATTTGCGGCGCGTCTGACAAGGAATGAGGGGCTGCGGGATAAAGTCTTGGAGGATCTGCGCGAGATTGAGGAGAGTTCGCTTACAGTCCATCAGCGTTTGAGGACCACCAAGCGCATGTATAGAACTTATGGCTTCCTGGGTTTGAACAATTGAACGTAGCTTTTTCACAATCGACGTGTCATGGGATAAATGATATAGCTATTGTTTTCATTTTTCATTTTCATTTTCCTTTTATTGTTGCTGTGAATGTCCGTGGAGACATGCTCATATCCTGAGAGTGGCGGTATCAAAGACATTATTCGTCCTTGATCCCTCTCCTGCTCAGTCACTGCTGTTTCATCACTTGGACACTGCACTGTTGATCATTTTCTGCTTGAGCTCACCTACAGGTTTTGCAAATACAAAGATAGGTTAGATCAGCTGCATGCTGTGTCGTGTGAAAGCAAAAGAGCCCGCTCAAGCAAGCGTACAAATCACCTTGTCCCAAGAAGTGCACCAAACTTACCAAACTCTTCATCACTTAGCGGTCCAAACCTGATGGAATTGTTGGCCGGGTAGTTCTCAAAAAGACTATTCTCCGTGATCGAGAGCTGGGACCGCTGCTGAGTCAACTTCGCGAAGATGGTGTTCTCGTTACGGTACATGCGATAGGCTTCCTTGTTGACCGCCTGCTTCTCGACGATGGTATCAAGGACGCACTTTTTGAACACCGCCTTGATAAAGTGGAGGACGTGGAAGAGGTAATCCCGATGAGGTCGCCATTGCGGGAATTGGTATTGGAGGGCGAGTTGGCCGTGGTTGTCGATCAGTGGGTGCCACATGTCGCTCAGAAAGTGCACTGTTGGACGACTGTCGGGGTAGTCGTTTGGGATGGTCAATTGGAACTTGAACACCGCATTACGGTAGTAGCCCTTGTGCACGAAAAGAGTACCAAACCACACTGTTATAGTCCACGATATGATCCAGTTAAACGCATGTTGTAAAACAGAGAGAAGGTGGCGCTGGTCAGTCGAGTGTGATGATAAAAAAAGTGGCATCATCCAAGATATCAGGCTACATCAGGATAGGGCACCACTTTGTCCTGCTGTCCTTCCTCCTGGCTTCCTTTTGCAATGTACTCTCACGCGTCCTTTCTCCACGTCTCCCCCTTTTTTGCTTTCTTTTATCCCTTGTCGAAGTTCCTGTGGTCAGTCCAGAAACAAACATATTCCATTGGCAAAAATATTAATCTCGGGGTGATTTTGTTGAAGTAAATAAGCTTGTGTTCCTTTTTGCCTCTCTTCATTCGTAATACTGTCCTTGTCCTTGTCCTCTTTGTGTTCGCTTCCCGTGCTTCCGTTTTTTTTCGTGCTTCCGCGCGTTGCAACTTACAATTCATGTTGTCGGCTGCTGGCATGACATACAGTCCTGAAGGACAGTGGTGAGGGTTCCGAAGGTTTGTGCTAGATATATAATCGAATGACAAGAACGTAAAAGCATAGCCGTGGCGGTGTGAGAAAAAGTAAAAAAGGGAAAGAAGGGGGGTAAAGCTGATAGAGCTGTCCGGCTCTTTTCAAAGAAAGAGCCAGTCTAAAGAAAGCGAGAGACTGGGATCTGCTGCTCCCTTCTCTGTCCACGGGTCAAGCTCACAGGCTACCAACCATCCATACTTACAATTCAATCATGAGTTCGTATCGACGGAAAAAATCTGAAAACAGCTGTGGCCGCGCTGCAGCCGATGGTCTGGCAGAGGCATATCGCTGGTTCTGGTGCTGGTTTTGGTTCTGGTTCTGATACTGTTGGTGTTGCCCTTGCTGGTCCTGGTGGTCTATTGAGTTGCCGTACGTATCTTGGTGAGAGGAAGTGAAGGAGGAGGCAGCCAGATGGTGATGCTGGGGCTGTGGCTGGAAGATGGGTTGCTGCTGCGAGGAGACGACTCCGCCCATGACGGCGCTGCTTGTCCTTGATCGCGGTTGAAAGATACTCATTGAAGTGTTGTTGGTGAAATGAATAAAAAAGTGGAAAAGAAGGAATGGAAGTGAGCAGAGGGAGGGTTGTTGAGTATGATTGGAAATGTGTGGAAATAGAAGAAAGAAGGAAGAGTAAAGTCTGGCTGTGGGAATCAGGTAGCGAATGAAGCGAGATGACAAGCTTGAAAAAGAGGAGAAAATGAGACGAGAGGAAGAGCGGAAAAAGGTGAAGAAGGGAGGAAGGAAAGTGAAAAGTGTAAGGGAAAGGAAAGAGTGGAGCGAAAAGAAGAGAAAAGAAGAAAAACTACTTGGAAGTCCTTCAGGGACACAGTCAAGAAGGTCAATTCGCGCTCTCAAGTTGTCCCTCTGACCTGTGTGGCTGACTGGCATGTCAGGCACGCAGACTCACACTCACGCTCTCCACACGAACACAAATTTGATCGATGCTACCTTCGCACCAAGTTCACACAGCCCTTTGCTGTGACCTACTCCCCCTTGATTCATGTGTGTTGTTCTTTCTATTTTATTTTATGCACAGAGACGGACTAGTCTTCAATTGACATAATGTAGCAAGGAGGGCTACTCGTCGGCAAAGCCTACTCGCTTCTTGCCGTCCCCAGGTTCACCCTCCCCAGACTGGCGCTTCGATGGCTTACTCTCCGTCGTCGATGTAGCTCCACCCTCAGTTTCTTCGTCCTCCTTGGGCATCTTGTACTCTCGTGCAAACCGGTACAGATCCTCATTTGGATCCTCATTCTCAAGATATCGCTCCTGTACATCGTGCACCGAGTTGTCCCACTCGGATCCTGTGCGCATCGCTGTCATAAAGATACTCTCGTTTGCCTCCTCCAGTCCTCCAAACACATATCCGCTTGCCTTGTCGATCGCACGGACCACCTTCGTCACCGACTCCTTGTCCTGAATGCACAGCGTCTCAAAGCCCACCAACGCAAAGTCCTCGATCAATTCACACATGGCCTCGTTTAGCTGCTGAAAACGTTTCATGAAGGGATCCTGGTTCAGGTGGAACTTCAAGTAGCTGAGGTCAGCCACATTGGTGTAGAAATCCAGCGCCATAGGTAGCCGTCCATACGTCTCGATCAGGTCGACCTTGGAGAGAACATTCACATGAGGGAGTTCCAGCTGGAGCATCGTCTTCAGTGAAAGAAGCAACACTGAGATGTACTTGGCCGCGTCCGTGCAGTAATGGGAGTCCACCAGGTGTACGCAGCACAGCTAACAGCCCAGAAGAGTTGCACATTAATAATGTGCCCAGTAAATATTTTTTCTTCCGCAGTGTGAGTGTTAAACAAATCGACTCAGCTTACCCTGTATCCCAACTTCTCCAATCTGTTGAGGATCCGCTTCATGGCGTCGTTGTGTGTATAAAGCTCAACCTGTCCCGGGCAGTCAAAGACGATGTAATCGTCTCCGCAGGCTTTCAGCTTTTCCTCGAGCCACTCCATGTTGTCCGCCAGATACTCCATGCAATAGATAATGCCTCCGTTGGGACCCAGTTGCAGATTCTCCATTGTGTCCTCCAACGAAATCAGCTCCAGAATCGAAATGTCAGTCGGATATGGAACAATCTCATTGGCAGGGTCCAGGTTAACGATAGTTGTCTTCCTACAACCAGGACAACATGCTGCATGTTAATATCCAGTCGATCAAACTCTCAGTGCACCATGAAAATGAGAATTACATGGAAACAAAGCGACGCTTACCTTTCCATGCCGTTGAGGAACTGATACATTCCATTGCAGTATGTCGTCTTTCCTGACCCTGGAGGTCCAATAACTACCTGAAAAATGCGATCAGCACGTCCGCAACAGAGAAAAGGTCATGGTGGCGCATTAGTTTCTTCCTTCTTTTCTTCTTCTGGTGTTCGTGGTCCATGGCGTTCACTCGGGGTGGAGTATGTTGTATTCTTGTTCTCCTCTTTGCACCTGAAGTCCATCGACCTGTTCGTTTTACCTGTGCGAATGGCATTTCTGTTTCGTTATGGTCTGCGGAGAAATGGGAGGAGAGATCGTCTGCCGTGGAAAACTTCAGAAGGTTAGAAAGCTTTATACCTGGAGCGATGCACGTGATCATTCGGCGAAGCTGGATCTTTTTTTTTTCCCTTATCCCCTATCCAAAGACAGGGACTGAAGGCGTTGATGTCCTCTTGACGGCCGTTTAGTTCGATTGCAAGTACCCTCAGAAAGTATAGCTCGTCCTAGACGACTACGGCCACGTTGCTAAGATCATTGGCAACTGCTCGATTTTGGTGTCGCAAGTGGGTGACAAATACAAGCCGCTCGCTGTTCACTTTGTATATGAGGCCTGGTGATCGTTGATTCTTGGACTCTCCTTGACAGTACTCACTGGCAAATGGGATCTAAAATATATGAGGGCGTAGCTGTCTCCTACTCACATACCTCCTTCGTTCACACTAGATATCGTTGTGTTAGTTTGCTGGGGTACCCGCACAAGATGTGCGTGCAAAGTTACCTTGCTTCTCTGTGCAAAATAGAACTCTTCGAAAGAGAAGAAAGCGGGGGGGAGGACATTTATGCATGCATCCAAGATACAACACTCAACATACAACAACAAACAACTGTTTCCTATTGCGCACCCCCCTTCTTCTTCCAATTAGCTTCACGACAGAAACTAACCCTCATTTTTACACCCAAGAATGGATGTTACCCCTTGTTTTTCTGCTGTTCTTCTTGGCTGGTTAGTATGTGGAACAAGTGCTTCCGTTGCCTGACCATTGTGCCACTCGCTCTTCCTTTCTCTTTCTTTCAAGTTCCCACTCTCCAACGCCTATTCTCTTTCTTTCTCGTTTCTTTCTTTCTCTTTACCTCTTCCCTCTCGCTCCACCTCCATCAACCCTCGCACCTCCCAACAGAACAGCCACCCATCCCATCGCGATACATCAGAACAAAACACTACTAGGAACACCAATGTCAAGCGCCAAGCAGGACGTATCCACAGCCGAGCTGGGTCAGGTTGACCCACGGTCCTCAATCGACGGCGACGAATCAACATCACTCTTACCTACCCAGCGTCAACAAAAGCAACCCCCTGGCAACAACAACAATGGTGGCAAGCGATTGAGCACCGCCAGCAACGGCAGCAATCACTCCCTCTCCGAGAAGGCAAGAAAGAAGATCATTATTACCCTCACCACTATTTCTGGAGCTTTGCTCGTCATCCTCGCCTTTACTCTCATTGGCAAGGTCGGCGACCCTCCAGGTATGTGCATACATGCCTTCTTCATCTGTGACGATCAAAGAAAAGCCTTGTTTTTCTTTTACAAAGAATACATATCTCACCATTGGTACCACATACTTCTACGTAGTCATCGAGAAGAACAGACCGGTGCTGATCAAGGCCAAGAATGGAGCAGTTGCAGCCGAGGAGATCCATTGCTCAGAGATTGGTGTTGAAGGTAACAATCCTCGTTGTTCGCACAAAAGAAGACTTTCATTGTCAGGTGTACCATGGGAGAGAACGTGAGGCGCTAATTGTTTATTTCCTATTTCATGTTTGACCCCTTATTTTGTTTACCAGTGTTGAAGGAGGGAGGAAACGCAGTGGATGCAGCGATTGCCTCTTGTCTGTGCATCGGTACCATCAACTCATTCTCGGCCGGTATTGGCGGAGGAGGGTTTATGGCCATCCGTCTACCCAATGGGACAGTCGAGACGATCGACTTTCGCGAGACTGCTCCTGCAGGGGCCTACTCGACCATGTTCAAGAAGGACCCGATGCTCGCCCAACTTGGTGGACTGTCAGTCGCAGTGCCCGGTGAAATCAGGGGTCTCGAGTTGGCACACAAGCGCCATGGCACACTGCCCTGGAAGAGGCTGTTTGCGCCCTCTGTCAAGATGGCCAGGGAGGGATGGGCGGTTGGTCCTGAGCTTGCTAATCGCATCCAGAGGGTACGCGAGATGATGGAGACTGAGCCAGACTGGAAGCATGTGTTTGCGTCATCGGATGGTGTTGCACTGGTGGAAGGACAGTGGATCAAGCGTGAGGCCCTTGCAGACACGTTGGAGAAGATTGGTGAAGAGGGAGCGGATGCGTTTTATACGGGTGCGATTGCCCAGAGGATTGTCGACCATGTGCAAAAGCATGGAGGCATCATGACCATGGACGACATGAAGGGTTACAAACCCTTGGTCAAGGAGCCCGTTTTCGGATACTACCAAGGTCGCAAGGTGTACACGTCCCCGGCACCGACCAGTGGACCAGCACTCATCAGCATCCTCAACATTCTCGAGCGATACAACATGGGCAAATACAAGCAGGATATCAACATTGAAACCCAACGCTTTATCGAAGCCATGAAGTGTACGTACTTTTCTCTCCCTCTCGCACTGTTTTCTTAATGGTATTTATACTTTCTTGACGCCCTCGGTTACTAACACGCGTTCTTACCGCTAATTGATTGATACAGTCGGTTTTGCACAGAGGACTGAGCTGGGCGACCCCGACTTTACCGATCTCACGAGCATCGTCAAGTCAATGATCTCCAAAGACACAGCATCAGCCATCCGCGCCAACATCTCCGATACACGCACATTCCCAGTAGAGTACTACAACCCCCACTGGGGCCCGATCGACAACCACGGCACGACACACATGTCGACAGTAGACAGGGATGACATGGCTGTAGCATTGACCTCGACTGTCAATCTCTTGTTTGGTTCCAAGCTGCTGGACCCGAAAACGGGCGTGATCCTGAACAATGAGATGGACGACTTTTCGATTCCCGGACATGCGAATGCCTTTGGACTGCAGCCCTCGCCCTTCAATTACCCTGAGTCTGGCAAGAGACCCTTGTCGTCGTGTGTGCCAACTATTGTTGAGCGGGATGGCAAGTTTGAGATGTCTCTTGGTGGAAGTGGAGGTTCCCGGATCTTGACCGCTGTTCTGCAGGTAAGATTGCGCACTCAGAGAGGGAGAGAGAGAAAGAAGAGAAGGCGCGTGCGTAGTGGGTGTAGTGGCGATGGATGGTGACAGTTGAAGAACAAGAGAAAAGGAGAAAATAGGATAGGATGGGAAAAGATGAAACGAGTGGTTGCTGCGGTGTTTGATTGATTGTGCAAGGGTGGGTGTTGGATGGTGATGGTGTGATTGCTTGAATACCGTGCAGAGAGAGAGATGGGAAAACTAATTATTGCTTCCCTTACTATCTATCCTCTTCTCTCTTCTTTCTTCTCCCTTTTGGTTCAATCTCTCTTTTTTCCTCCCCTCTCTCTTCTTTTTTTGCATGATGTGCATTGCCGTTACCTCTTTTTCTTCTTTCCGCTGGGGGGTAAAAAAAAACACAACAACCACATTGTTAAGACGATGCTGAATGTGTACAACTATGACCTCAATATCATGGAGGCGATTGAGAACCCCCGAATCCACCACCAGTTAATGCCGCATGTGGTCGATATCGAGGCGGGATACCCAGAAGGCGAGATTGCCTACCTCAGATCGGTTGGACACAATGTCACGATCTTTGACCGTGCACTGGCTAAAGCTGAGATCCAGGCCGTCATGCGCCAGGCTGATGGATTTGTCTATGCTTCCAGTGATACTCGCAAGCATGGCATTGCAGCCGGGTACTAAGTTAGCAATGTTGCAAGAGAGATATGTAAATAGCGAATAACAAATACCAGTTTATGTGCAGAACAGAATGAGGGAATGTGCTGCAGCTGTTGTGGTCAGGGAATGAACATGATGCGTGTGGCGTGAGTGGGTGAGTTGTGCGTCAGAGTGTCGGTGTGTCAGTGTGTCGGTGTAGGGAGTAATTGAGTATGGCGGGATGTATGTTTTGGGCATGGGGTGTGTCCATGTGGGCCAAAGCCAAACTCTATATATCATTCTGCTGGGGATGCTGATGATGATGATGATGTCCTTTCAATAAGGGCTGCTGCTGAACACAAACAACGACGACCAGAGGGACACACAAACACACAGAGACACAACAAAACACGCGAAGTGCATGGGATTCAATGGGGGCAATGACATGCCTGCCATCACACACGAAAAAATCTTCTCTCTCTCTCTCTCTCTCTCTCTCTCTCCCTCGCCACTACAAACTCCGTCTCTCTTCACGTCCTTCCCTTTTCCCTTCCCTTCCCTTCCCTTCCTTCCCTTCCCCTTCACTTCCCTCACCCTTTATCCCTTGTGGTTCTTGTTCTTCTTCTTCCTCTTCCCTTTTCTTCTCACCTCTTCTTCTTCCTTCCTTCTTCTCTTCTCTCTTTCCTTCCCCCATCCCTAACAACAACTACTCCCTTCATTACCAACCAACCAACTCAAAGAGTACATTCAAATGGCGGACAACCCCATCCCTGGCGACAAATATGTCCGTACACTCTCTCACTACCTCCGCTCAAACCAGCGTAGACTGCTCCCACCAACACCGCCACCAGTCCCCGCCATACCCGCCTCCCTCGCCGCCACCACCGCCGCACAAGCCCGCTCCCTAGTCACCCCTGCCGACCCCATGGCCGCCGCATACGAAAACATGATTTCCTCAATATGGTCCGCCACCGCAGCAGTCGTCAACTCCATCACCCCTCTAACAGACAGACCCCTCTCGCCTCAGGAACGAGATATCTACACTGGCGCATGGGACGGCACTGGAGCTATCCTCCCTGACTCGAACCCATCCGAACGTCAACTCTACCTCTCAGCCCAGCTTCGCTCACCCATCCTCCCCCTCGACCTCTACTACCTCCTCTACCTGCTCGAGCGGTTTGAACAGGTCGGAATCGACCTCGAAGGCTGGAAAGGCACCACTGTCAAACCCGTGGGAGACTCGAAACCGCGCGTCATCATGCAGGACAACTCCCAAAAGAGACACTCAATTGCCATTGTCGCTCCCGCTGGCGTGAACAACTCGGGCCTCCCCAACTCTACCGGCTTTTCTCCCTTCCAACCCCCCGCAGCAGCAACTAACGGCGGGAATGCAGCTACTACTTCTGGTCAGAAATCCAGCAGACCTGAATCTATTCGCTCCTTCCAGTCTGCTGCCCTGTCGACGTTGACTTTGATCACAGGGTGGAAGCAGTGGTCAACGGCAGCCAATTCGGGCTCGAGCAACCTCACCATAACCGACGACATCCATTTTATTCAAAAGTTTATGCGACACATACCCAGTCTGAGACTCTGTGCCAAGATACCGCCAGGAGACCAGTTTCAGGGCAAGGGCAGGATCGAAGGCTTTCAGGCAGAGGCCATCCTGACTCTGTTCAACCACGGACGCCCAGTACCAACACAAGGCAGCAGCAGCAGTACCAGTAAAAGCGGCAACAACGGGGATTCTACTTCCAACGGCGACGATACACTCCTCTTGCTCCCCCTTGCTGCAACCTTCCCAGCTCTCACACATTTGGAATTGCATAAAATCCCTCCAGATTGTGTCGAAGGATGGGAAGTGTTGATGAAACAGCTCAAATCCCTGGTCATCATTCAGTCAGGCATAGAAGACGTGTACGACATCATGGTCAAGTCGGTGATCGATAGCGAGCGTCGCAGGCGTCAACGAATATCGCGGGAGAAGAGTCGGGCCGTCCTAATCAAGAAGGAGCAACAGGAGGCGCTCAAGGACGCCGCATTGACTTCGCAAGAGCTCGCAATCGACCCTACTCCGCAAGACGGGACCGCCAGTAACGGATCTGCTTCGTCTTCATCGGACGCATCAGGAGCAGGATCAGATTCTTTGGAATCGGACGCAGTGATCTTGTCCTCCCTCAAGATGTGGCCTCTCCTCCGCCATCTCTCTCTCTCGGACAACTCGCTCCCTACATTGGCGCATTACGACACTTTTGTTCACACTCAGTCGATCGTCAGTCTGGACCTCTCGCACAACCTGTTCCTCTCGCCGCCCTCAGCGCTTATTCACCTGCACAACCTGCACAACTTGAATCTGTCTTACAACATGATTTCGGGTGTTCAGTCGATTTATCAGATTCTAGGAAACATTGCTATCCTCGACTTGCGTGGCAACCGTCTGGAGAGCCTCTCAGGACTGGAGAGACTCTGGAATCTGGAGAAAGTGGATGTCAGAGAGAACCACCTGGACGAGGCTGCCGAAGTGGGCCGCTTGGCCGCCCTGCCCGGTATCCGCGAGGTGTGGTCACAGAGGAACCCGTTCTGCATGATCCAGGTAAATTTTGATGGTCAAACAACCTGCCACTATAGTTTGGTTTAATAGCACCTTGTTGACAAGCTTTGTTGTTTCTATTTTGGATAGCCCAAATATCGTCTGGAGATTCTTGCAGTGTTTAAGGCAAATGGACATGATCTTATGTTGGATGGATCATTTGCGTCGTTTAACGAGAAGCGCCTGCTTGCGAACATAAGCCCGACTTCATTCTCGACAACCATCTCCAGTATCAACAATGTGGCGAATATACCCTCTGCATCTGCGCCCATTGCCACCTTTGCCAAGGAGCTTGTCCGTCCCGAGCCCATCCGCCATTCTCGAGCACTATCCTCCAATGCAGACGAGGTCCTGAATGCTGCTACGTTATCGCCTCCTGGCGCCAGTAGCTCGTCACCCGTTCCCAAACTGGCGAAAAAGAAGCTCGTTAAATCAACGAAACGACTCGAGCGTGTCGTCAATCTGGACAGCAACCACGTAGGGGAGGCCGTGCCGCCAGGAGCAGACGATGATGTCAAAGGGGTGAGGAACCTGGAGAGCGACGAAGACAACGGTAGCGGTCAGTTGCCAGAGTCCAAGCTCGCATCGCCTGTTGTTCCTGGCAAGAAGAAGAAAAAGAAGGTGACAAAGTCATCGCCTGCTGAGGGAGCTGGAGAGTCAAAGGATGTTGGCCATGGAAACGGCGAGCTGAAGGAGAAGGAAAAGATCAAGAAGAGGGTTCCCAAGAAGAAGGTTGTGGCTGGTGTGGCTGCGGCGGCAACAGCCAGCGTGGCAGAGGTTGGTGCGCCTGTGGCTGTGAGTTTTGCAGGGGACGAGGAGGATCCTACGATCGACCATTCTCTCTGCCAAGACGATCACCACGTTCATCGACATCGTTTGGCCCATCTGGAAAAGTCGATTGCTTCCAGGCAATTGGAACGAGCTCATACATCGTTCGCGCCACTTGTGGCACCCCTGGCAACAGCTCCATCCCAGCACCAACGACACCCCTCCAGAGGCATTTTGAAACGCAACCCGACGATGCCTGTCAACGGCAGTGGCGCGATCTCGCCCAGAATGAGGCCCTCCTCGCCGATTGGATCGTTTTGTTCGGATGATGGTGGTGCGGATGGCTATCGAAGGAGGATTGAGGCGATGCGCAACGAGGCAGGCAAGAACTGGCTGATGGTCTTGGCAGAGATGGACAAGGATATTGTGCAGCAGGAGGAGTATGCACGCGAGAACAATTCTCATTAATCTCTCCTACTTGTTTTTGCTAGCATAATCTTGATACGCCTATTACATCCTACCATTCCTCACTCTCGCGTTTGTCCTTGATGTCGAATGCGACTAAAAACGCGTGTGAAAGCGGACTGCGAAATGTGATGTCCCCAATATTTCAAAACACACTTTAAAAAAAAAGAAAAAAACGCAAGCTTAGCTTTGGGTTCATACATCACCTTCACAGCATGGCGGAATTCGAGCAAGTCAACACGGCATTCCTTGCATGGCTCGCAGCCAACGGAGCCACAGTCTCAAATTCAATTGCCCTCCAGGACTATTCTGCCGAAAGTGCCGGTCGTGGAGTCATTGCCGTTGCCGACATCAATGTAAAACCACGAAAAGAACATCTTCAGAAGAAGAAAAAAAAGTCGATAGACGATAGGCAAGCTTATGTGACAGGAGCCTGAAGCAATTTTTGGTACTGACAGTGTTGCAAAAACGAACCCACCCACACCCTTTTTTTCCGTTTTTTGTAGACAGATGAGGAGCTTTTCTCGATCCCTCGGCCATTGCTTCTCTCGCCCGAGACGTCCGAGTTGGCCAAGAAGCTGGATCTGACGACACTTGAAGGATGGAACCCGTTGATGATCTGTATGATTTATGAATATGGCCGTGGAGCTGCTTCTCACTGGAAGCCATACTTTGGTAAGTATGCAGTACGCTGAAAAGAATTTTTTTGTTTGTACAGGATGGGTACCCGATTGGGGCTGTTGTAACTAACTTTTGGTACGTTTTTATTGTGTTGGCTGATAGATATTTTGCCAATGGAGTTCTCGACGCCAATGTTCTGGAGTGCAGAGGAACTGAAGGAGCTTGCAGGGACTGGAGTCATCGGTAAACAACACATACTCGAACCCCCCCCCCCCCCCCCCCCCTGGACACTATCACGCACTTGGGCCCGCCCCTCCGCTTCTCGAGGATATGGGAGAGGAAACTAACATTTAAACATTGAATATTCAAAATACAAAAATCATAGACAAGATCGGTCGGGAGGAGGCAGAATCGATCTTCAAGGAAAAGTTATGGCCATTGATCAGCGCACACCCAGACCTGTTCCCTACGACCGAACAACAGGACAAGGAGGCAGGATTCTTGAATGTCTTCCATCGGATGGGCTCGTTGATTATGGCGTATGCGTTCCACGATACGCTTCCGGACAAGGATGAGGATTCGGATATGGATTCGGATGATGAGGATGATGAGGAAGAGGAGGAGAAGGTTAATGTGTCTATGGTTCCCATGGCTGATATGCTCAACCACAAGACCGGACACAACAACGTAAGGTCTTCTTGATTGTGCACCCTTTTTTGTGGAATTTGGAGGAATGTGTGGTTTTGTTACGGGAACAACTTGCGATTACTAACGCTTTTTTGTAATGCAACCTTTATCATAATAGGCAAGGTTGTTCCACGAGAAGGATTGCTTGAGGATGGTCGCTATCAAGCCCATCAAGAATGGACAACAGATCGTATGTATCATGGACGCCAATTGATTAACGACGATCGTATCGGAAGCATTGGTGTCTCTCACTGACCTTTTCTACTCTCCTTTTTTCGACATTCGCAGTACAACACATATGGCGAACTTTGCAACGCAGGTAGGCTATTCATTCTCGATTACAGGCATAGGCGACTTGGTGTAAGATCGATAACCGAAAATGCTGTCCTTTATTAACTCTGATAATCTCCGTTCTCCTCCATAGATCTGTTGAGAAAGTACGGATTTGTGGATGTTCCCAACCCAAACAACATTGCAGAGATCAGCGGCGAATCGGTGGTGGCCAAGTGCACCGCTGCAGATGATAATGGAAAGGACGAGAAGGTTGAATTCCTCCTTGAACAGGACGGCCTCGAAGAGTAAGTTTCTCCTCTTTTTTTTTTTTTTTTTTTTGACTCTGCCTCACACAAGTTGTTTTTTATGCGAAGATATCGTGTATTAATTTACCATTGTGTTTATCGCACCTTTTTTTTTTTTTTTTTTTTTTTTTTTTTGGGAACTTTGCAGCTTCTTCATCCTGGAAGCAGGCGGCGAGATCCCCGAGGAACTGATTGGATGTGCAAAGATTCTGATGATGCCGATTGACGAGTTCAAGACGACGGTTATTGAAGGCAAGAAACTGCCAAACACAAAACTCACGGTCGAGGTTCAAAAGGTCCTGCGGGAACTTCTCGAGGTCAAGTTGGCTGAATATCCTTCTTCCGCCAAGGTAAAAAAAAAACTGCTCATTTCTGTGGACTATGCGTGCTTGAAAGGAGTTACCCTTTTTGTTGTTGTGGATGGTGATTTACCCCCCTCCCCCCCCCTTTGCTGACACTATTTACTCTTTCTTCGCGGGAAAAAAAATGTACACGTGTAAAAATCTAGGAGGACAAGGCGCTGTTGAAGCAAGCTACTGGCACCATCCCCGAACGGACACGCAACGCCGTCGTCGTCCGGTCAGGTGAACGCGAAATCGTGCAGAGTGTACTGGATCAAGTCAAGAAGTGGAGACCCCCACCACCCCCTCCTGCTGCTTCAACTGGAAAGCAGAAGGGTAATGGGAAGGGACAGCCACCAAGCAAGGGCAAGAAGCCTTATCAGAAGAAGTAGACTGAACATACACAATTATTTTTTTGCATGCATAAACACACTAATACATTATATTTGTCAAAACTCGAAAAGAATTACATTATCTCGCACTAAAAAAACTCGTGTCAGAAATCTCAACCTTGGAGCTGAGCCTTAAGCTGGTTAACTTCCTCCTGGAGCTTCTCACGGGCCTCGCGCTCATCAGAGAGCTCCTTCTTGACACGATCAAGTTCCTCGGTCATCCAGCGACGCAACTTTGCGATCTCCAACTCAAGTGCCGCAGAGTTGCCGCCCGAGGCTGGGACGCCCTGGAACTGACCGAAACGAGAGCTCAGCGACTTGACACCACCAGTGGGGGGTGCAACTCCGCCAGCAGGGGTGGGTGCATTGGCAGGAGATCCAGCCGATGATGATGAGGAGTTCACGGGGCTCAGGGGTCCCTCGTTTCCAGACTCGGTGCGACGACCAGTGGGGCGCAACGAAATTGATGCAGGCTGTGCACCGGCAAAAGGAGTAGGGAACTTTTGGAAGATGGGCTTTACAGGCTTGGGTGGAGGAGCTGCCCTCTCAACTACAGGAACTGGAGCAGGCTCTGGCTTCTTGACTTCCTCGGCAGGGGCCTATTATCCACGATCAATTTATATCATTAGTTCACATCTTTGACAACTCTGCAATCTCGTGCAATAATCTGTACAAAATACAACTTACGGCCTTGACTTCGGCTTCCAATTGGGCAACAAAGCTGCTGGTCTCGGTAGGGACGGGTGCGGTAGGAGGCTTGCGGCCCTTGGCGGGTCTGGGTCTAGAAATATGGCTCAGTGCAGGGCCAGTGCTTTCCAACTCGGGCAGCTTGGGCTTCTCAGGTTCCTTCTCCTCCTCAACTTGCTCTTCAACAGCAGCGGGGTCAGTAACAGTCTCTTCTTCCTGCTCGACCTCCTTTTGCTCCTCCTGAGAAGGAATTGGCTCCTCGGGTTCCTCCTGGTGCTCCACAGTTTCCTCCTCGTGAACAGGTGCCTCAGACGCGTGATGAACTTCAACTTCTTCCTCTTCAACGATTTCCTCGTGAACAGGCTCGTGTTCTTCAGCCTCGCTGGAGACAGAAGGCAAGTGGCTCACAGGGGGGGTAGCAATGGATCTTCTATTCTCAGCGATAGAGTGGATAGAAGGAGGACGGGCCAAAGGAGGCAATGGTCGGCTGCGAGCAACAGGCGTAGGCAGGATGTAGGAGTTGCGTTTCGAGTCTGAGGTAGGGGTCTCGGGGGTCTCGGCAGCAACATGTTCCTCTGAAGTCTCATCCGCCTCGGTCAAAGGAGCCTCAGGAACAGGCTTCTGGGGGCGGCGCAAAGTGCTGGAGCGGCTCAAGTCACCAGCTGGAGGCTGAGTTGAAGTTGGCGAGGAAACATCAGGGTTGGGGAAGACAGGGACGGATGCAAGGCGGGGCGATCCGGGAACATCATGGCTGCTGGTGCGGGAAATTATCGACATTCTCTTGGGTGGAGGAGAGCTGGGAAGTGGTGGCCCTTCGATCGAGGCGCGATCATAGAGTTGGGCAGAGGAGGGTGTTGGTGACGAGATCATTGATGGTGGGCGCGATCCACGAGGGAATGCTGGAGGAGTTGCCATGGGAGTCTCGTTGGTCCTAGCGCGCACTGGCTCAGCACGAAGAGGCTCAGCAGGGACGGCAGGGAGTGGGGCTGGCGCGTGGACGGGTGGGCGAGATTGAACTGGGGATTTGGGTGTTTCCTCCTGAGCCACAGGTGCGGGTGCAGGTGCAGGGATTGCGATAGGAGCAAGAATTGGGGCAGGTGCAAGAATTGGGACTGGTGCAGCGGGTGCAACTCTGGGGGACTGAACGGCCTCTTCCTTGATCTCCTCAACAAAGTCCGAAGGGAAGTTTCCGACTTCGCCGTCTTCGTTCCTTCCGCTCCACCATCCCTCATCGCCCATCTTATCTGTCACAACAATGGTCGATCCCTTGACCAATGCAATCTCGTCTATTAGAGGCAGAGTTTTAAGAAAGTCGCATAAGTCATTTTCACCCTTGTCCAGTTCACTTGCGCGTTCAATTGTAATCCTTGACGTCTCTTACCATCCTCCTGAGCAGTATAATCGTAAACAACCAACGCTCTAATTTGTTTGGCTATTGACAAAAAAAAACAATAATACGATTATAATTAATAACACTCTTCGATTAAGTTTGGTTAGAGTGGCATCTGAAAATATGCAATTACAACGAACGTACATTTGGGCTTCTTGGCGCGGCTGGGGACGCGAGGCTCCTGAGCAACAACAGGCTCCTCAACAGGTGCAGGAGGAGTAGCGGGTGCGGGTGCAGGAGGAGTGGCGCGAGCAGGGGTGTGGTGGGCAATCAAAGGGGCGACAATCTCTTCGGCGACAGGAGGCGAGATCTTAGGTGGAGCTGCAGCCACGACAGGAGAGCGAGGCTCATCGACCGAAGTCCTCTTAACCATACCTCCGACAGATGGAGCTGGAGCGGGAGCTGCAGGCTCGCTAACGCCTCCAAGTTTCTTCAATCCTCCCGTCTTCTTGAGTCCAGGAACGACTCCTCCTGCAAACAATGATCCGAGACCTCCTTGCTTGACTCCAAATGCAGCCAACTTGAACTTGGTAGGCTTGTCTCCAGCGTCTACAGTCTCCTCCTTGTGCTCCAAAAGTTTGACGTACTATGATTGTTGACAGTTGGGGACACAAGAAAAAGGGGGGAAGGAGGATCAATCATGTTAGCGACATAGTCAGGTCAAGAGTCAGTCGTCTCTAAATAGCCTTCAAACCGCCAATGGGTCACGCATCCGCTTGACAGCAGACATGCATTAATAACGCAGGCAAGGGGGTAAGGAGGAGAGAACACTGTCCTTACATTGCTAGGAAAAGTTCCAACTTTGCCGTTCAAGTCGCCAGTCCACCAAGCAGGGTCGCTCGAGTCGAGAATGGTTACCACGCGGCCGACCTCCAGTGACAACTCGCTCGATTCCTTTGCCTCGTAATCGTATTCCACTCTAGCGAGAACGGGGCCTATCAACAGTGATAGAAGACAAAGATAATCAAGTTAGCGACATTTTTTTCGGGTTCACACTGTAACCCACTGCAATTTTCTTTTGTATTTCATCTTGGTGCTCATTCTTTGTATTTTTGGCCAATGCTCTCGTTCCTGTCAGCACTGCTCACCGTTTTATCCATTTTTTTTCTCCCATGACGGTGACGCTGTAGCCGTTTTTCTCTTTGTATCCTCACGCCCCTTCCTCTTTTTAATTGTTACCTTCGTGCTTGGGTGCAGGGGGGGCAGCACTCTCCGCTGCTGCTGGAGCAGTCACCGCTTCGTCCTCAACAGGCGCTGCTGGGACGGGATCAGCTGGTGGGGCGGGGGGTGCTGCTACTTCTGGTGCTGCTGGCTTTTCTTCATAAGGGTCCACAAACTAGTCATTCCATTGCAAAGTAGAAAACGGGGAAGCGCTTTGTTAGAACAATCGTCGTAATACGCCGTGACTCAGTATTGTAACAATGGGATACGCTGGAGAATGCAGATGCGGACTTACGTTGGCGGGGAACCAGCCTGCTTGACCGTCCTTGACCCTCTCACCAACCCACCATCCAGGGTCAGAGTTGTCCGAAACAGTAATGATGTCTCCGACCTGGAGGCTCAACTCGTCGCCCTTTTCGGCATCGTAGTTGTGATGCGCAATGTAGAGATTCGCTGTTGGTGTTGTCGTATGAAGTGTCCAGTTTGCGGCGTAGAAGTGAAGGGAAAAAAAGTGCAAGAACAAGAGAAAAGAGGGGGAACGGAGGAGGAGGAGGAGGAGGAGGAGGAGGAGGAGGAGTGTGAATAAGTCAAAGAAGTTGTTTGCACTGCGTGCAACAAGCACCTATGCATTACGGCTTTGCAGTGAATATAAAAGCCAGTGTGCACCTGTCCGTCCCACGTTTCTTTTGCCGCGCTTCTTTTGTTATCGTTTCTTACCCATGGTATCAATAGGCCTTTTTATTCGTTCCTGAGTTTTATGGAGGCGTGCAGGGGGGAGAGGAGGGTGCTGAGTGTTGAGTATGTGTGTAGAGGAAGAGCACGAAGCTGGGAATGTGAATGAGTGATGGAAAAGAGAGTGAAGTAAAAAGTAAGGAAGAGTAATGGAAGCGTACAAGTGTAGAAATAAAAAAGAAGAGAGAAGAAGAGACGATGGGCTTTAAAGTGATGAAGCCCGTCCTGCAGCTCGCCTCCTTCCCCTTCAGCCGTGTCGTCAAAAACGACCTCGTTCCTGGGCGGGCAGAGGAGGCGCGCGTGCACTTAGATAGGGTTCACTCTTCATCCCCCGTGACTGATATTGAACCATTCGCCCCATTTATTTGTTGAAATGATAATAGAGAGCAGAGAATGTTTGCTCGCGCTGAGAATGGTTGATACCGCCATCTACACCAACATCAGACGCACCAGGAAAGAGGGACATCCGTCCGCTTGGTAACAACAGTCATCAACGCCTCCTTCATCGGTAGCGTCAGTGAACCCTTGAACATCGGCCCACAGTGACCCGGCGTCAATTTGAACGTGTACCTCTGCAACAGGATACAGGTTGTCGCCATCGCCTCCAACTGCGCAAACGTCATGCCCAGACACAAACGTGGGCCCGCATTGAAAGTGATAAACTTGAACTGACTCTCCGGCTTGAATTTGCTAAAGGGGCTCACTCGTCGGCCGGTCGCATGGTTCACCGTTAAACCAGGGCGACCAGTGTCCGAAGAGACTAGCCATCGCTCAGGGACAAACTGTTCGGCATCGATCCCCCAAACAGCCTTGTTGCGGCCCATACACCAGTTCGAAAACGCGACGAGCTCGCCCTTGTAGATTCGTGTGCCGTCAGGGAGTATATCGTCATCGACGGCCTGCTTGACGTTCTTGGGGACGGGTGTGTGCAGTCGCAGGGTCTCGTGGAAGACTGCCTTGACATAGGGCAGCTCGTTCATCAAGACTTCGTAGGTAATCTTGTCAGTCGAGCCTTCAAGGACCATGTCGATCTCATGGAGAACGTTCTTCATGACTCTTGGGTTGACCATGAGGCAATAAAACTGCCAGGTCAAAGCCTGCGCCGTCGTGTCGCGTCCAGCTCTAACCAAGACCAAGGAAAGATGTTGCACCATAGAACAGATGTGAGTAGCTCATTTGCTTCGCTCCTATAGCTAACCTTGGAATGAAAGGAGTGCAATAAAAATACGTACATCATAAAGTTGACAAATACATCGCGGAGCTCACGGTCAGTGAGCATGGTGCCATCCTCACTCTTGTAGGTGATAAAATGATCCAACAGATCTCGCGTTCTCGTTGTAGCTTTCTCAGGGGTTTCAGCTCGACGGTCGCGCACAGCCTTGGCAGCATACTCATCCAGGATACTAATACAACCCCAATGCTTCTTCCACCGTCCAGGGATAATCCGGTCGGTGATGAACCAAAACGGGTTGAGCATTCGAAATTCAGCCGCCGAGTTCAAGAAATCAAACGCGTCTCCAAACTCATTTGGACCTTCCTCGTTCAGCAACGCCTTGAACTCCAACCCAAATGTGAGCTTTCCAAACGCATCTAGCGTCAACTTGAGGAACTTGTCTTGGAGGTCAACAGGCATCTCAGCAGCAATGGCTCGGTCGAGAACGGTGCTAAAATCCTCAGCACTGGACTTGAATGCGCCTTCGACCAGACTGCGATAGAGCTTGGTAGTGAAGATGTTGGAGGCCGTCTTTCGATGGAACCTCCACTCTTCATGGTCGGCGACAAATATTCCTCGGCCAAAGATATCTGACAAGTTCCAACGAACTAGATCGCCCTTGACATAGTTCTCAAAGTTGGCTGTTTTTCATACAATAATTAGGGTCAGAGATGTAAGATGAGGAGAAAAGACAAGGTGAAGCGTCTGGGTACCGAAGTTGCCTACTTTTGAGGATGTGCTCCATGAACTCGGGTCGATTCAGGAGGATGGCGCGACCAAAGATTGGCATCGTAATTGACCTGGTCCAAACAAAATCCAAAGAGAGCTCGTTGTGCAACGAAGGATGGTTGCTGTTAGCTTATGTCTTGTAGGGTTCGATGAAATAGGCTCGTGGGAAAGTGCATCCGAACATTTTTTGTGCCACAAGAAGCAAAATGTATATATGGGAGAGAAGACTGCGAGACCGTTCTTTTCAGTACCTCATAGAATGTATATTTCACCATAAAGAAGGCGATAAAACAAGATACAAAAGTAAAAAGATCACATGCACAAGAGCAACAATAAAGCCAGAGAGAGAGAGAGGGAGTCTTACACAACATCTCCATGCTCTTGGAAGATCTGATGGAGGTAAAGGAGAGGGTCTTCTCGGTGCTCGATAAAGCCACCAAGGTTGCCAATTAAAGGTAACCCTGGAGCATCTTGTCCACGAGCTTTGAGATCTGGCCGGGCTCTTGTCAGGAAGGCTCGGTTGGGGTACTTGATGATCGCCGCTACGAAGAATCCGATCGTAGCCAAGACAGCGTACTCGATGGGTGTTCGCTTGCGCTTAGCCATCTGTCGCTCCAACAGTCTTCTCAGACCGATGCCTGCCATTACGAGTGCCATGGTTAAATGTTGAAATAAGGGGATGAGATGAATAGTGGGGTGAAGTATAGCACTTTGTGGTGAGCGTGGAAGGGTGACAAGTTAGAAAAAGAAAAAGAAACGAAAAGAAGGGAACTTTTAAAAACATTTCTCATGTTGCTCCTCAACCTAACTGTGAGGCAACGAGGATAGGTTAGGGAGGTAACAATGCCAACTTCAAAAGAAGTAATGCAAGGAAAGAAGTAGATGGTTAGATGTCATCAGTTCTTTTAGTGTACCCCTTCCCCGTCCCTTTTGAGTGCGATCCCCTCATCATTGGTACCAAAGCTTTCTTTTCTTTTTTTTTGTTGGTTGTTATGCTGTTCAGGCGTCATATTGAGGACCATGTTCTTGCAGAAAGGCATGGTGGAAATGTCTCCCTGGCCTCTCGCACAGATCGCACTGGCATATGTTCAGAGGTAAAAAGACAAACAGACACAAACGACAACGAGGTCTAAGGACAATCAACAAGACAAAGAAAGGATGTTACTCTCTTTTAGCTGCATGTGAATGCGAGTACAGGAAAAACGCGTTGTTGACTTGTCGTTGCCTTGCACATCAACGTCAATGCTACCACCCATCGACAGGTAAGCGAATACTCTTCTTTTCAGTGCCAATGGACACAGCTAAACTCTTAAAGTCATGTCGCTTCCTTCGTTTTTCTACAACTGTCTTTGACAATGACGACCGGCAGAGATGAGGAAGACTGGGTAACAAAGGAAACAAAAAGTATCAACATCGGATCGCTTGACAAAATCCTGCGAATGGAGCACATTTTACTATGCTTCCTTCCACTCTTCTCCACCCTTCTCCACCCTTCTCCACCCTAACCCCTCAAACCTTTTGGCACCCCTGCAGATTTTTCAAGTCCCTCGGCCCACTTACAGCCTTGCATCGCGTAAATGGATCAAAACAACAACAACAAATCAACAAAACCCCCATTCCGCGAGCCGAAATGCGAGACCCTATGGTTTGCGCCACCAAAATTTCAAAGTCAACGTTGTCGGTCGTTGATCACCAGAAAACCTTAACGCGTAAGCCATCAAGAGCGCAAACAGCGACACGCGAAGTTGCAAAGCAAGAAAGTCCAATCTGGACATGTTTTATTCAATAAAAAAAAACACTATCATTCTTTGCGCTGAGAAGCAAGAGGAACACGGACAGGACCATCCGTCCGCTTAGTAACAACCGTCATCAACGCTTCCTTCATCGGCAAGGTAATCGACCCCTTGACTGTCGGCTCAGGATGCCCCGGTGTCAACTGGAACTGGTACCTCTGCAACAGGATACAAGTCGTCGACATCGCCTCCAACTGCGCGAACGTCATGCCTAGACACAGACGAGGACCCGCGTTGAAGGCAATAAACTTGAACTGACTCTCGGGTTTGAACTTTCCATAGGGACTGAGTCCTCGACCGGTCGCAGGGTTCACCGTCATAGCAGAGCCACTAGCGTCTGAAGAGACCAACCATCGCTCAGGGACAAATTGCTCGGCATCGATCCCCCAGACAGCCTTGTTTCGACCCATGCACCAATTCGAGTACGCGATAAACTCGCCTTTGTAGACTCGTGTTCCGTCAGGGAGGATATCGTCATCGACGGCCTGTTTGACGTTCTTGGAGACTGGTGGGTGCAGACGCAAAGTCTCATGAAGGACTGCCTTGACATAGGGCAGTTCATTCATCAAGACTTCGTACGTGATCTTTTCGGTCGAACCCTCAAGGACAGTGTCGATCTCGTGAACGATATTATTCATGATTCGAGGGTTGACCATGAGGCAGTAGAACTGCCAGATCAATGCCTGTGCCGTCGTGTCGCGGCCAGCCCTATATAAAACCATATCAATGCACAATATAAAAATCACATCAGTATGTTGCAGCTACGTTCCTCACAGTAGTACATTGTACAATGAGAAAGAAAAACAATGATTGAGCGCATACATCATAAAGTTCACAAAGACATCTCGCAGCTCACGGTCGGTAAGCATAGTACCATCCTCGCTCTTGTAGTTGATAAAGTGGTCCAAGAGGTCTCGTTTCCTCGTCTCGGCTTGTTCGGGCGTCTCAGCTCGACGGATACGCACGGCCTTGGCCGCGTACTCGTTCAAGATACCGATACAATCCCAATGCTTCTTCCACCGCCCGGGGATGATCCGATCAGTAATGAACCAAAACGGGTTCGATAACCGAGCGTCGGCAGCACTAGTCAAGAAATCAAACGCGTCGCCAAACTCGTTCGGACCATCCTCGCTCAATAGTGCCTTGAAGTCGAGCCCAAAGGTCAGCTTTCCGAACGCATCCAGTGTCAACTTGAGGAACTTGTCCTGGAGGTCCACAGGCTTGTGGGCAGCAATAGCACTATCGAGTACGGTGCTGAAATCCTCGGCACTAGACTTGAAGGCACCCTCGACCAAGCTCCGGTAGAGCTTGGTAGTGAAGATGTTGGAGGCTGTCTTCCGATGGAATCTCCACTCCTCATGGTCGGCAACAAAGATCCCCCGTCCGAGGATATCTGTCAAGTTCCAACGGAATATGTCACCTTTGACGTAGTTGTCAAAGTTGGCTTTTGAGAAATAGCAGAATGAAAAAAGTTGATGTGGGCGTTAGGATTTGAGTTTTGACACATATAGGGTTCAATACAATCGAAATGGTGGACAATGCGACGGCAAAAAACACGATAGTACGACGTTACTTACTTTTGAAGATGTGCTCCATGAACTCGGGCCGATTGAGGATAATTGCTCGGCCTATCATAGGCATTGTGATAGAGCTGTTCACGGAATGCAAAAAGAAAGAGTCGTAAGAAAGGGCACAAGATGGCTCTGTTAGTTCATGCAGTGTCAGGTTTGTCCGTAAGGCGAGTCCAGGTAAAGTGTGGAGAAGAGAGATGAAGGGCAGGAATAATTTGGGCTCAAAGGTCGCGTGGAAGGTGCACAAATCAAAAAGATTCGGGGGATTTGTGGTTGTGGGGTACATGTGGGGAGGGGGTTGTGGGAAAAGGCAAAGAACTGACAACACAACAGGATTTTTTTTTTCGCGAATCGAAATGTGTACCCGAACTGGCTAAGACAAGAAGGAAAAACACAGAGTAAACGAAGCACACCGGCTCAAACGAAGGATACTTACATGACATCGCCGTGTTCTTGGAAGGTCTTGTGAAGATAATCAAGAGGGTCCTCCCGGTGCGACAGCATATCGGCGAGGTTTCCAATCAAAGGTAAGCCTGGAGCGTCTCGTTTCAATGCCTTCAGGTCTGGTCGAGCATTCGTGAAGACGGCCCGGTTGGGGTACTTGATAATCGCCGCTACAAAGCATACGATCGTTGCCAGGACGGCGTACTCGATGGGTGTTCGCTTGCGCTTAGCCATCTGTCGCTCCAACAGTCTTCTCAGACCAATGCCTGCCATCACGAGTGCCATGGTTGAGTGTTCGAAGGAGGGAAAGAGGCGAAGGGGTATAATGGATGAAGTGGTAGGTAATGAGGGGTAAAAGTAGTAAAAGTAGTGTACTTTGGTAATGGGTGTGGGAGGCGAAAAGTGCAGGGTAGCTGGAGAGTAAGAGGGGAGAGAAATAGAAGACAGAAATACGAAGGATGTGGTCAACTGATATATAAACTGAAGGAAAAAGGGCTCTTTTAAGGATGTTTCCAGTTTTGAGCTGGGGGTATGTTGAGGCAATATTTTTCCTTGTGAACAAACAGGAAAAGCTGAATTGGGGGCCAACCAATGTCATAACAGCAATATTAAAAATAATAAGGGGTCGTTGGTTGTTTGGTCTGTCCTTCTTTACCTTCGAACGGCATGTGATGGTGGGCCAAAACAAACGCGTTATTGACATGTTTCGCGCCTTTGACAACAAAAAAAAACCACAAAAAAACTGTCAAAGAAGCCAGCGTTATCTCCTGTGTCGACAATGGAAATGGTGGTGAACCCCATCAAATCCGTCAAACATCCCAGTGGTTTGCCCTTACACTCTGGATTGTGAGCATAGATAGAGAGAAGAGGTGCGAGTTACAGCGAGTACGAAAATGTGATGGGGGAGGGGGGGGCATGGATTTGAAAAGATGCGTTATCAAGAAAAACACAAAAAAACGGTTGTTGAGGTAAACACCGGATCGCTTGACAAGGGGGCTTGCAACTAGCTCTTTTGCAAATCCTTCTTCCACAACCGCCTCATTTACCACCTTTGTTCTCTCAGTCTTTTGGTCATCCTTGCAGATGGTCAAGTCCCTCGGCCCACCATGATTTGCATATTTCGTAAGAGTTCCAACATCAACAAATCAACAAATCTAGGATCTTTCTTGCGAGCCGAGATGCAGCCCCTCGTTTGCGCCACCAATTTTTGGCTCCAAAACCACGCTAACTATGTTCTACAGCTGATCATCGTGGCGCGTCCTTCATTGACGCGAAGGCATCATTTCAGGGTAGAGAACACATTGGCGCTGAGCATATTATTGGTGTTTGTTTATTCCATGCATGAAGGAGAAAGGTAAAAAAATGAAAAAGAGTGAAGGGGCGAGAAAGAAATAAAGGGTGAGAAGTAGAGAAGGAGGAATGAAAAGGTAAAAAGGGGTCTTCACTGAATGTTGATCTTGGCTTGGGCAAAGTTCTTAATGATGGGGATCATATTGTCTCGCAAGGCCCGGATCTGAGCGTACGCCTCGGCTCCCAACTCGTCCTTCCGTGCCTGGGCTGGGACGTTCTCAAACCGCTGAAGCATCCTCTGGGTCGAGTTCAATGTCGCGATCAAGTCAATGGATAGCTCCTGAATCTCCCTCCGGACAGACGCATCCAGCTGTGGGTGATACATGTACAGAGCCAACTGCGTTGCCATCACCACAAACGCATCCTCCAATAACGATATCATGCGAATCGAGGATCCAGTAGAACTTGAGAGAGTAGCAAATGCAGACTCGTCGGACTTGGGAGAGTTGGAGACCGTCACTGTTGTCGACGATCGTGGTGAGGCTGATCCGTTCGCACCGGTAGTTGCTGAGGCAGATCCTGCTGCATTAGCGTCGCCAGACGTAGTCGTTGTAGAGTGTGAAGCTGCTGACGACAGGAAGGTTCCAAAACAAGCCAGGCGTGATGACGGCTTGGAGTTCGTCGTGCTTGTGGACGACAACGCACTGGCATTCTGTTGTCGATTGTCGTCGCTCGAGTTCGAGTTCGAGTTCTTGAATAGTCCTGCTGATCCTCCTGTCTTGCCCTCCAAACGCGCCTCCCACTCCATCAACGACGTCGTCGCGTACTGAACCAAATCAAACATGGTGCCGATGGATGCTGGCTCGTAAACAGGTGTGTTGGCGATTGGAGCGATTGTTGTCTTGCGGATGGGCCACTCTAAGTTCGACTTTGTCAAGATAAGCGCTGGGTCCGTCCAGACAAGGATCGCTGACAAGATATTCCTGACAACGGCCGCCAGCTTGGCTTCGATCGTCGTGGTGAGAGTCTTGTTGTCGCTTGACTCCTGGTGCTTGTGCTCTGCTCTGGTCACTGCGCGGGTCAATGAGGCGAGGGTGTGAGGGTGGGTGAAGAGATGAACCGCATGCTGAAGAATGAACAGCGATCGGTCAAAGAAGGCCTTCAGCACCTCCTCGCCTCCCAAGGGCTCCAAGCGAACGTCGTGCTTTGAAAGCTCATAGAACAACATCGTGATCCTCTCCATCTCCTCCAACTTGGCGCTCGTCATGGGTCGGTCTGTCGATGTATCCAGGCCCTTGCTGATTTGGTTCCCGTAGAGCTGAATGAATCCGATCAGAAGCTGCATATATACGTCACTCGAGCTCATCGACCGCAACAAGCTCGTCACAATCGCCAGATACATGCACCAAGCCTGGTGCCAGTTTCCTCGGTCGCCATGTACCTCATCAAGGTGCTCGATATCGCCTTGCTGAAGGAACATTGTCAATCCATTGTGTGTCAGCATCGACATGACTCCTGCATCGCAAAGGTAGGCCGCCATCTCCGGAACGTTGGCCAAGGCGAGCAAAAAGTTGAGACTGCCCTCAAAGAACGATGGCCGGCTGTCGAACTGTCCTGACGAAACGCTATAGGCGCACAGCTGCAAGTTGAGTCGGACGACATCCAAGTTCCTCAAGATAGGGATCCAGAGGCCGGCATGGGGGTTCCAGACGGGGTGGCAAATCTCCTCCAACAGCGCCAACAGTACCACAATCAAGTCGGAATGATCATACTGTCCAGACAAATAACTCTCCACCACGATGGAGAAACATTGGGCGATTGTCGGCAGGAGAAGGATGGATGACTTTTGAACCAAGGCCTGGTGTTCCTGATCCAGAATGGCGAGAACCTCCCTGTCGTGCAAAGCCCGGTAGCAGAACAGAAGGGTCAAGAGGAGAGGGTGGTGCGCGGCAAGTCCATCCGCTGGGTTTTGGACCGACTCCAAGATGCCCATCTCGGGATTCTGGATGAGCTTTTGGAGCTTGGTGACAATCTCGGGAAAGTGGACAGCGAGATTCTTCTTGTCCGATCGCTTGACTGTTGCCGAGTTCTCGACGACTGTCTGCAGAAGAAGACAGCAGTTCTGACGCGCCATCCTGAGCACAGCACTGCCATTGGTCTCCCGTTCAATGTGGTCCAAGAGGCAGATGACAAAGTGGTAGTACGCGTTCGCCTCCGCACCCGCGCTCTTGCCCGCCCAGAAAGCTGCTCCCAAATCAGTCGTAGCCACCTCAACAAAGAAACGCCAGGCGGCTAGGCGTTCCATCTCCGCATGCACGATCGACCAGTTGAGGTTCACGTGGAAGAGGGTCCTGAGGAAGGCGTGCTCCCGCACCTTGCCTCCCCAGATAAACTTGAACCGAGCCTTACCCAAATCTAACATGAATGTCTCTCCTGCTAAGTGATCCGCGTCGAAGTTCTCGTCCCACCGTTTCACAGCTAGCTTCAGGTAATCCAGGGGGACCGTAAGATCTTGACCCATCTCCTTCAACTCTCGGTGTCCCTGTGCGTGGTAGTGGATTTTGGGAATAGTCTCATTCCATTCGCCGAATTTGCCCTGCTGAACACACGTCTGGATAAAGGTTTTGATGCCCTTAGGCAAGCTGTCGACATCCCTGGTGAGAACGCCCTGGCTGGCGTAGTGGAAGTGAATCGCAAGGCCAAAGATCCGGAGGGCATGGCCGCGAGAGCGCTGTTCGGCGTTGACAGACGAGACGTGGAACACCTGAGCCATAGGATCGCGGTTATAGCAAGAGAAGACATCCTCCCACTTGGCCAACTCCAGTTCGGTGTGAATATCGGGTCGTGCAAGGATGTCTCCGAGATCGTTCCAGAAAGCGTCATTGTCCTGTAGGCTCTTGATGAGAACAGCGTGATCCAATGCGTTTTGCCAGAGGACATCCAGGAAATGGAGGGCATGGGGGAGGATCTCGGGGTCAGTGTCGAGGACAGCGTCCTTCTTGTGAAGGATATCGAGGGCCTTGACCAAGATCGAGTTCTTGGCGATTTCCTTGAACTGGTTATCGAGCACGCCAGTGACGGGGTTGACACGGTCGTTTGACAAGAACAGAGTCGCGAGTCCAGGCTGGGTCGTCAGAGTGATGGTGATGAGGCTCCAAAGGGCAATCCTGTAGTCGGCGGTCTGGCCATCGTCACCGACGCGGTTGACAAGCGTGGAGACCAATTGTTGGGCCTGATCTGAGGTTCCGAGATATCCAACGAATGATGGCCGAGTTGGCCACTCGTTGGTCAGCGCGCACAGCAATGTGAGGACATCCGTTGAGACGAGCGCCACATCAGCTCCGCAGGCAAGGTCGCTGTATGAGGTCAAGACCTGGATCAGAGAGGCGTTTGCACGGCCAACAATGCGATCGATCATGTACACTTCCAAGAATGAAGGCTGGCCTCCGGAGAGCTTGCGGTGGCGAAGCAGACTCTTGACAAATTTGAGGCCTTGGTAGATCATGATGTAGATGTCTCCGAGCTCCCTGGTGCGGTCGTACTTGGAAAAGTAGGAAGAAAGGTCGGGTCCAGATCCAATCAGCGAAACTAATGGTAAGCCAAGCTGTTTGCCGCCGTCGTATAAAAAGTTTCTGAGCAAGTACTCCTGAAGTGTCGCAAGGCTGATATATGTTGTCGGGTCCGAGTCGCTGAGGAGCGGAAGGTCCTCGAGGGTGTAGTTGAAGATCGAGAGAATCCTGGACCCAATGACAAAGCGGTCCCTGATGTTGACGTAGTGCCAACTCTCAAAGTTGCAGAAGAGGTCGTTCTGGATGTATGCCAGGCAGGGATAAAGGATCTCCGCCTTGAGACAACGCAACTCCTTAGAGTCCCAGATTTCCTTTTGCTGGGCATTCAAGGTCAAGGTTTGGACGAGCTCGAGGAAAGCCAAGGTCACGGCATAGTTGCCCTGGAGGCATTCGAAGCGGGTGAGGAGATTGTAAGCCAGCCCGCTTGTTTGGACACGACTAGATCCTGTAAACTGGACCGTGGTGGTGATGACTGAAGGCAAGAACGACGATTGCCTCAAGAAGAGCCAGACATCCTGCGAGTATGACTGACAAATCCAGCGGAGACACTGCAGGCATGAGGCGATCACGTCGAGTGGTGGGTTTTGGAACTTGGAGGTCTGATCCAGGATCGCAAAGAGAGTTGGGATGAGGGAAGCACCTTGCTTGCCGGAAAGAAAGTATGCGGTCAATTCGGTGGTCACTCCAGGGTGCTGGTACAACGCCTGAAGGAGGCCCAAAATAGCCTTGACATGCGTGATCCTGACATAGGAGTTGGAGTCGGTGTCCTTGTCCTGCGTGCGGAAAACGTCTAGTATAGCAGCACAGAGTTCCCATCCAGAGCTCTCGTAAACCCACTGGACGACTTGAGGTGCGTTTGGCGCCGAGACGAGGCGCCCTTCCATACCAGCCGGCAACATCATGAATGATCCTCCAGTCGCGATCCCGAATGGCACCCCCTGGACCGATCTGTACAATGTCGAGCCCTCGGTCGCGTGCGTGTCGATCTCCACACACTGTGCCTTGTCTGAAAGGAAATGTGACAATGAAGGCAGATGTCGGAAGAACTGGATGGTGTGGCGTGCTGAATCTTCGCTGCCGGTCGCTAGAGCTGTAAGCAACTGCAGAAGGGGGTCGAACTGGACTGGGAATCGTCCTCTGGCAGCCTCCAGAACGTTCGTGACTCCTTGGCCCAAATCCGTTGACTCGTCCCAGACCAGGTGACAAAGATGAGGTTCTCCCGTCAGCAAGTCCGAAAGACAGAGTACCAGTCCATCGAAATCCTTGATATTAGTAGGTCGTCGATCCAGAAGCACCAGCTCCAACAGGAGGAAGAAAAGCCGCTTGAATGTCGGTCCGTCCTTTGAGGTGCTGTCGAAGAGTTCGTTCGATAAGAGGCTGCTGACGAACGCAAAGAACTTGAGAGTTTCCAGGGCGACATAAGCGAACTGACTGGACAGCGTGATCACATCTCTCCGCCTATCCTCCGGCAGGGTGGTCGCGTGAGACGAGAGAACACTACACCAGGCCAGGATGAATGGCCCCAACTCCTGCTGGCGTTCCGCACTTTGGAGAGCATTGTTGATATGTTGGATATGGCTAGCTGACTTGAAAATGTGGTGGTTGTCGTTGATGCCTGTTGTTGACTGATCGAACAAATTCTCGAGATCCAACGAAGCGATCGAAAGAACAATGCAGAAAAGTCGAATATTGTCACAGACGTCGTGGGTCTCCTTTCTGATCCTGGATTTGTAGTGCTGTTGGCGCCCAAATTGTGTCGCAAGTAGTGTCTCAAGAATGACCTTGGGAAGGTCGATCTTGCTGTCGGTCCCGGCAATGCAGAGGAAAATAGAGACTTCCAGAAGCGCAGCTTGTTCAGCCAAGCACTGATCGATCCAGAGTTCCAAGTACTCTGAGTTTGACGTGAAGTAGTCGGGGGCTTCCTCTGAGGCCCTGTCGCGATACTGCTTAAGCAATTTTTGGATCAGGGTGAAGCTCTGAGACAGAGTATGGTCGACGGAAGGGATGATGCCGTACTCGCTGTTATGGTTGTTTTCCGTGACCTGGCCGATAATCTCTTTAAGAAGCGCTACCAGCGACAATCGCTCTTTCCAGTAGGTCGTAACTGCATTCAATAGGACAGAGTCGGTGATCGTGTCGGGTATATCCATCTCCAGGGAAAGTTCCTCCACGACAGACAGGGCTTGTGTCTCGTTCAACTTGACGGTGTCGCTGAGTCGCTTGGCGAGGTTGATCTGGGCGCCTGTGTATTTTTGGCCGGAGGCGTTAATTGCAGAAGCCATGCTCGTACGTGCATTTGCTGATGGCTCCTTGAAGGCGCTCAATCCGAGTTTGATATCGTCCATCCTGTCGTCGATCAGGCCCTGAAGATTCGCTACCGAGTTTCTGGCTTCTCCATCCAACATCGACACGGTCTCAAAGAGTCCAGCAAACGACCTATGCTTGTTCCAAATAAACGTAGGTATGAGTGGAAATTCCAGTGGTGAATGTTCACAAAGCCTTTCGAGGAAGTAATTTATAGGCGGTAGCCTACCTCCCAGTCCTTGACTTGGCTTTCGATGTGGAGGCGTACTTGCTCATCGTGGCTGCGGTTTACTGATCAAAGTGCTTCTGCGTCCGTGTTTTTTGCGGGTCTTGATTGTGATCACTCTAATTTAGGGAAACGGTGTATTGTTGGATTTAGTTCGTGGCGCGACCGATCTCGCTTGTCTTGTGGGTAAGGCTTCATGGACGATTCCACAAGGCGGTTGAAATTGGGTACCTGGCCGGTTGAGTAGTAGACCGTTGTGTGTCCCAAGGCGATTGAGCCACTGGAAAGGAAAGCGGTGATGTGTCGGACAAGAAGCTCTCTGACAATGGAGGTGCGGGTTATGAAGTAAATCGCAGGCGGTTGATGAAGCGTGCTGATCCACAGAAGATATGCGGGAGGGAGGAGTGATGGGAGTAAGGAAAGGGGCAGGGGGAGTGAGGGGCGATAGGTGGTTGTGAAGTGAAGAGGGGAGATGGAAAGAGCGACGCGTTTGTGTTGGCTGATGTGTGTGAATCTTCAAAACAGCCTTCGTGAAAAAGTATTTGTGTGACTGTGGCTTTCAAACCGGCTTTTGAATTCCAATGCTTGGGAGAGGGAGAACCTTCACACCTTTATCTCACCTTCACTTTCTCAACACAACGACCCAAGACGATAACCAACAAAGCGACTGCCACGGCCACGACCAGGACATGCACCCGACCCATCGCGAACGCCTTTCTCAAGTCTCTGCAGAGTCCGGCCTCGATGTACACGCGTCTATTCATGTCACTCTTGCCAGCCAATGCACACTCGTCGGTCTTTGACGCCACCAATATTCACACCGTCGTTTTCTTCAACACTCCTAGTTTATTGCCCACTTAGACGACGACATTGCGCGTTCTTCAGTATCAGTGAACCAAAGCCAGTTTCCTTCACATCAGCCATCACAACCTCAAATCCACAAACCACACAACCTCAACCATAACCCATCAGCAACGCCAGCGCCCGTAACACCACCACCACAAGGCACAACAAAACTCGACCTCGACGGCATTGACCAAATCCTCTCCCGCCACGGTCTCCTCCGCTCGGGAGACATACTCGACCTCCACGGCCCCACAGGAAGCGGCAAGACCCACTTCCTCTACGCCATCATCATCTCCACCATCCTCCCCAAATTCTGGCGACACTCCAAATCCTACCCAGCCATCCCGCTCCTTGGAAAAGCTCGGAGTGTGGTCTTTTTCGATCTAGATCAGGGATTTGATGTGGAGAGGGTGAAAGATTTGCTTTGTTTGCAGATCAAGCATCGGGTGCGCCAGTTTTTGGATAGTACAAATAATAAGGACGGGAATAATGATGTGGCCAACAGTGACACCACCAGCGGCGACGATACTTCAACAACCGCCACCTCTGGGACTAAAGAGATCGACATTGAATCACCAGCGTTCCTCGCAAAAATCGACCAACTCGCCATATCATGCCTCCGCAACGTCCACGTATTTCGTCCGCAAGATACAATCTCGACCATCGTCCTCCTTCGAACCCTAGAAACCTACCTCCTCCATCAAACCAACACTACCACTCCCCCTCCTTCCCTTTCCACAACAACCTCACAGCTCCAACCCCAATCCCATCAACAGCAGCAACAGCAGCAGCAACCATCCCCGCCATTCGCATATTTGATCCTCGACTCCCTCTCAACCTTCTACTGGCAAGACAGAGCCCAAACAAACCATAGCCGCATCATGTCCCTCCTCTACGACGGCCTTCAACGCCTCGTCGCCCGCTGGGGACTCATCTTCATCACCACCAGCTGGCTCCTCGACATTTCTTCCTCATCGTCTTCAACGGCTACTTCGGCTTTTGCAAACATCGCCGACAGGACTATCCCAGACTCTTTCCGCGCAAAGATACGTTACCGGTTCTTGCTCCAACCCAGAAACTTGGACCGATTCGAGACTGAACAGCTTCTTTTGCAGGAATGGCAGTTCCGTCAACAACAACAACGACAACAACAACAACAACAACAACAACAACAACATGGAGGCAAGCAGGACGACGTCACGCAAAGCGGAGGGAAAGAAGAAGGAAAAGCGGTAGGAGTCCTAGAAGCAGGAAATAAGCATTTGAGCCATGAACCAGATTCGATCGAAACTAGACCTTCCTTGTTCCAAGGCCAAATGACCATCCCCGAAACGCAGCACGAATCACACACACAACCTGAACTCTTTCGATTCTCAATATCGATGAAAGACGGTCTCTTTTCATTTTGTCCGCCTCCTCCTCCTCCTCCTCCACCACCACCCCTATTCCCTAAAAACATGTAAATAAAAAGGCACAACAGCTTCCATAACTTCATTGGGTGGCGTAAAAGTACAACTTTGATATATTTTTTAAAAAGGGTGTGGAAAATGGGCCATGCAGTTAAACGTGAAAAAATATGCGATGCAAAAACAAAAAAAAAAGTAAAAGTAAAAGTAAAAGAAACATGCAAAAAAGAAAGACATTAGTAGCAACGGGCGGCCATCTCGAAGAGGGTGTCGCACTCGCCCGATTTTTCCACCATGTCGCGGAATCGACTGGAGGGATTCGTAATCAGGTTGATAGGACTGTCGAACTCAATCACCCGGCCTTCCTCAAGCACCAAAACACGGTCATAGTCCATAATGGTCCTCAAACGATGCGCAACAGTGATCAGCGTCGAATCGCCAAGTTCGTTACGGATTGTTGTCTGGATTCTCTCGTCCGTTGCAAAGTCAACGCTTGCAGTAGCTATTATATTCAAAAAGAAACAATAAAAACGGTTAGTATAGGATATTCAATGACAATGGTCTCCTATTCATGAAACACCAAAAGACCAAGGGAAGAGTGTTACCTTCATCCATGATGATAACTTTGCTTTGGCGAAGCAATGCACGGGCCATGCAGAGGAGCTGACGCTGTCCCTGAGAAAAGTTGTGTCCGCCATCGCTGACAGGACTGTCCAAACTCTCAAAGGGATCTACTTGATCCGACTGCGGCTGGGGGGACGAGGTCTGCTGTGCTGGGGCTGGTTCTGCAGTCTCTCCTTGGTTAAACGCAGAGCAGAGCACTCTTGGAGACATGGGGTCAACAGGAAGGAGGCCGTTGTTGTGACCATACAGCAAGGGTGTCGAGGCCACCGTCTGGGTTGCTGGATCCATAGTCTCGTAGCGAGAGACGGGAGAGAGAACAGCGGAAGCTGTGGGCATAGGTTGGGGACAGACCGCAGGATGGAAGGGATCGTTGTAGACTCCGTTCTGATACTCTGAAGCAGAAGCATCCAGCATCAGACTATCAAGACCGCTAGGAATTGGGTCGAGATTGAAAAGGGGGCCCGATCCATTCATGTCGTAAGGAGAGCTCTCGTGGTGGGCATGAGGATGGCGGTGAAAGTTGGGCTGATCAGGGTGTTGGTCACCGTAAGGACTAGATGACATGCTTGAGGCCGAGCCAGATCTAGATCCACGTGCCTTTACAAGGTGGACGCGGCGCAGAGACTCCCAAATCTCGAGATCATCATGTTCTTGGAATGGGTCCAGGTTGGATCGGATAGTGCCGTTGAACAGCACGGCATCTAACAACAACATCGTACATCATAATTAGCGTTAATAAAAATATACAGGCCTGTACAATCAAACACGCTCTCTGACATTGTCGTTGTTACCTTGGGGTATAATGGTCAAGCTCCTTCTCAAATCTTCGACACCAATCTTGCAAATGTCGATACCGTCAATCACGATCGACCCTGCCGTGGGCTCCATGAATCGGAAGAGCGACAACGCCAGCGTCGACTTTCCTGAGCCTGTGCGGCCCACAATTCCAATCTTTTCACGCGGCCGGACACGGATAGAAATGCCCTCAAGAGCAGGCTTCAAGTCAGGCGCGTATTGCATCGTCAAATCCTTGATCTCGATAGTTCCGTCATATGGCCACTAATGCAAAGGGAAAGAAAAAAAAAGTAAACGTCCGTTTGTTAGAGCACAGTTGCATAATGACCAAATGGCGACATATGACGATAGTACAGCTTGACTACTTACGCCAGCCGGTGGACGAGATCCTGGAAGGATTGCAGGTGGCTCTTGAGGCATATGCAAGTACTCTTGGACACGCTCGACACTGTTCAGCGACATCTCCATCTCCGTGTAGATTCGAACAAGCCACTACATCAAGGGAAAATTAGTGGCAAAACGTTAATTGTCAGATCCCATCATGCAACATAGTGTACAACTACTCCAGATAATTGACAAGGTACTTACGTAGATGAGTCCCATAATGTTCAGGGTCGATACGAGACTAATACCTGCCCAGCCAGCCTCCACGCGTTCGATGTTGAGAAGAATGAGAATGCCGGCGATAAAGTTGACCATGGCGCCCATAAAATCGACACGGATGCTGAGCCAGCGGTTGCACATCCACAAGAAATAGTAAGGCGCATTGTTGTTGTCCAGCTTTGTCAGCACTTCTTCCATGAAGCGCGTCTCAACACCAAAGGCGCGGATGGTGGAGACTCCGATGAGAGTCTCGCCAAAATGACTGTAAAGAGGGGACTTTGTCACGGATTCGATACGCTTCAGCTCTCGGCTTGCAGTAATGTAGTACGCACCAATGACAACGTATGCCGTGGCTAGTAACGATGAAATATACAGCATCGGACTGGTTAAAGAGTGCTCGAGTATACAATGTCAACGCTGAATTAAACAACCACAAAAAAATAGACTTACTAATGAGCGCAGCTGCGATCAAAAACGTCGGTGTAACGAATGTGACGACAACAATAATGGTAACGATTCCCAAAGCATCGGTCGCCAGGGAAACCATCTTGGACATCATCTGAGTATCAATGACCTCAAAGTCCTTGGAGAATCGGTTAATGATACGACCCACAGGAGTAGTGTCGAAGAAGCGGATAGGGGCACGGACGACCGAGAGCAACAACTGCTCGTAAAGGTCTCTTGACGCTCTGAGGGACCCGTAGAACTGCCAAAGCATCCTGACGACAGTAAAGAAGACGGCCATGAGGGTAATAAAGCAGTAGATTCCAATGTAAAAGTCGAGGTCCTCGACTTCTTCGTTCTCATCCTCCGGAAGGCCGCCCCAGCGAAAGATCCCAAACCGCGCAATAGGCTTCGCGACTTTCCTGACCTCCTCAGTCGCGTCCGTCCAGATCTTGATCCATCCAAGCTCCATAACGCCAAGCATTTTCAAAACTAGGAGGATGAACGCCAAAGTGATCCAGAATCCTGTTCCTCCACAAGCCTTCATGTACATGTCATACACCATCAGCTTGACCTTTCCTCGTGCTCGTGCTAAGACGAAGAAGCAGAATTGATTATGTTAACCTACAAGTCCTCCAACTTTAACACCGTACAGAAGTTGTATGTTCGCTTCGTTACCTTCTTCATCGACGAGTTTTTTAGCCCCTTTGATAGTCGCGGCCTTAGGGGAATTGGGGCTGCGAAGAGAAGCGTCTCTGGAAAGGAGAGCGTGGTCCGCGGCTAGTGTCGATGAGCTGGAGACATCCTGGTCCTCCTCCATAAGCCCATTTCGCTCCAAAATTTCGCTCAACAGTCCGGAGCGGATCAGCTTGACAGGTGAACCAGTCAGAAGCAACGATCCATCCTTCAGAAGGGCGACGTAGCTGGCGTCCCGCAGGCAGAGGCGAACATGGTGGGTGACCAAGATCCGGGTCCTTCCGTTCATCAAAGGGCCCTTGAGACAGTTTTCAAATATGTGACGAGCTGTGTGCGCGTCCACCGCTGAGAGGCAGTCGTCGAACAACAGATGTTGGGCTCTGGAGTACATGGCTCGGGCCAGCGCCACTCGTTGCTTTTGGCCACCAGAGAGAGTAATGCCTTTCTCGCCAATCTCGGTCAAATCTCCATGTTCGAAAACCGCGAGATCAGGCAGCAACGCACAAGCTTCCAGGACATGTTGGTATCTTTCAGACTCGTAGGGGGAGCCGAAGAGGACGTTCTCCCGGATGCTGGCCTGCTGCAGCCATGGATACTGCGAGACATAAGCGACTGAGCCGTGGATATACCCTGTTGAAGGGTCAACTATCTTGGACTTTGCCTGAGGGAGGTGAACCGATCCTGAGATCAAATCCATCTCTCGCAATAGGGCCATTAGAAGCGATGTCTTGCCCGATCCCGTCGATCCACCTATGTGTTGAATATATAGCGAAAAATAAAGGCTGAAAATGAGAGTCTGTGGGAAGGATAGATCGCCAGCAATTTGATGTCAACAATGAATGTCTGCGAATTAGAACTTACAGACGAGGCTCAGCTTGCCAACAGGGAAACTGAGCGTCAGGTTGTTGAGCATAAAGGCACCTTGGGATGGAGCCTGATTATCAAAGGTGTTCGACGAAGCTTTGGTGTGCCACTTGAACGTGGCATTGGTGAAGCCAATCGCGTTGGAGGTCTGGAACGACTGTACTATGGATGTAGGGCTCTGGACGACGCTCTCCGGAGTGGCCACGTTAGCAGCATCGGAATACTTGGAGATTTCGCCTTCGTTCAAAAATGCCTCGATTCTCTTCATGCTGACGATCGTCTCCAACAAATCCGTGATCGAGCCAGGGAGCAAGTTGAGCGGAGCTCGGAGGATGAAGAAGATGGCCATAGATGTAAAGGCAACGTGCGACGAGAGCTCCTTATGTTCGAGCTTAGTGTAGGAGGTGAAAGACATCACTGTGACCAGGATAGGCGAAGTGAACCAAAGCAAGGTAAAGAAGGTGTTGATGATGTAAAGGCGGACAAAACGGCGAAGTTCTTGGTCGCGCACCTCTATTGTGGTACGAAGTGGAAAGAATTGTGTTGGTAAAAAGCATAGAAACCTTTGCGGTAGAGGTTCTCAATATCTAAGGCATCAATATTACTTACCCATAATCTTCTTTTGAATCTTCTTCTCCCATGCAAAGAATTTGATCATCCTGATTCCCTGCAAGAGCTCGCTCATAAGTCCAACTCGGCGATCTCTTGTCTCCATGAGTGACTCCTGGATCTTTGAGTACTTCCTGGCGGCAAAATGGTGGGCTGGGGAAGTCAAGAACATGACACCCAATCCAACAAGAGAAGAGGGGCCAAGAAGACCATAAAGCATGACCACTCCAAGGGCAATCTCGATAGGGCCCGTATAAAGGAAAAAGACGGACGACCCCATAGATGAAATACGGTTGGCGTCGACCGCCATTAGGTTGGTGATCATGCCAGTATCAGATCGTGCGCCCTTTTTGGTGCTCTCCGAAATGATTCCTGTCATATCCTTGCGCCTCAATGCCTTCGAGTAGACCTCCGCGCTCAGCATGGCGCGAAGTCGGACGTCAACACGCCGACCATAGTACAGGTTCTGGCCAAAGGTGACACTTTTCAAGATGTCGCTGACAAGCATCCCAATCACGTAGAGGTACGCCATCTCCTTGGGACTCTTGATGATCACCTTCTCGTCGTGGTATTCCTCCATGTAGCTCAGAAGTTTGTCCATGAAGTAAGGCATACCAAATGACGCGACCGACGATACGATTCCAAAGACAACGTTGATCCAGATATCTCTGCTGTTGCTTTCGTAGATTCTCCACAGGAGAGATCTTTGTTTTTCTTGAAGATAGGATCTATGAAGGACGAAAAAAGGGCTTATTAACGCCTGCCATTTTCGTCAACATTCCTCATCAAAGACATATAGACTCTTGTGGACTGTAAGAGCTGCATGAAAACGATTACGAACCTTGTCCGGGCAAACACTCTGTACATTGGCCGAGCACGCATCTGATCGGTCAGACTTGGCAAGAATTCCAGCTCCAGCGCTCGCTCGTAGCCCTCCCACATGATGTCGTTCATCCAATTGTAGGTGATCCAGCGGAAAAACGATGCGTTGACTTCTGTTGAGACTTTTTTACCCTCGAAGTAAACATCCGGTCCCTTGCTCGTGGCGGTGATCACATAAAGGAAAATCGAAGCCAAGACCATGTTGATAATTGCCAAGCCAAGTTCCGCTTGCATGCGTTGGCGCATCTCTGGTGTTGTGCCTTCCGGCTCAGTGCCCAGGTAGTTGCGATAACGGAAGGCGGACCTCGTCCTGATCAACGAGTTCATGAAGGTGAACATTGAGAACACAATAAGCATCCTCCTGATCCGAGACGGCCGCACGATATGCCGCGTGAATCCTGCCACCATGCACAAGATGAATGCGTACGACTATTGTTGCAAATAAACAAAAAAAAAAACCAGATGGCTTGCGTAAGTTTTCAATTACTACCTCCAACGCCAAGGGTGGTAAGATTGGACATACCGCAGCCAGCTTATCATCGGTGGAAGAAAAAAAATGTTACTTTACCCAGGCAATTGACTGTGCCACAGGCATGACAAACCGATAGAGTGGCAGATGTATATGCCCTGGTTGACCATGCCGACCGCCCAGCTCCAGAAACTTCCAGCGAACCAACGCGAGCACCAGGAAGCCAACGGCTTGGATTAATGACACCAAGACGAGGGTGATGTCACTGTTGGTAGGGTGGTTGACATATGAATCGGACCGTGGATCCTTGTCCGAATGATCTTTGGGCTGTAACAGTAAAGAAATATCCTCGGCAGGAGCTGATAATTGCCAAGACAATACACAAAAACAAAGTGCGATCTGGTTAGTCAATTGGTACAAGTTTGGCTACGTGGATAGTTAAGTGCCGTTTTGTGTTTTGTCGTTGCTGTGTTATTTTCTTTTTGTGCTGTGTGGTAACAGTAGAAAGTTAAGGTAAGGTAGGGCGACGGTGTCTTGGACTCGTTCTCGCCAACGGATTCGATAATGACTTCCTTAAAGAGTATCCATCCATCCATAGTAGAAAGACAGCGATCGGGTACATAAAAAAAACGATAGGAAAAATTACTTACTGGAATTAGCAGACAAGATCCCGCTTGTCCGCCTTGTCAATACCGGTAGTATTGACTGTCTATGTTTCATGGCATCAGGGTAATTACTGCTGTGATTGTTATTGTTGTTGGTATGGTAATGAGGTCGGTAGTGGGTGGTGCTGTTGTAGCATTCGTATCGGCTCTGATCCTGTGGGCGGTCTAGCAGAGGCGAAGTAACTGAGGGGCCTCCTGTTCGATATGACGACCTATCAGCTGTTCGGGGCTTCTTCACTCTATCGACACATCGCTCGAGTAATGGTCGTGCTCCGCATATTGTAAGGGTGAGGACTAGAAAAGAGAGTGGAAGTGTCGTTTCTAAGGCAATCTCTCTGAAGCAGGGTGTCAAGTCCAGCGTGTCGTCGGTGAGCGGGCCCTAGAAGAAAAAGCAGATTCGCAGTCGATTCAACGATGTGTTAAAAAGGGTGAGTTGGATTGAGTACAGAAGATCGCGATTGTGCGAAGGGAACGAAGAGAGTGCTGGAGAGATGAGCAAAGGATAGGGCAGGGAGGAGGAACATACCCAGGTATCGTTGCCGCACCAGGAACTCATGTAAACTTTTGTGCAGGAGGTTTATTGGGTGTGTGTGTGTGTGTGTGTGTGTGTGTGTATGCTGAGAAGGTGGATTGATTCGTGAGGTGGATGGACGTTTAGTTCGTTTAGGGAGTAAGTAGGAGGGTGAGTGCGAGGTGTAGGCGAGAGAATGAGGATGAGGATGTAAGCTACAAGTGATGGAAAGGAAAAGGTATATTGAGCGAGCGAAGAAGAGTGAGAGAGTGAGAGTTGGTGGCGGTTGTTTGATGAGGTACAAGTGGAAGTGAAATGGAGGTGAGGTGTGATGAATCTATAGCGGCGATTGCCGAGGAGTGGGAGAAGGGGGAGAGTGTAGAAAGAGTGAGAGAGAAGGGGAGAGAGGAAGAAGACAGGCGAAGAAAAGACAAAGGAGCTGAAAAGGAGGGAGAAGAGGAGAGAAGTGAGGAGAGAAGAGAGGAAAAGAGATAAAGTCGTTGCGAAGTGGTTGTGTGCTGCCTGTCTGGATAGAATTGAAAGTTAAAATGGAGGGTAGGAAGAGAGAGAGGTGGCGGGGTGTGGAAAAGAAAGAAGTAAAAGAAGAGAGAGAGAGAGAGGATGAGGAGAAGAGAGAGGCATGCAAATTTCAATTGGAAACAGGATGTGGCCAACTGTCACCCGCGGGGCCGTGAAGGAACGCTATTGAAAAGAAAGAAAACAAAGTCGATCGTCCTAGAAGAGAGAATGGACCCCGAGAAAGGAAGGAGGAGAACAAGAAGCAGAAAACTCTTTTTTTTTTTATTATATTTTTTGTCAACAGAGTCGGTGTAGGTGTGGGTGTGGGTGAAGGGGTGTGGGTGCGGGCAACCAACCCCCAACCCATAGAAAAAAGGCCTGACTGTGGGAGAGTTGGTCCGTAAAAGGCGATCCATCCATCCATCTCGCAGAGATAATGTAATAATTGATATACATTTATTTTCATATCTGTTGCCACCATCACCAGCCACTGCATGCTTTTGTTTTCATTCAATGGGACGGGAACATTCTATAATTCAATGAGTATCAATCAATCGCACTTCGGACACAAAATGGCCCTGTGCCAGCAGTCTGTTTGTTAGCTGCCACTCGGTCCCTTCGGACATCTCCTCCGTCTTTGTCTTTGTCCTTTTCCATGTCCTTTCAAAAATTCCGGATTGTTGTTATTTTTCTCCTTTACATTCAACTCATGCCTTTTGATCTGTTGTCTGTCTCTTTCTCTGTCTGTCTGTGGTTGCACATACACCCTCCCACGCTCTCTCACCCAATTCCAAGGGTGCCATCCTAAATTGGCCTCGATGTCTGCTGCTGCTGCTGATCCCCCTTGAGCCTTGTACTCTTCCTGACCAAATATGGTTTTGTTGTCGCTTTTTGTTCTTTTTTTTTTTTTCTTTGTTTTTCTTTGATCCTCTCGTCTCTTGCAACTTTTGATGGAAGAATTTATTCAAGCAGTTTTTGGTTCTGATCTTGTTCCCCACGAGGGGATAGGCACAACAAGGTAGCCATGAGGCATGGGTAGAAAAAAAAATGCAAGAAGGGCGGGAATCATGCAAAAATAAAGATTATCTCTTCGATTGCATCAGTGTTGTCTGTCTCGGACCTCAGACATTCAAACATACCAGCCCTTTTCTTTGTTCTCTCTCTCCTATCCCTGTTGTATGCGCTTCCTCATCTTCTGTATATGCGGGGATGCGCGAAAAAGGAACTCATCCTGGGAAAATTGCTTCCCTTTTCGACAGGAACCATAGGGCCAAAGGAGCCCATTCTCCGAAATAATAAAAACCAAAAAAAAAAACAGAGTTTTTTTACTCTCTCTCACCTCTTCTCTCACACCTTCAAGCAAGGTCTATTTTACTGTTTTATTGCAAAACAAGGGCTCCCAGACAAAGCTCCCATCACCACCATGGAAGGGGAGGGGGGGTCCATGGTTACCACCCTGTTTTACAATACTCTTCTCAATTGCACTTTTATTATTTTTCACACACCTTGGTTTATTTTTTACCTTCTCTCATTTTTATTCCGAGAATGTCGACATAGCTCTAGCAACACAGAGATCGTTAGACCCAACTCTCTCTCTCTCTCCCTCTCTTCGTTTGCCTCTTCTCTAAGGCCACTCCACTCTGCATGCATATTCATAGGCATAGGCGTTGCACCAACTCCTTACTGCAATGTGGAAATACCCCAGTGGGATGAGAAAAAAACAATTGATTGGTTCTCGTTTATTACCGACAGGACACACACTCTAGCCAAGGCATCAATAAAAAAAGAAGCTACTTGCTAAAAACGCTATCAAGGTAAGCTTCATAGCTGTATCCCTCGCCAACATCAGAGTGAGGCATCGTTGACTGGAGGTAGCTCACAACTGCAGGTGGAAGCATCGACTGCTTCAGATCTAACTCTGTCACAAATGGCTTGTCGCCTGCCACCACTCGGAACGATTCACGGACCTGATCGGCCGATGTGCGATCCTCTGTCACTCCGACCATAAACGTAATGAACTAAGTAGAGAAGTGGAGGTGATTGTTATGATCGACAAGTACATCTTGACACACGTGACAAATCAATGAACGTCCATTCGCTCTTTTCCTCACAACGTACCTGTTCAAAAGTGACCTCCGCGCCTCCTTGAGTGCATTGTGCAAACACACCAGCAAACTCATCATCCTCATACATGATGCCCAAACTGGCCAATGCGGCGTTGAACTCGGCCGACGACAACGAGTTGGTCTGGTTGTTGTCAAAGTGGCGGAAAGTGCTTTCAAACTCTTCCAATTGTGCTGGAGTCAAGTTTGTCATATTACGAGAGACAATCTATACCATTTACGCGAGAAAAAAACAGAGGTGAGAAAAAAACCAACAAAGCCAGTCGTTTTCAAACAAAACCCCCCTGCATAGTCGTCTGTGCACTTCAGAAATGAAAAAGAAAACAATACGCGACAAATATAGACAACAACACTAGCAAACAGAGAGTGTGTGCGCCATTTTCTTTTCTTCCCATACCTGGTTGGAGATAAAGGCTGACTTCTTTTGCAGAGCCTGTTCAAGCAATCCGAAATCAAACGAAAGGTCGTCGGCAGAGTAAATGGTGTAGTCGTTCTCCTCGATGTTGGCCTCGACGCACTGGTCATCTAAGCGCTGAATCTGTTCCAAATTGTCACCCATGGATCCAAGATGAGTCCCCAGTTGGCGAACATGGGCCAGTTGCAACTATCACCATTCATTCACAAGAAATATGGAACGTTAGGTCTCGTGATCCTCAAAGGTAACGCATTCGTTTGTCGTCTTTGATCACCTATCGCGCATTGGCATAGCTGTCAACTTACGTCCAAGTCACCATCGAGTAGAGCCAGCTCGTTCGAGATGCTGTTGACCATGGCTTGGAAACCGTTCGCCTGCTCCGCGAAGTCGCGTCTCAACTTCTCTTTGATGCTGAATTAGTAGAATACGGAGAAAACGCGAATGGTTAGCGAGACAAGGCCGTCAACGGATCATACTTCCGTACGCAACACAGAACTCGCACGGCCGCAGAAAACACGCCGCTTACTCTCGGATTTTGGCATTGATGAGCCGGTATCTCTTTTCCTCAGATCCCAGGAGTTCCTTCCAGAAATGGTCGAGGTCCTGTTACAAAGAACAAAATATGTATGAACAGAAGAATGTGGGACAGGGAGAATATTTTTGTTAGTACATGCAAGCTTAGACATCGCAAATACAAGTCCATGGAAGCAAAAAAGACAAAGAAGAAAATGCACGCATGTAAAACTAGACGTACCTGAAGTGTCAAACCGTGAGGAGGGTAGTATGGCCTCAGCTCATACGTCTTCAACTTGGTCTGAATGTTACCCAGGAGGGTATCGATATCACGCTTGTCAGCGACCCATGTGCGCTTCAAGGACGTCTTGTAGTTAATGAACTCGAGAGACTGTCGCTTTGCATCTGCATAGTCTCCTCTGAAAGTCGACGACTCCCATTCGGACTTTTTGTTGTCGATAGCTTGCATCAACTACAAGGTGAAATTTGCATGAAAATGAAATGTTAGTTAGTTAGCCAAAGTACATACGCCACAAAACGCGTTTTCGTTACCATACATGGGCATGTTACTTACGGCCTTGACGCGTCTCTCATAGTCATTTTCCATAGTCCAGACAGACTCCACGACCTCTGCAAACTTGGCGACGCGACGACCAGCAGTGTCGACTTTGCCGAGCTCGGAAAAGGCATGGAAATATTGCGCGACGTAGGTCATGATGGAGCGCTCATCTGGCTTTGTGATATCGCACACATCTTCCACATCCAGCAGCTTGGGAATGTTCAAGTGCTCCTCCGCGACATCAAAGGCCAGCTGAGTGTTGCGATGTCTATCCGACTTGTCCAGCGAATCAAAGTCCAGAAGATCGGGGCGGTGGCGATGAATCAATGCACAGCTATCACACGGCCACATTCGAGACTTGAGTGTCAGTTGCAGGGCTTTTGAACATAAGCATATATCTCAAGATCGTCCCTATTGTTCAATTGCTCACAAAGATGTCACCTACAATGCCAAGCCATCAGCCCAACTGTACGTAAAGTCGCGGACATTGACTTCTTGGTAAGGTGCGGTCTTGCGCTGGCACCACAGCAGCAATCCCTCCTTGGCACTCAAACCCTCCTCGCTAGAGTTGAAAATAGGTGATATTTGCATTAGTTGGATGTACACTCACGCAACTGTCGTAATGCCGACATGAAGAAGTGGTCCAACACACTTACCTGATGTCGGCGATAGTGAATCTCAGAATAAGGGTCCAGATCATGCCCAAAATCAACTTGAGGTTCTCGTCCACAATATCTACAGGGAATGAGGGTGTCTTGGTTAAACATATGTCTTTCTCGCTCACATTAATCAGATTCGCACAAATCGACAACCCCCCGACTCTGTGACAAAAATAAATGAGAGACCTACCCTCAGCTCCAATGTTGGTCAGATTGACTCCACGCTGGCGGATAAATTCAAGGCACTTGTTGACGTTTTCGACCTTCTGGATGCGCATTCGGGAGACTTTGTTGTATCGGCCGAGACTGGCATCTCCAATGATCTCCTAATGACCGCATTAGACCATTGTTACGCATCGGTGCATCATCAGTATCGGTTTAATTTCATTTTTGTTCCTGCTTTGTCCTTCCTGCAGTATCATCGACAAACATACCAAGAGCTGGATCAGAGGGACACCGTCAGACAGCTGGAGAAGGTTCGAGATCTCTTGATGGCGACCAGCGCTGAGCTTTGTGTTCACCCTAGAGCGTATGTTTCATTGTCAACAGATCAGTGGGGGTGGGTCAGTCATGCAGTTGAGTGCCTCTGATCGGATGATAATGGAGAAAAAACGACACAAAGGCGCTTACCATTTTGTGAAGGCTGTGGGGTTAGAGGGAAGAACGAGGAAGAAGCATGGAAACGACACCGCCAGTTCGATGCGGTTCAATTGGTCAGTCAGGGCATACAACGAGACAAGTGTTGAGTAACAAAAGCCCAAGACAATAGAAAAAATAAAACAATGGTTCCCGCCCAACGGTTCATAATCCAACCGTGACATCATTTGTAGCCGTGTGATTGGCCGGCGCGAAAGGGTCTGGCTCAACAATCAGCCCCTGTCCCGTTTTTTTTTACGAAAAGCGTCACTTATTCCTGCGGGTCTGTGAGTGTTCGCCCTTGCCGCGCTTTTCTTCTTTCCTTCCATTGCGGAATGAGACGACTTACTCTTTTGCTGGACAGTCTCCCATGTCTTGTCCATGACTTTGGCTACAAGTGAGGGAATGACATTGGACAAAAGGTAGGTCGTTTGTTAGTGCACAGTTCGTTTATTTTTCCACGCTTTTGTTCCGCTTGCTTGGCGCTCGTCTGCGATGCTGTGCGCACTCTTTCTGGTAATAAGAAGTACACTGCAGGTTCGATTGAAAAGCAATCAACCGCAAAGGCTTGTGGTATCCTGCACAATCATTTCTCATATGGGTGTTGATAGCAGACAAGTCCTGGAGCAGACACAGAGGGCGGCGTACCTGTGTCTTCGACAACCTGGTTGGCTGCAGTTGAGGGGGCGAAGGAGTTTGGCATGATTGTGGGCGATGCTGAGGTGTTGGTGTTTTGGTGAATATGTGTCGGTGTTTGTTGGGTGTTGGAGTTGGGTTGAGGTGGTTGAGCAAGGTACGTGCGTGTATGTGGGAGGAAGGAATAGATTGAAAGTAAGGGAGAAGAGAGGAAAATAGAAATGAGAAAAGAAAGGCGGAAGATGAATTTGGCTGCAGGTGGTGTCGGTCAATAAGAGATATGGTCAATAAGAGATCAGTGGCTTGTCCTGAGGAAGAGGTTCCTGTTCCTCTCACTCCCGGAACATGAGGACAGTCACTCGGACCTCTTGTTTTCCTCCAAGATGTTTATTTGAAGAGGGCGATTTCTCCTTTCTTGTCCAACCCTCACCTTCTATTCTTCCCTCCACTCCCCCACACGTCCGACCATGTTCTCCCTCCGTGCTGCTCAAAGACTCGGCTCCAAGGTTACCCCTTGCTCCCAGCGCTGCCTCTCGACCCTCGGTCGTAGCAGTAAGTCTCTCCTTCCTTCAACTCACTCGTCCATACGATTCTCTACACAAGCACTCTCTCGCGTTCTTGCCTTGTGTTTCCGACGAGGCATTCAGGTCCCACGCTCACTTTTACAACCCCCCTTTCTCCTCAACGACACTCCCCGCCTCGCTGACCCTCGTAGTCTACTCGAGATCTCCTTTCTTCTTTTTCTCACGTTCACACAGGGCGTCAACATGCAGCACTTTGTCATTTTTCATTCCTGAATCGATCCTTCAGTCAAAAGATCAGGATCACTTGAAACAAGTAAATGGTGTTCTGAAAAACAGTACTAACTGATCGATCTTCTTTCTTTTTATTCCGTGTCTTTCGAAAATAGTGCTCGCCACCAACCCTGTCTCGGTTGCCCAGAAGGTCGCCGTAAGTAGAGAGCCGGACCGGATCGCACCCGTGAGATAGGGAAACTATCCGATCCATGGAGTACTTTGTCAGTTACCCTGTTTACTAACGCCAAGTTCTATTTCATTCAACCAAATAGTCGACCTTGGTTCAGACCTCGGCTGCTCGCACTGCCTTGACTGTTCCCCGCATGGTTGTTCGCCGCACCATGGCCACCGACGGAAAGTTCTCTCGCAACAAGCCTCACGTCAACATTGGAACCATCGGCCACGTCGATCACGGAAAGACCACCTTGACTGCTGCCATCACTAAGACCCTCGCCTCTTTGGGTCAGGCTGAGTTCAAGGACTACAACCAGATCGACAAGGCTCCCGAGGAGAAGGCCAGAGGTATCACCATCTCGACCGCTCACGTCGAGTACGAGACCGCCAACAGACATTACGCCCATGTCGACTGCCCTGGACACGCTGATTACATCAAGAACATGATCACTGGTGCTGCCCAGGTACGCATAACTCTTTATGTTTATCTCTTCATTACTGACTGACTTGCTAAATAGCACGACATGGATTCTTCTCCTAACAGCTAGGTTCTTTTTTTTCGCGCTTATAGATGGATGGTGCTATCATTGTCGTCGCCGCCACCGATGGTCAGATGCCCCAGACCCGTGAGCACTTGTTGCTCGCCAAGCAGGTCGGTATCCAGAAGTTGGTCGTCTTCATCAACAAGGTCGATGCCGTCGATGATCCAGAGATGTTGGAGCTCGTCGACATGGAGATGCGCGATGTCCTCACCACCTACGGTTTCGATGGTGAGAACACCCCCATCATCTCGGGATCTGCTCTCTGCGCCTTGGAGGGTCGCAACAAGGAGATTGGTGAGGATGCCATCATGAAGCTCATGGAAGCCGTCGACACCCACATTGACACCCCCATCCGTGACTTTGAAAAGCCTTTCTTGATGCCCGTCGAGGGTAAGTACATTTGACTTGTGCCTATGAATTGAATCTGTTTTGGGCGTGCGAAATATGGACATGGACGACAGTGGGATAGGGGATAGGGGACCAATTGCAATTTAGTAACACATTGTCTTTCATGCGTGTGTTGCACGATTAGATGTCTTCTCCATTTCTGGTCGTGGTACCGTCGCCACCGGCCGTGTCGAGCGTGGTACCATCACCAAGGGTGCTGAAATCGAAATTGTCGGTATGGGCCCCAGCTTCAAGACCATCTTGACCGGTATTGAGATGTTCCACAAGGAGGTAAGAATCTTTTATATCCTTGCTCGCTTAGTTTACTGTTAATTATTTTAATGGCTCCCATAAGGTAGTTAACATTTTCTAATCTTTTCTTCTTTTGTATATGATAGCTCGACCGTGGTCAGGCTGGTGATAACATGGGTGCTTTGCTCCGTGGTGTCAAGCGTGAGCAGCTTCGCCGTGGTATGGTTCTTGCCCAGCCCGGCACCGTCAAGGCCTACAAGAAGTTCGCCGCTTCGCTCTACATCTTGACCAAGGATGAGGGTGGACGTCACACTGGATTCTTGAACAACTACCGCCCCCAGATGTTCGTCCGTACCTCGGATGTCACTGTCACATTGACCCACCCTCCAGAGGAGGAGGATGCCGAGAAGATGGTCTTGCCCGGAGATAACGTCACCATGAACTGCGAGCTCACCAACGGAGTCCCATTGGAGAAGGGTCAGCGCTTCACCATTCGTGAGGGTGGCCGCACCGTCGGTACCGGTGTCATCTCTGAGTTGATGGAGTAAATCACACTTAGGACCCTTTTTTTTGCATAACATTGGGAAAGGAGTTGTCGTTTTTAAATCGCGAGCATATCATCTGTAGAATAAACTTTTTTTAACACTTACACTAAATAGCGATCTACCGCACAGATCCAGGCACGCACTTTTTTTTACACGCGATGGTTGAACGAAGTAGGAAAGGAAGAGAGGTTCTGTCGCCACATGCATGAGGATCATTGTGGTGGTATGTGCAAGCCACGAAACGGCTATTACTATTTGAGAGCGAAAGCAAAAAACAGCCAGGGTACAGTGAGTGAGGTGAGGAAGAAGAGACAAAGAAAAAAAGAAACGGGAGAGGGCTGAGAGCAACGACGACCACACACCTCTGGGGAGGGCGGACTACAAGAACAAAGAGAGGGAGAGAGTGAGAAAAAAAAAGATGCAGGTTGGTAGACGGCGATTGTGAGTCTTTGAGGAAGGTGACTGAGAGCCATCGTGTCTTTTCTTTGGTGTTCGACACATCCGCCCGTTGCCGACTCTCCCTCTGAGCAAACAGTTGCGGTTGCAGTTGTCGTTGTTGTTGTTGTTGTTGTTTGTGCCTGACTCGTATTGATGTATGTTGTGCTGGATGTGAAGTTGACCCACGCATTTTTTTATTAATATTTATATCGTTCCCTGCCACACCCTTTCTCGCACTTTATCCCTTTTCTCATCCTTTCACTTCTTTTCCCCTTTTAACCTTTTTCTCTTCTCTTTCATCCAGCCTCATCCCTTCCATCCTTCCTCCCCTACTCCCCCTTACATCGTCCCCAGTCTATCCTGTTCCCCTTGCCCCGTGGCATCCATCCTTCCTTCCTATCTCTCTCATTCGCTCAAGAGCCCGCTCCCTTAACCTAGCCCATCCACCATGGCCGCAAGGCCAATATCCTACACAACGGGTCGCCCCAACATGTACCCTCCCCAGTCTCAACCACAACCCCTCTACCATCCTCAACATCAACAACAACAACAACAACAACAACAACATATGGCCTACCAAAGACCCATCCAGCAGCAATACATCCCACAACAACAACAGCAACAACAACAGCAGCATCGTCCAGTCTACTCGACTCCACAGCATCAACACCAGCAGCAGTTTATGCCTCCTCATATGCAGCAACAGTTCCAACAACAAGCAACCATGTCACCTCGGCCCCAGCAGTTTATTCTCCAACGGCCTAACTTGATGCCCGCCCCTTCTTTACCCTCGATGCCGATCCCTCAACAACAACAACAAATACAACACAGACCTGGTGCACAACCCCCTTTTAATCCTAATCCTAATATCCTTCCAGGGCAAGTTATCGGCCACCCACCAGGAGCGCCGGGCGTACCTGGCGGCCAGTCCTTTGTTCTCCGGACACCTTCTTTGGGCGCCGCGCCTAGTGTGAGTTTAGCAGGCGCTCCTCCTGGTGCCATGATCAACCCTGGATTCAGACCCGTCATGATGCGACCCCCAGGAGCTATCTTTACCTCAGGACCACCTACTGCGATCTCGTCGCCTGGTCTTGCAAGGATGCCTGTTGCTATTGCTGGAGGGATGCGACCTGTTTTTATTGGTAAGAGAACTTCTTCTGGGAACCCAAAAAGATATAAGCGAGAGTGCTGCGAGACGTCCAGCCATGCAATTGAAGTTTGGGATTGCGAAAGTGAGAGAGCCGGTCAGGAGGAAGAAAGAAAAGGATACGCCTGACAGAGGTTATCGATCCAAAAAAAAAAAAAAAAAAAAAAAAAAAAAAAGCCAGGGCTTTAGCAAACAAAAAAACATAACGAAAAACAACACGACTAGTCTGCAGAAATACTTCCGAGGAAAAAAAAAAAAATGACACAGCAGTCTACCAAAAAAAAGGAACAAAAGAAAAAAAAAGGGGGACAATAACCATGGAAAAACCATGGGAGTGTTTCTATTTTTTTTATGTTTGTCACCCTAATAATAATACTTTCTTTGAATAATTTCACAGCTGCTGGACCACCCAGTATTATCAAGAACCCACTGAGGACAAAGGCCCTTCTTGAACGAACCGTGCCTGTCATTAACGTAAGGGGACAAGAATGGCGACAAAAGGAGGCAGTGAGAACGGGAAGAAAAAAACACGACAACACTCTTTGGAAATAACCAATGTCGAACAGGATGGCGGCAACAATTAGAGCCTGAACCCTCTCGCGTTCATATATCAGAGGATTCTCTTCCATAATGGTCCTTGAACAGTATTCGCTAACGGTGCTTTACATGCCTACTTGTTTTGCGACTCATTCATTAGATCAAACAAAAGACGAACACCTTGCTCTCGAACTTCTGGGGCGATGACATGGATATCGCAAAGGATGGACGGATTATCGACCGGTCAACGGAATCACCTAACGGCAGCGAAAAGAAGCAGCGTTCTCGACAGACAGGCATTGTGGTCGGCATTGACTTTGGAAACACCTTCACCGGTGTCTCGTATGCTCACCAGGGCGATGGCGAAATGATTGACGTTGTCAAATGGTAACGAAGCCTTGGGTTCATCTTTTGATCTTATCGTGCTTTTGCTCCTTGGAGTTGTTTTTTTGAGCACTTTTGCAGCTGAAATGAGCTAACCCATGCGTTTTTTTTTTCCCTTTTTTTTCGGGAACTTTACAACAACATCAACAAAACAGGCCGAGACACTTGAATGCGTATGCCAAGGTGCCAACGGTCAGCTTGTACAAGACCGGCGAGAGCAAGGGGATGGCCGACTGGGGCTCGTCTGCATTGGCCAGCTACAAGCGATCCAAGACGGATCGGGTCTTGGTTCGGGATTACAAGCTGCTCCTCTTTGACCAGAACGCTCGGGGCCGTCTCGACAATGGACTTCATCTAACGGACGTCCTGACACAGTATCTTGGAAGCATCCATCGCCATCTCATGGAGGAAGTCAACAAGTCTCAGGTCTTGGCTGCAGAGTCTGTGCCGATCCATTACTGTATCACGGTCCCACAGGCATGGACGTTGCCCACGCGTGAGTTGATCCTGAGGTGTTATGTTGAGGCAGGAATCATCCTTCAGACGCCTGCACCCAACATGACTGTCATTACCGAGGCTGAGGCTGCAGCGACGTACTGTCGGGAGAACTGCGACGAGTTTGATTCGCTCAAGGATGGCGAGATCTTTATGATCTGCGACGCGGGTGGATTGACCACAAATGTGACAGTGTTCAAGGTCGACGATGCGTTGGGCGTGCGCCAGTTTGTCCGGATGTCGAGTTCTCATGCCGAGAACTGTGGATCGGTGATGCTGGATCGCAAGTTTAGAGAGTTGATTCTGTCGAAGCTCGCAGGGCTGGACATTGACGCCAAGCCGCAGCGTCAGAAGGCGTTTGAGACGTTGTTGGAAGGGTTTGGAGAGATCAAGTCGCAGTTTGATGTCACGTCGTGCGATGAAATCAAGCATATTTCGATCCCCATGGGTTTGGATGTCAAGGAGTTGCAGCCGGTTCCCGAGTGGCTCGAGGACGAGTACATGGCTTTGACGGGTCAGGAGTTGTGCGCGGTTGTGTTTGATCCGGAGGTGGAGAAGGTCTTGGAGTTGATCGATAAAGAGTCCAAGAACCACCCGGTTTGTGCGGGTCTCTTTATGGTCGGAGGATTTGGCGCCAACAAGTACTTACTCGACAAATTGGTCTTGGCGACCAACAAGAACATGGCCAACGGTTGTGGTGGTGGCACAGACTCGAAGAGGTCCTCACTCGTCAATGGATTGGCGGGCTCCATGTCGGATATGAGTCTCAATGGCGGCGCGAATGGACACCACAGCCCGGGTATTATCAAGAAGGTTGTCATGGTCAAAAAGGCGGAACTTGCCGTGGCTCGTGGCGCTGTCATCTATGGTCTCAAGAGCGCATCCCAGCATACCAAAGCGTTCTTGTAATTAAAAAAAAAATCTTCCCCTTCAGAATACATGCACCTATTAATGTGTTGAAGAATATCTGGTATCAAAAGAAAATATTCTCTTATCTCACTATCTTTCTAAGGAGTTGTTTTTTTTAAAAGGCTTCTACGACCAATGGCTCATGGTCATAGTAGACAAGTCGTCGGCGGACATCCTCGGCATGGTAGAGCACCTTGTACTCGCCGCGACTGTAGAAGCACACTGGTAGGACATGGCTCGTCGTAGAATCCGGTTGCATCTAGAAAGAGAGAGAAAAAAAAAAAGTTAGTGTGATGAAACAATAGCTATCGAAATGTCATGCCACATACAACACGGGCTTTACCTTTGCAAGTGGGGTCTGGAGAACGCCGTGCCAGACCATACGATCGCCCATGTCATAATCCATCGTACCATCACCATGGACTTGCACAGGCTGCATCCTCAGACAAAGTTTCACATCTTGGTGAGACCGGTTGACAACCGTAAACCGGATCTGTGCAAACTTCTCGACAGGACATCTCCACCGGTTAGATCCAATCTGCTCCAACCCTCCCCGGTTCGACCCATCTCCCTCCTCCTCCTCCTCGTTGTCCTTGTTGCTGTTGTCCTGGTCCTCATCCATGGCGGCAGTAGGTTCCATGGTGACCAAGAACGATATGTCCTCGATCTTGAGCACGCTCAACATGGGCTTGGTGAGACGAAGCGTTCGCAAATCAAACTTGCCAAACCGGCCAGAAGTATCCTTGCATGTCCAACGAGCGACCACTCTCTTGAGCAACTCCTCACGGAACCAGAATAGCGCCCGCTCCTTGGCCTGATCTTCTGACGACAGCGCCGTGCCACGTGCCAACACAAACTGCTTGTTAGAAAGCGTGGGGATCGGCGTCGCAAGCTGTTCAGTCGACAACACCATTCTACGAACGGGCAGGATGATTCGTTGAGTGCTTCCAGGCTGGATCACAGTTGTCGACTTGATCAATCGACTCACATCCAACCCCTCGCCCTCCTCAGAGTCATCCACCAACATGGCCACCTCCACAGGGACCGTCCAGACATTACGGACATCCAGCGTCAACAAACAGTACTCGTTTTTGTTACCCAAGGCCACTCGACGAGAAATAGCCGCCTCGATCTGCTCCCCAGGCAAGACAGCATCTCCTCTCGCCTTGGAGAGCAACTGCTCGACCGACTGGCGCTTGTCGACTTTAGAGAAATTGGAGCTCAGACGCTTATTGATTGTCCGGGATCCTCGGCGTCCTGCCGACAGATACTTGTTGTGGCCCTGTTCTTGAATCTGGACCGCCTTGGGCTTCAGGCTGCCTTCCTGATCATCCGCACCGGGAGGCGCCAAGAATCCATCGCTCGAAAAGTCGATCCTGGGTGGCTGAGTCGACACATCGGCGCTATCAAATGTGCCACTGTTAGTGCTAATGAGGGGGGTGTTGGGCTCGGTCACTGGGATATCCATACCACCATGAGACTGGAGGTAGAGGATATCAAGGTTTAAGGACTCGACAGTCTTGTAAACAGTGGTCAGGACCTGAGTGAAAAGCTGGCGCGTGACAAACACCTCGGACTCCTCAACACCCTCCTGCTCAGGACGCGTCAGGTACGCATAGTCGATCTGGACCATACCCGATGAACAACCGCGCTTTCCGAGCAACTCAACCTTGACCTCGCGAGTACCTCCGACAGGGATGTGGCATTCCACCTCGCGATTCCACGAAAACACGTTGGTCTTCTTCAAGAACAGCTCGAGCTCGTATGCATCCTCTGCTGACAGCTCACCGCCGTTGGTGCTCTGCCCGTAGTGGTTGGTGTTTCCAATTGCCAACTGGCTGGTCGTGTCGGAGAACGTCAGTGTCACAAAGTCGACAGGAACTGCGCCAATGTTTTCCAATGTCAACCGAACTACCGTCCTATTAAATAAAAAACAGTTTGTTAATAAAGAAAACGTTTGCCTTGGATACATTGATTTGATAAGCGCGACAAAAAAAATGTACACATCGCTGTAGCTTACCTCTCGCCTTCAAACAACATGACAGAGCCGTGCTGGAGTGAGGTGGAGCTGATCTTCAGCAAGGGCTGTGGAGGAATAACTGTGACCGTTGCAAACTTGGGCTCAATCGTGGCATCGTCTGACTTTTTGAGTGTGAAGCTCTCCAATCCCCTATGAAGTCATTTGTGCCTAGCAAGTTAGTCCATCAACTCCACTTGTATCCTATGTGTTCGAATTTTCAAAAACGCAAAAAGAAGATATGCTCCGTACCTCTTTTTGACGCGAAGCATGGCATCGCTTGCAGCCTCGGCGGCCTTGCTGTCGTTGGTGGCAACACTTCCGGTTCTTGGGTTGGTCACAAAGAACTCTTCTTCACTACAGTGAAGGATCTGGACCCAACAACCACGAATGACAAGCTCGCCTGGACCCTTGGGGATACCGGCAACCTTGATGGAGACAGTAGTTTGTGCAGGGATCATGGTTGACGTTGGAATCGCCTCAAACTCAACACCCGTGGTCGAAAGACGGATCTCCTGGACCTCAATGTCTATGCCGTGAGGGTTGGTCAAGGTCACAATAAAGTAGGCTGTCTCGTCTGCTACGAGGTCCATCTTGGCGACATTGTTAACCTTGCGGTGGAAAGGATTGTAAATGAATGGATCAACCTCTCCTGTCGCACCCACCGGCCGCTTTGTCTCAGGAAGGATAGACTTGAGAGTATCCTTAGATCTTGTGAAAGGCAACTTGCGAGCCGATGGCCTAGATGTAAGCCGAACATAAAAATAATGCTAAATATAACTTTCACGATATCATGTCTGCGAACGCGGAATAAAGACGTTCAATTCACTTACGAGCACACTTCAATATCGACGACAAGGCTCTTGGTCCAGTAGTGGATGTCGGTGAGATCTGTTGAGTTGGACTTTTTGGCTACAGCAAGGATGCGAGGCAATGACGCATAGAGACCAGCCTGTTCCTCCCTGGTCAAGTATGCGTGAAGCTGTCGCAGAAGCGTGGTGGAAAAGTACATCATCGACTTGTAATCTAAACAGTCAAAGATATCTGCCTGTTAGATCAAATCCTGACATATATTCTGAGCGTACTCCTGCAGAGACGGTGAAAGCAAACGTACCTGGAACAGCCTCGGCGGTGCGAATACACTCATACAAAATATCGATCTGGAGCTCAGGCCATCCGTGATCCATGTAGAGGCTGGTATTGGAAGTGAAAGAGTCGCCCACGCCAAAGACATTACAAATCTGTGTCAGGCACTCCAATACTCCGTGGTCTGAGTTTGCGGCCTTTCGGGGGGAGGTCCCGTTCGATTGTGCTGCTGCTGCCTGAGCCAACCGGGTCTGATGCAACAGTGGGGCAATCATTCGCACAGCATATCGGAGAAAAAGCGACTGCTTTCGGCGGAACTGAACTGCTCCTAGAATCGAAGCGATTGAGGTTGTGAAATGGATCTACAAAGATGATAATAGTTAGCACTCTGGATCACAATCTAGCTTCACAGCCGGAAATCTCACTCAACAACGACTTTGTCTTACTTGATCGAGAATCCAGAGTTCGTCCAGTCGGCCGGTCCAAGCCTTGGTGACCCAGTTCATGATGTCTGTTCTAGTGACGCCAAGATTGTGGGTTGTGACGCTTCCGCTGCGCGACCTCAATGTTGACGCTCGGCGCAACAAGGCAGCAGCGCCGGAGGAGGTCTGGGACTGATTTGCTGAGGACGACTGTGTCATGGGCTGCTGTCCTTCGCCAGCCGAAGCCTCAGTGTGCATAAGAATGTTGCCGCTCACAACCGCCGCCAATGCCCGATCGTCCAGAATTCCATTTCCGCAAGCAAAGCAAGTTGCGATGAACTTTGTCACCCTCATACAGGCTTCCACATAGAGGATGGCGGGCGCAGCGTTGTTGGGCACCTTGTTGTAAAGTGAGAGGATGGTCTGATACTTTTCAGGGATGTCGATGATTAGTGGTTTGATAGCAGGGGCGGTCTGTGCCTTGGCAGGCTCGCTGGTAGTAGGCGAAGCGGGCGAGGATGTGACCTGTTGAATCTGCTGCTGGTTAATATGCTGGAAGAGTTGAATGAATGAATGAATGAATGAATATCGATATGTTCAGTTCAGTGCCTCCAGTTTCTCATAAAATTGCAGACTTGCGGAGCTAATTAATCCTCAATTGTAGCACTCACGGAGATGTCGGCTTGGATAAATGCTAGGAGAACAACTGCACAGTACAGGCCCTCCATCGCACTCGCGTTCCACAGGAAATCCAGGTTATACTTCGTAGCCTCAATCACAGACTGGTAACTAATGTGCAGAATCACGCATAGAAGATAAGTTGATAAGATGACATGTACTCAATCGTTCCCGTATGTTAACAGTTAATTTGCTATTCAGCAAATTAATGTTACCTTGTAACTGCGTCGGAGAGACGTCCTGCCATCAAGTACAAGTCTCCGTATAGCTTTTGTGCTCTGGCAGCAGTCCGCTTCCTCAGTTTCTGATCCGTGACGACTGCAGTTTGGAGGTATTGGTTGGCCGAGTTCACGGTTGCAAATCCTGCGGAGGACATAGAGCGCTGATGAGTTGATGTTCCTGAAGTCGTCATTGCAGAAGGTGGAGCTGTGAGCGGCTTCATGCCGTTAACTGACATGTCTGGTATCGAAGGAGCACTGGTGGCTGACATAGGTCCCGAGTTGGGTCCATTGCGCGTGTAAACAGGGATGGCTGGACTGGGCGACTCAATATCCTGTCTCTTCCCGATCGCACCTGCCTAAATGTCAAAGAGTAGTATGCGTAAGACTTTTTTTTCCTGAGGAGCACGGCATGATTGAGGTCCCTCATATGTGTGCAGTCGTCGCGCATTGCCTACGATGACTTACAATGTTCTCGAACTCGGTCAAGATGGTCCTGGTAAGGTCGCAGATCAAAACACGCAGGTAGGAAGAAGTATTACCGACGTTGGGAATCATGATCACTCCGCCTCCTCGAAGATCGTCCGGATGCTGTTCTGAAGGATCGAAGGCAAAGCACTGGTTTGCAACTGCTGACGGATACTGTAGTTGAATAGGGAAATGGAGGAGTTCAGTTAATGCTGACAACGCATTAATAGGACCTTGGACTGATACGCAAACTAGCAGGTATATCCTACCTTGGTGAGAAGCTGCTGGAAGTGTTGGTATCCTGCTGTCATGTTGCCATCAGGCCATTCCTGACAATCCATAATTCCTATTACCTACACATTGGAAAGTAAAGTGTTAGCATGATTCATAGTCCACTTTGCCTTACGCGAAAGAGCCCTGGGCTGGAAAAAAAAATGAAACGCGAGACTTACTCCAAAGATACGTCGGTGCATTTGAAACTCCTCGAGGTACTGGTGCTCGCCGTTGTAAGAGGTCACAAACTGAAAGTAGAGCTGGCCTTCATGGGGCACGTTCTGGCTAAAAAAGGCTATGAAAGAGAGTGAATGCAATTGGTGATTGTAAGAAAGTTGTGTTCGTGGGGGAAAAAACGCCAGAGCATCTTCCCGACCTCGCTCACAATACTCTCGACGGTTGGAGGCAGGTGGCAGCGTGTCGCTCATTCCTTGACACTACAAAGCAGATGCCAGTCCTTTCGACAAAGAACTGAGCACCGCTTTTTGGCGAATAGACGTAAGTTGGGCACTTACAGTTTTCAGTCCGTGGGCCCATCCAGACGTCCTCGAGTTTGACAGAGTTGTGTTGCCGAAGCATCTTGACATGTCGCTCGAAGGTGGCTTTCTTGATAGGTCCTACAGGAACGAGGAGGACGCGAATGCGTGCGGCGGCGATGAAGTTGACAGCATCCATGTTGTTCCTTGAGACAGCTGAGCGAAGCGAGTGTTAATGGCGATCCTTTCCTGAGGCTTGTCCTGGCTGTTGAAGGGTTGTGTAGAAGATGGGAGTGTGACAGAGATGGGAAGAGGAGTTGTGTCCACGAGGGCAAGGATGATGATGAAAGAGAAGTGCCACACACTTGCACTTTGGAACAAACTCGCCCTGCCTCACTTGTGTGACTGCAAAAATGAGTTGAGAGGTTCAAAATTTCGTGGCAGGACGGAGAGGAGAAAACCATTGAACGTTGAAAGATAGCCCAGGCGGTTTTTTTTATTACTTTGCTTGTGGCTGTTGTTAGCTTTTGTCATGAAGTATGGGAGAGAGATACGGATATATGTTGTTGCAATGGTGGCAGAGAGCAAAAAGAAGGAAGAAAAAAAGATCGACAGCTACATGACAAAGTAAAGGACTCCGACGACGCAGGAGCCGATCACGCAGGACAGAATGACATTGTCCCTGTTCTTCCGCGACTGGATCTTGCCAATCAATTGTCCGACGCTAGGCAGCTGTGTCGCCACGTTGTTGATCCGCTGATTGACGCTAAGCAGTGTAGACCGCTGTCTGTCAAGGTCGTCCCTCGTCGCATATGCTTGTCTATTTTCGTTACGATGCACACATACAAAACAAAGGGTTAACATCATGAACACTTCTCTATCTCCAACTGTTGTACAGCTAAAGAGTACGATGGCAATGTGCAAAGATAAAAATAAATGAAATGCTACCACAGGAACCTTACTCGAGCGCACTGTCTGCAAGGTTGTGGCTTCCGTCGATCCGAGACCGTTCGTTCAAGAGATAGTCAGAGGCAGACATATCGCCGTTCTTGAATGAGTTGATATCGTCGCGGACAGAGGTCAGCAGCTGAGCATGATCTCTTGCTGCTCGCACATTCTGACGTGTCTTCCTGTATTCTTTGGTGTAGTCGTGCAAGATGTCGCGGTGCTTTTGGAGAAGATGGGTCATTGACAACGGCGCCTGGCCATTTGTCTGTGTCTGGTTGTCGAGGTGTCCTGACATGGCATCAACTGTCCGGCTCAGCTGCAAGATAATATAAAAAGGGCAATGTCCATGTACAAGAGGTTAGGCCACTGCCGGGGATATCCAATTAATACGATAGGGGGCTGTTGCACAGACAAAACGGTCGATTGCAGGCCTGTGGCCGTTGGTATTACCTTTTCTAGGAGCTCCTCGATATTGGTCTCCAGGTCTTCTCCGTTGGCAGCAGCAGCACCGGCACCAGGGACTCCTGCAGCTGATGCTTGTGGTGGCGCTGATGCTGAACTGTTCCGGACGGCAAGCTTGGAGAGTGCGGTGAGTTTCGATTCGATTTCCGACTCGATCTGGCGGACCTCCTTGCGTAGCGTGTCCCAGGAGGCTACTCCTGTGGCTGCAGCGATGGCCTGGGAGGCATTGTCCAGACTTGGGGATGGTGAATGAGAGTTACTCAAAGGGGCACTGCTGTAGATGGGCGTCCTTGAGGGAGTCGTTGACTTTAACATTGTTGTATATGTGTGTATGTGTGTGTGATGGGGTCCTGTGAGCGTTCGGGTGAGAAAGTGGAAAGTGTGAGCGTGTGTGTGAAGATAAAGGTAGGCGAGAGCGTGAGTGAGTGAGAGTAGAGAAGGGTAGGGGTGTGTTTGGGCGTAAAGTTGGATGTGCAAAGGGATGAAAAGAGAAGAGAAGGACGATGGAAGAAGGAGAGGGTCAAGTGCCAGCCTGAGCCAAGTAAGGGAAACAACTGAGTTTCACTCTTGTTCAATTACATGGGTGACTATCTTTAATTGCACAAGGCTGCAGCACAGGATCGCCTTGAAAGGCTAATGGGCGGCTGATCAACGAATCCAAAATTCCTCCTCTAGAGCAACGGCTTGGAGACAAGGACGAGGTGGCGGTTCTCCATCATACCCAGATCCTCGCCTCGCTTGCTCATGTCGCGTCCAATCGTGTTATCCTCCACGTCCTCCTCCCTCTGCTCAGGGACCAGCCCAGACTCGCGCACAAGCTGATGAACCTCAGCAAGGTTGTACAGACACTCTGCGTAGAACTGGTCGCGGATCACACCCTTTCCAGTCAACATCACAACCTCGCGACTGATGAGCCGCTTCTTGTCCTTGCTCAGCTCTCGCTCCCGGCAGACAATCATGGTGTCGTCAATCCATTCCCAGCCACGGGCCGAAAAGTTCTTGCGCAGGTATGCACCGTCGGGAATATCCATCACCACGAATCCACCAGGCTTTAAAATCCGACGGATCTCCTTGAGAAGGTTCACGTTGGCATTGTCAGTCGCAAAGTAACCAAACGAATTTCCCATCACCATCACAAGCGAGAACGAATCGTCGTCGTGAGGAATCGCGCGGCAGTCTCCGATCGTGAACGACGCGCGATCGGACACGTCTGCAGCTGCAGCTCTCGACTGGGCAAGTTCAATCAAGTACTGGGACTGATCGTGGCCGTGGAGTTCCAGATGAGGGTACAGCTCTGCCAGTTGGAGAACATGTCGTCCTTGACCACAGCACAGATCGAGGATGCGAGTTCTCTCAGTGCTGCTGGAAGGAGGGACAGACTGAAAGATGGATCGAATGGGCTCGTGGGTCTCCAAGAGACGGATCTCTTCAAGAGTAATTTCCGGATCCTCCACAACATCACCGTCCGTCTGAAGATACAGATTGTCACCAAAAACGCCTTTCCACCGGGCCTTGGGCACGCACGGCTCTGGATCTTTGACTCGTCCGTAACAGATGACAGCAGGCAGAGGGGGAGGGATGATATTTGTTGCGTTATCAAGAACATCCTTGTCGGTCAAGAAGGCGACAGAGTTGCCGTAGGGGCGAGCTTGGTTGAGAGTGGGAGGCATCCTGATCGTCCGTTATGAGTTGTTTTGTGAGGTTACGTTGGCGCTAGTGCGGTGGTAGGTGGTCGAAAGAAGGGAGAGAGGTAAGTATGAGAAAAAGATGGAGAAAGGTGGGAAAAAAGTAAGATAAGATAGGGTGAGTAAGGATGTATATCTCAACAGACAAAAGAAAGGGGCAACCATTGACATTGTAAGGTGCAAGGCAGATGTCGGCTTAGGCCAGGCCAGAATAGGGTGATCTCACACAATACTACGAACAAGATTATCAAAACAAGTCCAAGTGCAAGTCGATTCCACAGAAGAGATGGATGCCAGTGGTGGTTTTGCACAGCTTAGGAGAGAGACATAGCACACCATCGACTCCAAAACACATTGTGAAGGGGATGAGGAGGGGGGGGGGGAATCATACGTGGTAAAAAGTCAACCACATCAACTAGCAGGCTGACAACAGATATACAGAAGAAGGGGATGTAAAACAAACAAACCAAGACAAGCATCTAGGAGTACCACCAGCCGGAGATATCTTTTTTTTTTAATATGTAGAGAGTGATTCGAGTCTTGTATTCTGCCGAGTCGCGTTATTTCACGGTATCAGATACCAAATGGTATGACCCTTGCACATTTCATCGCCTACACAAAATGCTCTTAGAGCGGGTGATGCACTACAGAATCCTGTCTACTGAATGTTGGGAGAAGAAAAATATATCTCAACATGCGATGTTCCTTTGAAGATCGTACTAGTTCAAGGAGAAAAGGTTTCTTGTGAGGATGATTGATGTTTGCCTCCATTGTTTTCGCTTGTATCAGTCATTAAAATAACAAGATACAGCAATGGAGTAGTGGGTCTCTCGCCGTGTACCAGGGACAAAAGCAGACAAAGAGTTATGGCATGTGCCCTCGCAACTGACCATGGTAGTCGGTCTGTCGGCACATTACGCAGATAATGGTGACCCGCCCTTTTCACCCTTGAGATGATTGACGGCCAAGAGAAGGTCGATCCCTATTCAGGCACCATCACCGATCACGTTGTCTCTCACTAGTGAAAAATGTTTTTGATCAGTTATGAAAACGGTGTAAAAAGACAAGCAAGCACCAAACTTTTCACTCCTCCGAATGGATAACCCTGGTGAATGCAGTCATGACAAACAAAAAGAAGGACGAACAAACAAGGAATCGTTCATGACTATTCTCTATCTCTCAGGTGATACATAGGAGTAAAAGTGATAAAGGCGAAAGAGGCAATTGACAGCGGAACTGGAGTGTAGATGGGGATAAAAGAACGAAAAGATGTTTGCCCTACACGACCAGGGGCCGTTGTGACTGTTGTAGATTTACCCCCCTCCGCATTACTGCGGCTCGCATCATGTACTCAACTTGTTCATCCCATTTACCACACATCCTTACTCTTCCTCCCTACTTCCACCTTTTGTCACCCATCAACTCCTCAATCCAGCACACAACATGGGTCTGAAGGAAGTCAAGTTCATCGACTGGTTCAAGGGAAAGTTCCCCCATGCCGCACGGGTTGTCGCTATGCACGAAGGAGCCCATTTCGACTCGGTCTTCATCGACGTCAACTGTATTCTCCATCCAGCAATGAGGGCTGCAAAGAACGAGGCGCAGTTTGTCAAGAAGCTGTATACTATCCTCGATAGGACCCTCTCTCAATTCATCCCTGATCGAATCTGTTATCTATCCGTTGATGGGCCGGCTCCTCTTGCAAAACTCCTCACACAAAAGGCTCGTCGCGCCTCAAAGGTACGCCTCCATGCTTTAATGTCACCATTCAAGCCTTTGGTTGAATGTGTCTTTTAAACACGTATTTACACACCTTGATTGTTGCTCTGTTCTCAATTTATAGTCAGGGAGCGGAAAGCCGAACCATATGAGCACGCTTCAAGTAACCCCAGGATGCCCGTTCATGTTGCGACTGGAACAATACCTCAGCTACTACACAGTCCGGTACCTGCAACATCGTCGCTCACAAGGAATCTCACCCGATCTCAAATTCGTTATTGACCACTCCAACAATCCCGGGGAAGGCGAGGTAATGGGAATACCCCTTTTCCTTTTACAGCGGGTTTTTTATCCCTCGGTGATGAGCTATATATCCCCTTTTCTTCTGTGCTAACATGTCCCGTGATCTGTGGTTCGGAGAATCTAGAGCAAGATCATCGAAAACGTCGTTCAACAAGCAGCCAACATCCGCGGAAGACCTTGCGCGATTCTCAGTATGGACTCAGACGCCATCATTCAAGCCATCACCCTTGGGATGCCCAACATCTTTGTTGTTCGCAAAGACTCACCCCAAAACCCAATCGTTGCCATCTCAATCGACAAGTTTATGCGGTCGCTGGAGGCCATATTCCCTGGGGAATCCAACAGGAGTCGACTCGACTTTTGCGCACTTTGTCTATTCCGAGGAAACGACTATCTGCGAGGGTTGTTTGTTGGTCTAGAGAAACTCTGGCTGGCTTATCTTTATACTCGGCTTGTCGACCCGGCGATTCAAACAAGGGGGCCTGAGAGATATCTTATCGACGCCACCCTCAAGACGTTTGATCTCTTCTTCTTGAAGCAATTGATCCTCAACTCCTACAAGGACAACAACACACTCAAAATCCCCAACAACTTGGCGCCGCAACAAGCCCAACCACAGCGGCAACAATCGCCAATTGTCGGATCTGAGTCTGAGGTATCAGAGCAGGACGAGTACGGGAACGCGAGCGACATGGAGTCTGCGGGCGGAGACGACAGTTCCACCGACGATGACGAGGACGCAGGAGGAGATATCAATGCAACGGGCTCCAACAGCGATATTGACGACAGTTCGGATCAGGAAAAGAAGTACTCGGTGAAGGATTACCTGGAGGGCGTATTGTGGAACCTGGAGATGTACTGCTCAGGAGTGTGCCCAGACGTCTCCTTCACCTACAAGTTCTGGACAGCTCCTCCTCGCAGAGCAATCGTCACCTTTGTCGACACGATTGCCCAAAAGAAACCGTACCAGACCTTGTCAGCCAGCTCTACCAGGAAATTGGTCAAAGTGGTGACAAGCGACAAGACTTATCTGCATCCACTTGTTTGCGCCATGATTGTAAGTTGTACATGTTTTTTTCTTTCGCAGAAGAATATGTAATTTAATATTTGTCAGAACCCAGCATTAACGCCAAATTTCGATTACTTTTTAGCTGTTGCCGATAGATAGAGCAGCCGCCTACTTGCCAGAATCCATGGCTCTTGTGCAATCAGTCATCGTTCCAGAAGAATCCAGGTACCTTACACACGAGGAGATGATGACCATCGAGGAGACCGTGCATGGAATCATCGACGTCCTCTCAAAATCCGATAAGCCTCAAGACATCAAAGTCGCCAAAGAACTGTACGGACTCTACAACACTCGATCGCCCTACATCTGGACCCGCGTCCGCACCGTAAACACTCGTACCCCAAAAACCGAAACCCCACCAAGCCCGAACGTCATCATCGATGCTCTCCAAGCCCTCACCATCTCCTCCCCCACTCCAGAAAGCAGCAAGCCCGACTCGGCCTCTCAGCAGCAGCAAGGGCGATTCGTCGATCTGGAATGCCAGCAAGATATTATTTGCACCTTGACCAAGACGCTGCCCAGTGCTGCGCAGGTTGGGCAGCCTAATCGAGTACCAGAGATTGTCGTGTCGTGGGCGGCTGATCCTCGACAGCTGGATATCACGGCACAGGGAGCCAAGCCGTCGACGCCATGGATGTTTTTCTCGTTGCGGCAATCTCGATTTGGACGACCTGGTCCTGGTCAGCAGCAGTATCGCCCGAGAGCACCTCAGCAACTTCAACAGCAGCACCGACAGCCATATAATCAAGCTAGACCGAATGTACCCGACACCCGAAACCCTCAAAACACACGCCATATACCACAATTGAATACGTCCGTAGACAATCCCGGTCAGCAACAAGCTAGACGATGGACGCGACCACCTGCACCTCATGCACAACCGCAGGCGCCACCAGCAGCAGCACCAACCAACAATGCCGGAAACAAAAACAACAACAACCAGCGAACCCCTGGACGAAAGCCCAAGCCCGCGCCCTCTTCCGTACCTGGTCCTGGTCCACAACAGCAACGGCAGCATGACAAACGGACAGAGGACGGAACTGTTATTCCTGCAGAAAAAGTGATTCTTGTCAGCTCAGCCAATTAAACCAAGTAATTAAATGAATCAATTTTCCAACTTGCATGAACTCAAAGAAAATAAGAAAAACACTCTAAACACGCAGGGGGGAGCGGGGGGCAAACAGTGCGCTTTTCCTTCTCTCTTCCACCAAGCGCCTCGTCCGTGAGACATTGCATTTCGTTTTCTTCCCGCTTCTTATACTCGCTCCGCTGTACATGTAGTCGTGTGATGAAAAAAACAAGAATGGCCGGTGGGCTGTACAGTAATGCTAGTACTAATTGCTCCTCCTCCTCTTGGTCGCGTGAGTAAAGAAGAATAATGCAGTAAATTGCCCTTCTGAGCATTGGCATTGACAAAAAATTAAGAACGAGTTCGCCATTAAGGTACTTGGATATTACATTCGACGCGAGAGCGGATGAAGATGATGATGAAGAATGGCAAATGAAAAGGAATATATTCGCAATTGATGGTGCAATCAGAATAACAAGCAAACGCGAGTGTAGGGGTATCTAACCTACTCCTCCGGACAGATAAACATAGACAACAGCAAACGGTATAATAAGGAAACACGTTTTCCTTGCGAATATTGAAAGAGGGTTGCTCCTTCGATCGAAGGGAAGAAAAAGATCAATTGAGATATTTGTTGTAGTTTTTTTTTTTTTTTTTTTTTTTTTTTTTTTGGCAATATTCTTTATTAACTACCAAAGGAAGTGTGGTACAAGTACCTTACCCGTTCTTTTCCATCTCGTTTTTCTCTCCTTCTTGTTGGGTTACGAGCGTGTTGAATGAAAAGGCAGAAGAATAAAACAGTGCATCCCTATTCGGCCTCACATGGGCAACTGCGGTCCTGCTGATTCGTTCGTTCAATGGTGTTTGCCAATCGGTGCAACTTCAAGAATTAAGATTCCAACGGGCACACGAGGAGGAAAGAATCGTTGTTAATGGTGATTAAAACAAGGGAGTGAGCGAACGGCGGGAATGATCGATCTGTAAACGAAGGATAAGACAACAAGAGGACGAGAGAGTGGGCGTCCACTCCGATTTGCCGATATGGACCGCTCTGGTTATGAAGCGACGGCAAACGACAAAAGAAGGACTAGAGAGGAGAGGAAGAGCGAGCTCACTTCTTAATCCATCTCAGAACACTTTAATGATTCCAACGTTTCATTCCAGACAAAAAAAAAAGAGATTTATGGAAGTTGGAGAAAGAAAACAGAGAGAGAGGGGGGCGAGAATATGGTAAAAGAGGACCGTCGAGGTGTTGTGTTGTCTTTTTGCTGGTGAGGCGAGTCAAAGGTGAGGGGAAAAAGTATTGAGCCTGGCCAAGAAAGAAAGAAAGGCAAGGAATGGATGGGACGGTCCCTGAACACAAACAAGGTTTAGGTGGCTCACTGGTCAACGCGTGAACGCACGTTGCGCTAATCGACGGCTCTGATTGGTTGGATAGGCTAGGCGGTGTAACCGTTGGATTCTTCTAGGGTTTCCCTCTTCGCACACTTTAGATCAACTACTGTAGGGTACTGTGCTGTACCTGAGGAAATAAAGGTACGAGAACAAGCCAAAATAGGGCAACATACTGTTGGTCCATCGGTCGGTAAGTCCTGGTGTCACTGGGCTAGACTTGAACTGGGCTGGGCTGACCTTTTTCTCGGGCCAAAGAGCACAATTGATTCTTGCCTTGCATTCATTCCGTGCCCTTTTGGTTTTGTTCATTTTTTTTATCCCAACGAGTACGCTCATGTTTTACATAGATGCTGCTGTTGTTGAAGAATGAAAGAAAAAAAGCGAGCGGCCCCTTTGCCGATTCCTACTCCTTCTCCAACGCCCCACTCGTCACTCGAGTTTTTTTTTACTCCTGGTCAAGTGAACGATAAGAGCAAACGAAAGAATAGAACAAAAAAGTGGCGCTTCTCCGCTGTTGTTTAGAAATAGCCACTCGAAGTGAAGCTCTTTCTTGTGGGCGCCCAATGGGGTCTGCATGAAAGTCATTCTGCGAATTCGCTGGTGGGATCAACTATCTACATATAAAATTTGATCTTGTTTTCTTTATCGTCAGACTGCTCTAGACCCATTGGCTGATGTGTATGTAAGGGGGTTTTTTTACAATAAGGGGAGTAATGGACGTCGATGTTTTTTGGTGCGAGATTGCGGTACACAGCATTAGCGATGGTCGGCGACAACAAAAAAAAAGGGGGCCAGGCGAGCAAGACCAAGGAAGCGATAGAGGCACAAAGTGAGAGTTCAATCCAATCTAAATGATTGGCAAGGTTACCATGACACACTCACGCCACACGATCCATTTGTGCACGTTGCCCACGGCTAGCTGCTTAATGCACACCCTGTGCGCCTATGGAATGGCGCCTCCTCTTTGATTTGATTATTTTACTTTTTTTTTTCAACGCAGAGACGCATAGACAAAGACACAGACCCACGTCCACATCAACCACATTCGCCATCTTCTGATTTTTAATTATTGATTATTTCGTTCTCCTCCCCCTTCCTCCCTCCTTTACCCTTCTTTCTCCTTTGCTCTCCTTTCCTCTCTTTTCTCCTTTTCCCCTCCTTCACCTCCACCACCTTACCATCACCGCCATTCTTTTGCATTCTATCTTCCTTTCTCCTTCTTCTTCATCCTCTCCTCCTCCTTCTTCATCCTCTCCTCCTTCCTTCCTTCTGCTGAACCGTTATCGATAATTCGACTCGAACAATTCCTCTCCATTCTTTGTAAGAATTCCTTCCTCGGGTGTATGTTGACGGTGGTACATTCTCTCAGCCATAAGCACAGTCATCCTGACTACTAAACCCATGTCTCCTTCCCCTTCTCTTCTTCATAGCAACCTGGCACAACCTATCCATCATTCATTCCGCAATTCTCACAAGTATGGCCTCCACTGGACTTCGTTCGCCTCAAGCCTACAGAAGCACAGGGAGTGCTTCCAACTCTGACGAGATCGTGCATCACAGCAGCAACGGCCTTCCCCAACGACCCCCTCGCCAGAGTCGACAGCGGTCTGAGTCCTCGTCATCGCCCATTATGACTGCCTCCCAATATAACTCTCACTTTCAATCGGATCCATATTACACTCCTTCAACTCATTCTCAATCTCCTCGACCCTCACCTCGATCCACACCCAACACCTACGGCTACCAGTCGTCGCAGGTCCCACCCTCACCTATGACATTCCAACTCCCTCCCTCTGCCATGTCAACCTCCAGTCGAGACGATAGCATGCGCTCTGGATCCATCTCTTATCCTCACCAGCAACAACAACAGCAGCAACAACAACACCAACATCAGGGATACCAAAGCGGAAACATCTCATCAGGGTCCTCTTTCAGGTCCCCTCACATCTCCCCGGGTCTCCCATCCAGTGGCAGCGCTCAGATGATGCCTCCACCTCTTGCTCTCCCTGACTCATTCCTGGAGGATCAATCCGACTACGCAGGATACTACTCCTCTGATGTCGGGATTCTTTCGAGCCCTCAATTGCTCTCAACTCCTCAGGTCTTGTCGAGCCCTCAGCTTTTATCTGATCCACAGCAGCAACTGCAGTCTCCCATGAACAGCGGCACTTTGTACCCTCGGCAGCACCACACAGGCTATCCTCACTCTCCCGACATTCCTCCAAGACAGGGATCAAGATCTGCAGGAGCAGGGATGGCTTTGCCGAGCCCTCATATGACACCCACGACATCCCCATTGCAGATCGACTTTCCAAACCTCTCCCTTAACGGTAAGCAAAACGAAGAAAAAAAATGAAAACAGGAGAGAGAGAGACTATTATCGCTGCTGCAAGGGGAGGGGGAGGAACTTGAGACACAGAGAGAGAAGTAGAGATGAGTGTGTGGGTGTGCGATTGTGTGTCTCTGTGTGTGAACAACAATCGAAGAGAAGGCTGCATCATCAGTCGAATCGACTGTGGATGTGTTTTTTGTCCCGTGAGAGCAATGGCCATGCCTTGAGCCTGTCATCTCTAATGTTTCAGGAACGTGGTCGCAATCACAGTCACACACCCTCAACTACTGGGAAACTCTACCCTTGAAAGCCATCCAGACACACAAACCTAAATTAATTTCCTTTGCCTTTCTCTTTCGACAAAAGATGCGCGTCGGCCAAGCGGACAGCCTCAGCAGGTCCAGCCCCCCACCTCCGGCACTCGCAGCCGCGCCTACTCAACCACAACCGTCTCTACCGACGACTCCTCCACCAGCCGCAACTCCCTCGTACCCAGATCTACTGTCGACGGAGCAAATACCCAAGAGTTCTACCACGGTCAACCTCATGTCCCCATTGAATCCTTCCTGATGCCCTCGCAGGAGCAATACCCGGCCGACTCGCTCATCCTCTTTGGTGGCACCGCAGTTCACTCAGAGGGAGGCCTTTTCCGCAAGGATTCCAAGGAATACCTCATGCTGACTAACTCCAGCTTGCTCAAGTACAAATCCATGGAAAAGGCGGCCAAGGTCTTTGGCAACCAGTCTGTTTGGTCCTCTTCCTCGGGCCACCAGATCATGACACCACAGCAGACAGCATTGATCTCCAAGGATAATCGTATCTTGTCCCTTAACTCGATCATTGGCGTCTACACATACCAGCCTGCAGGAACGGAGACCCAGATCGTCGTCGAGTATCTTGTCTCGATCTCGTCCCAGCCCGCCACTATGCACTTTACCCCAGCTGTGGACCAAGTAGAACCCTGGTTGAAGGAACTGCGCCAGGGCTGCAACTACCATGCCGCTCAAGCAGGATTGATTGTCAAGGGCACCAGACAGCGTCAGTGGGTTCAAGATAAGCTTCAGGAGGACCACATTGCTCTGCCCTCCAACGTCGCCGAGGACCACCCAACAGCCCTTGCAGCAGGAGGCATGTGGCGTGCATTCTTTAGGGCGCAGCGGATCAAAGGAGTCCCCGTACAGGAGAGCGGCGTCTCGGATTCTAAGGTGGGGCTCGAGAACAAGGCCGTCGTGATCGCCGTCGGAGCCTCGCACATCCACATTTTGCCTCATAACCTCGGCAATAGCAGCTCCAAGGACGACTTGAAGGACGAACGCAACATCCTGCAGTACCCGATCTTGACCATCAGGACCATCCACTACAAGGAAAAGGACGACACCTTCACCTTGGCTTTCGGAACCACATTGCGCCAACGGACGGTCATCATGACGTTTGCCTCTGCTCGCGCTCGTGAGATCATCATCGCCATCCGTGCACGTGTCGAGAGCTTGCGCTGGCTCTACCCTCTCGGCAGGAAGGGCATCGAGCTCGCTCTTTCCGAGAGTATGTCGAGGCCTATTCCTGTGCCGTCCAGGGACCATCTCACCGACCTTGGGTTCGACGAGTTGCTGCGCGCTGAGTGTCACGCCATGGGTCTGGATCGCAAGGTCTTCAAAAACGTCGTTATCGATGGATTCAGCATCACTGTCGGCAAGGCAGGCGACAATCCTGACAACAAGCGCGACTACTCTGTTGAGGAGATGAAGTGTCTTCTTCGTGCCCTGCGATTCAATACCACCTTCAAGGAGATCAGCTTCTACGGCATCTCCTTTGAGAACCTTCAAAAGTCCAAGACGCTCAGGGATGGAACCCTCCGCTATGGTCTTCGTCCTGACCAAGAGCTCTACGAGTTGATCATGGGCAACCCACAGATCCGTGTTCTGAACCTCCATGGCTGCCACCTGGATACGGGTGCCATTGGCAGCATCGGCCGTGCTATTCGCGATGGCTACACTGCTGGTCTTCGTCTCGAGTTGCTCGACCTCTACGGCAACCATGCCACCGACGGTGCTGATGTCATGACGCTTGCCAAAGGAATCGTCAAGCATGCGGGAACCCTCCACTACCTCGATGTCGGTCACTGTCAAATCACTGGCGATGGCATCAACCAGGTCATGCACGCCTTTGTCGCCAACCCAGACGTCGCCTCACACACCCTCGAGTTCTTTGGAATCCAAGGCAACCCTGAGAGCAAGGTCAACTCGTTCATCCTGGACATGTTCCTTAAGCACTCTATGTGTCTCGAGAAACTGGATCTGTCGGATCTGACGTCATGGAGCAAGTCACCCATCCTGATGGCAGAGACCCTGGCCAACTGTGGCGGATTCCTGAAGCGCCTGGATCTCAGCGGCATGGCCTTGCACCCGTCGACCCTGGACCAGATTCTTTCCTGGATTTCCAGCCCAGAGTGCGAGACCCTCGAGCAGCTCAAGGTCGAGGGCTGCGGTTTGGATGGCAGCCAGTTTGCGAGCATCCTGGACGCTGTTGGTCAAAGCGGAAACCAAAAGGTCGAGATCTGCGCTGGCCGAAATCTTCTTTCCGACGGTCAAGACCTTCCTGAGAACCTTGTCAACGTCCTCTCCAATGGCGAGACGGCTACTTCGTTGGGTCTGCGCCGTACCTGCTGGAGCGAACAGGCTCTGCGACAGCTCTTCCTGAGTCTCAGTCATAACTTTACCCTCAAGAAGCTCGATCTTTGCGCCGTTTCGCTTGCCTCCGGCCGGGACCCAGATGTCGAGACCTGCAAGCTCTTGGGCCAGATGTTGGCGTCCGAGGCAAGTCGATTGGAAGAGTTGCTGATCCGGGGCGAGGAGACAGCCGAGTTAACCTCAAGAATGGGCAGAAACCTGTGGAGGTCGTTCCAGGGCTTGGGCTCCAGTCGCTACCTGACCAAGCTGGATGTCAGACGTAATCGCTTCAAGGACGAGGGTGCTTTGGCTTTGGCTGAGGCTCTGCGCATTAACCAAAGTCTTGTCTGGCTCGACATGGACGAGAACGATGTAAGTGTGCTTATCGGTTTTCTTTTGTTATTGTTTTTTTTGCCTGCAATTCTTTAACATTGAGGTTCTAACGGTATACACCCTCATTGATCATGATTGTTATGTTAGGTTACTGTCGACGGATTCAATGCTATTCTGTCTGCCTTCCACCAAGGAGGCACGGAGCAAGTCCCTACAAGCAGCCAGTGTTACAACAGCACGCTTGCCTACTTTGAGCCACCTGTCATGGATGTGTCCAAGCAGACATGTGCACTCCAGGAGGCGATGCTAGAGACCTACAAGTCTGAGCAGGAAACCCGATTCCTGTTGAACCACGCCACTGGCAAGGATGCAGCCGAGTGGAAGGAACGTTTGGCCCAGATTCTCCGACAACGTCAACAGAGCACTGAGGCTTGTTCCAGAATCGAGAAGACGATCGTGGGCATTGCTATGGTGGTTGACCGAAACAAGGCGGCGATGGAGGCTGTCATCCGCGACCGTCAGCGCCGACGAGAGCGTGAGCGCGACCGTGAGCTCCTCCAGCAACGCCGCGACAACAGACGCGCATAGAACTCTACTCCATTCTTATCGACATACCATACCAACGAACCCACACCATACACATTCTATATACGTTTCTTCATTCACTCTCATGAACTGTACAGTACTTTATTAATAATTTTTCCTTCAATTTGGTGGCGCTGTTCCAAATGTCAATTTTATCAGTTGTTTTTTTTTGAGTGTTGTTCTTATGTTCTTTGTCTTTTCTCTCGTCACTCACATTCTCGACATTCCGATGCGACGCCATGTTCCACAAGCGGGACATCTCCTTCACCGACCACAAGGATCAAAATGGATTTGCCGATCATTCCAGTCCTGCTCACCCACAGAGTTCATCGCCTCCTGTCTTGCCACCATCGCCCATGGCTCACCACAACCAAAGGCACGTCGTCTCTTTCAATCAAACGTAATCCCTCGATCCTTCCATGCCCCTTCCCTCGGAATCCTCCAACAAGGCAGCCCAATGACCCCAGCAACGCGTCGCACGCTCACTCGAGGACGATACCAACTGTTTCAACCCGAATATCCTCGACACTCACGACTATCAACTCTATCACCCAACCAAACTGCAACTACTGCGGTCCTGGACGAGCCAGATACTCCACACACGCAACCTTCTTCTTCCTCGGGCAAACGACGCCTGGCAGCTCGTAAACCTAACTCGCGACAGTCAGGGTCTCCATGGACTCCGCAGGAAGACGAGATTCTTTTTGATTTACGGCAACAGCGGGTCAAATGGAGGACGATCGGCGCCCAACTGAACCGGACCGTTGCATCCTGCTACTCGCGCTACTACCGGTTCTTGGATCCCTTCCTAGCAGATGCTATCGAGAGCGAGCTGGACGAAGTGGAGGATGTCGAAGGAGGAAACGAGTCAGGCGGGGCAAGCATCAAGGAAAGGATCCTTAGCGGGACACTGGAGAAGCCGAGCGTGAGACCCCAGCCGTACGTGGAGCGTGGGCCATGGAAGGCCAAGGATCGGGAACAACTAGAGCTCATGGTCACAGCCAAGGTACCATGGAGCATCATTTCCCACCAGCTGCAGCGGAACCAGGATAGCTGCAAGGAAAAGTGGCTTCGAATGCAAAAGAGTCATCTCGAGAAACGCCGGTATTCTAAGAGGGTCCGAGGGGGGCAGTGGACTCGACTCTACAAAGAAGGATTCACTCCGCATCATCGAGACCAGCTTGTTCGCGCCGTGGAGAAGTATCTGACAGCTAAGAGAGCCTCGGCCATCTACGACAGCAACCCGCTTAGGATTCTGGGAGTCAATGATCCGGGGGAGGAGGAGGAAGAGGAGGAAGATGGACCGTTCGACCCGTCGATGATGCACCCGCCGCCACTATCTCTTGACCAACAGACGATTATTGACAACAACTCGAGTGACCAGGATTCGAGCGTGGAGACCATCGATTGGGAAGCCGTATCGCGCGCCTTGAACAACAAGTTTCCGGCATCAAGACTTCGCTCGATCTACCACGAACTGGCAGTCGCCAAACTTGTCTGGACGCCGGAGGAGGACGAGCGATTGTTCCGAGCGGTTATTCGACTAGGGCCACCAGAACTGCAGCCCAAGATTTGGACCATGATTAAGGACGCCTTTGGAGACGTCATTCGGACCAGTAACGACTATCGTGCCCGGTGGAGAGAGCTGGACATGCCTCAGCTGGAGCGCGAGTGGGATTTCTCGGAGAAGACAAAGTTCTGGCGGCGCTGGATGGAGTATCAGGAAGCAGGATCGCTACTAGACCAGGAAGCCTCATCGTCAGACAAGAACAGTTCGATCCAGTCTGTCATAGAGCCGCGGCCGTTGTTACTAAAGCCGTCGCATGAACCCTCAACCCAGTCTAGGATGGATGCATGGGATCTGATTGCAGAAGGATTGGAATACCGACACGGACGCGACTGTCAACTTTATTTCGACCACACAACCCGCAATTTCCCTAGGGACCCGGAGCTCTTTCGTTACTTGTCACTCGAGCTTGCCAAGGCATACCTGGAACCGCGCACAGTGTCTTGGTCGACGGATGCATCGAGAATGTTGGTTGCAACGGTCAACTCCTTCTTGCAGGCCAACAAACTCGTGAAATGGGCGTCGGTTGCCCAGGCGCTGGATCATCAATACACGGCCGAGCAGTGCGAGGCGAAGTGGCTGTATTGGTCCCAGAATCACGTACCGACGCCGGATGATGCACCGATATATGGCGACAAGGAGGGACTGGAAGTTGGACTAGACTCGTCGGAGCATTTGTCCAAGCTGGGCCAGGCGGTGGTTGAGCGTGAGAGCGATGATAAAGACAAGAAGGCCACGGAGCGAAGGCTTTGGACGGACGATGAAGTTGAGCTGCTGAAGAAAGGAGTCGAAGAGTATGGACTTCAGTGGTACAAAATCCGGGACGCATATTTACCTCACCGAGCCATTCAGATGATACATGAGCGTTACTGGCGTATGCAAGCCAAGAAGACGGGGCGGTTCTCGGAGAAGGAACGGAGCCAGCTTGAGACGGCCATTGAGATCTTTGGCGAGGATGCGGACTGGGAGCTTATTGCGGGGCAGGTCCCAGGCCGCACAGCGAGCCAGTGTCGGAAGAACTGGAAGTACAGCACGACGCACCATTTGCACAAACTGGGCGAGCCCTGGACAGATCAGGATCGAGAGCGACTCAAGAGTGCAGTCGCGCGGTTCGGAAAGAAGAGGTGGACTCTTGTTTCGGAGTTTGTGGTTGGAAAGACACCTGACCAGTGTAGGAACGAGTGGAGAGAAAAACTGGATCCTGTAGTTGATACAAGTCATTGGTCGGGGCAAGAGCGAGATCGGTTGATGGAGCTCATTATGGATCACTTGAGTCGAAAGGACGAGGCGGAGGAGCGAGCCAGAGCCAAGGCAGAGTCAGGAACCACAGAGAGCAATGACCAGGGATTTGTCGATCCAGCGCCGCGGTACAATGGCAAGCGCAAGATTGACTGGAACGAGCTTGCCAAGGAGTTCAAGGGCCGCACAGCTCAACAGTGCCGACTGCAGTTTGATGTTCATCGCGCTCTTTACCGCCTTCAGGGCGACTACTAAAAAAAATAAAAAATTGGGTTCTCGAAAATTGGGGACTGCTGATTCCGTGGCTTGTTTTGTTTTTTCTTGCTCGAATGCCCTGTGCCCTTGATTTTTTTTTTTTTTTTTTTTTGAGGTGTGCTCGTCGTTTACTTCTTACGCCGCCATCGTCCTCCTTCTGTACCCCCTCATCACGAAAACACCCCGACACACACAACACAGCAACAATGCCAGCAGTCAACAAAAAGGTCGTCAACCCCGAGAAGGAGATGCGCGGAAAGGATGGCAAGAAGCCCTACAACCGCAACAACAACAACGGAGGCAGTGTCCTGAAGAAGAAGTCATACCAAGCCAAGCCCGCCAAGCTGGACGCGGGCGAGGTTGTCGAGGGCACAGCGGCGATGAAGAAGAAACTCCGAGATACCTTCCGCCAGCTCAGCAAGAACCCCAAGATGCCTGCCGATACCAAGTTGGAACTCGAGAGACGTATCGAGGCCTTGAAGCTTCAGATTGCCGACAAGCAGGTTGATCAGACCGAGCAGAAGATGGTTGTCAAGTACCGTTTGGTCAAGTTTATCGGTAAGTTTTTTATTTTTTATTGGTTAGCATATTTTTTTAAAGGAGTGTGTGGTAACACTTGAAAGGAATTTGGGCCACTAACGTATCTAGTCTATGTCTGTTATTTCATATAGAGTCAAAGAAGGCAAACCGCAAGATTGCGGTGTTCATCAAACAGCACCCAAACTGGGAGTCGAACGCAGAGGAGAAGGAAACACTGGACCAGCTCAAACTTGACCTCGCCTACATCCAACATTTCCCCAAGACCCTCAAATACATTTCCATCTACCCCAGCGAGAACATCGACGACCCCGCTTGTGAAAAGGCAAGAGCCGAGATCCGTGAGCAGATCCGGACGGGACTCGAGTCGGGAGCGATTGAGCAGTTTGTCAAGAAGACTCGTGAGGTGGTCAAGGCCAAGATCGTCAGCAAGGACAAGTTGACGACCGAGGAGGCGATCAAGTTGACGACGGAGAAGATCAACAAGGGCAAGAAGAGGACCAGAGAGCAGGCAGCTACGGATCAGGAGAACCCCTTGTCCGGTCGTGCCAAGGCTACTGCTGAGCGTGAGGCTGCCAAGCCCAAGAAGAATGCTCAGGAGACTCAGGAGGAGGAGGAGACTTTCTTTGAGACCGTTTCTAAGGATGCTGTTGCTGCTGTTGCCGCTGCCGATGAGACTGAGGCTACTACCACCACCGCCGCCGCCGCTGTCGAGGAGCCCCCCAAGAAGAAGTCGAAGGCACAGAAGAGGAGGGAAACCGCCGCCGCCGCTGCCGCCGCTGCTAATGCCGATACCACCACTGCCCCAGCAGAGGAGGCCCCAGCAAAGAAGGAAGCCCCAGCAAAGAAGGAGGCCCCAGCAAAGAAGAACGCCACCAAGGAGACCGCAGCAGCAGCTACCGCCGACGCCGCAGTGACTGAGGATGGAGAGCCTCAGAAGTTGGGCAAGTGGGCCCGCAAGGCTATTCGCTCCAAGTCGACATTCTCCGCCCTTGAGTCCACCAAGGAGGAGGGAGAGACTGCAGCACCAGCAGAGGCAGCCGAGGTTGAGGTTGAGGAGGTGAAGCCAGCCAAGAAGGAGGCACCTGCCAAGAAGGAGGCTGCACCCAAGAAGGAGGCTGCACCCAAGAAGGAGGCTGCTCCTAAGAAGGAGGCCGCACCCAAGAAGGCGGTCGCACCCAAGAAGGAGGCCGCACCCAAGAAGGAGGCTGCTCCCAAGAAGGAGGCTGCTCCTAAGAAGGAGGCTGCTCCTAAGAAGGAGGCTGCACCCAAGAAGGAGGCCGCACCCAAGAAGGAGGCTGCACCCACCAAGAAGGAGACACCCGCACCCACCAAGAAGGAAGAGCCCGAGGTGAAGATCACGACAGTCAAGATCGCAGCCAACGACAAGGACGACAGCGATTCCGAGGACGATACTCCTGTTGAGCCAGTGCGCAAGATTGTCAAGATTGACGAGACGTTGTTGAAGGAGCTGCCTGAGGTGCCCAAGAAGCGCGGTGGTCGTAACTTGAACAAGTTCAGGAAGTAAAACACCGATCCCCCATGTACAACACTTTCATTTTTAATTTTCATTTCTTCAGCATTCATTAAATCACATTCACAAAGAAAACTGCAAAGCAAGGTTGCCTCGACTGCGATGCGTAATTTTTTTTCCATCTGTTGTTGCAGGCATAAAAATTACCACAAGTTTACTTTCAGGAACAGAAGCCAAGGGCTTGGGGACAGTCTTTGAGCGCCATAGGGACCAAATCCATGACAGGAGTAGCAAAACATCCACAGCGTTTACGGAACCCTTCTTCGTATTCGTGACCAACATAAATTAGAAGTCGCCCGAGATAACTCTGTTCCCATGGTAGCTCTTGACAACGCCTTGTGGTTTGACATGAGGACGAGGTTCGCAGTGAGATGAAATGCAATAAGAGTTATTTTGGAGGAGCGGTGTGGAGTAATTATTGTCGCGTGTTTTCATTCTCGCGTTTTGTTTGGATAGGCATTCTCCTTACATGAAACACTAAGGGTATAGCTAACAAATACAAATACAAAAGATCTCTACTCCTCCTTGGGCGCAGCCTTCTCAGCCTTGGGAGTCTCCACCTTTTTGAACAGCTCAGAGTCATCACCCAACGACAGAACAATCTCAATGGCCTCCACAGCACCCTTACTGCCCGTCTGGAAAGTAAACAACAAGTTCCCCTTCAACGCAAAATCGTGCGCAAAGCCCTTGAACGACTCATAATGATAATGCTCCAGCTTGCTCTCAATGGTCCTCATCTTCATATACAGCCCACTACCATCCTCCTGAAGGGTGATAGTAAACTTGCCATAGATTGGGTTGGTGTATTCTCCAGTGTAATCGATCAAGTCGCGGGTATGGGGTTTACCCTCGATGCGGTCCGGGATGTCGTTCTTTGCCATCATGGCGTAAATGTCATAGGTCTCTTGGGTCTTCTTGAGGGTGTATTCGTGGATCCAGTCCTCGGTCTTGGGAAGTTTGAGGAGGTTGTCGGCGATGTAAAATGGGAGACTGGAGGGGAGGTCTGTGACTTGGAGATTGGCCAAGTGGGCGATGACGAGGTCGTCGTCGGGGAAGAAGGCTAGGTTGGATCTGTACCCAGGATTCGAGCCAGCTAGTGAAAAGCAGAGAGGAGAAGATGGTGTGTTAGGTTGCCTTCACTTGTTAAGATCCATGTCTCGTTTGATTCAATCTTGTCAAGACAAAAAAAAAGCAAATACATGTTTGCGCTTACCATGATGAACAATGGTGTGACCCTTGTAAGAATCTAGAACCCAACCAAGGCCATATCCTGTGGTAGGAGCAAAGTCGGGCTTGCGTACCTTCGACTTCATAATGTTGTGGGGTTTCAGGGTCTCCTGCACGCTCTCCTTGTTCAAGACCTGCTTGCCATCGAGCTCACCCTCCTTCAAGATAACTTGACCCCACTTGGCCAAATCCAGGACGTTCATGTAGATGTCTCCAGCAGCGGCATCGGCCATATGAATCTCATCCATGTATCCCTCCTCATATACCTCCTTCTTGGCATCATCAAACGTAGCAGCATCGTAGGGTCGTGCAAAGTTGGACAGCTTCTCCATCTCTGGCAACGAGAGTCCCGAATCCTTGAGTCCCAGAGGTTCGAGCAACTTGGCCTTGATCAGCTCCGCATATGTCATCCCTGCGACCTCGGCACTGGCCTCTCCTGCGACGGCATAGATGATGTTGTTGTAGTTGACGATGGGGGACATTTTTGTGGTGGGCAGGTTTAGGTGTCTGAGTTGCTTGATGAGGTCCCTGGTTGAATCCTTGTTCCTGAACCATGCGAGATCAATTGATGGCACGGGCTGTGTGTTTTGTTATTTTTGTATAAAACAAAGGTCAGAGTGGTCAGCCATGAGACGTCAACAGGTCTTTTTTTTTTTTTTTTTCTTTTTTTCTAAAGGTGTCAGCAAAAGCTGTTTTGTAGTTGACTTACTGTGCGATGGGCGAGCATATCAGCCAGGGTCAGTTGGGAGGTCAAGACGGAATCCTCGAGCTGGAACTCGGGAAGGTACTGAGAGACAGGGGTCTTATCCCAATCCATCTTTCCTTCAGCAACCAGTTCACCAATGGCGGTCGCAGTAAACGCCTTTGTCACAGAGGCAAGGTGAGAGACAGTCTACATCGCCACATTTTTCAGAATACCGAGAAGGAAAAAAAGTAAATCGTGAGAAAATTGAACCTAATACATGAAAACAACAACGACGGACAAGAAACACAAGCATTAATTTTTTTTATCATTACCTCCTTGGTGAAGGGGTCAGTTTGGTTGCGCTTTCCGAATCCTTCAGCAAAGACGAGTTCGCCCTTATGCATAATGGCGACACTCATTCCTTTGATACCGCCCTCGATCCTGGCCTTTTCGAGAACCTCAGGGAGGTTGGCGAGGAAGTCCTTGGTAGACATGTTGTCGTCAGTGGCGATTTCAGTGGTGGTCATTGTTGGAGGGATGAAGAGAGGGAGGAAAAGATGGAAGGTGTGTTACGGTGAGGACGAAGGAAGAGACAAGAGTTCTTTTATATGTATTTTTCGTCAACAATTCGACATATTTATTTTCCTTGGGGTCTTGGCTCGTTGCCAGTAGGCTAGCCTTTGACCAGTATGTTCCCAGCACCTAACTGCGGAAGGGAATGATGCACCCAAGTGAGCGACAAAGAAAGACGACGGCGTGTCTAAAAAGAAGTCGATCAATTAGTTATGTCATCCAACCTTGTCCTTCCGCCCGTAACGTACGATTTATTTGATTTCGAGCGTCCATTTGTAAGTGGTCAACTCCATAAGCTCCAGCTGCAAATCCGCCGCCTGGAATCAATCGCCAAGATGCTCTCCTTCACTACTTACACAAGGTATCTTTAGCATCGCCTTAATAACTGAAATCCGCGCCGTGCATCTGTTACAAATGAGGAAACGATCACAAAGACGACGAAAGGATACGAATTCATAACTTTCCGTTGTACCAACACCACCCAGGCCCAGCCCCTTTGCCACTTGGATCCATGGCATATTTCTTATTTCTCTTTCGACTCTTGGCTGACGATGAATGGTGAATAAATGAACGCAAACGCACGAAATCGATGTTCCCATAGTCTTTTATTCGGAGCTCGTAGGGGAGAGGGGCTTACAAGTCTGAATGGCTCTAGGCTTGAAAGAAGAGCTACGTGTTGGTAGGTTGTAGAAGAGTAGAGGATGCCTTTCTTCAAGAGGGAAAGCAAGCACTTGTTTTGGTCCATGTTCGATTCAGACGGTGATAAGATAAGATCAAAGGGAATTGATGGTTGACAAGTTTGCCAAGTGGATATATCACTTGCATAAATAACCCAGTCATAATCACCAAAACGAAACGCTGGGAATGATTTCTCACAAGGACATGACATTGACGCCACCATTTCCTCCCCTCGACTTTTGTTACGCTTGATAGCTTGCTTTCTTTACATTCTGACATCACCACAGCGCAGCTCCTTCCAGTCTCTCTTCTACAATGAGCTCATTCAGCAGCCCAAAGGCAAAACGAACCGCCACAGGATCAAATGCATTCCAACGACAGGGCTCATCACTCACACAACCCGCATCCAGCCTTAGTACTGATCAACCTCCTTGGCAATGCGGAATGTCATGTGTGTTGACCCACACACACTTTCAGTTAAAATGCCAAGCGACCCTCATGAACTAACCACTTGACCTTTGAACGACTCTGTTTTACCTAGTACCATGTCCTATCTGCGGGAAGTCAATCGCTGAGTGGTAATGATGTTTGCCTTTCATGAAGCACCGGTACGCCGTGCTGCTCTCTCTTTCTCTCCACATATGTCATGATACTCATTCCTAACTTATATTGACTAATCAACCAAATAGGTTCGTCAACAACCATCTCGATAACGAATGCACAGGAATGGAGAGCGTAGCAGAGTCATTGGTAAAAACATCATCCTATCTATGCAAGCGACTTTTGAGATTATCATGGACCTACAGCTTCACTTTTGTAAACCAGGAGAGTCTAACGACGTATTCTACTTTGACAATGCCACATTTTAGTCACAACAGACATCGGGCAAACGGAAGCATGGAGACACAGTCGACGACTTTGACGATATTGATGGGGCAGCCTTGTTTCAGGACAATGGTGACAATTACACGGCAGACATTAATCGTCGCGACTCGTATCCGGCCTCCTCAGCAACCTCCTCGAGCCAACAACAACAACAACAACAACAACACCAACAAATCTCGTTTCAGAGCAGAAAGGATAAGGCCAACGCTGCTGTCCAACGGTCAATGCCATTAGCAGAGCGAGGCAAGTGTAGTGGTTGGATGCATGGCCTTGAACTCGTGAAAGGCAGCTGTGTCATTGGAAAAGAGATCCTTGAACTAACACCGCAACACTCTTCCACATTTTAGCCCGACCCGCTAGTCTGGACGACTTCATTGGACAAAAGGAGTTGGTCGGCCCTGGAGGCATTCTAAGGGCGCTTGTACTTCAGGACACGGTACCATCAATCATCCTGTGGGGTCCCTGTGGTGTAGGCAAAACGACTCTAGCCAGGATCATTGCACATACAACAAAGGCACAGTTCAAGGAGATGGGAGCTACCACTCATGGAGTCGCAGACGTCAGGTACAAGCTTTGTTGCGAGCGAGATGCTTTCGTCGTTTTGCGGGAATGACTATCTAATACTGGTTATCATTTTCTTACATGTCGTTTAGGAAAGCATTCGAGGACGCAAAAAATCTATTCCAGTTTTCAAGGCAGCGGACGATTATTTTCCTGGACGAAATGTAATGACTATCATCCTCCTTGTCTTCGTCATTGGTCAAGTAGCAGGATACTTACAAAGGCAATGGGACCTGACCTGTATTTCTCTGTTCCGTCTTGTTTTGTTAGCCATCGGTTTACAAAATCACAACAGGATATCTTCCTCCCCTTCGTTGAGAGAGGCACGATTACTCTCATTGGAGCAACGACCGAGAACCCAAGTTTCAGGGTGAACAGTGCTCTGCTCTCACGGTGCAGAGTCTTGACACTTGAGAAACTGTCGCTCGAGGATGGGATGGACAAGATGATCCAAAGGGCTGCACGGATCAAATGGCGGGATATTCTGGATATGGCCTGTGCAGAGATGACCGAAACCGAGTTGGCGACCTTGAACTCTACATTTGGACAGAATGATCGGACGTTTGATGAGTGGGTGGATGCAAAGACGGAGCCGGGGGCTATCAAATGGCTCATTGATCTCAGTGACGGCGATGGTACGTATGTCTGGTTTTTTTTTTGCTATTACGTTTACTGAACGGAGGTCTTATTGACCCTGGCAATTAATTTACCCGTTTCTTTTGAACTCTAGGTCGATCGGCGATCAACACTCTGGAGATTGGAATTCAGGGCCTTTCGACTATAATTTTATCCGACGACTCTATGTACGGCAATAGTCAAAAAGAACAAGAGGACCAAGCAGAGGACAGGCAACCATCCGGAGTTCTTGAGAGACTGAACGCTGCCAAGCTGACAGGAGAGGTTGTCAAGATGGCGTTCCAAAAGACCCATCTCCAATACGATCGTCAAGGAGATGAGCACTATAACCTGATCAGTGCACTTCACAAGTCTGTCCGAGGAGGGTATGTAAACTTTTTGTCATTCATGTTGCATATGATAACTTGAGGTAGAAAAAAAACTGTATCGTTGGAATGTGTAGCTAAACAATTGGAGGTTGATCCGATAGGGATGCGGATGCGGCGCTCTATTGGCTGGGGAGGATGCTTGTATCTGGCGAGGAACCGTTGTATATTGCCCGGAGATTGATCCGCATGGCGTCCGAAGACATTGGCATGGCCGACTCTGCCGCCCTACCTCTGGTTCGCATCTTGAAAAAATGTGCCGTCATTGTCTTTGTTGAATGTGTCCAGACAAAGCCGCAGTCATTCTTACGTGCGTTTTTTACTCCTCTCTGTTAGGCGGTATCAACGTACCAAGCGTGCCAGATGATTGGAATGCCCGAGTGCGACGTCAACCTAGCCCATTGCGTAGCCTATATGGCCAAGGCCAAGAAATCCGTCGATGTTTACTATGCCTACGGGCAAGTAAAACAGACAGTGTCCGAAGAATTCGCATACCCAATCCCGATCCATCTCCGAAACGCACCGACGACATTGATGAAGGATCTAGGCTATGGCGACGAATACAAGTATAACCCGCTCTACCCGGAGGGGACCAAGGTCGATCAGGAGTATTTGCCAAAGGGGCTGAAGAAGCGCAAGTTTATGGGCGAAGCACCTGTGATGACCCTGGGCGAGGACGGAGAATGGCGTTTGTAGATATGATTTTTTTGCTCACTGATTTTGATTTACAAACATGAAACAAAGAGAGCCGTTTGCCTCCAATGTCAGTCAAAGGCTGAGAACAATGATGTTGTATATGTTTTTTATAGCATGGGTGAGGATGGAGGGAGGACGGAGATGATGCTGATGGGTTGATGGTAAAATGATGAGATAGTGAAAGAGTGAGAAGGAAGGGTGGAGGAAGGTAACAGAAACAAAAGGTCCTTTACATCTTGAAGTGGTCGTGGTCCTTGTGGGCCTTGTAGAAAGGAGACTGGATTTGGACATCCTTGAGAATCTCGGCGACCTTCTCCATGACTGTGCTGTTTTCCTTGAGCGACGAATCCATGTTCCAGATCTGGAAAATGTCAGAGTTCCAGCGTGCTGAGACGGACAAGCCAAAGATCTGATCGTCTATTGATTAAATAGAGAAGGAGAAAGAGATGGGTCAGTCACTGCATATTTGGTTTTCCGTTGAAAGGTCAATTTGTTCTTGCATAAATGCATGTTGCATCCTTCCGCCGACTGTTGTCTCCCGTTTTTGTTGTTTCTTTTGCCGAAACTTCCACGGACCCCGTTGTAAAAAAAAATAGCAATTAGAGTTGAGGCAGGAGGGAACACACTGATTCCAGGAGGAAAGAGGAGTGCTTGTCCACCAATTGAAAGGGGCATGCCATAAAAATTCATCCTGAAACCCCATATTAGTTCCTATGATACGCAGGCAACGAGAGTAGCTGTGTTCTGCTTCCGGCTAGAGGTTTTCGTTTGTTGTTGTTGTCGTTGTTGTTGTTGTTGTTGTTGTTGTTGTTGTTGTTGTTGTTGTTGTTGAAAAAAGCTTACCCTTGGAAATGGTTTCCTCAAACTGCTCGCCAATCAAGGCCATCAACAGCTCGCGCCAGACAAAGGCAGTATCGCCCTTGGCCGTCCTGAAGTTCCATGCGCCTCCATGCTCGTTCTTGGGATCCTCCCACAGGGGCTTGACCCCCTTGTGGATGAAGTGGAGCGAGCATCTCAAGGTCAGACGCTCAGGGCCCGTGATGTTGTTGTACACCGACCAAAAGGACTAAGTGGAGAACGGTAAAAAGGGTAACAAAACAACAAGGATGATATTACAAAAGGAAATATCCGCAGTGGGCGAAACGGAGTTTACGTTAGTTGTGTAATATTTTCCCCCGAAAGACAACTGGGAAAGAGACAAAGGAAGGGAGGGAGGGAGGGGCGGGTGTTCGGTCATCTGATTCCCGCACGGCGCAGGAATGGCTGTTTGTTCATCCCGCTCAGCAACTAAAGTGAAAAGAAAACTTTGTTCTGACTTTTACCTGGACAGTGTTGACATCGGCAATCTCCTTGAGGTTCTCAGTGTACTCTGCTGGGGTGGCATTGGCAACGAACCTATGGAAGGGAAGGTGGTGTCAGAGCTTGGATCCTTTTTTTTGTCCTTGTTTGAAAAAAGAATGGGTCGATGGTCAAGATGATGAAAGAAAAGACAGGGCCCATACTTGTCGTGCCAAAAGACCCAGTCGTTCCTCAGGGGAATAGGAGTGGCGGCTGCCCCAACGGCAGGGGTTCCATTCTCTGATCCGGAGGGGCTCTTTGATTCCACATTGTCTCCTCGGGGTGAAGAAGCAAGGGCCATGGCTCCAACGCCGCTCTGCTGAAAGACAAGTGAAGAAGGCATAACTAGCAAAGAGTGGAAGAGAAGATCAGTTTGAGGAAGAAGGTGGTGGGGGTTAGAGAGGAGTCGCAGTTGGTCGTTGGATATACGGCAATTGGTGGCAGGGGAGGAGAATCCTTGCTGGCAGGCTGGTTGGTGTTGTGAAAGTGAACGTCGTTCAGGGTGGGCAAAGTCGATGGTTGTTTTGACGACAGTTGTAGTTATTGCTGCTGTGCTCTTTTGTTACTGTTATGACAGAGTGGAGTTAAATTGATGGTATATTGTTAAGCCTACTTACTAGCAGGAGAAAGAGAGAGTGAGAGGGTGAGAAGAAAGGTGGGACCCGGAAAGGGGGAGAGGGGAGTGGGGAGGGGAGGGTGCCTGGGGGTAAGGATGAGAGAGAGAGAGAAGGAAGGGAAGGGAAGGAAGGAAGAAGAGTAGGAAGTACGGCTGCCATTAAACAATATCTCACGTGAATCAGCATTTAGACTGCTCTTTGAAAAAAAAAAAAGGTGCCACACATTTTTGCCACAGAGCGGCTTTTGACTCGCAACTCTTTCCCCTCTTGGTCTCCTTGTCGTGATCACCCTGCAGGAAGAGACCGCCACTCAAAAGGGATAAAACAGCATGATCTAATCCCACTACCACCAATTACACGGACAAGGACAAGCACAAAGATACACCAACCAACAGAGAATTACTCTCATACACATCCACACTCACCTCCACCACCACCGACAACAAGTAACCCACCAAAAAACCTTGTAACATTCACCTTTCGCCACCTTCACCTCAATCGTTGCACCGCCCAGTGCTGCCATGTCGGGGCGAAAGCATGAACAGAGTTCGATCCGGTCCCCGGTTGCCAGGATGACTCGAAGTAGAGCACAGAGCGTGGCTCGGGGAGAGCTTCAGCCAGCCCCAACAACCAGTCGTCAGGTGAATCGCGTCAACGTTGAGGAAAAGGAGGTGCTTGTTGAAGAGCCGGTTGCATTGGGCGCGTCTAGTGGAACCGAACAGCCAGACTTGCCGCTCTCTTCCCCATCACAGTCACGACTCTTGGTCTCAATACCCATGGGCGATTCCAAACGGAAACTCAACAACACAGCCGAACAACCTCATAGTTCTCCTCAGAAGCACCGGCGGATTTCACAGGGCAAGGAACAGTACCAGCCACCAGAGCCGCAGAGTCCATCCCAGTCGCACGAGCAGCAAGCAGAAGCTCAGATCAAGCTCGATCAGATACAAGGCGCTATTTCAGAGGAAGACAAGGCAGACTCAACAGCAGCTACGGTGCCACCCTACAGCCAGCCCGATCAGATACAAGGCGTTGTTTCAGAGGGAGGCAAGGCAGACTCAACAGCGGCTACGGTACCACCCCACAGCCAGCCCGATCAGATACAAGGCGTTATTTCAGAGGGAGGTAAGGCGGATTCAACAGCAGCTACGGTGCCACCCCACAGCCAGCCCGATCAGACACAAGAAGTTGTTTCAGAGGGAGGCAAGGCATATTCAACAGCAGCTACGGTACCATCCCACAGCCAGCCCGATCATGATGAACACTTTCAAGAGTTACAGGAAGTCTCCTACGCAGCGTCAATATCACAGCAGAAGGAGAGCCACGACATCACAACATCTAGAGAGTCAGCAGAAGCACCTCATACACCAATGCAGGACGGAGACGCGACAAAGGAACCGTCTTTGGATAACCGTGAAGGAGGAGAGCGAGGAGATGACTCGCGATCGAAAACGAACATCCCCGAGGCAGCTTCCAATACAAAGGACAACTGGGACGATCAACACCGAAGGAAGCGTGCAAGGACGAACGACAAGGCCGAGGGTGATGGGATTCAGGATGATGACGAAGACAGTGATCCCGAGGAGGACGAAGAAAACCAGGTGGTTCCTGAGTATGTTTTGCGGGAGATGCAGGCGTTTGAACAAGGGTTCAATGGTCTGCAGGGAAAGTTTAAACTTCTGGACAAGATCGGAGCAGGTATGGATCATGAAGAGTATTGAGTGAATGAAACGTGAAAATGAGCTTTTTTTATGCAACGTTTGACATTTACTTCTCTTCTTTGTCACAGGCACTTTTAGTTCTGTTTATAAGGCGATCGACCTCGAGCACGAACAATACGACAACACGGCATGGGATTATCAGATGGAAAAGCTACCTGACGCCGATGTCTCTGAGGACAAATCTACTACAACCAAGCTGAGCGACTCTGAAGGAGGCAAAGTGGTGGCGCTTAAACGGATTTACGTGACGAGCAGTCCTGATCGGATACAAAACGAAATTGCCATCCTGCATGATCTAAGGTAACGAAGCTTGTGACAGATTTGCTCAATGAATTATATGTTTTCTGGGTGAACTTGAGCCTTGCTGACGTCCATTTTTATTATTTTGCAATATAGTGGCCACAAGAATGTTGTGCCGTTGATCACCGCGTTCCGATTTATGGACCAGGTTATTGTCGTATTGCCTTACTTTGAGCACCGCGACTTTCGGGTATGTTGCCATCGCTGTGAAAGAATACGCGACACATCGTCATTGGGGTACGCAATTGCAAACGGTACTAACCTTGCTCGCTTCCCTTGCTCGTTCGGGTTTCATTATTTCAAGGAATACTACAAGACACTGCCCATGGACGGTATCCGCTGTTACTTTCGCGCACTACTCAAAGCCCTCATGCATGTACACGCCAGCGGCATTATTCACAGGGATGTCAAGCCAAGCAATTTCCTCTATGACGTTCAGAGAAAGACAGGAATGCTCGTAGACTTTGGACTTGCACAGCGCCAGGAGAGTTCACGCAAGTCCTATCGCGAGTCGAAGTCGCGGTCGTCATCTTTGAGAGCTAGCGCAGCGGAAAGAACATCAGCCGTAGCCTCAGCAGCGTCCGCAGCAGTAAGGCCATCAACCTCTACATCGGCGGCGACTGCACCAACAAGGATATCAACATCTTCGACTAATGCAGGAGCTAGGGCATCGACTCCAAATCCAACGGGACCGACGACATCAACTGCAGGTGTAGCGACGACAGGAACGCAAGCGCAAGCAGCACATTCCTTCTTGGCACAAAGGTCTGGCTCTACTCGACGCGACAAGGAAAACGACGCCCCTGTCAGCTCGAGATCTATGCTCGAGAGTCGAGCAACGCCCAGAACATCACACGCCTCCATGGCTGTTACTGGCGCACCAACACAACCGACAGCGACATCCTATGTTTCTTCTTCGACAGTTCCTACTCCAGCACGCAATCAGGTCCATTCTGTCCGCCACACGACCACTACACAGGATTTTGCCGCGACACTTCAGAATCCATTTCAAAGGCAGCGTCCTGGAGCACATGCCGCAAGCATTAGCGCCACTGTCGCCAATAACCCCTCTCCAATGCCTAGTCACTCTACCCACGGACGGTCAAAACACCCCTCACACCTTCCTCACTCAGAGACCTCCTCAATACCCCCTATTGGCCCAGTACCAAAGGCCACTCGTGCACTAGGATTTGATAAGAAGGATCCAAGGTAACTTGCGACAATAGACCTGCTTTCAGTTGAAACATGCGGATCAAACAGGAAGCTAACGCACAGTTTGTTCTCAATTATCAGGCCTGTCATCAGAGTTAACCGTGCAGGAACGAGAGGATTCAGGGCACCAGAGATTCTCTTCAGACATGTTCAGCAGACAGTTGGTATGTCACAATTGATAGTATTTCCTACATCTATTCACAGGCTGCAGAGAAATGAGTCTTTACTCACTAGTGTCTTGTCATATTAATGTAGCATTGGATATCTGGTCTGTTGGAGTAATTCTACTGTGTTTCCTATCAGGACGATTCCCTTTCTTCCATTCGGACGACGATCTGGAGGCTCTATTAGAGATTGCGGTCGTTTTTGGTCAACGTGAAATGGCCGCCGTCGCTGCCACATTCAGTAAGTTCAACATCCAGCGAATGTACTTCTTTCCCATAACATATGCGCGTTGTTATGATCCTAACAGGCCGAGTGTTGATACATCGTGTATTCTGTTTGATAGATCGAACGTTTTTAACCACTATACCTGCCATCAAGGACTACGGCGTTTCGCGCGCCAAAATTTGTCGACTAATGAATCCGACGCGCTTTGGCAAACCAAACCAGCGGAGTTCACAGTCATCTAATCGATCTTCAAGATCCGCTCAGATTAGTGATCGTCAAGAACATAGTTCATCGAGGAACCTCGACGCGCAGGCGACACCTGCTTCAGATGCACATGGACAAAGTGTAACATTTCAGGCTCATGATCCAACTATTGTGGCGTCGAAGATGGACCTTCAGTACCGAAGCGGCACCCACAAGCAAGATGGTCTGCCTGAGCCCGACAATCGGAGACGTGCCCACAACGATCTTATGACGAGAGGAAAAGATCGAAAGGCAGAGACAACACCGACTGCAACTTCTGCAACCGCTGCGACACAGCCAGACGTTGAGGCGACATCGACCAATCCAGATCCTAAGTCCGGTACCTCTTCCGCAACCAATGGTACTAGGAAACTCACAATCCACGAAATAGAGACCGCTTACATCAAGTCGCTCAATATTGTCGGTACGGAGAACGATGAGGATTTTATGGATGCAATCGATCTTCTGGACAAACTCTTGGCGCTGGACCCGACCAAACGAATCACTGCCCGACAAGCACTGAAGCACCGATTCCTTGCAGAAGACAAACCGTAGGTCGCACCCCTGCTCTTAGAACACTAGCTGGCCACACCATTTTTTTTATCTCCATTCCTTTTCTTTTTTGCGGACGTGACTTTCCCCTCCTCCCGCTGTACCAGCATAGTATCCATTTCACTTTGTTTGCAATTTTTCTTGACTCTTTCTCGCTCCTTGTACAACGTGTACCATAACCATTAAAACACTACATTTTTCGCACAAAGAGCAATGTGCGCATGTCGGGACGCGTAGTTTAGAGTATGACAGCAGGCCAAGGATGCAAGGGGCAAATCGAGGGGGACGACAATACTACAAGGAAAAATAGAACGAAGAGACTTGAAAGGGTGAGAAAGGAGGACCATTTGGAGTTGTCAATTTGCGAACTCTCACCCCTCTTTTTCGGTCTCCTTCATGGAATTCTTTGGTTGTTACTTGTCATTGCCCTTCTTATTTTTTTTCCTCTGCTGTTTCCGCCTCTATACTTCTTTTTTTTCTCTTCTTCACCATCGCTGTCATTTCCTTTATCCACATTTTCGCTTCCCCGGACTACTTAACGACAACCTCTATACTACTTCCTGTGACAAGCAGAGAATGAAGCGGACATCAACACACCTTTGGATCCAGTTGGTCCTCTTCTTAGTCCTGACGATTATCAATGTTCCGCCGTGGCTAATGTTCAAAGGCAACACTATTGCCTCCGTCTGTGCTCTCGATGTCTCTTTCGGCGGCGAGGGCAATGAACCCAACGTTGTTGTCGTCGAAACTTTGACGCAAGGTCAAGACGGCGAGCATGACGAACGGACACGAGAAGGACAGGCTCATGTTCAAGGATTTCAACAGCAACAAAGACCACTGGGGTTTGTGAAGTCTGATCCTAGTCTGGACTCGATCCCAATGTCGAGTCTTCAGGGGAGTATCGTTGTTGCAGATCCCCAGCTCGATTCGCAGAGTCGTAGTGGGGGAGATATGGAGAAGGAGGCCAAAGATGCTCAACAGACGCCTCTGGAAGCACCGTCACCACAGAACCCAGACACTTCTTCGCTAGATGACCTTGTAGCACCAGTAACCGAACCGCCTACAACTGGATCAACGCACCCTATCCGGCGGCTGATCAACACCTACTACGTGCGATTGTCAGCATTACCTGGCACGGAGGAGGCAAAAGCCCAGCATGCGCTGGTGAGAAATGCCCTGCTGGCACTTCCTGGGAAAGTGACGATCCGACAGGAGTTTGGGAGGGACGAGGACGATGTGTTGAATGTGATCTCGTTCAAGTTGGAGGGGTGTAGTGATGAGCTCGAGGAGGTCGCTGCACTTCCGGGTGTTATTGGGATCTATCCTGTGGTGAGTGAGTAGAGCCTTGTCTGGTCATAATTGTGTTATCTTTTGTTATCGGTGTAGCATTCCTTGACAATCCCTGAACTTTAAACTTGCCTGTCTTTAATGTGTTTCTCTATAGCACACGCGGAAGAGACCAAAGGCATTGCCATTGGGATCGCTGCAGAGGACGAGGCCTAGCCTGGAGTCTGCGCATATCCTGACAGGGATTCAGATGGTCCACCAGAAGCTCGGTCTGACCGGCAAAGGCATCAAAGTCGGCATCATCGGTACTTTTTTTTTTTCTTGTTTCTTTCATTCTTGCTCAATTTCGATATGCGCTGTTGACTTAACTGCATCTTTTCTTTTCGGACCGATGTGATTTTTTAGACACGGGAGTGGACTACAAGCATCCGGCGCTGGGAGGATGTTTCGGTCCTGGATGCAAGGTCGCTTATGGGTATGACTTTGTGGGCGATGATTACGATAACGGCGACAGCGAGAAGGATACGCCGAAACCTGATAAGGATCCCATGGACTGTGCAGGGCATGGTACCCATGTTGCTGGTATTGTTGCCGCGCGTAATGAAGGACCGAACGCGATGGGGCCTCAAAATTTTGTTGGTGTTGCTCCCGATGGTAAGATATACTCTTTTTCGTTGCGAACTGACGGTTCCTTGGGATATATACAGCTGCCTCTTTTGGTCAGAGAGAAAGAGGGAAACTAACTATTACGCCCACACTTCAACGTATGGAACTTTAGCAACTATTGGAGCGTACAGGGTGTTTGGATGTGACGGAGAAGTCAGTGACGATGTCCTGTTGGCAGCACTGAAGAGAGCATACAGGGACGGCATGGACATTGTGAACTTGTCCCTCGGAGGATCTTCCGGGTGGCCCGAAGAGCCCTTCGCTACCGCCTGCAGTTCCTACATCAAAAAGGGGCTCCACATCGCGATTGCCAACGGAAACGACGGCGAGGAAGGACTCTTTGAAGATGGCGCACCAGCGACGGCTGCGGGTGCAGTGGCTGTTGGGAGTGTTGACAATACGCATTTCTTAGGCCCTGCGGCAGATGTAGTCTGGCAGTCGTTGGACCGTAATGGGAAGGAGGTTAGTGCTGTTGCTGGACGTGTCGATGGTGCTGCTGCTGGAGGTGGGGTGGTGGGTCGGATCGGGATGGCGTTGGGTGCTGATGCGGCGGACGTGCCCTTAGTTGCGTTCAGGAGTGATTTGACTTATGTCATATATGCCCCCTCCAAGGATCCTCAAGGATGCGCACCCTATGACGAGGCTGCACTGGACAGAGATAACCAAGTCCCTCGGCCCAACATTGTTGTTCTCCTCCGTCGTGGTGGATGTACGTTCAGCGACAAGGCCAAACTGATTGCCAACGCCAAACTTGGGGGGCTGTTGGTTTATGATATCATCCCTGAACAACGGCCCTTAGGAATGGCAGTGAGTGGGTTCAACATCTCTGCGGCTGGTCTTTCCTTTGAGGACGCTACTGTGCTGATGAACGCGTTGAAGGCTAAAGAGACCAATCCGACGCTCCGGAATAGCGGTCGCAAGTTGACTGCGCGGTTCTCGAGTACCGACCAGATCTTGAAGTTGGCGAGTGGAGGCAAGATCTCGGACTTTTCGTCGTGGGGCCCAGATGCTCGATTGCAATACAAGCCCGATATTGTGGCACCTGGAGGAATGATCTACTCAACTTTCCCCCTGGCCAAGGGCGGGTTTGCGACCTTGCAGGGCACATCGATGGCGTCTCCTTACATGGCCGGTATTCAAGCCCTGTTCCTGTCTAAGTATGGGAAAACCGAGCCGGCGCTGCTGTTGAGGATCTTGCAATCGACTGCTGTCGTGACCGTCAAGCCTGGATCGAGTGAAGGGCTGACCTCGGTCTTTCAGCAAGGTGGTGGGTTGGTCTCGATGGAGAGGCTGTTTGCGCAGGAACTGCCCACGATTGTCTCGCCGACAGCTCTATACCTCAACGACACTCAGTTCCAGAAACTCGACCACGACATCACTTTTGTCAACCCATCGGCCTCGTCTGGTCGCACTTGGACACTTGTTCACAGACCTGCCGTCTCGGTCAACGGATTCGAGGATTCCAACCACTACAGTCCTGTCAACCAATCTCGTCTTCGGCATTCGGATATCTCTGCCGGTTCTGCTAGCATGACCCCAGCTCAATTTCAACTAGGCCCGGGTGCCACAGGTACTTTTCGCGTTCGTATCGATCCGCCTACAGGCTTGGACATCAAGGAGCGGTGGCTATTCAGCGGGTTCCTCGAGTTCCAGTGCAGGACGACCCAAGGCGCAAGCTGCGGATCAAGTCTCGTTTCTTACGGAGGAATGCATGGACATTTGGGCGATATTCCGATCCTGAATCCAGCTCTGATCTACCCAGCCTTGCAACTCGACAGGCTCCTCAACGCTGATGGGGCCAGTAGGACCACCTCATCTTCGACCCCTGACAACGACAACGACGACGAACACCATGTCCACTCCGACACCGGCAGGACCCCCTCGGGCCACAAAAAGAAGGGCGGCGACAACACAAAGAGGAAGGAACAAAAAAACCTCTTCCGGGACCAGTCTGAGCTTGTCCAGGTCGGCAAGGGTGACCAAGACTGGGTCCAGATCCTGGTCTCTATCAATTTCCCGACAAGTCTGCTCACAATTGAGGCCGAATCTGTCTGCGACAATGATCATGGTGCGGGGAGCAGCGGTGACAGGATTCGACTGGAGATTGGAGGATCTGGTCGGAGCCGGTTCCAGATCGAGACTGAGGAGGACCTCGAGGTGGCTGAGAATATGGTCGCCAGGGTTGAGCTGCACACAGGAGACGAGGACGAGTTGCCTGAAGACATGGATCTGGGGTTGGTGGCGCATATGAAGGAGCGTTTGGCGCGGTCTCGGGAGCTGGCGTTCATGCCTAGCGGTCTTTACATGCCCTATGAGGGGTACTCTCGTGTCATGGCGCCTAATGTCCCCATTGAACCCTTGTCTCTCCTCCGCAAGTCTCACAAGCATGGCAAGAAGTCCAAGGGCAAGGCCGAGTCCAAGTTTGGGAAGAAGAAGAGCAAAAAGGCGCACAAGTCCAAGTCGATCAAGAAGAGCTCATCCAAGCACCAACGCCACTACCGCCAAGGCGCCAAATCGACATCCGGCGACAAGAAGGGTCGCCGCAACGAGAACGACCGCAAGAACAAGAACAAGAACCGCCATCATCGAGATAAAGAAAACGGCGAAATCACGACCCCTCACCACAAGAAGCAAGGCGGCGGTAGTGATCGATCTCGAGGACGAAGGCGACCGGCCTCAGCATCAGCACGACCATCAAGACTCTCACCTCCCTCTCAAATCAGATCTCCCACCTGTGTACCCCGGATATTGGGCCTGATCCCTAATGGGTTCAATCCTTGGTCAACACGCACGGACTCGACGGAAGGAAACGCGTTCCAAACTTTTTCGTGGATGGGCGACCTATTGCTCCAGAACCATGATGCCAACTCAGAACCCCAATGTGGCGCTGACGGACTTGATACTGGAGAGGATACGGAGTCTTTGGTCAAGGATGTCGATGGCGGAAAGGGAGACAAGAAGAAGAAGAAGCGCAAGGGCAAGGGCAAAAGGCCACGACCAGACCAGAATATGGCAGAAGGTGCACAACCAGATCTGACGAGGGATCTGCCAGATGGTCAGTACCGCCTTGTGGTCAAGGTGCTCAAGCCCTGGGGAGTCCGCGGTCGCGCCATTGATGTCGAGCGCTGGTCCAGTCCCATCATTGTCATCAAGCGACGCAAGTAAATATTTTTCATTATGCTATCCCTCAATCATTTTTTTATTTTAAACACGCGATTAGAGTCGACACAGGAAAAATCAACGAAATAAAAATGCAGACGAGTGCGTACATGCACTACTAGGAGACTGTGCACAAATGGAATATGGCGTTCGAGTGCCGCTTCCGGCTCTGTGACGGTGTCTACGTAGGCTTTCAGGCATGGCTGTGACCCTGTCGGCCTCTTCCTTTGGAAAGAAAGATACAGACGAGCACTTATTTAATTTTTTACTATGTATTATATTTTCATGCCGCAACAGCCGGTTCCATACATTGACATTGCGTGGTTCAGGAACAGGCAGCCGCGCAGGGAGTTGATCAAGCAATTGAGATACCTCGACATGCCCTCCAAGTTATTCCGCGTCTCCATCCTAACCAACGCAGCCATCGCCGAACTCCCCACCTATCTCCCTTATTACATCGCCGACAGGATCCTGAACCTACCCCAGACAGTCGACTGACTCAACGACCGAGCCCTTCACAGAACAAAGGACATCTACGACGTCCAGGCCAAGACCGAAAATGTCAGCTTACCGGATCGCATCGAGGGTAAGCCCCACAGCCACGCGTTGGTGGACTACACCGGCGAGTACGCCAATCCTGAAATCGGCAATACCGTGGTTAAGCTTCAGGAGGACGGGTCGTTGTTTATGAAGGTCAGGACGTTTGAGAGCAAGTTGGAGCACTATCATTACGAGTCATTCAAGGGGTACGTACAGGACTTTACGATCCGAAGGAATGTGTTTCTTGAGTTCTTTACGGGTTTGAATGGTCGTGTTGAGTCCGTGGAGGCTGCTCTTGTCATGGCTTTTGACCTTAAGATCTCAAGAAAGCGGCATCGCTCAAGTAAAAAAATCGATTGTTATGGTTTGTCTTGTAAACCTTGTTTTTTTATTCTTTCTTGGATACCGCCTCGCGTGTTGATCTCCTGTGAAATATTTCTAAACGGCTGGGAAAAGATAACACGTCACCATTAATTTCGCGTCATGGAGGCGCTTTGCCAAGACGCCAAGAGTCGACACTGAGAAAGAACTGCTGAAAGAGAATGTTGATGATAGCATGCACTTACTACAGATGTAACATAACAGATAACACAGGAAGAATTTTTGTGGGAAAAGATGTGATCTCAAAGCTGCTGTGCATATAAATACCATGGGCAAGGCCAAAAAAAATTTAGCTATCCCCACCGCCACATAGTATTTTCACATTTACTCGCGAAGACCATGGCACCTCTGCTATCCAAGTCGGTTCTCCTTTTCCTTCTTCTTTCACCCCTCACCCAAGGATCATGCATTCACCGCGGATCACATTCTTCCTTCAAAGTCCAGGATTCTAATAGCCGTAATGTCGCTGATGCTACTGCTGATGGCAACCATAGGTTGTTCTTTGAGAATCTCCCCACCGTCCTGGAGAAGGCTCGTGTAGAAGGCGGTATCCCCGGTATGTCTGTTGCGATCATGCACAAGGGCCGTCTTGTCTTTGCTCAGGGATTCGGAAGGCGTAACATCAAAGATCCATTCACGACAAAGGTACCTATCAAGAACAACTTGAATCATCTGTGTGTTGTCTCCTTTGTCCTTTTTTTACTCACGATTATTGTTTTTCCTTGCCGCGGTGGCACCAAATAAACTCCCCATCCGTTGTAGACTGTAACTCATATCGCATCGCTGACAAAGGCATTTACTGCTACGGCTGTGGGTGAATTGGTGGCAGAGGGTAAGGTCGACTGGGATATCACCCCCGTCTCTCAGTACCTCCCCGAATTTCAATTGAAGGATCCTGTCCTGACCTCGCAATTGACTTTTGCCGACTTGCTCTCCCATCGAACGGTAAGATTGCGTTTACTATTGAGATGTGTCCTTGTATGTGCTAATTCGTCGCATATGGCGGACACTAAAACAAAAATATCATCTTCCTCGTGTCAAAACAGCCCTTTCCTTACATTGACGTGGCATGGTTCAGGAACGAACAGCCGCGCAGGAAGTTGATCAAGCAATTGAGATACCTTGATATGCCGTCAAAGCTACCTCGCGACGTCAACTACAACAACGTCATGTACGCCGTCGCCGGAGAGGCTGCCGCCAACGTCGCCGAAATTTCGTATACAGAACTGATCAAGACCAAGATATTTGACCCCCTCGGACTCAAGGATGCAGGACTCTCACAAGCAGAGATGGCGAAGCGATCCAATTATGCGGTTCCATACTATGCCGCCACTTTTGCTGACGCCAGGAGCGGGATTTATACAGAAGGATACATGGATCAGATCCCGATGTCTGATGCACCTGCTGGAGATATCTACATGAACGTGTTGGACCTGGTCAAGTGGGGCGGTGTGATCATGAACGAGGGTGAATTGGAGGGAAAGCAGGTTTTGAGCAAAAGAAGCGTCCAGGAGACATTGAAGCCTCACAACGTATTTTTGGATGATGAACGTCGGCCTGGTTTTGCACCTACTACAGGATATGGGTTTGGTTGGATTCTGGATTCGTACAAGGGTCATGCTATTATGAGCCACGGTATGTCAATTCTCTTTCATGCTCCCCATTATTGTTAATATTTCTGTTGCTCTCTGCCAAGCAAAAACAAGAAAACAATCAGACAGCAAAATTAACCAAAGCCTTCATCTACCACCAGGCGGAGGAAACCCTGGTTACAGGTCCATGCTGGCATTCCTGCCGGACGACGACCTTGTCCTCGCGTTCTTGAGCAACATAGAGGTTACAAATCTCCCCGGCAGCATCCTATATTACATGGCCGACGAACTCTTGAACTTGCCAAAGACCGAGGACTGGATCGACGACGTCGCCGTTAAGAGGACCCAAGAGACCTATAAAGTCCGCGGCGGCAATGAAAATGGCGATTTCCCTGACCGTATCGAAGGAACACGCAACAACCATGCCTTGGTCGACTACACCGGCGAGTATAGCCACCCTGTGTTTGAAAAGATTGTGGTCACGCTTCAGGAGGAAGGGTCGTTGTTTATGAAGATCCGGACGTTGGAGACCAAGTTGGAGCATTATCATTACGAGTCATTCAAGGGACACGTGGAAGACTTTTCCGCTAGGGGGAATGTCTTTTTTACGTTCTTTACGGGTTCGAATGGTCGTGTTGAGTCGGTGGAGGCTACGCTTGTTTTGGATTCTGGACCCGAAGTGTATAAGAAAATGGAGACGTCAAAGCAATAGAAAATTGAAATTTGTTGTAGTAGTCGTCTTATAAAAATGGGTCTGTGAAAAGATGGCATTTGTGCATGGTGGTTGGATGTTCTCAGAAGAGAGAAAGAAGAGAGGGAGAAAGCGAAAAAGAAGGAAAAGAGAGAGAGAGAGAGGGGAGAGAGAAAAATAAAAGTGACCGAACGTCGACCTTGTCTCGGCTCACATCCTGCACAGAGGCCAGCATGTGGCGCTACACCTATAGGCACAAGTCGGAAGGCACCGTCTCGCCCTCTACGTTTCCTACCTCTGCCCAGTGATGAACTCAGGGTGAGACTCCTGGCTCTACTACTTTCCGTCGTCACCTCCACTTCCAAGTTAGCCGGTGATTTTGAGATTGTTTCCAAGACGCGGGAAGACAAAGCAGTGAATATGATGACGACTTGAGCAATGACTACGAAACGCGAGCTTATTCTCCATGGTTGTCTGCTTCGTGTAGTTAACATGTGCGAGCTCGACTGCCACATCAACGTCACAATTTCTTCTGGGCGCGAGAGCCCTCAAAATTGAATGTCATATGCGGTTCCTGAAGCGTCCTCTTCCACGCCCTTCACTCCCTCTCATCCACCCCTCTCTCGCATTCACGCTCCTTCCTTCTTCCTCTCTCCCCATCAACTCCATACCCAACAAATAGACACTCATACACACACGCACAAACATACACCAACAAGAGGGGACCAGAGACCATATCAACAGTAACCACAGACAGAAAAAGCGCACAGCACAACACACTCCTCTCTTCACACAAGACCCAGTCATGGCGGACCCTGGAAGTCAACCCCCTGGCATCGACGTCGGCATGCGAGTCGAGGTCAGCGGGAACCTAGGCTACGTCCGCTATGTCGGTCAGACCTCATTCTCCACCGGACGATGGGTCGGTGTCGAACTCGACCTGCCGCGAGGTAAAAACGGTGGTGTCGTCGAAGGAAAACGCTACTTTGACTGCAGGGCCATGCACGGTGTCTTTGTCCGTCCACCTCAAGCTCGCATCATCGTCGACGGTGTTGCTCCTACTGGAGCACAGGTAACTAACTGGCTAATGGCGACATAAGCAGAGTCCTACTACTTTTTGTTCTCGTAGCATTCGTTCGTTGACCCAATGGCTGACCACCATCTCTCTCTGTTGCATTCGCGAATGGTAGCCTGAACCAGCAGGACGGGCGGCTTCTCGCCCCTCATCCGTCTCAAGTCGCTCACAGCTGTCTGCAGGAAGCCGAACACTTGTTCCGAGCAGACCCTCGTCCGTGAGGACCACTATCGCATCCCCAACAGCCGCCACAGGCGCCTCAAGACTCACAAAACCAGCAGCCAGGAGAGCCGGCACAGACTCAACACCCGATTCGCCCGGCTCTGCACGCAGGATAAAAGTTGCACCTCAGTCAGCCCGTGACGATGACCACCACTTGGCAGAGCGTTCACGTTCCAGCACACCACCTACATCCGCCAACCTTCAGCAACCGCAAAATCAATTACTTCTCCAACAACAACAGCTGCAGCTTCAAAGGCAGCAAGAGGCCATGCTGGCGGAGGAGGAGAGTAAGCGTCTGACTATGGAGGAGGCCTTGATTCAGGAGGAACTTGAACAGGAGGAAGAGCTTGCCCAGAAGGAACAACAACAGGAACAACAGGGTTTTGCTCCTTTGCCAGCGTCAGCCTCTGGAGGAACCCCGTCGACTCAGTCGCAACAGGGAAACAACGCTCAGCGAACGGAGGCTGTTGTCCCCTTGAAGGAGTATGAGGAACTGAAGATCAAGCTCCGTATCCTGGAGACCAAGCGCACTGAGGACCGTGAGCGGATCCGTGATGCTGAAAAGGCCAAGGAGGAATCTGAACAGTTCCTGAACATCCGCACTAAATTGCAAGGTACTTTTTTTTTTATATTTAATCTGCGGTCGGAGGTGATGCTGCTTCCTACTTTCAGTTGACATCACTGGCATATCTAACACCCTACCATGTTTCTACACACTTTAGCCAAGCTGACAGAGATGCAACAGGAACTGCGGGACTCGAAGCGAAGCCTGAAAGAGTCTCAGACAGAGAAGGAGGCGTTTGAGAACAAATACAACGATGTGCTCGATTCTATGGAGGTGACACTACTGGACAAGGAAATGGCAGAGGAGCGGGCAGAAAACTTGCAACACGAAGTCAACATGCTGAGGGAGAAGGTCGACGAGATGCACGTCGACTTGAACGTATTCCAGCAGGAAGATGGCAAGTAGTTTTTCACACACGCACTTGCACTTGCTCACGGCCAAGCTCACTCGCGCTCCCCTGAAAATTATTTTGTTTATTTGCTGTCACATGCCACATGTGGGACGAGCATGGTCACTTCAGTGGGACAACAAGCATCTGACCATGTATATGCATATTTGTCTTTTATCAATCCGAACAACACTAATAGCAGGTCTTGGAAACCCGGCTGTCAACCAAATCCAGCTGGAACGACAGAATGAACGACTCAAGGAGGCTCTACTCAGGTAACACGGACACCGGATAATGAAACAGAGAGACCTACACCATGCAACAGTATGACATCTACATGTCCTTACCTCTGGCTCATTCTTTCTATTATTTTATACCACCAGGCTGCGTGACATGACGAGTGAACAGGAAGCAGAGATGACCAGGAAACTCAAAAACCTGGAGAAGGAGGCATCGATGGTGCAGGAGGTTCAACTTCACAACGAAAAGCTGCGCGAAAATTTGGAGTTGGCTGAGAGCCAGATTGAGGACTTGAAGCAGCGTCTGGATGATGCCATTGGTGCTGAGGACATGATCGAGCAGCTTTCCGAACGGAACATTACCCTCGGTGAGAAGATCGAGGAGATGCAGAGCGCTATTGACGACCTGGAGGCCCTCAAGGAACTTAACGACGAGCTCGAGGAGAACCACAGCGAGACTGAGAAGCAGCTTCAGACAGAGATCAACATGAAGGATGGCCAGCTCAGGGATCAGTTTAAGAAGATCGAGACCTTGGAGGAGAACATTGGCGACTATGAGAACACTATCCTCCAGTTCCGTGAGTTAGTTGTTCATCTTCAGAATGATTTGGAGTCGTTGCGCCAGAAGCAGGAGTCTGCCACCGGCAGTGGTTTGGGCAGCCAGTCCCAGGCCATGTTGAACCTGAACCTCCAATTGCAGTCGACTGCGATGAAGGCTCAGGCCAAGGCTATCGACCTCGAGCTCCGCAAGCTGGATGCCCTCCAGGCCAACGACAACTTGATGCTGGTCCAGCCCTACTTGCCCGATGGTTTCTTCCGCACCGAAAACGACTCGATTCAGAGTCTGTTGTTGTTCAAGCGCCTGGCGTTCAAGGCAGAGTTGATGAACAAGCACCTGGAGCAGCAGTACAGCATTTCGGACAAGATTGCCCAAAACAATATACCCTCGGACCTCGTGCCCATCTGCGAAATCCGCCAAAAGCTGGCCTGGTTTGGCGACCTTGCCAAGCGGTTCGTCTCTTATATCGAAGGCTGCCCCGTCGAGGTCTTTGTCAAGATGGGCCATGTCTACCACGACCTTGTCGGAACTGAACGTCGCCTCAATGCTTGGGTCGAGCTTTTGCGCAAGGAGGAACTCAAGGAGTCTGATTGCGTCGTCGATCTGCACAGGGCCATCGCCCAGCTAGACCATTTGGCAGACACTTTCTTGACTAACACCAAGTTGGACCTTGTTGACCGTTATCAAGGCGCTACTCGGGCATTGGACCTCAACTTTGACCGCATCTTTGTCAACCTCTCGGCCATCGGTTCCTTGTTCAAGACGAGCGAGGATGGTGTGCGCTTGGTTGACACCGACGATATCCAGTACCAGATTGTCCAGAGTGTTGCTAACATGTGTCTGCAGGCCAAGTCGGGCAAGACCATCACCAGGTACTTTCACTTGCCTTGTCTTTTGGCTATATTGCCTTCTTTGACAATCAACTATACAATGTTAACCGGTTGTCTTTGACATTCTGTCTATTTAGGAAAGTTTTGCGCAAGATTGACGAAATGACATCACAGGCATCGGTCATCAAACCTGAGGCCTTCGCCCAGTACAGCAACGCCTGTACTGCAAGCACGAAGTTGGGCGAGTTCACTCACGAGGTCAGGAAGCGCATCTTGGAGTATGTTCGCGCTCGTCGTGAGGGTGTCAAGACTGAGACTATTCACCAGACGATCTTCAGTGTCACCGACTCACACTTGGGCATCAACGAGACTGGAATGTGGGATGGCTGCCGCAAGATGTTGACTGGATTGTTGCAGGACATCACTGCCTTGGCCGAGGGAATCTTGGATCCCGAAATCTCCGTCAAGAGTACGTTGTTGTCATCAGTTTGTTTTTGCTTGCCACTCGCCCCCCATGGAAAAAAGTAAATGCTAACAAATTTATATGTTGCAATTATTAGTTGCCAAGCCTGACAAGGTCTGGATCAAGAGGGCCAAGGACTTGAAGGCTGAGGTCATTATCAATGTCGACGCAGAGCAGAAGGCTCAATCTCTTCAGGACCAGGTGTTGAAGCTCGTCAAGGAGGCCAAGCTAAAGGTGCGTGCGCTTTTCTCACTGCTTTTTAGCCATGTGTTTTTGTCCACCTTGCCACGTGTTCCTAGGACTAACATGTAATATAAACATTCATGTGTCAATGTAGGACCAAGCACTCCAAGAGTCTGGAGTCAAGATTGAGTTGCTCGGCAAGCGGATGGAGAACTTCAAGAAGCAGGCAGAGCAGATTTCTATCTTGGACCGTGATGTTGACAAGGCCAAGAAGCAGGAGCGGGATTACGACGAGGCTATCAGCGCTCTGCAGGCTGACATGGCTGCCCTTGAGGAGCAGAACGCTCAGTTGAGGAGATTGGTCAAGAAGTCAGAGATCAGGAATATGGTGCCACCATCAAAGAGGCCTCCTCATGGCCAACATGGTCCCAGTGGCTCTGTTCTTGACTCTGAGGCTACCAATGCTTTGGCCCAAGATGGATCTGAGACTGGCAACAACAGGGATTTGATGATCCAGATTGAGTCTCTCAAGTCGGCGCTGCGATTCTTGCGTTCTGAGAACGCGGCTTTGAGGACACGGGCTGCTTTGCTCGACCTTGGATTGACTGCCGACCTGTCTGGCCTGGCTGCTCCATTGAGCCGTGTCTTTGATACCGAGGAGTCGTCGGCTCAGTCTCAGGGTGGTGCCGCCAACCCCGTGACGCAGAAGCGTGCCTTGAACGCGGATAATGAGCTCAGGGCTGTTGCGCTTGAGACCAAGAGACTGATCAAGGATGCTCGTGTTGTTTGCGCGTCACCCAAGATTGTCGATCTGACCAAGCACAGCATTAGTGCGTCCAAGGCTCCCGCTGCCGATGGATCTGCTGCAGCTGTTAGCACATCAACAGCTCGCCGTCCATGGCTGGCACAGTCTAGCCGTCCTGAGTGGCAGTACCACACCCAGCAGGCAGCCTTCAACACGATCCAACAGAGAAGCATCGAGCTCAAGGAGAGATTAGCCAAGGTGTCGCGCAGCGGCATCAACGCCGCCCCTGCCAAACTCAAGAAGGTACGCTTTTTTTTTGTGCGAATTAACGTTGCATGGTTGTTAAGAGAGAAAATTGTGCTGGATTCATGATTTCTGACCCATTTTTGTTCTTTGTGGCTTCTTTTTTCTTCATTCTATTCGGAACGTACGTGTGTTTGTAAAATAGCTTTCGTTGGTGGAGACTCCGATCGGCCGTGTTCATTTCCCCAAGAGCATGTCTGGACTTGCAGGTGCACCGGAGAGCCAACAGTCGCCAGCAAGGAAAGACTTGGCTGTCTATCTCAGGAGCAGTGCAGAGTTTGAAGCCATGCACCAGCTGTTTGTTCGCTAGACGCCTTGTTTTGTTATATAATTACTAAGAGAGAGAAATGAAGTCGATGCCCTTGAATATATCCATTGTTTGTCGTCATAACACAAACGCTATGTATTTCTCCGCGACAGCAAAGAGAGTTTGAAAAATGTGAAAAGAAAAAAAAGTTCCCCGCAACTTCGCGGTGTTCGGTGAAAGTGGGCGGCCCCAGGAAGGTGAAGGTGGATCGGCTTTGCCCGTGGAAAGTCGGAGGCTGTGGGAGGACAGTGAAAGGGGTAGGGAAGCCCACCAACCAATCAGGACGCAATTACCAGAGGGAGAAGCAGGGACTCTCTTCTTTTGAGCTCGTCCAACACTCTCACACAAAAAGTGTTGCATTCCACTCCATTCTCTTCTCTTTTCTCATTCTCTTTTTCTTTTTTCTTTTCTTTTCTTCTTTTCCTTCTACCCCAACCAGCACCACCTTCTCCTACACCCCTTCCTTCTTATACTCAAACATGTCCGTTGCCCCCAGACTCGTTATTACCTCCAACAGGGTGTTGCGCTCGCCCGCCGCCCCTGCTGCCCCAGGAACCATCATTGTCGACAAGGCCACAGGAAAGATCGTCGAGGTCCTCGATACCGTCAAGACCCGTCAGGACTTTGGCGAGCAGATTACTCACCAGGAAGACTTTGTCGAGGCTGTCGATAACGTCGTCATGCCCGGTGTCGTTGATGCTCACGTAAGGTTTACTTTTCTCTTTTTTTCCGGTTTTAAATGTATGCATGTTTTGCATGGTGTGGAAGTGGATCATGAACAGACAATTGACGTTTTTTTTGTGCACTTTGTTCATAACACACAACAATAGGTCCACATCAACGAGCCTGGAAGAACTCACTGGGAGGGATTCGCAACTGCCACCAAGGCTGCTGCCGCTGGTAAGAACATCCTTTGACAACTTCCCACGCTGTTCACTTTCTCCCCCGTTGTGCCAGTCACCTTGAACACCTATTGATCAGGCTCTAACAAACTGCAACTACCTCCTTACAAACGTATAGGCGGTGTTACTACTTTGATCGATATGCCTTTGAACTCGATCCCCCCTACAACCACCGTCGAGAACCTCCACATCAAGACCGACGCCGCCCGCGGCCAGACCTACGTCGACGTCGGATTCTATGGTGGCGTGATCCCTACCAACGTCAACGACCTGATTCCCCTCGTCAAGGAAGGCGTCAAGGGTTTCAAGTGCTTCATGATTGAGTCTGGTGTCGACGAGTTCCCCTGCGTCAATGAGGAGGAGATTGCCGCTGCGATGGAGAAGTTCCAGGAGACTGATTCAGTTTTCATGTTCCACGCTGAGCAGGACTGTGGAGATATCCCCAAGCCCGAGGGAATGGACCCCAAGGACTACAACACCTTCTTGCACCAGCGCCCCCAGCTCCTCGAGACCAACGCTATCCGTACAATCATCAAGTTGGCCAAGCAGTACCCCAAGGTCCGCTGCCACATCGTCCACTTGTCCGCTGCTGATGCCCTCCCCATGATCCGTCAGGCAAAGGCTGACGGTGTCCGCTTGACCGTCGAGACCTGCCCTCACTACTTGTCGTTGAACTCTGAGAATGTCCCTGAAGGCGCGACAGAGTACAAGTGCTGCCCCCCTATCCGTGAGGACGAAAACAGGGAGAAACTCTGGGAGGCATTGAAGGAGGGTACTATTGACTATGTTGTCTCGGATCACTCCCCTTGTGTTGTTGAGCTGAAGTTGATGGAGGCTGGTGACTTTGTTGGTGCCTGGGGTGGTATTGGTGGTCTCCAGTTCGGTATTCCAGTCGTCTGGACCGAAGCCCGTCGCCGTGGCTGCACGTAAGTCTCCCTTGTCCCTTTTTACTTTTTCGTATTGGTTTTTTGTGTCTACTTTAATCACATACTCCGCCTTTGAGGCTATTGCTGTATGCATTGACTAATAATCTCTTCTCCCTTCTTCCTATAACCTACTATAACAAAATAGTATTCAGGACTTGACAAAGTGGCAGAGCTTCAACACCGCCCGCCAGGTCGGATTGGGCGGCATCAAGGGCTCGATCACAGTTGGCGCTGACGCAGACTTTGTGATCTGGAACCCCGACGAGACCTTCGTCATCACCAAGGAGATCATCGAGTTCAAGAACAAGGTCACCCCTTACATGGGCAGGACTCTTCATGGAGTCGTCAAGGAGACCTTTGTCCGTGGACAGAAGGTCTGGACCCAGGGAAAGATCACCTCCGAGGTCGCCCTTGGCAAGCTCTTGTTGTAAAATTCTTACATAACATACATACCCACCTCTCTTCTCTTTTCTTCATAATCCCCCCTTCATTAACCCCCATTAGACCGATGGTTCACTGCCAAGTAAATCGCTAATTTGCATTTTTTTTGTCGAAATAAAATCATCATATGTACAAAATGAAAGCAATCATTGTGAGGAACTTTTTATTACTGTCAAAGTTCCTGAATATGACAACAAAACTTACACTCTATCAGCCACAATCCTGGACCATCGACTTGCAACTCTAAATATCCAAACCTGCCTGTTCTTCATAATTACCGACGCTGAAATTGAACCCATGGAGATACCCCCCGCTCTTGTTCCCGCCTGTTGATTGTAGTCCAGTCCAATAGTCTTCCTGCGGCACTGCCCTTCATCTATAACATATTCCCAAGAGCTCCACCTCAGAAAAGGAGGGAAAACATCGTGCACAATGCAAAAATAAAAATATCAACATGTAAATAATTCAATGTCTGCTCTGATCCGCAACTTCCCATGACCTTGACTTCAAAAGATCCCAGTGCCTTGTCCAAGTGTGCTTGCCATGTTTGATACCAAAGAGAAAAAGTAGAGGGAAATAATGGTTAGTAGGCTGGGGTAAGGCTTGCGCTTTTCTCCTTTTCGGACAAACTCCACTTGAAAGTGCACACGAAAATAAGAACCTGCTTTTCCCTCCTCCCCCCCCCCCCCCCCCACCATCTCATGGCGCGTTCGAGCGGTGTAAAAGGGATATTGTAGCCCGTATCTCACTTCCGGTCGGTGGATTAAATTACACTGTAGGGGCGTTTCGCGCAGTGGGTTAAGAGAGTTTGTGGAGGGGTGCAGAACAGGTGCTGACGAAAAAAGAAAAAAAAAATGAAGAGAAAACCAGAAAAAAAAAAGAGGACAAAAATATGAATGTCTCCACGTTCCTGTCGTAGAGGTCGCGCAATTGCCGAACATAATCCTAACTACACCTAGGTAGGCATCGGTATCAATCCTGTACTTGATCTAGCTCGTATTACCAGACGACTTCACCAACAATGCTAGGGCAGTAGGTAAACTGACCTCGCCTCTATTCATGGACGGGCGAGTAGGGATTGAGTAAACCGAACTACTCACGCTCTTATTAACACATCTCGAGCACAAAGAGGAGAGGGGAACAAAATCAACTGAGGGTCGCTTTCTGAGATGTCAACGGGAAACTAGGAATATGGGAAAATGTGGCCCGAGGTAGAGGTATGCAGAGGGGGAAGGAAGGTGCTCAGAATATTTTGGACATGCGCGAAAAGATAGGGAGGAAGTGGAGAAGCACGATCGGAGTTGGTAATTTTGTTCACGAGTGGAGAATAATGAGGACGGCGTTCGGCAATTAAAGTCCCGTCCTTCACTGTCGTCACATCCTTCGGGGACCAGGGCTACCATCTGTCGATCGCGCCCGTCTGTCCTGTCAAAGTGGTAAGGTATTCACCTACTCTCTTTGATCCTATGCTGCAAATGGAAGGAATTGCAATCAGCCGGGGTAAAGTATGAAATGCAAGCGGTTGGGGGTGAATAAGAGCAAGGGGGAGAAGAGGGCGCTTGCATGTGCCACCTCTCTTGTTGCTCAATTAATGAAAGACACACAATCGGGTGTCTCTTTTGTGCGATGCGATGCATTTGTCAGTTGTGCCTACTTGCTGCTGTCTGTGTGAATTATTTGTATGGGTTTGTACTCCCACAACCCTCCTTGTTGTTGTACTCGCCTGGTCAAGAGAGAGTAAGAGTGTTGCATATGGAATCCAGGAACACATTGTTTACAAGCAGGAGAAAGGGATTCATCGAGTAATAACAACAGGTGATACTCGAGTCTGCACATGGACTAGAGTTGCCAAGTAACCATGGACTCTCTCTCTCTTATTCTTTGAGGTAGGAGTGATATAGGCGCGAGGGTGGTGAAGGCCATTCACGAGAGTATGCTGAGACACACACTAGTGAAGGATGGTTAACGAGAAGATGACAAGGGGAAGGCTGAAGAAAAAGGATAGAAGACGAGTGAAAGTTGAAGCGTAAAGAGCTGTTACGCCTTCTCCTTCCAGGTCAACCTTATCGATTTCTCTCTCATCATTCCTCTCCATTGCTGAGCCAACAATAGCGTATGGCTATGTACCTTCTCTATGCAGTGTGTATCTCCAAATGTCACGCTATATTCCTCTGTTGTGATGTACTGTACATAGACAGCGCTCAAACGTATTCATTTACTCGTTCATTCAATTCATATTGCATCGCATCCACACCGCGCTTGTCCACCCTCATCCCTCTCCTATACGCATCCACAACACAAAAAGCCCGTTTCGCTTCTCCACTGCCTGGACTCCGTCGTTTCTGTGGAGCACAACGCAAAGTACTTTTTACCAGCATACTTTACATTTTCAATGCTTTCTTTGCTTCTTTCCACTTTGGCCATCCTCCATTCTTCTTTAACCCTCCTCCTCTTCCTCTTACTCTTCCTTCCCACTTTCGCCTCGAGTAGCTCCCTTCTCTGAGCAAGCGATCGATCACCCATCCCTTCCTTTCTCTCCTTCACTCCCTCCTTTTTCCTCCTCTTGGACCCCAACACAACAGAAACGATCCTCACTCCTCCCTCTTCTAACGGTCGTCTTCTTCCACCTATACCCTTTTCCCCTCCAATTAATGATCCTTTACTCTACAACTTAACTCAACAATAATCCCCACTACACACAATGACATCCTCCACCAACCTCGTAAACGAGAAGGGTCAGGACCTCCCCTACCCCGACGCAGATACCGAGTACAACAGCGTCTCCGACAAGGAAAAAGAAGCCAGAGACAATGAATCATTCATTGAATACGAATACGATTCAGCACAAACACCCCACCAACCTCCCTTCTACCGCCGCAAAAAAGTCATCTGGACCTGTGTTATCGGCACCATCATCTTCCTCGCCATCTTCATCCCCCTCTTGATCTTTGTCATCATCCCCAAGATTGCTCAGGCGATGCTCAACTCTTCGTCGATGTCCGTCCTTCAGTTGAACATGACTAACCCTGGCGAGACTTCTCTTACTGTCGCTGTCAGTGTGGAGGTTGGAGGAATTCCAAAGATCTTTACGGCAGATATGGAGTTTACAGAGGAGGTGGTGGTCAGTTGGAATGGACAGGCCATTGGATCGATGTCATTGGATCCTGTGCATGTCTCAGGTGGAAAGGGTAACATCTTGCAGTCAACTGCTTTTGCGATCGTGAACAAAGATGCCTTTGCCGCCTTCGCCAAAGACATGGTAAGTCTTTTCTTCTCTCTTATTCGTTTCCTTTATGAAGGAGGGGCGTAAAAATGAATCTTCTACAAATACGAGTCGAGTGAGTGTGGATTGTGTGGGATCCAAGAAAAGTGTAAAAAGACAGGCAAGGAGTGGCGTGAGCTTCTTTCCCAGAGAAGAAACTTTACTTTGGTGGTGGGCATGTGCCCTGTAATAGTGTTCATTGCTCTCAACACGAAAAAAAAACCAGAATGAAAAACGAGAGAAAGAAAGATCTTTCATGATTTTCGGGTGTCTTTTTGTTGGGAGGGGTATGACAATAATGGACATGGTATGGGGGGATGGAAATGAAGGCGAGGCTGTGAAATTGCCTGTCAGTTGGGAGTGTATTTCTCAGACACAGACAAGGAGACAGGGACAGACACGCCATGGAAGCCGTTCCTGACACCTTTTACCAGTGTGTATGTATGTGTCTTGGAGAAGGAGTAGTGAGGGGCTGGATGCATGATAAGGTCCTTGGCTCATAAAGTGAACCTCTTTGCTGTTACTGTTGTTTTTCTGCAAGGGAGAAAAAGAGAAAACACGAGAGAGAAACAACCTGCTCTCAAATGGCAGCCGTCTTCTTTTCTTCGCCCCACAACCAATCCAACTCCTCACCATCGCCCATAGCGCACTCTTTCCGCCCTCTTTCTGTACTCACTTCTGTCATCTATCCAAGACTTCTCTCTCGCCATTTAAGAGTGCAATTGTCAAATGTCAAAAGGAACCAAGAAAACGAAAGACAAAAAGAAGTGCATAGAAAAATGCGCTATTTGAATCTTTTGTGGGCGAGAGAGGACAGGCCAGTCAGCGCACTGAGCACCTTTTGTGGGGCAGGAAGAAACAAGTAGAGAGGTGTCGGAGGTTCATCTTGTTGGTTCGTTCGAAAGACGGGCATAACCATCCAGAAAGAGAGAGAGAGATAAAAGAGTTGGGGAGAGTAACGAGAAATGAGCATAAGAGTTCACTTTACGATGCTTATCATCTGACTGACTGGTTACCTTAAGTTGATATTATGAGCACCTTTCTCTCTCTTCCCGTCTGTTCACTGTTGCGGAGCTTGTTGAATGAGAATAAAGGTTGTGGAGAGAGTGGGTTGTTGACCCGAGCGGGTCGTGGAGAAATGATGTGGCCAGAAAGAGTTAGGCATGGCCTATGCTTGCTTGTAGAAAGAGGAAGCCATGTACCTCTCTGGATGTAAAGGAACAGAGGAGAGAGACTTAGTAGTAGCGGTGGAGAGGATTCAAATTTGATTACAACTCCAGGCATGAACTATGTCCCTCTATAGAGTACCGTGAGTACTAGTAGATACTAATTCACCTCGGCTCACTCTCTATCTTTTTCTTTACTATGATATAGCTCGCTGCGGATGGATTCGAGTGGACGCTAACTAGTACCGCAACCCTCAAGGCCCTTGGACAGACGATCAAGAACCTCGAAGTCAACAAGGTCCTCAAAATGAACGGTACGTTTATTTTAATGGTATACACAATTCAAGTGCTGTGTATCAGGAAAAGGGTTTACCTTAGAACAGCCATCAATCGCGCGAGGAAAGACAAAAGGGGGCCGTTGCTTTGTTCCTGCTGCTACTATTACTCTTGTTAATTTGCGTGTAACAAACATAACCAACATGTGTCCGTTGCATTGTTCTAACCATTTCGGTCATTCGTTCCAATTTACCTGGACAATAACAACAAAAAACAATAGGCCTGAGCAACTTCTCTAACCTCAAAATCCTCAAGTTCGACCTGCCCGCCGATGCCCCCGAAGGTGCCAAGATCTCCATCACGGCCGCCATCGCCAACCCTTCGCCCATCGGAATGTCCCTCGGAACCGTCACCCTCGACATGAGCTTTGAGACAGCCTACCTCGGTCGCGTCGTCGCTAAGGATGTTACCCTGATTGGGGGGCAGCCCATGATCCTCAACCTCGAGGGAACTCTTCTCAAGCAGACCGAACAGGTTCACCTCGACGAGCTCTCGTTGCTCATGTCCAACTACCTCGGCGGTATTGTTACCCCCGCCAAGGCCAAGGGTGTCTCTGTTCTCCCCGACGGTGTCAACGCCGTCTCCTGGTTGACTTCCGCCGTCACTGCCATGACCATGACGGTCCCCCTCGTCTCGCCTGAGCCCTTGAGTGTTATCCAGGGGTTGAACATTGTCGATATGGGCCTGACTATCCGCCCCGATGCTCCTTGGAACCCCATTGCGGTTTCCAACGCCGTCAACGCCGTGTTCAAATTGCCATTCAACATCTCCATCAACATCACCCAGCTCGCCAACGCCACCATGACCTTGATCTACAAGGGTACTCCTTTTGCCGACCTGACCACTGCTGTCTGGAACCAGACCACATCCGACATGGCCAACAACAAGATTGTCTTCACCATGCCCCCCTCGCCCCTGAATGTCAACGATAACGCTCACGAGGCCTTCCAAGCTTTCTTGACCGAGGTTGTTCAGAACACTGACTCTGGATTCGAGATCAAGGGTAGCGCTGACACTGTTGCCACTACTCCTATGGGTATTGTTCGTCTCAAGGTTCCATTTACTTCTGCTGTTTCCTTGAAGGGTATTGGATTTTCCTCTGTCTCGCCTACTATCTCCAACGTCACCGTCATTGGCGGCAATGCCGACTATGTCACCCTCTCTGCAAACGTCGACATCAACAACCCCTCCATCTTCTCGGTCGATGTCGGTCCAGTCAGCTTGACGATTAGCGGCACTGCCGGCGGCATGGCCGGCGTCATGGGAGATGTCATCCTGCCCAGCCTCAAGTTTGCCCCCGGTCTGACTACCCTGGCTGCACAGGTCCGCTTCCACCCTTCGGACCCCGCCTTCCGCGATGCCTTCTTCTCCGGGTTTGTTGCCGGCAATATCTTTGACTGTACCATCACCGGAACCGCCCAGTCGACCGACATTGCCTCGATGGCGCCCGTTCTCGCAGCCCTGGTCATGAAGACTCAGGTTCCCGGTATCATCCCCGCTCCTCACTTGATCGTCTCTGGAAACGGTGCCCCTTCGATCGGAACAGTCATCGGAAACCGCCAGATCCCCTTGACGGTCTCTATCCTCAACCCTCTCCAGACCACGCTATCCATCGACGACATTAAGGCCCAGGTCTTCTGGGAGGGCAACTTTTTCGGTACCATCGATACCGCCGTCCCCTTCTCGATTGCCCTCGGCGCCACCGCCGCCTCCCCTCCATTGGTTGTCCAGGCCCCCTCTGGTTTCGAGTTTGGTCTGTTCATGATCTCGACTTTCTTGCCCAAGAACATGGGCGTCCTCACAGGTACTATCGTCAATGTCGACATGACTTCCAACCTTGGTGTCACTGTCGGTGCCTCCGCCGGCGCTGCAGGATACACTGCCGGTATCAGCTATAACCAGACTGCCGTCCCTGCCTTCTTGAAGCTCGATCTCGGCTTTGCCCAGAAACGTTCCTTGGAGTCGATCAGTGCTCTTTCCCCCCGTGCTGAGCCCTCGGTTTATGACGGACCCGAGTACCTGCAGTGGCTGCAGGAGGCCCTCTTTGCCACCTACCCCGAGGAGGCCAAGGCGTATGTTGCCACGTTGAACAAGTGAAATGAGAATGAGATGTAATAAATGTTAATGGACTTTTAGAACGTAATAAGAAGTAGTTGGTACTACTGAACAACATGATTTAGGATCTACTCTTGTGTTTGAAAGGTGCATGCGAGCATGCATGTATATGCTATGGAAACATCGATGAATATATATGTTACATTCAAGAGTTGCTTCGGTGGTGCTAAACTTGTACTCCCTCTGCTTGCCATCGGTTGTACCTGTATCCGTGAGTTGCTAGCAACGTGATTGTAGTTCTTGGAATTTAGGAATTTATCCTTTGGCTGAACGTACTCCACGTGAACAAGGAGTTGCAGGAGGAGAGGCTGAGTTGCTCTGGAGTTGAACCGAGCAAGATGTTGTTGCTACTCGGCACTTTATTGACTGGTGTGGCTGAGTCGAGGGTGTTGGCTCGGTGCGCACAGACCCGTGTTTCCTGCGAGTTTTCGTTTGTGCAGCCTATGGCTGTCCAGAACACCTCTTTATTTTTCATTTTTCAAACTTTACTCTCCGTTTTCAAGCTTTATCATCGTCATGCTGTCGATTGTTTCGTCTGGCCATGGTCCAGGATCTATTAACTTTTCTTGACCTGAAGTTGACCCGACTGGGAGAGGTGTAGTGTCCAATTGAAGAAGAACAAAGGGTGAGAGATATTCCACTTAAGGTACTCACTCGAGACTCGTCGGAACCAGCATCTTCCTCGCCATCTTTTTATCCCTCTCTTCCCCAAGTTTGCCCTCAAAAACCCATTGCGCAACTGATGATGAAACTCTGCGTCGATGACGGCCGTCCAGTTGAACATGACCGAGCCCCAAGAGACCCAGATGACGGTGTCAGTGTTGGCAGCGCTGGGAGGAATTCCAAAGATCTTTTCTGCAACGATGGAGTTTACGGACAAGGTTGAGGTCTCGTGGGAGGGGTGGTTGATTGGGTCGGTGACGCTGGAGACGGTGCATGTGTCGAAGGGCAAGGAGGAGATCTTGCATAGTGCGATGTTCCAGATCTTGAATACTACTGCGCTCAGTCAGTTTGCGAAAGTCATGGTATGTTGGTTGGAGTACTTTTGAATGCATTTATTCGGTAAGGTATATGTATATATTCTCTCTTCAAACGGGCGAATAGTAACAATTAGGAAAAGGAGGGGAGGAAGGAGGAGGGGTATCGTTGGCGTCTGAATGGAATGTTCTCATCTTCGATTTCATATCCGCTGCTCCGGTCAAAAGATCAAAGAGGGAGGTGTCAAGACTCGGCAGTTGGTCTCTCTGGCACTGAGTCCGGTGACGGTGACGGTCGCCTCGACTCGTGTTGTCCCTGCTGCTGCTGTGCGGGAGGAGGCGACAGTGGCACGCCACCAGAACTAAGAACAGTCTCAGAAACAACCTCGGCATAGGCAGGCGGTTTGCCCATAGAATTCATAAACGGTGGGGGACTCACATCCTGCTCATACGACGGTGCCACAAAAGAACTCACACTATTCGTCACCTCGACCCCCGTCATGCCAATAGCCGGCTGCTGTCCGTACGGGTAAGGGTCCCTCCAGCTTTGCGCCTGCGCTTGGTACATCCGTAGCCGTGCCGCTAACGTCGCATTATTCGTCGGGACCAAATGTACCCCCAACGGGGTTACCATCGTCGTCCTCGTCGTCTCAGGCGTACCAGTAACATGAATGGTGTGAGCCCCCGTGAATCTGTGATGCGCAGAGTTGTGAATGGATAGTTGAGCTTGGGCAGCGGCGAGGTTATGACGACGCCGAGTGTCGAGGAGGGAGCGTTGTTGGCGGTTGACGTGGATGCAGCGGACAAGGACTGCGAGGAAGACTATGGCGGCGAGGCCGCCCAGGATTAGTTGAATGGCGAGGCTTGAGAGCGGGTCTTCGCCTTTTGGTTTTTCTTGTGGTGGTTGTTGTGTTGGTGTTGGTGCTACGTCTAGAGGGGAAGAGGTGATAGAGAGAGGGATGTCTTGTCTCTTGTGAAGGAGGAGGTTGTGTTGGGTATCTAGCGCCCATGCTTCCCGCTTGTCGGTGATGATGGTGTCGATTTGAATGGTATCGAGGATTCTGTATTGCTGTTGTTGTCCCTGTTCATATCTATGGTCGTCATCTTCAGGATCGTTTTGGTAGATTTGGGCCGTGAGGAGGAGGTCAGTTGGACCATCGAGTTTCCTTTTGTTGTTCTTGTACATGTGCGAACTAATCGGACTCATCTGGGAAGGGGCTATAGAATGGGAAAAAAAAGGAGGGAGGGGGCTATGGAAAGGTACAAGGACGATTGAAAATTTGTAAAGTAAGTGAATGAAGGCAGGGTGTTCAAGGTATAACGAAAGGGTGGAGAAAACAAAGACTAAGGGAGGGCTGAGATGTATGAAAGCCCAGTAAGAGGACGAGGACAAAGGAAGGAGATTGGGTAAGGAGGCAGTAAAGAGATTGAAGTGCCCTTATTTTACAGGTTCTAACGTCGGGAGCGAAGAGAAAGGAGAGGAGAGGGAAAGAGAGAGAGAGAGAGAGAAAGAGGACAAGAGAGAGAGAGAGAAGGAGAAAGAGGACGAGAGAGAGAGAGAAGGAAGGGTGGAGAAAAGAAAGGAAACGGCGACGACGTTGAAGAGTTAACGGACTGGGAGCATATGACGGCGACCCTGGTCGTTGTTCGAACAAAAAAAATGCCTCAAACATTTGCTTTGTACTGTACTATGCACCCTGCGCCTGAATCCCTTTAACTTACCGATGATGAATGATAGAAAGGAGATCGCCTCAAAAAAAAGGTACAATGAGCAAAAAGCAAACAAAGCTGAACATGCTCGCGCAGGCGTAACGCAGAATTGTGTTCTTGCTCATCCATCGACTATGAAAATGTTTAATCGTTCTCTTTTTTTCTCCGCGAATAGGAGAAATGCCGCATTTAAGGATTCAACTCACACGCGTCTTCCAGGGTTAGTTTCTACGCCCACCCACCCGACTCGCATGCGCGATTTTTTTCTTGAGGTGCGTGGCAAATGGAAGGACTAACAATGAACTTTCTTTCTCACAAGAACAAAAAAAAATAGCGCGTTAGAGAAGGCTAATGCGGGGATGCAGGTGTACAAACATCGAGGTAAGGCTGGGAAAACAGACATAATTAATTTCTTCATCTTTCTTCTTGTTTGAGGAACGCAAGGCTACTCATGAGCCATCCTCGCTTTGCAAATTTTCACAGAAAGATGAGAATGCATTTCATGTATTGAAGAAAAAAAAAAAGTAAAGTATAAACTAGGGGCGGAAGGCGGGCATGAGACGGACTTCGCCTTCAAACCAAGGAGCATCGTCAGAGCGCATGCGAATAGAGAGATCCGGTCGAGCACGACCAACACGATACTCTCTCATCAAGACCTCAACTCGTTGCCCCAGCTCCACTTCGACAGTTCTGAGGGCGCTCATCTTGTCCAGTCCTTGGAACAGTCCTTCGCCTGTCAATTCGTCATGTTCGCATCCATCGGCCGTCAATGTTTTCAGTTTGGGCAACCCATCGCCGAGGACGCTCAATAGACGGTCGTTCAGGATCCACCTTCCAACTAGTGACAGTACTTTGAGGTGTGGAGCGAGAACAACGCTCTCGAGGTAATCGACCTTGACGGGTGAGTAAGGGTAGAGTGTCAAGTGGAACTCTGTCAGTTTGGGACAGTATTTGAGAGAGTTCATGTCGAACCAGCCTGCCAATTCGCCTCGAAGACTTAAAACGGTCAATTGGTGCAGGGGCCATGTCCAACCAAAGAAGGGTGGAATCTCCGAGAGAGCTGGGTCGACTGGTGAGAGTCGGAGAGCGACACCTTTCAAGTCCTCGAGTGTGTCTCGGAATGCGTAAACACAGTCCTCCAGGGCTTGTTTGACAGTCGAGGTCTTGTTTGAGGAGAGATGAAGGGTGTTGAGGTGCTGCATCGTCAAGGGGTCGGCGTCGTATCTGGAGACTGCCCAATGGAATGCGGTGGGTGATTGGACCCCGATCTGTAAAGTTTTCAGTCGAGGGCAGGTACGGACGAGATCCAACGAGTAGTCTTGTTCACGGACCTGGCCGGGGTCACCCAAGAACGACACCGCCAGAGCGGAAACCACGGGAGATGGTGGTGAAGAAGGCGGCAAGGTTGGAGGGACATAATCAAGGTCAAAGAGCAATTGCTCCAAGCTGTCCCGATTCTGGATCTCATACGAGTTCAAGTCCTTGGTGGCCTCCTTGTACCTCGACAGATCAATGACTTTGGGGTTTTTGATCACTTTCATGATGCTGTGCAGATTGGGCTTCTGCAACAACCGGACGTCATTAGGTCCTGCCAGTTTGAGTTCTCGAATGGTTCCAAAGAGTCGCGCATGTTGCTGAAGAAAGGCTATCGCTGGGTCGAGATTGAAATGCCAGCTGACGCCAAAGAGTTCGAATCGCATGAGGGAGGAGAGGTGGGGGCCTACGGATTCAAATGCGGCAAGACGTTGGATAGGGAGGGAGATGGTCTTGATGCGATCAGGGTGGTGTAACAACAAAGTTCGCTCGATTTCGTTACGAGTGAACATGGTGATGGTAGTGTTGGCCTGTGCTAGAGGGGCGGTTGCATTGACTGGGAGGGGCTGTCGCTGGATATTTGGGAAGAGGATTGGGAAGGTGCTGGAGAGGTTCATGCAGAGGTAGTGATGATGGTATGCGGCCAGATAGTCCACCAGAGGTTTCTTCAATGCCTCCTGGTTCATTTGGAAGATGGGAGAGACAGGAGGGAGGTTTGTCCACGGCGAATGAAGTCCTCCTTCATTATTATCATCGGTCAGCGGAAATCGAGGGTGCTCAGAGCAGCAATTCATGAGCAAGAAGAGAAGCTGGGCATGCCGTCTGGTTCGTTCTTGAGGCGACCATGATGTCTCGTTAGACTCCAGCAACGCAAAAGGACCAGAGTAGAGGAGGGGCACGGCGATCCGGAAGAAGGTCTTGGAGACAAGGAGGAGGGCGTGGAGGGTCGAGATGTCTCTCGAGAGATAATTAAAGATCTCTTGGATACATTCTTCAGGCAGATGGGGGACACATTGTGCTTGTGGGGATGTGGGGAAGGAGGGTGGTGGCGGTGAGAGGGAGGTGGTAGGCGGGTGGGAGTGAAGAAGGGAAGGGAATGAAGAGTTGTCAATAAAACGAGAGGTCAATGGCATAAAGTGTTGTTAATGATGCAATGTGGATGTACACTTGAACAATGAAAGGATCAAGTGAGAACAAGGAAAGCGTGGGGGTTGTTGTTTGTGCTTGATAGTGAGAAGGCCCGGTGCAAATAGGGCGGGTTACAAAGTGTAGTTGTATGGGAGTGCAGAGTGTGTAAGTGTTGAAGAAAAATGAAAGACAGAAAAGGAAGAGAGAATGAGGCCCTATTTAAACATCTGAAGAATGGGCCGCAGTCGTGATCAGATCAACAATTAAGACGAAAAAGATTTTCCTCTCTTAAGACTATTCGTTTGGGACTATTGATTGGTCAATTGGAACGACAATTCACGCACTTCACACACTCACACCCCTTGCTCAAGGAAGGAGTTGAATGAACACTCTTTGTGCCGCAGTGAATACTGTAATTAGAACAAAGGGGACAGAGAAGGGATAATAGAATGCAACGTGCTTTTGTTGTTGTTTGGGGATGGAGCATGTCAATTGATTACAAGAGTGTTCGAGAGGGTCTGGCTGAGCACTTAAGGCTTGAGTGTGAATGAAATGAAATGGACGTTATGTGCGACATAACATGCAAGTTTATCGCATCGCTCAAAGATAGCAACATGGCAATGAAGAAACAAGTGTAGTTAATCGAAAGAAGTTGATTATGCAGCATTGAGCCATGTCATGTAGAGAAGTATAGGGAAAAGGGTACCGAGAAGGGAATAGGTATCATCCATGGTACATGCCAATGGTGAGTTATAGTATTTCCAATGGTATGTGGAGTGGTGGATCCTGAGAAATGGTGGCGTGTGTGTGATGTGTGTAGGTAACAAGTGGAGCAAGAGACCCTTACTTGACCTTGTTTTAGGTACCCTGTGGGGAGTATCCCTATCTTTTCTGAGATGTGAGCACTTGTTTTGTTTCCGTTTTTTTTGTTTGAGATGGAACAACCTTGTTGAACAATGCCAACGACAGCAAGCCTACTGTCGGTTGTCATTTGGCAACAGACTTTGCTACTTCTTGCAATTGAATGCCTCCGATGGCTACGGATACTGTGAGGTAGTTGTAGATGTTTATTTGTTGATGTTGGGCGTGTGATGACACATGAGGGATCTTTTCTTGCTTACTGTTGTTCCTTCCTTCTTCTCCTGATCATGAATAACGATGAGCCAACCAACGAACAAGCAAGCAAGCGTACATACAACCAAACAAGCAAACAAACAAGCAAACAAACAAATAAACAACAGCACCATCAGGGTAAACAGACAAATGAAAGAAAGAAAGGAAAAAAGAAAGAGAGAGAGAAACACGGTCCTCTCCATCTATTTCTTCTACCTTCAACCTTTAATGAGAAAGTACAAAGAGAGAGAGAGAGAGAGAGTGCCCCAGTCAAAAAAACCTTTTATTAGAAAATAACCTCCTTCATCATTGTGTTGTCCACCCTTTGCCTTCCCTCCCTTTCTTCGTTCAATAGTGCTCACACACTCACACCTTTTGTCTTTTTATCCCACCACGTCGTTTGTTTGATTGATTTGATCTCTTTGTCCTCCCCTGCTCGTTCTTTTATTACTCTTCCTTTGACACTCTTCTTCCTTTTCTTCTCACCCTCCTCCTTCTGCCTTCCTTTCTGCCGTCTTTCTTCTTTCCCTCTCTCCCTCTCCCTCTCTCCTCTTCCTCTCCTCCGTCCCTTCATGACCACTCCCCCCTTCCCCTCATAACCACTTCCTATACTTCTCATCTAGATTGCAGCTTGCTTTCTCTTCCTTCTACTTTTCATCATCATCTCCACTCCACTCGCTCTTCATCTCTTTTCACCTTTTTTTTTCCTTCTTCACTCCTTCTTCACTCCTTCCTTCTTCATCCCTTCCTTCTTCATCCCTTCCTTTCGTTCCTGACCTGCCCCGCACTATTGGTCCGGGTTTGGTCTCATCTTTCATCTCACCTCAGCTGAGCGAGCAACAAGGAGGACAACGAACAGGACCCAGTTCCCCCACTTTGCAAACGGACAAAACAATTAGCTCCAGTCAGTGTCCTCTCTCTCTCTCTCTCCCTCTCTCCCTCCCTTTAACACCCTTGTCTGCGATGCCGCCACTCAGCAACGGTTCATCATCACCCCTATCATGGCTCCGATCGGCAAAATACTTGGCAACAATGACCCTTAGAACGCTTTCCTCAAGAGTCGCTCTCTGTCTTGTCATCGTCCTCATCGCCCTTCTCTCCTTCACCTCAGTCCTCTTCTCGGGATCCTCCTCCAATGACATCTACTACCCAGGTAACATACCTCTTTCTCTCTTGCTATACCCTGCCACTTGCTTGTTCATCTGTGCCGCTCTTTTTTTGGCGAGAGGAAAGATGGAAAAAAAGCTCATCAGCGGGAGAGTCAATCATTTTTACTGTCCCAACTTCACACAAACAGCCCCCACTCTTCCTTTTCTCCCAATGCTCTTTGTGAACACAGTGGACAGACCAAAAGAAAAGGAAAACTGACCAACCAACGTTCAATACCGGGCATTTTGCAATTTAATTGTCCAAATAATACAATTAGACATCCTGCCTGCATCCAACAGCGACCAGCCCTTCAATCCTGACCCTCTCGCCCTCCTCGGACACAGGCGGCCATTGAGACACAGCTACCAGGAACTCTACCGCCTCGACTCCAAATTCATGCTCAACGAGGACGGCACCGCCTCTGTCACCGTCATCATCCGTCCCGAGGACTTTGGCGACTCCCTCTCGAAACAGATCCGCTCCCTCCTCACCCAAACAGTTCAGCCCCAAGCCATCTGGATCGCCGTCGCAGAGGATCAGGACCTCACAAAGGCTCAGGAACTCATCTCATCCTTCAACAACGAAGAAGAGGATGTCAGTGTAGACGACGAGGACGAAGAAGGCGCCGAGGTTGGCGAGGGTGATTCCGAAGCCGCAGAGACAGAGGAAGAGCACGAGGAACGTCAACGGGTCAAGATGCGCATCGTCTCCAAGAACGATCCCTGGTGGAGTGTCGCCCGTCAGGCTTCATCGGAATTCTTCCTCTTGCTCGAGAACGGCGTCATTCCTGGAAGCAGTTACCTCGGAACTCTCCTCCGTCTGGCCCACACCCCAGAGTATTCGCGCGCATTACTTGGAAGCCACGGTGCAGTGTTGTCGACCATGCCTGAGGACTTCCTGGACAGCGATCTCGATATCAAATGCTTGCCTGAGCAGGATCGCAGCGGGCAGGTCAAAGCAACAGAGACCGTTGATGTGTTGTCCGATATTTGGTTTGGCAGGACGGAAACCCTTCAACTTTTGAGCCTCGAACCGTGGGCGTCGACTGGAAAGGCACCTCTTAGCATCTACCTCAGCACCATGCTCCGATACTACGGATCGATTCCGTCCATTGTGGTCGCCAACGATCCGCGCAACTTGGCCACCTGGGGCGACATGAGGAAAAAGACCGTGCCCTCCAACTTTTGCGCCGATATCAAGAGACTTTACAAGGAGAGCAGCATCTGGCATTCTTGGATTCAGCGCGGAAGAGCTCTTGTGTCTCAATACGAGCAATTATCCAGCGTCGTCGTCTTTTTGGCCAGCATCGATGAAGCAGCTTTGCTCAAGGATCTCATCTGCCGCTGGAGTCTTTCACCCGACACCTCCATCCACGTGGCTGTTGCAGGATCGTCTCGTGGACTTGGACGCAAGGAGTTTGCTCAGCTCTTGCCTTCAGAGGACTGTCATGTTGGCATATATGACATGCGGTTGAGCTACCTGCCCTACAAGCCCACTGAACTGGAATCTATTCGTCTCGCATCCGAAGTCTCTGTCAACTCCTTCCATATCCTCCATTCCCTTCGACCCAAGGTCATCTTTTATCTTCAAGAGCCCAACTCGATCTTTTCTGACGGACTCGTCATTGCTCATACTCGTGCCAGCATTCCTGCCATTGCTCTCAAGCCCGAGGATATCGAACACGTCCGCTGGATTCCCGACCTACCCATCCAGGCCCTTCAAAGTAAGTTGCCTCGTTACTCTTTTTTATGTTTTATGGGTTTGTATGATCCACAGTGCTAACAAATTATTCTATTTCGCTTTTATAGACTGGAACACGCCTGAGGTCAAGCTGGTGGTCATTACGAACAACCGTCCGGGATCGTGCATCCGCCTTTTGCGTTCGCTGTCGCATGCGCACTACTTGAACGACAAGGTTTCGTTGACACTCAACATGGATGCAGAGGCGGATCGAGTCACCATTCAAATGGCTGGATCCTTCCAATGGGAATTTGGCGAAAAGTTTATGAGACACCGTGTCCGTCGTGGCGGTCTGATGTTGGCAGTCGTCGAGGCCTGGTATCCCCAGGGTAACAACGAATACGCAGTTCTGTTGGAGGACGATGTCGAAGTATCCCCCCTGTTCTACAGCTGGATCAAGTACAACATTCTCAAGTACCGATACTCGCCCGACAGCCAGCTCTACCAGCATATGTTTGGCGTCAGCATGTATTCTCAAAAGTTTGTGGAGACACATCTTGCAGGACGAGCGCCGTTCAACCCCGAGGACATTTTCATTGAAACACCCGAGTATGAGCTCAGGACACCATTCTTGCTTCAGCTTCCTTGCAGTTGGGGAGCTGTTTACTTCCCCGAGCACTGGAGAGAGTTTCACGAGTACGTCGCCGACCGCCTGCTGGATATTGAATGGAACAAGACCAGTCTCCAGTCCGTGCAGATCCCCAACTCTAGAACCAACCGCTGGTCCAACTCGTGGAAGAAGCTGTTTATCGAGATGATCTATATGCGCGGCTACGTGATGCTCTACCCCAACTTTTTCAACTTTACATCCTTTTCAACCAACCATCTGGAGTGGGGCACCCACACCAAGCAACAGAGAAACAGTGCAGGCACGTTCTTGGTTCCACTGATGACGGACAGCGAGAGGCTGTTGGATGATCTCCCTAACCGCCGGCTGCCGGACTGGGATTCACTCCCTGTGTTGGATCTGTGGGCCAACCTGGCGACGAGTGCCGAGTTGATTAAGCGTGGCAGGGCGCTGCAGGAACAGCTCAACCCATGCTTGCTCAGGAACAACAACAAGGAGGTGATCTGGGAGGGGCAGGAGAAGGATCTCAAGTGTGCCAAGACGTTGCCGTACTACTCGACCCATACGACACCATTGCCCAAGACGACAGCAGCGCCGGCAATCGAGACGTTGTCGATATCGGCGATTGGTGCAGACCCTCTGGCAGCGGCGAGTGGGACGGCCTATGGCGCAGGATCGCCATCGCCCATGCCCACGCCGCCTCCTTCAGCAGACGATGGTGACAACGACTTTGTCGATACACCACCTGCACCCAGCAACCGCCTCTCGCCCATTCCTTCTCCTACCCCTCGGTAATTCCCCTTTTTTCCACCCGTCAACTATTCCTCTCCTTTCCCTCACCATTAGACAATGCTTTTTTTCCATTTTCCTCTTTATTACCCCCTTACCAAACAAAAAAGTGTACATAGTATTTAAAAATCGGTGCGTCCAAACAATGGCTAGGATGGTCAATATCACGTGTAAGAAAAAGACGTTGGTCAGATCAGCGATCGAGTTTGAAAAAGCAGTCATCAGATGTTTTTTTTCTTTGAACCCGACTCAAATTTGGACAAAACGCTTTGAACGGTGAGTAAGCGTACAGGCACACCCCGAACATCTTTTCTTTCCTTCCCCCGCATCCATCTCCCCCTTCCTTCCTTCCCTCCCTTTTTCCTCACTCACCAACACTCATCATCACCATGAACCCCAACCCTTGGCCACAACCAGCTCAGCAGCCCGGCGCACCTAGCCAGGGTGACATGAACCTCTTCAACTCTGTCCTCCGGGAGAACTGTCCCTTCAAGTTTGTCTTTGGAGGTGTCACAGGTACGGCAACAGCCTTGCAGGATAAAGCTGCACCTTTTGTGTGTGTTGAAGGAAGCAAGGATGCTGGTATCAGTTGAGGTCAGGATAACAGGGAAGCAGGAGCACAAGGAGTCGAAGGAAATCAACTGTCGTTTTTTATGGACGCTCTGGGTCACCTTACCTTTGACATATCGACAACGACCTGGCAGTTAGGGCAGACAAGGAACAGATCGGGAACAGAGCAAATATGTAACAGACCTGTCAACTCGAAGCATTGGTCGATCTGAATTCTCAGCGGGCTGCTTTTGTTTAAACCAGACCTGCAGTAGAGCTATGACTTGGGAAACAGAGAGAGAAGAGTCAAAAGAACCTGGATCATATCACTAACCCCCATCTCCATTCATTTCCCCTCGTTGATAGGATTCGCTTTGGGAGGAGTGTTTGGTATTGTGATGTCGTCGTTCGAGTTTGCAGGCCCACAGTTGACGCCGCAGCTTCAGGAACTGTCGACGAGGGAGCAGATGAAGATTATGCTGAAGGATATGGGCAACCGCTCCTACTCCTCGGCCAAGAACTTTGCCGTCGTTGCCGCCATCTTTTCTTCCAGCGAGTGTTTCATCGAGGGCGTACGTTCACTTATTTATCATTGTGCTTTCGTTCTTTTGCGTTTGTTTTTGTTTATGCTCAGTTGGCAAGGAGTGGACAGGAATGAGCTGCAGGATCATAAAGCGACAAGTCATCTAACAGTCGTTGCCCTTTTCCTTCATTTTTTTTTACTCTCTATGGAAATAGTACCGTGCAAAGAACGATATCTATAACGGAACGGCAGCAGGATGCTTTACTGGAGGCGTGTTGGCGGCCAAGGGAGGAGCCAAGGCCTCGGCCTTTGGATGTGCAGGTTTCGCAGCCTTCTCGACAGCCATCGACTACTGGATGAGGCACTCGGAATAAGCAACCCATTTCAGCGATACAGCAGTATCTATAGTAAAAACTTCGGGATCTAGCACGGATTATGTGGAGGGTGGGACAGCTCTCGAGTTCAGGGCAATGGAACGATTCACCTTATTCAACATTTTTTCTTATTCCAATCCTACCCTTCTCGTCCACCATGACACTTTTTCTTCCTAGTTTTCTGCTCTGTGTGCTACACCCCTCCACTTCATTCTTCCTCACTACTCATGTACTTTTACTTCACACATCTCGACTATTTCTTTTGTGCATTTTATTGCTTCATCATACTATCCATAGACTTTTTTCATATGTACACTCGAATAGATAAGATACAACAAAAGCAAAAAAAAACTTCGTGTGCTATTGTGTAGGAGATTCTTTAAAGGTGGGAGGAACGGACCATGACGGCGCGATGGTGGGAGAAGGCCTCGATGGAGTACTTGCCGTGGTAGCGGCCCATGCCCGAGTTGCCGACTCCACCGAAGGGGAGCGAGTGGTCTATTTAAGATAATTGGGCGGAGAAAGAATTGGTTGAGGACTTGTTAGCGACGAGATCGATTTTTTTCTAATGGCGACATATACAAAATAACGAGAGAAGAGGTTCTGTGTGAGGGATGGGGGAAATGCAGGGCTTACTCAAGAAGTGGGAAGCGACGTCGTTGACAATGGCGGCACCAGAGCGGGTCTTGGAGAGGACTAATTGAATGAACAGATGCAAGAGGAGGTGAAGGTGTTAGTGAAAATGTCACTTGTAAATATCGATATTCTTGACAGCCAATCAGTAAGCAAGAAAAAGATGAACAATGCAAATATACATACCCTCTTCGACCTCCTGCTTGTCCTCAGTGAAGAGGTAGAGTCCCAGGGGATGCTCGCCCGAGTTGATAATGTTGATTGACTCGGTCAAGCTCTCGGACGTAACAATGGGCAAGATGGGTCCAAAGATCTCGTCCTGCATAATGGTATCCTTGAGCGACACACCCGTGACAATCGTAGGCTCGATGTACAAGTTCTCAGCATCGGAGTTTCCTCCATAGACAACCTTGTTCTCGGCCTTGACGGCCTTCAACAATCCCTCGAGACGAGCATGCTGACGCTTGTTGATGATCTTGGGGTAAGACTTGTTATCCTTGATGTTGGCACCGAACATGTGCTGCCAAGTTCCGATGATGTTCTGGATCAAGGACTCTTGGAGGTCCTTGGGACAAAGGATGTAATCGACGGTGAGACAGATCTGGCCACAGTTGGCGGTCTTCCAGCCTGCAATCTTTTGCGCAGCCTTGGGGATGTCTGCCTTGGAGGTGATAATGGCGGGGCACTTGCCGCCGAGTTCGAGGGTGACGGGGGTGAGGTGCTTTGCGGCGGCCTGCATGACGATACGACCGACCTGGGTGCCGCCGGTGTAGATGATGTGGTCGAAGCGTTGTTCGAGCAGGACGGTTGTCTCTTCGACGGCGCCGTTGATGACGGAGACGATGGTGGGGTCCATGTATTTCTCGATGAGGTGGGTGAGGAGCTTGGCGGAGTGCTCAGAATTCTCGGAGGGCTTGAGGATCACGGTGTTGCCGGCTGCGAGAGCGCCTGCCAATGGCTCCACAACCAACATGATTGCTACATTGGGAGAGAGATGGTAAAAGAAGACAAAACACGTACACGACACGACGTCAATGGAAGAAAAACGAGTAATGTGAGCGACCAATGCTGAGGATAAAATAAGATGCGAGCGGCGAAAGGCGAAAAGGATAACTGCGATGCTGTCTGGGTGTGGAGCTTGCTTTCTTTTTCCATTCTCCGATCACAACCCCCATGCACTAGCTCTCTTTTTTTATGTTGTGTTTTGTGAGGGGTGCATATGCATTGCATTGGCATAAACACCATTTCGACATTATTTCACCAGGACCCCAACAACACTTACGGAAGTTCCAAGCACCGATAACCAACACGGTTCCCCTATCATTTCGTCAGCAACAATGGACGAGAAAAGTACGCTTGCGTTAGCACCCATCGATCATCATCATCACCCGGTAGTATTCGTCTTTACTCTCATCATTACCACCACCGCCACTGCCAAGAAGATGGAGAAAGAACTTACAAGGGGGAAAGACGGACATAGGAATCATCCTTATCGGCAACATTGAAGCCCTTCTGGTTCTCCGTATACTTCTCCAAGTTATCGAGGAAATCCTTGGTGGCGCTGATGCAGGTGGGGATCTCAAAGTCGGCGGAGCGGTTCAGGTCGGCCCTGATTGCTGCCGACAAATCGGCTGCGTTCTCTTCGAGCAACCTAAGCAATGCACGCACTGATTTTTGTTTGTTTTGTGTATGGTAGAAGGAAGGAAGGAAGATGGGATACAGGTTAGTCAACCGAAAATATGCTTATTGAGAACGGAGTGGCAGGGATCTTTATGAAAAGACAGAAAAGGAGCGTACACTGCTGCTTGCGGAACTCGAGGGACTGGGTGCGGTGGGTCAAGAAGGTGGCACGCGAATCGGCGATAATCTATCAAGGAGATAAGGCGAACCGAGGAAATGAGAAAAATGTGGAGTCAATTCACCAGTCTACAGATGTTTCTCCTTTCTTGACGTTCTTTCTATTAGATGGTGTTGAGGGTGTACCTTGGGGATGCTGTGGACAGGGGTGAACTCGATGGCAGTCATGATGAAGAGTGTTTGCGTGTGCAAAAAAAGGATATGAAGTGAAGATTGAAGTAAAAAGAAGAAGAAGAAAGAAAGAAAGAAAGGAAGAGTGAGGAAAGGGTAGAAAAAGAATGACAGAACAACCGAAGCGAGAGGCGTGAGAAAGGCCCCATTGGCTGGGTCAACCTAAACGGTCCCATTTGTTGACCCCGCCATCCTTGTCCTTTGTCCCTCCCCTTATTATCTCAACCATATTTTTTTTTCGTTTTATGCTCCATTGGTATGGTTACTTACCAACAATCATGCTTCTGCACATGCCCCCTCTCTTTCCTTGGGTTTCTACTATCTTTCTTATTCCTCGTATTCCTCTTTCTCTCACGCCCACTGACCCCAGTGTTATGTTTGATTTACGCACTGCCCCCACCCACAATAAAGCAAACGGCATGATCGGAAGGCTTTATCCAACTGCAAGGGTGACCGACACCATTTTTTTCATCTCGCCAAAACGTACTGTACATGAACATAAGCATCTATACTCACTCAAAACTACGCCTGCTCTCAATCTCTCTCTCATTCTTTCTAACATTTTGCGACTTTTACCACGGGAGACAAAAAAAGTTGCGCACATTCATGCGCCCTATGAAGGAAACTTGGCGGGCTTAGTCAACTTGACCTGTTCGGATCAAACTGTCACCGATGGATGTGGACTCGTGATAGAAGGAGAGGAAAGGGTCCATGTAAGTTTCCAACCCGCATTGTTTCCACGTCACAGAACACAACAATCCTTTATCTTTGAACAACAAACAATGACCAAAGCACCCATTGTTAGCGCCTTCGGCTCAAAAAGAGTGATCACGTACCACATCACATTATAACTTTATTAGTCTGATAGGTCAATCGAGAAGCAAGGATGATTGATCATCCAGAGGGAGGGTTTATTATTGATTTCTGGTGTCCTACCCCACAAAACAATAAAATAACGGCCGCCTTTGGTGCACGGATGGAATGGATTTATCCGTTTCCTTTGTTCATCGACCGATCACACCTCCTAAACAACAAAATATAAAAGTGACCACTTTGCCTCAATTCAAACCACATCAAGAGGACAATTCGAATTTCAATTGCGCCTCCCCATGGATTCAAACTCATCTCATGTTCTATCCTTTTCCCCTTCACCTACACATAATTTTCACCCAGTAACCCCGCCTTGTACACAATTCCCATACAAATTTCTTCAGTTGGAGAAGAGCAGTCCGAGGGGTATAAATAGTAACCGCAATTGGGAAGCCATTAGTTCAGTATCTACATTCGAGATTATTACAGTACCGTTTATGCTCTTTCTATGAGCTTGTTCGGAGATTCCATCTCGGTAGACGTTTTGGAGTTTTTAAAGAATTGCTCTTCAACAGGGACGGTTTTCGGCCTTGTCGTGAGGTAGTAATGTCAGAGGCTTCGTACATTCCTTCTTCTTCCTTTCATTTTATTTACACAACCATCAAAAAAAAAAAAAAAAAAAAGGATACGTGTGTGTGTGTGACCTTCTTTTTATGGAAGAAGGTTGCACACAAATCCATGGGTACCTCAAGCGCCAAGACAAAGATGTTCTTGCATAGCCCTTTGCACGCTTGCACTGTGTTTGTCTACAAGTGATCCAGCACTGTTATTGTCGAAACCAAGATCAAGATATACCCATGCTCTATTTCATGTGTACACCGCTATGTTCGTTTATCTATGCACCTCAGCACTACTGAGCCTCCTCCTTCTCCTCCTTCTTGAACTCAAGGACGACATCATCATCCAGAACGGTCCTCAGGCCCTCGACACGCCCATTGTTCGCCGTAACAAACGTCAAAGGAACAAGTGACTTGACCCCAAACTCTCGAAGCAGTGCTGTAAACAACTCGAAATGATAGTGTTCCACCTTGCTGTCGAGCGTCCGCATCTTCAAGTGCAAAGACGCGTCCTCTTCCTCGAGACGGATTGTGATCGTGTCGTAGACTGGGTGCGTGTACACACCGGCATAGTCGGCCAACGTGTGGCTGGGAGGCTGATTCTCCATGCGCTCTGGGAAGTCGTCGCCACCTTCGAGGTCCTTGGCGACTTCTTCGTATGACTCTCTCGTTTCCTGGACGGCTGTCTCGTCCGACAGCCATTCGATCGTCGTGGGCAGACCCAGCATTCCATCGGCAATGTAGTGGAGTAGGGAGAAGGGGAGCTCGGTGACGTCGATGTTGGTCAAGTGCGCAACCACAAGGTCGTCGTCAGGGAAAAAGGCCAGGTTCGATTGGTAACCTGGGTTGGATCCACCTATTAGATCGACGAATAAAGTTCATATCCACAGCTTGTTCAATTTCCGCCATCGTTTGTGTTTGTGGCCATTTTCAGTGACCAAGGACGCATTAGAAAAGAAAAGAAAGGACATACCATGTCGAAAGCAAGTGTGACCCTTGTAAGAATCCAACATCCAGCCAAGGCCGTATCCCAGAGTAGGGGAAAAGCCAGGTCGACGCTCTTCATCATTCACGATACTCTGAGCCTTGAGGGTCTCCTGGATGCTCTTCTTGTTCAAGACCTGCTTTCCATCCAGCTCGCCCCCCTTCAGGATCACACGTCCCCACTTGGCCAGATCCATTGCGTTCATAAAAATGTCTCCAGCGGGGGCATCGGACATGGGGATTGGATCGATAAATCCTTCCTCAAAGATACCGTTCCTGGCATCATCAAAGGAGTCGGCATCGTATGGCATTGCGTAGTTGGGCTGTCTTGCCATCTCCAGGTGCGAAAGTCCTGCGCTCCTAAGACCGAGGGGCTCAAAAATCCTATTCTTGATCAGTTCGGGGTATGACACTCCGGCGACATTGGCGGCAGCCTCTCCGGCGACGGCGTATAGGATGTTGTTGTAGTTCATGAAGGGGGTCATCTTGGACGAGGGTATGTCGACGTGCCTGAGCTGCTTGATCAACTCTTTGGGGGTTCGGCTGTTCCTGTACCATGCCATGTCAATTGAAGGAACGGGCTATTGCGAATGCCAAAAGATAAAGCGAGAATTAAACCTAACTGGTCACAACCTATTTGTGTGTGTGTGTAGCCCCTGAGCGATACAAAAATAGTAATACAGGTACAAAGCAGGTTCAGAGAAACGAAACGTACTGTGCGATGAGAGAGTAGGTCTGCAAAAGTCAATAGAGACGTCAAGACAGGGTCCTTGAGTTGGAACTCAGGGAGGTATTCAGAGACCGGGGTCTTGTTCCAGTCAACCTTGCCCTCTGCCACCAGTTCACCAATTGCAGTCGCCGTGAATGCCTTGGAAACCGATGCGATATGGGTCACTGTCTATGAAAGGGGGTGAGAGGGAGAGAAAGGTTATTTTTGGTGGCAACAACATCGTGAGAAAATGGCAATTGATTTGTTCACAAGTGGATTTCTTTGTCTGCTTATTTACCTCCTTGGTGAATGGGTCGCTGCGATTGCGCTTCCCGAACCCCTGGGCAAAGACAAGCTCGCCTTTGTGAAGGATAGCGACGCTCATGCCTGGGATACCTCCGTCGGTTCGAGCCTTCTCGAGGACGTCGGGGAGGTTGGCGAGGAACTCTTTGTTGTCCTGTGGTGCTGGTGTCGTAGTGGTGGTAGTCATGAGTCCTGTTTGTTCCAAAGAAGTGAGAGAGTGAATGAGGTGGTGATGGAATGGAATGGAAAAGAGAGAGGGATGAATGAAGAATGAGAAATGGAATGAATTGAAGTAAAGAGAGGGTTCTTGACGTGAAGGGAAGAGAGCGAGAGCAAGCACATGGACAGAGAGACAACGCCTTCTTACTTGATTTGGTCTGCGCTTTGACAGGGGGCCGTAATTTTTTTGCTCCCTTGAAAAGTTGAATCTTTAGCTCCGCTCGACTTTGCGCCATCCCTCCTTCTCTCACCTTCTCTAGTGTTCCCTCATCAGCCCAACAAGCGACGCCACGCCTAACCAGCGCCTTCGACCACTGAGCACACTGTCGCATCTCCTTCCTCATTATTCGCAGTACGATTCGATTTTTTCGTTCTTTTTTCTGTTCCTGAAGTTTTTTATCAAGTTCACAGTTGATCGTGAGTTTATTTTTACCAACAGTCCAAAAATCAGAAAATGAAATATGCCTTGACTACTCTTCCTTTGGCGCAGCACCAGCCTCGGTCTTCTTGAGTTTCAAAGGGACAGTTCCCCCAGGAAGGACCGCTTCTGCCGTCTCGACATCATCATCGGCGCCCATGACAAACGTCAAGAATACATACCCCTTCACCACGAAATCGTGCACACGGCCCTTGAACGACTCGTAATGATAATACCCCAGTCGACTATCCACCGTCATGTACCGCATCTGTAGGGCTTTTCCATCTTTCTGGAGGGTAACGGTGATCTTGCCATAGACGGGGAGGATAAACCCGCTGGCGTAGTCGACCAACTTGTGGGCGGCGTGGGGTTTGCTCTCAATACGGTCTGGAAGGTCGTCTTCACCCTGGTGGCGCCCCTCGTTTTTTGGACGGCAACCGAGAGCTCCACCAAAAGTGTAATCAAGGACATCTTTCGTTTTTAATTTTCGTTTCTGTCAGAATAATCAGGGCAGAGGATGACGGTGCCTGGAAGGTGATCTACGTTTTTTTGAACTGTTAATCACCCTCGGGTGGAAGAGGGGTACAATTGTGTGTTAACTGTCCCTCGCACCGCAGTCTATGCTCTTACCTATAGACACCAACCACTCCACCTTTTCTCCTCGTTCTCCTCCATCCCTCTTCTCCATCCTTCCCTGACTTTCAGAAAGGGAAATAAATGCAACTTAGTGGGTGTCTTTATGAATGATAATGATCAAAGATATGACGGCAAAGCATCACTCGCCAGGAAGGACAGGTGTAAATACCCCTTCTCCTCTCCACTTTCTTTCTTTTTCCCTTCTTTCCTTCGGCCAGCCATTCTTCTTTGTTACGATAAAGTACACACCTTTTTCGCTTGACAGCAAAAAAAGGCTTTACTAATGTTTCTCTTTCTAAATATACCATAACCCTTATGTCTTCGCCAGAAGGATAAATGTGTGACGTCGAATGAAAACGCTTTTCTAAGGTTTTCTCGCGCACTGTCCAGCTTCTTTCTCCATCCCACTTCCCACTTTTTTTTGTCGATTGGTGCCTGCTCACCGTCATCCACTTGTGCATCTCTTCATTCTGTCGGAACGGTCGGTAAGCATCCAGTATTTTATTCCCGTCATCTCTCTGTCATCTCTTTCACATCTGTCATTCGGAAGGTTTTGAATGTCAGGAACAATGCTCTTTACTTGATGGGTCTCCGGTGGGTGTTGCTTCTTGCAGTCAGTCTTCTTTTCAGCCAAAAAATAAGTAATACCAAAATTGGCGGCTTCCATTCGACTCTTTCAGTGGTTTCGATTGCCATGCTGTTTGTGGAGGATCAACACTCCTTTTCCTTCCCTGGAGTATCAAACATTCTAGCGATAGCGGGCATGCGATGCCTGATTGACACGCAGCCTCTTTTTCTGCCCTTTTCCTCCATGACTGGTCTTTGGCTACGTCCATCTTTCCTCTTCAGTTTTCACTGGCCACGCTTCTCTGAACAAGCTCGTACTCTGTTCTTTACTCTTTTCTCAGGCATGTTTTGCACGTGTACTCTCAACGAGTCTTGATGCTTTTCTGTATTCCCGGCCCGGCCAAATCACAGTCCCCTTGTCATCCACTTTGCATAGTATGCTGCGTTACCCAACTAATTATTTCAGCTCTTTGACTCTGCTTTGGTCACCTTCGCCAGCCCCTCTCCCCTCTCTCCTCTCTCCTCTCCGCTCTTCTTCCTCCTGCTCCTTAGCGCCAATCCAACCCATGTGGATAGTCCTCCTGGCCTTCATCACCAGCCTCTGTCTTTACATCGCTGGCTACTCGGCATGGTGGGTCCTTGGTATCAACACTACCGCTGCCGCAATTTTGGCGCTACATGCACTTTGTGTAAAATCAACACCTGCATTCATATCCATTCTCCTTATGTTCGACATCTCCGCATACGTGGCTGGCGTTTCGCTCTGGTGGGTCCTGGGCGTTCCCGCTGGTTTCGTCGCGCTATGTATATTCTCCTTTTGGATTCTTTACTGTCATCAGGACATGGACGAGAGACGTTACAGTGGAAGCGATCATGCCTATTCCGTACCAAGCCATAGCGACCGAACTATCAACGAAAGGACACGTCTGCTGCCTTCCTATACATCCCACCCGCCTGCACCTGCGGAAACCCCACAGAGAATCGCTCCATCAAAATCATCCTATATATCTCGATCGCTTATTGATACTGCACCAAGAGTTTTGCCCGCACCACCAAGCACTTCGTTTCGTGGAGTTGTTGACCCGGGGCTCCTGCGATACACCGCGCCGACTTATCCATCTCCAGCAATCGTTGACACAAAACGCCCACGCTATGCAAACCCTACATCAGGATCTTTAACGACAGTGGCAGGGAGACAGCCGGTACTCGCTGCACCGAACAGTTCTCAGCCTGCCCGTAAGATCCCGCAATACACCACGGCGACTTATTCATCTCCACCAATCGTTGACACAACACAACCACGCTATGCAAACCCTACATCAGGATCTTTAACGACAGTGGCAGGGAGACAGCTGATACTCGTTGCACCGAGCAGTACTCAGCCTGCCCGTAAGGTCCCGCAATACACCGCGCCGACTTATCCATCTCCACCAATCGTTGACACAAAGCACCCACGCTATACAAGCCCTACATCAGGAGCTTTAACGACAGTGGCGGGGAGACAGCCGGTACTCGTTGCACCGAACAGTACTCAGCCTGCCCGTAAAATATCTGCACGACGCGAAATCAACGGCCTGCTTCTTCATACATCAGTAACAGCAGAGGTAGACGACCGGTACACGTATGACCAGAAGATCAAAACAGATAGCGCCCCCCATTCAGCAACTCGATCTGTCGCTGGAGTTTTCAAATGCTACAACTGCAAACGAAAAAACCCACGCGAATGGACTTCCTATGGGATCTGTGTCGAAATTTGGATGTCGTCCACCGGTCATCGATATCGAACTCAGTTGAATTCTCAAATGTGCAAACATTGCAAATCATTTGTCGAGCCTGAGGTTAACGAGGACGATTATGTAACGAAGGTCGTCAGGGTGCTGGATGGCTGGACGGGTCAGCACTCAGTGGTCAAGCCGCTCCGGTACTATCCCCCGACTGGTCCGCACCAGACAGACAAGTGCCATGCCTGTCAGAAGGGCATATGTCTCCAAAAGCCCACAAAGTAGCGTAACACTCAATGGAGAAGGTTTTTTTTTTGTTTTTAAGAAATTTATACACTCAATGGAGAAGGTAGGGGTTCAGACTTTTTTCCTGTCACGTTTTCGCCTAGATTCCAATAATTTGTATCGCGTTTTTATTCTTACTATGCATATGTTACTTTGCATTATGTCTACCTCAGCCGTTTTAGCCCATGTCTCTCAACCTCCAAGCCGGCGCATTATTACTAAAGTGCTTCAATAAAATGAATGTGGCGATTGCTTTTAGTCAGAGCCAATATACCATTGCATGCGCCTAGTTACCACAGCTGTCCTTGCATTCGTTGAATGTTTCTCGACGGTTTTATTAACACAAGAAAAAACAATCTGCGACTAAATAAAAAAAAAAAGAGAGAGGAGGAGGGATTACTCTTCCTCCTCCTCTACTTTACCAAATGTCAACGGATCAGATTCATCAGGAAGAAGAGCCTCCACCGCTTCAACATCGCCCTTAGCACTCGTGACGAAGGTCAAGAACACATTCCCTTTCAATCCGAACTCATGGACAGGACCCTTGAACGACTCGTAGTGGTAGTGCTCCAGCTGGATCTCCAGAGTCCTGAGCTTCATGTGCAGGGCTTTCCCGTCCTTCTGGAGAGTGACGACGATCGTGCCGTAGATGGGGTGGGTGTAATCACCGGCGTACTCGACCAACTTGTGACTAGGAGGCTTGTTCTCGATCCGATCTGGCAAGTCATCACCGCCCTTGGCGTACAACTCCTTTGTCTTTTCAATAGTAACCGACAGCCAGTCGATCGACTTGGGCAAACCCAACATTCCGTCAGCGATATAGTATGGCAAGCTGTTGGGGAGGTCAGTGTTGTCGACGTTGGTCAAGAGCGCAATGACAAGATCGTCGTATGGGAAAAAGGCCAAAATCGATTGGTAGCCTGGGTTCGATCCATCTATTGTTTCCACAAGTACAGACAGCTCTTTTATCAGAATGTTGTTCTCATTTTTTTTGTTTGTCATCATTTTCACAAGCAAGAGAAAGCACAGATGAACAATTGAGAAAGGAAAACATACCGTGTCTGAAACAAGTGTGGCCCTTGTAAGAGTCCAATAACCAACCAAACCCATACCCAACAGTAGGTGCAAACCCTTGTCGACGCTCCTCATCATCCACGATACTCTGAGCCTTGAGGGTCTCCTGGATGCTCTTCTTGTTCAAGACTTGCTTGCCATCCAGCTCTCCCTCCTTCAAGATCACGCGTCCCCACTTGGCCAGGTCCATCACGTTCATGAAAATGTCTCCAGCGGGGGCATCGGGCATGGGGATCGGATCGATAAACCCTTCCTCGTAAATCCCGTTCTTGGCATCGCCAAAAGAAGCGGCGTCGTAAGGTAGCGCGTAGTTAGACTGTTTCGCCATCTCGGGCTGCGAGAGTCCGGCACTCTTCAGACCGAGGGGCTTAAAGATCTTACTTTTGATCAACTCGGGGTACGACATTCCAGCGACATTGGCGGCGGCCTCTCCGGCGACGGCGTACATGATGTTGTTGTAGTTGACAAAGGGGGTCATCTTGGTTGTCGGCAAGTCGAGATATCTCAATTGCTTGATAAGTTCTCTAGCAGGCTTGCTGTTCCTGTACCACGCCGAGTCAATCGTGGGGACGGGCTGTATGTAATTGAGAAAACGACGCACAGGGAGTAACTTTTAGTCAGGTGCATATGTATGAGTACGATGCAAACATAGCAAAAACTACGCACATGGACAAAAAAGGACAGAGTATGAACTCACGGTTCGATGGGACAACAAGTCGGCAAAAGTCAATTGAGAGGTCAGGGCAGGATCCTTCAATTGGAAATCGAGGAGATAATGAGAGACGGGTGTCTCGTTCCAGTCGACCTCGCCGTTGGCAACCAGTTCTCCGACCGCGGTGGCGGTGAATGCCTTGGAAACGGACGCGATGTGGGTCACCGTCTAGAATGAGACGTGGCAGGGAGGTTATTTTTGGGTGGCAAAAAATATCGCGAGAAAAAGTTATGAATATGTTAAAAAAAGGGCGCTGTCGACATGGAAAGTTTTAATTACCTCCTTGGTGAATGGATCGTTGCGGTTGCGCTTTCCGAATCCTTGAGCAAAGACGAGTTCACCCTTATGGATAACGGCGATACTCATACCCTTAACACCGCCGTCGGCACGAGCTTTCTCGAGGACGTTGGGAAGGTTGGCGAGGAAGGCCTTGGGGTCGTGTTCCTGTGTCGCATTTCCTTTTTTTTGGGCGGCGACAGATGGAATGAGTGTAGAATGACAGAGGATGACAGAAGAGACCAGAAGGAGTGGGTTGAAAAGTGGATTGATCATGATGTGAAGGAATAAGGATGGCGGATTGACTTGAGTGAGTTCTTTGCATGGATGGACTCCTTTTTATACCTTCGCAGGTCTGCGCTATACCTAGCAACTAAAACCAGCCACTTGTCAGTGGAGTAAGTATGACAAACACGGGCAAGCCAAATGGACTTGCCTTTTGCATGGACGTCTCGATATGAGTGTCCTGAATTAGTTAGACAGCGGCGAGTACCATGCTGGTTGTTTTATTAGTAATTAGCGTGCGCATTCTTTATTAAATCGTGTAACATGTCTAGTAAGAATGAGGCTGTTGAAATCTCGACCGTGGTATGCTTCAACAGCTCATTGTTTTCAGTCAATTAACTGTAAGTAACTCAAGGTGCGCCGACTCGAGTCGAAAGTGGCGTGGTTCTAACCCTAGTTACAGCAAAAGCTGAGACAATCCGTCGTTTTTTGCTCCGTTGAACCCTGAGCTCCATTCAACTTTACTCTACTGATCTACGCCTCCAATTTATGTCTCATCTATCCCACTCCTTCCCCAGGCTTATTATTTTCTTTCTTCTATCCCACCCGTTCTTCTGGCTTCTCCCTTGGGTTTCCTCCCTTCAGCCCAACACTGCAATACCACACTTTTGAAACCGCATCGCACCTCATCTGATTCCGATCTACGATCAAAAGTAGAATCAATCCCTTTCGTCGTCATCTGCCAAGACTTGCGAAGCTGGAGAAAAAAAGCCCAGTTGTACCTGAAGTGTGCAGCGCTCTCAATGAATTAAACTATCATTTGTTTGCGCCCGATCTAAACAGTCATCCTTGAATTTCCAAAGACGCATTTTTTGCTAATAGAAGTTCAGAGACTGCGACAGGACAAAGAGATAGAAAGAGGGGGAGAGGGAGTCTACTCCTCCTTGGGCGTAGCGGCGTCGCCAGTTTTGGAGACTTCTGCTTTCTTGAAAGTCAGAGTGTCAAGTTACCTAGGAAGGATGACCTCCACGGCTTCAACATCACCAATAGCGCCAATGACGAATGTCAAGAACACATTTCTTTTCGTCGAAAAGTCTTGCACACGACCGACCCTGAACTACTCGAAATGGTATTGCTCCAGTCGACTCTCTAAAGTCCTGAGTTTCATATGCGGGCTTTTTCGCCGTCCTTCTCGAGGGTGGAGACGATCTTGCCGTAGACGGAGTGGGTATAGTCACCAACATAGTCGGCCAACTCGTGGGTCTAAGGCTTGTTCTCGACGCGTTCGGGGATGTTGCCATCTTACAACTTGGCCACCATTCCGTACATTTCCTGGGTCCTCTTGAGAGCTGTCACGTTGATCCAGTCGTCGGTCTTGTGCAAACCCAGGAGGCCATTGGCGATGTAGAAAGACTGCTTGGAGGGGAGGTCGGTGATGTTAATGTTGGTCAAGCAAGCGACCACAAGGTCGTCGTCTGGGTAGAATGCCACGTTGGATCTGCATCCTGGGTTGCCTCCATCTATGGTAGGAGAGGTGGACAAAAAAAATATGTTGAGACATTTGCCCGCACAAAGTTGACATAACCTGCAAGGTACTCGCTCTCTTGGAAGTTAAAATAAAAAGACAAGGGCTTTTTCTTTTTTTTCACCGAACGAAAATAGCGAAATAGAATGAGATGTACATACCATGCTGCATGTATGTATGGCCCTTGTAGGTGTCCAACAACCATCCAAGACCGTATTCAAGAGTGGGTGCGAAGTCGCGTCGACATTAGGGAAGACGCGCATAATTGTGAGACTTGAGCGATTCCTGTACGCTCTCCTTGTTCAAGACCCGTTTGCCTTCAAGCTCTCCCTCCTTCATGATCACGTCAACCCACTTGACCATATCCAACACGTTCATGAAAATGTCTCCAGCTGGCGCGTCGGCCATCGGGATCTCATCCATGTATCCCTCCTCAAAGATACCCTTCTTGCTTCCTCGGACGACGCAGCATTATAGGGCATGGCATAGTGCCCAGCATCCTTCAGACCGAGGGGATAAAGGATCTTGGTCTCGATCAGCTCCCCAATGACAACGCGCACTGATCCTGGCGTCTCATCAGTCGTTCTCTTTCTTCCGTTCCATGTCCGTGCAATTGAAATATGTGAGCAGGAGAAAAAGCGGAAAATAATAACCAGACACTAGATTTGCCAAGCTTCGATAGTAGAGCACACTGTGTCATCCATTGGAGCATACCATTTTTATGCTCCTATGTTATTTCGATTCTCGGTACGCCGAACTGATTGAATGGAAAGGGAGTTATGCCTAGTAAGTACTTCATGAACACGTTGGACCATTTTTATCTTGGCTCGCAACCCTATAATATGGCAAAGAACAAATCCAACCCTTATCCTTTCCTAGTTCGAGAGGGGAGGTGCCTTCTAGGGTTCCGGAATCTTATCCATCTTCATGAAAGGTATCAGATCTGAACCCATGAAGGAAACGTGGATGGCATCCACGTTTCCTTTACTGCCTGTCTGGAATGTGGAAAGGATGTTACCCTTCAGAACAAAGTCGTGCAGGTATCCCTTGAACGATTCGTAGTGGTAGTGGTCCAGCTTGCTCTCCAAGGTCCTGATTTTCATATGCAAGACACTGCCGTTGTTGTCTTCCTCCTGGAGGGTAACTGTGATCTTGCCATGGACGGGGTGGATGTAGTCACCGACATAGTCGATTAACTTGTGGCGGCGAGGCCCGCCTTCGATACGGTCAGGGAGGTTGCCGTTTCTGACCATGGCGAGCATGTCGTAGGCCTCCTGAGTTTTCTTGGGGGTGACCTCGTTTATCCAGTCGGTCGTCTTGGGGAGTTCCAGGAGTCCGTCTGCGATGTAGTAAGGTAGATTGGTTGGGAGACCGGTGACGTAGATGTTGGTGAGGTGAGCAACGACTAGGTCGTCGTCGGGGTAGAACGCCAAATTCGAGCAGTAGCCAGCGTAGCATCCACCTAACGGATACATAAAAAAAATATACCTTCGTCAGTTTTGCCAATTTCACGAAAAATAAAGAAAAGGGGGAGTGAGGGAGAATAAAAAAGTACGTACTATGTTGTATGATGGTGCGACCCTTGTAAGAGTCCAGCATCCAGCCGAAACCATATCCCATGGTCGGTGCAAAGTCACGGCGACGCTGAGGAAGATTCTCAATGTTGTGCGGCTTTAGTGTCTCCTGGATACTCTCCTTGTTCAAGACCTGTTTTCCATCGAGCTCTCCTTCTTTCAGGATGATTCTTCCCCACTTGGCCAGTTCCATGACGTTCATGTATATGTCGCCTGCAGGAGCGTAGGCCATTGGGATCTCGTCGATGTACCCTTCTTCACGAATCCCGTTCCTTGCATCCTCGAATGTGGCAGCGTCGTAGGGCATGGCGAATTCGGGGTGTTTCGCCATCTCCAGCTGTGAAAGTCCTGCATTCTTGAATCCCAGAGGTTCGAATAACTTGACTTTGATCAACTCTCGATACGACATTCCAGCAACATTGGCTGCCGCTTCTCCTGCGACAGCGTAAATGATGTTGTTGTAGTTGACGGTGGGCGATAGCTTCGAGGAGGGCAAGTCGAGGTGTTTCAGCTGTGTGATGTGTGTCCTTGTCGCCTCCTTGCTCCTGAACCATGCCATGTCAATGGGTGGGACTGGCTATGAACAAAAAAGAGAGTAAAGATCTTAGTGAGGTGCATGATCAAGATAACGCGTCAGTCAAAACAAAAAAAGACGAAAGACTCACCGTGCGGTGTGATAACATGTCAGCAAAAGTCAATTGCGACGTCAAGATCGAGTCCTTGAGTTGGAACTCGGGGAGGTATTCAGAGACTGGTGTCGTATCCCAATCCACTTTTCCTTCGGCAACTAGTTCGCCAATTGCTGTTGCGGTAAATGACTTTGTCACCGATGCGATGTGTGACACAGTCTACAAGGAGGAGACATGTTTTGGCGGCAAAAAATAATAATCGTGAGAACGAAATCGTGTTTGTCGTCGAAATAAAGAGACACCGCTGCTACGATTGCATTTTTATTTTATTGTTGTGTACCTCTCTGGTAAATGGGTCCTTGAGGTTACGTTTTCCAAAGCCCTGAGCAAAAACGAGTTCACCCTTGTGCATAATGGCAACACTCATGCCTGGGATACCTCCATCGACCCGAGCTTTCTCCAGCACAGCGGGTAAGTTTTTCAAGAACTCCGAACTGGGGTTGGCGGCAGGGACATCTGCGCTAGGAGAAGAAGTGGATATGGTTCTCGATAGCGAAATCGAACCGCGATGACGTAGTAGATGTGGATGAGTGAGGGAAGACCGAAAAAGCAAGCGAGATGACTTGGACAGGAGGAAGTGTGACATGGTGAGAGAGAAAGATGGTGAGGACAAAAAAAAATCACAGCGATATTTATTTCTATGCCAAGGAATGCAAACCATATTTTTGCTTGGTCTCATGGGCGGTGAGCCCTCGGCCAAAAATGGAAATAACTCATTGGATTTCGACGAACTGCATGCCACGCGCGCCTCACGTCCTTTTCTTTCTTCTTCTTACTTCTTTTCAGATCATACCTCCACCACAGAATTACAGGCGCTCCTTCTAGAAGCACAAGAGGAAGGGATGGCTAGGTCTGGTGGGAGGGAACGAGAAAAGAAGACAAACCAGCTGCTGGGGATATACAGCATACGTCCTCCACGATACGACCGCCAGAGAGAGTCATCGATGCTGTCCAAGAACTAAAAATAGTAATGCGCCCACCGTTCTTCCTCCGCCATCAGTTAGACATGTTACTCAGGGGAGAGGGTCGACGGCCAGAGTTGTAGGACCGCTGTTAGGTCCTCAATTGGTACGGAGGGGGGAAGGGGGTTGTAGGTTGGGGGGAGGGGAAGTGACAATAGCATCCTAAAAGAATCACACAAAACGATACACTGCAGCGTGCCAGCGAAACTCTTGTCAATACTGCTCTCGTCCAAGTGATGTGTAAAAGGACCTTGTATTCATATTATTAAAGAGGGGGTTGTTACCTGCAGCGTGCCAGCGAAACTCTTGTCAATACTGCTCTCGTCCAAGTGATGTGTAAAAGGACAAAGAGGGCTCGGCGCACTACTAATACTATGTCTACTAAAGAATATGACTGCTAACCTAAGGCATCGCCGCCACTGCCTAGCCACCACATCTTTTTGTAACAGACATTTACTAGATCAAAGCGAAGAAGCCCCTTAAGACGCTTGCTCACCTCTCGCTTACAGCCCTGGAACAATGTATCGGCGACGAGACCTAAAAAAAGCAATGTCGCTATGAACGCTTGGCTGCTACAAGCCCGTCGTAGGAGATCCGTCCCAGTCATCTTCATGTCACAGATTTTTGTTCCTCATTTTAAGGCCGCAGCAAATTAAGGTTTGTGTTGGGATGTCAAGGCATTTAGGATTGTGACTCTGGAAAGGGTGAAACAAAAATGATGCGTCAAATTTTGAAATTCACGTTTTCCATTAGCTTGGTCGCAGTGACACAGTATCATTGATTGTGGTCCTCAACACGCCTTCATCAGCCCTCACCACCACGCCTCCACTAACCACGCCTCCAATCCTTTTACACACAGTATAAATACTCCTCTCTCCTTGTAATAAACAGCATCTTTTCTAGCCTTTTCCACTTTCCTTTAGAATTCTTGTCTCTCTCTTCCTTCCTTCTCTTGCTCATTCCCTCATTCACACACTTGCTCAGTTTCTATTGCAATTGGTGTCTGTCATTCTTAATATCTTTATCCTTCACTACTGCCTTGCTCATCCTTTTCATTTCGTTCCTTCTTCCTTATCTCTTTCTTTTCCTCATTCCTCCATTATTATCGCACCTTCTTGTTACACCATCACCGCCATTTTCGTCATCGTCCCCGTCACGCTTGTCACGCTTTTCATCTTTATGGTTAAGATATTCCGGACACATCCCCTCGATCTACATGAGATTCGCTCAAGAATTGCCAGCAGTCTTGGCCTTAAAGACCTCGCATCCTGTGCGCGTGTGAGTCAGGATTGGAACGGCTCATTTACACCGCCACTCTACAGGTCTGTCGTGTTGTCAAAACATGGCCTCAGCATGGAATCTGTTGATAAAAACAAGCAACTTATACAACGCCTGAAGATTCACAGCTCTGCTTATGAAAAACTATCATCGACGTCTGCACGAGACAAAGTAGTTTTTAGCGTTATGGCTAACTCGACTCTGACTACTTTGGACTTGAATGGCAACTCGATCGGAGACGATGGAGCTGTTGCGCTGTCGGAGGCACTCAAGACCAACTCGACTCTGACCACATTGCTCTTGGCTGACAACTCGATTGAATACGATGGAGCTGTTGCGCTGTCGGAGGCACTCAAGGCCAACTCGACTCTGACCACTTTGGACTTGAGTACCAACCCGATCTATGAGAACGGAGCTCAGGAGCTGTCTGAGGCACTCAAGATCAACTCGACTCTGACCACTTTGCTCTTGAATGACAACTGGATCTGCGAGAACGGAGCTCAGGCGCTGTCGGAGGCACTCAAGACCAACTCCACTCTGACCATTTTGGACTTGAATAGTAACCCGATCGGACCCTATGGAGCTCATGCGCTGTCTGAGGCACTCAAGACCAACTCGACTCTGGTCACTTTGAGCCTGGAGCGCAACTCGATCGAATCCAACGGAGTTGTTGCGCTGTCTGAGGCACTCAAGACCAACTCGGCTCTCACCGCTTTGAACTTGGCGGGCAACTCGATCGAATCCATCGGAGCTGTTGCACTGTCGGAGGCACTCAAGACCAACTCCACTCTGACCATCTTGGACTTGAATAGTAACCCGATCGGACCCTACGGAGCTCATGCGCTGTCAGAGGCGCTCAAGACCAACTCGACCCTAACCACTCTGAGCTTGGAGCGCAACTCGATTGGACCCAACGGAACTGTTGCGCTATCCAAGGCACTCACGACCAACTCGACTCTGGCCACTTTGAACTTGTGGGGCAACTCGATCGGAGAAAATGGAGCTGTTGCGCTATCTGATGCACTCAAGACCAACTTGACCCTAACCACTTTGGACTTGCAGTACAACTCGATCGGACTCAATGGAACTGTTGCGCTGTCTGAGGCACTCAAGACCAACTCGAGTCTGACCACTTTGAACTTGAGTCTCAACTCGATCGGAAACAACGGAGCTCAGGTTCTGTCTAAGGCGCTCAAGACCAACTCAACTCTGACCACTTTGAACTTGGAGCGCAACTCGATCGGACCCAACGGAGCTGTGGCGCTGTCTAAGGCACTCAAGACCAACTCCACTCTGACCACTTTGAACTTGTGGGACAACTGGATCAGAGAAAAAGGAGCTCAGGCACTGTCTAAGGCACTCAAGACCAACTCGACTCTGATCACTTTGAACTTGGGGGTCAACTCGATCGGAGACAACGGAGCTCAGGCGTTGGCTGAGGCACTCAAGACCAACTCGACTCTGACCACTTTGAACTTGTGGGACAACTCGATCGGATCCTATGGAGCTCAGGCGCTGTCTGAGGCACTCAAGACCAACTCAACTCTGACCACTTTGGACTTGACCAGCCGCTCGACCGGATTTAACGGAGCTCAGGCACTGTCTGAGGCACGCAACATCAACTCCATTATGGGCGTCGTATTTCAGTGACTGTCCATGCCTTGTAGAGTATATATTGTTACAAAATTGCTGCCTCTTTCCTGAACACGATGATGTCTCTGTAGTCTAGATGGCCACCCTTTTTAAGTAGTATTAGTAGTGTGCCTGAGGCCGTTGCCCTTTGTCTCAGCTATTCTACAATCTTGCACCGACCCTGCCCCCTGAAACGATATATTTCACAGCGATATCAGTAAGGATTCCCCATCATCTTTCTCACTGACTCCTATCTACACACTTCTGTCTACTCTTATCTAATTTCATTTCCTAGCACAATGGACTTTTAGTAAATCCATAACGTTGCTATATTATACAGATTTAAATGGGTATAATATTTTTCTTCCCTCTCATATTTTCTTCCTTTCCTCTCGCTCTCTCTCTCTCCTCTCTCCCTCTTTCTTTTCTCTCTCGTTTTGTACTCCCTGTGTCGCGAGGACCTTATACCATCACGTAAAAAACCCCAATTTTTCCGAAACCACTCTAAACATCACTTTAAAACAAAAACGCTTCCGCGACTTTTTTTTTTTCGTTGCTCACGAGTGTTAGGACAAAGTTGTGGTCGGGGATTGGGGGACTCGAACAAACTAACAGTCTTCAAAAGGTCGACTTCCAATTTTTTTTCTCTTTATTAGTGTCAACGATCGATCGTAGTGGTAATAAAAAAAATACTAGTTATTTTGTGAAACGTGGCCCTGCCATCGTTGTTATTTTGCTTTTGTTGCTTTTTGTTAATGTATAAAAAGGGGGAGAAAAAAAAAAGAGAGCTCAGCTCGTCCTTTTTGTATGTGTACGTGCGAGGTGTTGAGGTATTCTTTCGGCATCCTTACAAAACCAGCTCAAATCACCAAAAACCACCCTTAGAAGTAGAGGCGACGACGGAGGGTACCAGAGCAGGCAGCACCCTTGGACCAAACGGCAGCAGAGCCAGGGGTATCGCCCTGAGTCCACCACTGGGCGGTGTACGTGAATCCTCCATAGGTGACCTTGGCTCCACCAGAGTAGGCAGTAGCAGACGCCCAGGCGGCAGTGCTACCGCACGAGCCAGGGGTAGCGGTCTGAGTGGGTCCAGTACCAGAGCAAGCACCGTCATCAACCCAAGGAGATCCAGACGAAGGGACGTTGCCCTGGGTCCACCACTGGGCGGTGTACTGACGACCGTTGTACGAGACCTTGGCACCGCCAGAGTAGGAGGTCGAGGCAGACCAGGCAGGGAGGGTGCATTGACCGCCGCCGCCGGGGGTGGTGGTGGTAGGGAGAGTAGTAGGGGATGTGGTAGGCGCGACGGTAGTAGAGACGGTGGCAGTGACGGTGGATGAGGCAGTGGGGCTCGGTCCTCCACCGGGTTGAGGGATGGATCCAGCGCAACGGGGGGTGCTGGCACCAAGAGCAGCCTTGCAGATCTGTTGAGCGACGGAGCTGACCTCGACGTTGTTGGGCTGCTTACCAATACCCTTGTACAGTTCCCAGAAGAAACCTCCCTTGGCTCCCTGGACGGCAAGGATGGAGGTGAGCTCGGACTGGATCAAGGGCAACTGATGGGAAGCATCGTGGTTATAGTCGGGGTAGGCAGGGGTTCCGATCTCGTATCCAACGTGGGCGAGCATATTGTTGTCGGCATAGGACTTCATGTAGTAGTTGACCTGTGCGCTGAGGGAGCATGTGTTGGCGTCGGGGCACTCGTAGAACTGCTGGTTGTTGGACAAATCGTAGGTCATAACATTGACTCCTCCAGTAGTGGCGACAAAGCTGTAGAGGTCGGGGTACCACTGGTTCAAGTTGTACCAAATGTTCTTAAGGTTACCACCCCACCAGTTGGTCGAGAGACCTCCGGCGGCCGAGGCGGCAGTGGCGAGGAGAAGGTTGGGAGCGATGGCCTGAATGCTGAGGCGGACGTCTTGCATGATGGCGGCATACTTGTACGTGGTCTGGTGGTTAGTCCAGGGACTATGGAGGGTTGTTGGAGAATAGAAAGAACAAAAGTCAGCAAAGGGCGCGTGGTTTTTTTTTCTCAACGCCTGTAGAAATATGACTGTTCATTTTCGCGACTTACCCAGCAGCAGGACCGTTCTCTAAGAAAATGAAATGAAGCAAAAAAAGACGCATGCAACGGTTAGTTTCACTCCCATTCGCGCTTACAAGCATAAAAGCAATACATTTTTCATGTCAAAGCATCAAGGAACGAGTTTCCTACTGTAGTAATCAGCGTGCCACATCTCTTCGTAGTCGATATCAACACCGGTCAAGCCGAGGTCCTTTCCGAGGTAGACAAGATCCTGGTAAGGGTCGCGGTTGACCTTGGCATAGTATCCATCACCAGGGACCAAGTTAGTCTGCTGGTTCTTGGGATCCTTCCACTGGGTTCCGGGGACCATCTCGGGGTGGAAAACGGGAGCGTCTCCCTTGGCACCGGCCTTAATGTAGGTCAGAGCAGCCTGCCAGACGGACGAGTTGGTGGGCTCGGGGAAGATGTCGAAATCTGCGAGGACGGTGCCCTCGGATTGGGGCTCGCAGGTGTAGCACCACATGTTTGCCTCTGTGCAAGCAGCGAGCGATCCACCGTTTTCCTGGATCTTGTAGTAGTTGGGAGTCGTAGTTCCGTAGCCTCCGACGGAGTAGTACGTGTAAAGGTACTGTGTTTAAAAGAAATGAAAGGAAAGAAGGAAATGTTAAACGCGTGTCATGGAGAGTCAAAACCTTAATGACAAGCCATGAGTACCAATAAAAAAAGTGTACTTACAGGGAAGCAACCATAGTTCCATCCTCCCATCGACAAGAAGACCTCAACACCTCCAGCCTTAAGCTTCGCAACCTGAGCCTTAAGATCCGCAAACCCATAGTCTCCCGAGGTTCCATAAGCCAATCCAACGCGTTCAAGGGTGTTGGAATTGGGAACGTAGACCATACCGGGACGAGCGAATGCCAAAAAGATTCGGTTGATGGGGATGTTAGCGGCATTGTCGGCGAGGGCCTTAAGCTTGGCGGGTCCGTTGGTCGGGTTGAGGAGGAGGTATCCGGCGACGACGGGGTTGTTGACGGCCTCGGAGGACGAGACTGCGAACACGATGGCTGAGGCCACCGAGATCAGGGCGGTTGACAAACGCATTGTTAGGATTTGTTTCGGCTTTTTTTGAGAGTTAGAGGAAGGGGAGTAGGAGCTGGTGTGGAGAGGGAATGGGGCGAGGGTGAGCTGAAGAGAAAGAAAAAAAAAACGGCTTCCACCACTCTGTTTATATACTGCCTCGCAAGCAATTATCAACGCGAGCACAGTTCGATTTTCTCAGTAAGGAAGAATGGAAAAGAATAGACACTGAACGCCCCCCTTGAACCCTGCCAGCCAGCCCGACCCATCGGCACCGTCCATCCATCAACTCCAACGCACCCCCCCAAGATTGCTTCGTGATAAGATTCAAGCTCGGACAATCCGTTTGCGTTGGCGTCCACGGGTAAGATGACTAAGGGGGTTGACGGTTGTGGTTGTGGTTGCTATTGAATGCGGATACACACACACGCATCTGCCGACAGTCAATAAACGGAAAATGCGATGAAGAAGGGACAATGGTAATCGCCTGTTGTCGTGTTTGTTTGTTTGTATTCATTGTTTTGGTGTTATTTGGTGTTGATGATAATGTGTCTCCATAGGCTTGTGTCGAGCATTTAGTCCATTGTTTAACGATAAGAGGAGAAAGAGGCGTTGGATTACCGCACCTGCTTTTTTTGTTACCTGTTCTCATCAAAACACTCAACCGATGGTGCTCCGTCAACAAATTGAGCCAAGCTAGCGAAAAAAAAGAGAATAAGGATACTGAAAGGGTGGATGTTCGGCTACTCCTTTGTTGACCATTGAAGCGCTCTCTTTTCTTTTGGGCCGGCGATGAAGAGTAAAGTAAACAAAAGGCTACTCCTGACAGCTAATTTTTTTTGGCAAGTGTGTGAAAAAGGGTCCTAGATGAGCTGATTATGCGAGATTGTGCTCTGGTCCATGAATATATGGATTTCGACCTTAACCCCTTGCCGATGGCTGTAAACATTCCAGTCTGATCATCAATCAAGGAGGGATGATGATTATCAACGGTTGCCGATTCGATTGTTTTGTTGAAGGGGAGTAAGAGAGAGAGAGAGAGAGAGGGAGAGAGAGAAAAGAGATAGAGTGTTTTCCCAATATCAACCACGCCAATGTCGAAAGAAGCCGCCATGGTTTGAAGCAACACGTTTCGTTTGACATGTTGTTCCTTGGACATGTTGTCTGAAGTTATTAACGAAATGTCGCTAGCACACGACATAAGAAAAAATAAATGTCGCTTTGGTATGCAAAACTAACAATAGCAAACCCTTTGATCCACGGGGAAAAGAGTAAAGAAGGGGGGGAGCATTCTTGTCAGGAGCCAGGAATTTTCCCATTTTGCCCTGTCGCCTATGTTTAAGTTTAGTTACTGACCTTTGGGTTACCCTTGTCCTTGAACTTGTGCCGTATGTCCCTTTTGAATATAGTTAAAGGGAAAAGAAAAAGAGAGGGCTAGGGAGAGGTTCACAGTGGGCAAAAAAAAAAAAGAATCAGCACGCGTATCAACCCAAGCTCCCAGCCAATGAGAACCTGCCGTCGCCTGTTTGTGTGCTCTCATGAACACAGATTACGATCTTGCGTCGGATAGCACGGATGCAAAAATTCAACGACGAAAGGCAAAGGGAAATGGACAGTAAACCCTCCCTCCCTTGCTCGCTCGTTAGCTTGGCAACCATTGCCCGCATTTATATTTTGAGTTAGGGAGAGAGGGCAAAAGACTGGACTATTAAGGCATGATGATGATGATAGATGACATTCAGGCGCATCCTCCATGGTAATGTCTAACAGTGGGCTAGTTAGTTCATTTCGTGCTTGCATAAATAAGGCGCAACAAATATCCATCTTCCACATCCACATTGAAGAATGAGAGCCAGGGCAAGGAAGGGGTCAACGCGTAAGCCGTGTTTTATCTGTCACCGTGGACTCTCCTTTCGTTTTTTATCCTTTTCGCATTATACACACACGGGTGCAAAAACATGAGAGCGAGAGAGAGAGAGGAGAAGAAAGGATAAACACGTCTTTGTTGACGTCCCTAGGCAAAAGATACTTGCGTTGTTATCCGATGGAATCCATTGGACGAGTTTGTTTGTTAACAACCTCTTCAGCAGAGTCCCCCCAACGAAAAAAAATATATGGTAACTGTTTATTCATGCACTCGGCTGACAAGCGATCTGAATGATTGTGCAACCTTAAAAATTATCACTCTTCCTCCTCATACCTTCTCTCTTCCTCTCCACTTCACTCCGGACCAACCAATACTACCGACATACACAAAGTGCATTGCAAGCAAAAAGTGATGCCTCTGTAAGGAAGTCATCCTGCAGGGTCTGAATTTCGCAGGAGACAATCGACAAGCAGTTCAATGATGGCAGATGATGTGCACGGAACATCTGTTATCGTTTATTCCATTGAATTGAGTGAATTGAGTGCATTGAGTAACCCCCCCCTCTTTTTGCACTTTATCTCGTTCAGCTTTTTGTACATTAGTCCAGGCCAAGCCCAGTCCAGTCCGGGTCCATCTCCATTAGCTTCGCATTCAATCGTTTTCATCATTCCATGACTTCATTGGGGCATAACGCGAAAGATAGTTCATAGGCGTAAATAAAGTTCCGCTGGGGCACTCCTCCACATTTTCTCATTGCAAAGGATGGTTTTTTTTATTCGCAAGTGTTGGCTACTATTCTTTTGATTTTGCTAGGACTGTGTAGGAGAGTGTATGGAAGCATGCAGAAAGTTATGTGCCAGCGATGTGAGAGTGATGTGTACGCTACGCTAACTGTGTGCGCTTGAGGTGTGTGTGTGTGTGTGTGTGTGTGTGCTAGGGGCGATTATGTGCACAGCGACAGTTGAGTTCAACGCGCTCAGAAGAGGCGCGACTGAACCAACTCCAGCTCCTTGACAAACTTCGCCGGGTCACCAGGCCCAGTCTCGATGTAGATGTTACAAATCGCAGCATGCCCCCGGCAAGTGAAACCACGTTGTCATACAACACGGTCCCGCAAGAGGTCCCAGCGATGCTTGACCACATCATCATGCGGCTCAGGGATCTTACGACTGGCGTACTCGGAATCAGATCAGTTTACAGCAATACCGATATCGCCTCGGGGGACTTGCCGTGCAAGGCGGAGGACGTACTATTCCTCGAACAGGTACATGAGCGAGTTGGATCCAACGTACGGGTTGCGACCGATCTCGTGGAGGAGAGAGACATTACGTCCGAGTTGCTCAAGAGGTAGGACTTCATGGCGTCATCCTTGGTCATCCGAGGCGTCACGGGGTACTCGCTAGCCTTGTAGGCGGCCACCACATCGAGGGCTGGCACCAGGTGGTCGATGTAATACTCGGCTGGTGGGTGTAGTGGTTTGTTGTGATGTGTGTTTATGTGAGAAAAAATATTTAGACTTTTGAATGAAGACTGAGGGAACTGAAGGGAGTGGCAGTCTTGTGTTTGAGGATGAAAGAGTAGTAATTTTGTTGGATGAGATTTGGGTGCGGAGTTGAGGGTGACTGGAAAGGGTGAAGGAGAAAAGAAGGAAAGAGGCAACAAGAACAGGACAGACGAAAAAGAGCCAAGAAAAAAACACGCGCTTGAGCGTGACAGCACACAGACACCACTTGGTCGTTATTTTGACGCGTGTCTGATACGAAGAAATGACACATTCTCCGCTTTGTGGTATCAAAGATCAATGGCGTTTCTGCAAACCTCGGGACCATTGGAAAAGGCAAAGAAAAATTTGGTGGTGTGATAGTAGGAAGTAGTTTACGCGTCGCGCGTAGTTCATATTTTTTTCTGGTATTAGTTCTAGGGCATTAGTATTGTGCTCGTCCTTTGCCCTTGTCGCTCTTCATGCTCGGGCTCGTTGCTGCCTCGTACTCGTTACTGTTCTGGTACTGCCCGCCAGGACCGGAAGACTCGTATCCGTCTGCATCCTGTCCATTCACAGGTGTTTGCGGCCGGTCGTTGACAGGTGTCGTCATATCCCTAACTGGCGGCGGTGGTGGAGGGGTCACGACCATCGTCATCCTCGAAGGCTGAGTGCTCGCCCGTGGTGTCGGGGATTCTATGGTCGTCCATCCTCCTTTGACAGACTTTGAAGATCGCTGGTTAGGGTGATGGCGGTTTTGATGATGGCGACTATCGCTCCGGGATGTGGGACGCGAGGAGGTTCTTGCTCGCGGTGCCTTGATATGACCATTGCACACAGCACAGTTGAGAACCCTGAGAGCAGGTGATGGTGATTGTCCGAGAGGTTGCATGAGTTGGCTGTGGAGATTGGGACCGTTGGACGGCAGAACAGGGGCCGACGCGGACTCCATCTCGAGACACTGGCGATGGTATCCGTGCCCGCAGCGGAAGAGTAGGAGGTCCTTGTCCGTCAAACTCTTCTCCTTATCAGCAATTGTGACACCGTTGGCTTCCGTGGTTGTTGGTGGAGCTGGTGAGGCCGATTCAGAGTTGGTTGCAGAGTCAGAGGTGACGCTAGTCGATAATGCCGCCTTGATGGCACTGGCAGCGGCCCGCTGTTGTTGAACCCAGAGTTCCCGAACAATATTGGGACCCCAGAACGCTCCACCACAGATCTCGCAGTTACCCTTCCGTGGCCTCCAACCCTTGGCTCTTGTTTTCGCAATCAGCTGGACGCCCAAGAACAAGTCCCGCTCAAACAGGTTGTTTGTCATCTCCAGCAGCTGTCCCTCGTACTTGAACGTGTCGAGCATACCCAGGAAAATGTCCTTGAAATCCGAGAATCGGTTCAGCTCGCCCTCGTCGGCAGACTCTGACTTCAAAAGCCGTCTCAACAGGGATGGGAGCGACACCTGCGGGGTAGAGGTCGAAAGAAGCAACGTTGCTAGGATCGACTGGACAAAGCCCTTGAAGTTGTTCGAGAGCTGGTCAATGACTTGGAACGAATGCTGGCTCTCGGGTGTCGAGTTGGAAAATAGCGCAGGTGGTGCATTTTCGATCAAAAGCGTGCTTAGCGTGGTTTTGGGAAGCGGTTCGTCGTCCTGATCGTCCTTCTCCATGCGGCTCGATGCAATCAACAGGGTCATCTTCCTCGAGGCTGCGACAAACACCTGCAACAATCTAAACCACAGCGTCTCAGTGTCACTCTCTGCTGTTGACTTTGGCTGCGCGGGGGCGGTGGTGGTATGCGACAGGATCTTGACCTTCTGACTCCGTCGCTCGCAGAGCTGTTTACCCACGTTCAACACACCTCGAAGGCGCACCAAGCTGGCACGCATGTTAGACTGCTCCTCCATCGACCAGTACTTATCCTGGACCTTGCCATCCTCCTTGGACTTGACCAAACCCGCCAGAATATCTATACGTTCCTGTACAATCTCCAACACCTTGCTCAGTGCACCTCCAACATTGCCGCTCCTCTCCATGATCCAGACGACAGCGTCTACAACCCCAGCGTTCTCGCAGAGTTTCAGCACCTTCTCCAGACGATAGCTGTTATCTTGATGTCTCTCCAGGTAGTCGTAAACACCAGACGGGTCGTATTGGCACAGGAGTTCGACGTACTGTTCGTGGATTTCCGGGTCCGTGATCGCTGAGGCACCGATGAGTCGTTCGCTGTCGTTCTCGATCTTCGAATGGCTTCCTAATGTATAGTCTCCGTCCAAGGGAGGGGCACGGTCCGCAACGGGGATATTTGAGGGTTCAAGCAATCCGCGAAGGTAGGCAAAGAGACGAGGCTTGGATCCGTGAAGAGTCTCGAGGACAGAACGATGCTCGGCATTCAGGTACCTGTGAACGAGAAGGGCTGCCTGCTCGCCGTCAATGTCGACAATCTCGGCAATGTGCTCCATCGCTGTCTTGACAATGTCAGTCCTCTGCTTCTCGGTAATGTTGATGCGCTGCGGTCTGGTAGGGTCGAGCAGCTTACGGATCGCTTCAAACACTAGAGGGCGGCGCTCAGGATCCTTGAGGAATGTCACTACCATAGGTCCATACTGCTTCTGGGACCGATACATCTTCTCCAGCACACGGTAAAATCCTGCCTCGGTGTAGAGAGTCATCATGCCTGCTTCGTCCGCCGGTGAGTAGCATCGAAGCAAGGCCTGCACTGCCACTTGTCGCTCCTCTCTTGTTGATGGGTCCGTGTCGCTCGAAAGTCGGGTGAGGATCCTGTGAAGGGTTGTTGGTGACAGGGCAAGGGCTTTGGGTGATTTGGCGTAGTTGCGTGCAATAAAGCTGTAGAGGTGGGCCATATCTTTGGGGGTGTACTCCTCAAGAGGGCGAGTGTTGTCGCCGTTCATGTCAGAGATGGACATATTCGAGAACGACGTGCTAGGCGTGAGGACCTCCAACAGGGTATTGATGATGAGCTGGCGACTCATCACTCTACCTGGGCCGTCCTGTCCGTTCCTGGTAACCTGAGAAAAGTCACGATTTGTCGAAGCAAGGTAGCTGTCCTCAAAGGCAAGGTCGATGACTTTAAGGAATTCCTCGCTGTCGTGCTTCAAAAACAGCTTCAGGTACGGGTAGGTCGGCTCTGCATCGTCGGCGTTGTCAGCATCCCGGGTAAGAATGAGTTGGCCTCCTACAGGCGGCCACATCACGCACCGTCCTGAAAAGATAAACGAGTAGAGAGAAACCTTGGCCGCCACCGCCTCTGCTTCCTTCAATTTTGTCCCGTCGATGTAGGACTTGCCGAGTAGACTGTCGGCAAGATATCCATACAACTTTTGCACAATTTCCTGATTCGAAAGTCGCTCCGGCTGTGCTGGTTTGTCGTCCGAGATCGCCCTAGAAAGAGAAGACTCCTCCTTGTAGGAACTTGGTTGGTCCTGCTCATCGCCACTCTCCTCAAGGGAGTCCGCTGACTGGCTCTCCTTCAGGATACTCTTGATTACGCGAAGCAACTCCACGACTGGACTGACATAGTCGCCGATACTCTTGTTCCAGACGTAGATCAGGCCGTTGTAGAGCTGGTGTTTTTGACAAAGGTCCACGATCTGGTCCATTTCGAGAACATGACATGGCGTGTGACATATGCAGAGTTCCAGGGCCTTGTACATCCCGCGGTCGCCGTAGCACTTGACAAAGGCCTGCATCACCTGCGGCGGCATCTCGGTGAGTCGATCCTGAAGAATGTACCCCTCCAGAGATTGAAGGAAGATTCCCCTGACAAGTGTGCTAGCTTCGGCATATCGCTCGTACACGTCCTCGAACAGAAATCCTTGGTCATCGATGGAAAGACATGTCTCGATAGCCTGGATGGCCAGATCGTGGAACAGAACAGTGCCGGCCCCAACTCCTCCAGCGGCCGCGTCCGCGTCAACATCCATCATCCGCTCCGGGTTGAATGTGTAGTTGAGGGATGCTGTCAAGAGCTCGTAGATCTTCTCTCCGACAACCTGTTTGCGTGTCGACTCGTCCTCCGGCAGTCCTACTACTGCTGCTTGAACCGATTTTCCTGTGTAGAATAATGTCGCCAGTGCAATTCCTTCCAAAAAGTCGCCAGACTTGACCAATGCCAAAATGCGGTCAGTCCAGTTGAGGATCGTTCCAACTTGGACTCGACGCACACCCTAACCCATATTAGAAAAGTACATGCTATAAGTAAGGATATTCAACAAGGGTGCGAAAGCAAACAAGCTCGACACAGTGCATGTGACTTACAAGGACAAAGAGTTTTCCTTTATGGACTCTCCAACTATTGTTGTAGCTCATGTCGCCTATTACTGGCTTGGAGTCAACCGAGGCGATAGCGGCAGGAGGGCGATGTACTTTGGCAACGTCTCTGAACCAGTCGTGATAGACAATCTGCAACGAGCGTCCACTGCACCTCTCTGTCTCGCACATGAGCTTGGGGTCAAAGACAATGATGTCTTCCGTGTTGGTCAAAAGCAGTAGGATCTAATGAGTATGTGCTCTAATGTGTTAATACAGTTCCTATGGATTGACTTGAGTAATGATTTAATGTCACCTTGGAGTAAGAACGCATACCTGTGGTCGAACCCACTGAATTCCAACGATGCCTTCCCTACAAATCCAATCGCCAATCTTGACAAAGTCGAGCTTCGGGGTCTTCCCGTTCGCCTCTGGTGCCGACTTTCGGTCAGGGTTGAGGTGCACGGATCCCAGTTCCTGGCTCTGTCCAGTTGCTTTGAGAACCTGAAAAATGTACAAGTGTCGGTTCCACGAGAACGCAAGCATTGGGTTCGTCTCCACAACTTCACTATCTAGAAGCAGAAAAAAAGATATTGGCTGTGTTAGTACAGATTACGATTTCAAGACTTGGATCTGTCATGGTGGCTAAACATGTTTACCTTGTCCTTGTCCTCGCTGACTTTTCGCAGCTGGAAACCATGCAAGATTACCAGATATCACCGCCGTTGATTCGCCGTCCCTACTCTGAAGCTCCTTGGGTCTCACAAACTTGAAAAGTGTCTGAGGCTGCGGCTTTACGCACACGATCAGCAACTAAACAAGTAGAACACAGAAAACTGGTGAGTATAATGAAGACTTGTCAATCGAGAGGTTCAGGCTTTCTTTACAATCAATCCATATGGCTTGCCTTGAATGGCGTCAACAATGCAACAAGTCCGGCGCTGTCAGCAGGGTGAGGGATCTGTCCATACGGCAAAACACCCATTCCGAAAACCGTGCTCTGACGGGATGCCCCGATTGCTCCACGACCTTCGTAGCCTCGTACGAACTTTGGACTTGGGTATTTTCCAAGAAGGCGCGTCGTCTCCACAGCGTTGACCATCATGACTTTGTACAAGAGGTGGTGGAACGACATGCCCTGATATTGTAATAAATTAACAAAAATCGCGTTAGGCCAATGTGGTTACAAGAGCACAAAATCTCCAGATAAACGCAATTGTCCTGAATAGACAATGAGATGTTTACCTGGTCATCGGCGCTGACGACTTCGGCACGCTTGATTCCAATAAAACCAACATTCAAAACCGCAGATCCTCGGATATGTCCAAGCTTCCTTCCTGATAACGCAACATCCTTGGCAATGGGAGGAATGATCCTGGATGGGGCGTTGGGTTTGCTCACGTTCCAGACAATGACGCTTCCAAGAGAGTGTCCAGCTACCATGTACGTGTTATCGGAAGAGATGGCAATAGAACACACCGACCCGTGCTCCAGTGCATATTGCGGATTGCCAAAAATGCCCATAAGTGCCTGAGTGGTACTGTATACCAAGATGGATCCTCGACTGGTACCCACCGCGATGATATTAGAAACCGCGATGCATGTTCCCAATCCTGACGAGGCCTTGATATCGTCAGAGAAAAGCTGGTCTGAGAGTTTGAGCAATGGTGTCCATCTGAAGGTCTCCCAGGGCTCAGCGCCAGCGCCAGGACCTGGTGAATGAGAATCCGAGAGGTTGTTGATCCCTGATACTGAAAATGAGATCGACGACGTCCTTGAATGGCGTCCCGTGATTGCAGACGATGAAGCGACTGAGCCAGGTCCAGCGTGGGACAGTGGGTGAGGACGAAGGCGATGCATAGGCTCAACGGATCGAAACGACAGCCCTGACAGGGGCGAGCTAGGCAACGAAGTAACGCCAACGTGTCCGTACTGATGTCCAGACATAATAGAGGTCTGTGAGAGGGTATCTTCGCGATGAATATCCGACGCTGAATCCATCTCCGACGTGCCGCCGCCCCTGAGGTTCCCGAATCCCTGTAGTTCATGCTCATCGTCGTCTGACACCTCGTTCAAAATTGAATCCAGGTTCAGATAGTTAGCTATGAGGACGAGTAGAGGAGTGAATGAGGTTGGGTTAGGTGAGGGCTCACAGCCATTCAGCGCAGCACACCATGAATGTTGTGTTGGAGCTTACAGTTCCGGACAAACTCCTCGTAGAGAGAGGTCTCACGGACAATCCTGTCGAGAATTTCCTTGATCCGCTTTTGCCGTTGAGTCTCGCCAGAAATGACAATGCCGCCGTCCTTTTTGGATTGCTGAGGAGCGTCCGCCAGTGGTCCTCCTTGTAAATGCATGTGAAGCTCCTCCGATATTTTGTAGATGTCTGCAAGGACGGCCTTGATAGTGGTCTCTGGGGTATTTAGCAAGTCGAGTTCCGGGATCCGAAGTTCAAGGAACTGCTGCTCTAATGATGTAATTGACTGAAGACCATTGACTGTTACCCAATGAGAGAAAGTTAGACCTGGAGAACTCTTGGCACATAAATTCACAAGGAAATCACAACACATACTGTATGTTCTTACCAAGCCGCGTGTTGGAGCCTTTCAAGATGATGGGAGCATTGGATCTAGGCAGGGATATTCAACAAAGTAGCAAGGGTTAGGATTAGAGCCTGTATCATGAGATAGCCTTTTGCTTTCGACTGTTGGACCCCAACGCAACTTACGGTGCTTCTTTCCCGTTTTTATAAGTACCGTTTCCGCGCGCCTTGACGCGAGAAGTTTGGTTGATCATGTCCATTCTGGTTGCGTTGCTCAGCAATGTCTGGTTACGGTGATTGAAACGCGCGAGTCGCTGTTCGTGGCGTTGGATAATGCCTTGGTGATGTTGCTTGGTTTGAAAGGCGTCCTTGGGTGGGTCGCTTCGCCGGATGAATGAAAGGTTGGCGAGGTAGTTGGAGCCAAGGGTGGGGTGTTCAAGTGCAGAGTCTACGTCGAGGGATGATGACGAGTCGAGAATGGTCTTTAAACTGGACGGACTATCTAGAAACTGTATAGTGTTGCGGGGTTGATTATGACCGCGTCGAGCTGAGGATGACGCGACGCTGCTTGCACGCGTGAGAGTATTAACAGACGAAGAGGGGCTGGACGAAGCAGAGGATGGTGCTGAGAGGGAGAGGATAGAATGCGATCTGTCCTTGGTTGGACTTGTCGAAAGAAAGGATGGATTGAAGGAGGATGAACGGGCTAGGGATATGTCAATGGGTGGAGAGTCTAGTTTGTCTGAGCCGACAACGATGTTGACGGCAACGGGTTTGAGGAGACGGACGTCGGTCGAGTTTCTGGGCGTGCTGCTGTTGCTGCTCTTGGCGGTGTCGGAGAGAGTGCTTTGAGGTGTCCTGCTTCTGGAATGGGCTTGATCGACCTTGTTGAAACTGAAGCCGGGGTCCAAGTCCAGGTCGAGGTCAAGGTCGAGGTCGATGGGACGAGAAGAAGTTGTAGTGGTGGTGGTAGAAGAGTTCCTGCTGGAGAGGATCAGACCTTGGTAGCGTTCTTCGTCAGAGGAGTCTGGTTCGAGAATCTCTTTGAGCAGTGCTTCGTACTCGTCTTGGGTCGATGTCGGCGAATGCTTTGACCCGAGAGTGTTCATGGGAATCCTTTTAATTGGGTGTTAAAAAAGGGCCTTGGCACGTTTTACTGGGACATGGGAAACGGTGACAAGGTGTAAAAAGGAAGGGTTGCTGACTGACTGCACGGTTGATGATTGTTGGGGTAGGAGAGAGAGAAAGAGAGAAGGTGGTGATGAAGGTGGAAGAGAGAAGAGAGAGAGAGAGTGAGTGGAGAAAGATTAGATGGAGAAAGAGTCGACAACAGACGAAGGATGGGCGGGAAGAGAGAGGAAGCTGAAGGACAAGAGAGGTGAAAGAAAAAAAAAGATGTCGAAGGGTGTGCGTGAGACGGTGGTGTCGATTCCCCTTTGGACTGCCTTTTCGAGCATTCAAAAGGAGGAACGAACAAATGCCCCTCGCTTCCCGCGTGTGCGTCCTTCTACAACTCCAAGGGAAATGGCCCCACTTGCTCTACTTGTCCATGTACACATGCACATACGGTGGTCACTGTGGTTCGTCCTCCTCTTCCTCCAATGCATTCGTTCGAGGGACTGACTGAGTGAAATATCGCCAGCATTACTGCACTTGTGGGATGGAATGAAAGGCTTTCTTGTTGAGTCGACTTGCCACCAAATTATTATCACCTTGCAATTGATCATTGTACCTTTGGTTAATAGTTCTAGGACGCAAGTTTAAAGAGACACTTTGAAGATAGAAGCTCTGCTTCTATTCCTGAATATTAAATGTCAACTGCAAGCAAGCAAGTAGGTCGACAAAGAGAGAGATGAAAGTGAGTGAGCTGTTCAATTAAAGCCATTGCAACGTAGTCATTTGTTGTTTTATTTCAACCCCTGTGTGTATCCACTTGCATGCATCTCCCTCTCTCCCGCCCTTCGTCTCTTTGCAAGGGGGGAGTAAGGCAAACGATTCCCTCTTTTCAGACCCGTGACATTGGCGTTTGGCACTATGGCAGCAATGCACCTTGTGTGATGGATCCTCTCTCTACCTTCGTCGATGATGTGTTTTATGGCGTTTCTTCTTCTTATTCTTCTTCTTCCCTCGCTTCTTTCTTCGCTGGCTCTGTCCTTTATCTTTTATCTATCATAGTCTCATTCCCCGTGCGCACACCGTGTCCCGACCAGAGACAAATTTTTTGTCCGTCGACTTTCGAAACTTTGACCCGCCTTATATATCCTTCGAGTCCTGACTGCGTCCTTCATTCTCCTTCTCTTCACTCTTCATAAACTTACCCGCCTTTCCTTCTCTTTTCACACACTCCTTCCTCTTCTTCACTTCCTTCAACTCCTCCATACCCTTCCTCAACCCCACCAATCCCAACGATGTCAGCGGACGACTTTATCACTCACTACCAGCCTCCTTCCTTCTTTACCCTCTTCCCCGACGCTCTCGCCGTCGTTATCCGCCATCTCAAGTTCTCCAACGAAACCCTCGCTATCCTCGCTCTCGTCAACCATGAGGTAACACTCTCACGCTCACGCTCTTCGTCTCCCTTGTCGAAAAAACACACAGCAGCGTTGTTACTAACGTACTCCTCTCTCTTCATTCTACACTTCATCCCCTCAAAAAGTGCTATCTGACAGCAATGCCGGTACTATGGTCAACCCCCCGACTCGACAACAGCCTCGTCTACACACCCCTACAATGTATCCAATCGATCCTCACCTCCATGGAAATCCGCTCCCTTCGCCCGGAGACCCGCCTCATGATCCACTCCTTCGACCTCTCCCAGGTCCAAGAGACCCTCTATTGCACCCTACCCGACAACTGGCTCTTCATCATCCTCCAACACGCACCCATGCTCCAAAACCTCTGTCTCTCCGGCAAAACAACCACCTCCCCCTTTGTCCGAAGCCAAGCCTTCCGCAAGCTCGCCCAAACAAACTTGATCCACACAGAGCTTAAGCATCTCGACCTTAGCGACTGTACCGATATCCGAGAACCCGTCTTGAAATCTATGACGACTCATTTCCCTAATCTGGTCTCGCTGAACCTCTCCCGGACCTCAGGTGTAACCGACACTGCGCTGGCGTTGATTGTCGATCGCTGTCAGTACCTCGAAACCGTCAACATTGCTTACTGTCGCCAGGTGACCGATCTCGGTCTCTTCTCTGTGGCAAAGTTCTGTCGCCGCAACCTGCGCGTGCTCCACCTGACTGGAAACCTCAAGATGACCGATGCTTCTTTGCTGGCCGTTGCCAAACACTGTCCGCGCATCGAAAAGCTGTTCCTGGGCGAATGTTCTCGTATCACAGATTCGGCGCTCGAATGGATCGCCCGGTCATGCTCAAGTACGTCGCTCAAGGAACTGGAGCTACACCGTTGCGACAAGATCATGTTTGGCCTCCCACTCCTGGAGCTCCTGGCGAATAAGTGCAACGTCCTCGAACGGTTGACGCTCACCTACAAGCAGATCAACTCGAGACGAGACGATCTCAAGCTGGTCATGGAGGCCTTTCGTGATTTCCACCGTCTGCAGTCGATCGACATTTATGAGATGCCCGAGCATAGTCCGGCGTTGTTCTTCTGGGACTTGGCATTCCAGGCGAGTCGCGGCAAGCTGAAGGCGATCAATCTCTACAGGGGCAGTTTTATGACGGACTACATCCTTGGCAACTACGCGACTGCACCAGAGTATGGCCAGAATATTTCCGACCAGTCTGTGCGAAAGTTCAACGATATGCGCAACGGAGCCCACAAGGCTACCGTCAACCTTTTTGTCGACGACTTTTACTGATTCCTTGTCGATGTTACTAATTCCATGCCGCAATAATAAAATACATCATTCATACTTTGAACCAAGTAATGATGTGTTGTTGCTTTAATATTCTAATATGACAAATGTACTTCCCGCTCTTTATGGTTTCCGCTGGCCTGCCTCCTGATTTAAGCCGCCAGCCCTGAATAGTGTCCATACTGCAAATTTACTTCCGGTTACGGGCGTAGAACTCGTATGCCAAGGCATGCATCTGTGGTGGGAAGGGACTTGGGATCTCGGTCTTTCCGGGACGGGAGATGGGCGAGCGCAAGAAGCAGGTCGAGCAGGTGTTATAGTTGACCTCGAGGTAGTCGGGGACGAAGAGGAAGGGCTGGGAGAAGGGCTTGGGGACAAACTCCATGGGTGACTTTGTCACTGCTGCTCCAGCTTCTTCTTCACCCTCTTTTGGTGCAGTCTTCTTCAAAGTTGAGACGGATGTGGGGTCGACCTGAATGATATCTCCATCTGTGACACGGTGGGAGGGGTAGGGCATCTATTTTTGAGGAATTGGTTCAATGGAACGGAGTGCGTTAGAGCCTTGAAGTTATTCTCATTGTCCTGTGTTGTTTTCCGGTACTGATCGCTCCTGAATTGTCGCTTGTTCTGTTTCGAGAATGTATGTTCGTGTAGAAACACCGTGCCGTCTTCATTCTCATGCTACAATCTGTGAGGATAGATCGGCCATTCCACTCCTGACGTGTGTTCCTATCGTTCCCATTATCCAATTGCGACAGTTGATCGGCCTTTCATTGATCCGGCAAAGAAAGAAGAGACTTACAGGCTTGCCATTGACAGTAACCTTGCCGTGTCCAACGAGCTGACGGGCAGCATAGATGGAGGGGGCAAAGTTGCTCCTGAAGACAATGAAATCCAGACGCCTCTCCATCTCGGCAAAGGTCAACGAAAAGACTGGAGGATGAGGCTCGACACCTCCGACCTTGGTGTTGGCGGTAGGGAGGCGAGTCTTGAACATGGACTGCCACTGACGCTCTGTGATTTGGTCTCCGTGGTAGGAGCGGGTGTCCTTCTTGGAGGCCCATTTCTGTTGGTAGAGGGTCTTGTTGGCCACGTTGGGGACACGGGCACGCTGGGTGGTGTTGAAGAGGTTGTACTTGTTCCAGGACATGCGGAGCATCTGTCTACGGAGCGAGTAGACGGGGATTGTCGAATTGCGGACCATCTTTGTTATATATATTCCTGCTTTTGTCGCGTTGTTTGGTGTTGTATCCTGGACTTTGTTCCTTCGTCCTTGTAGTGAAGGTCGGGTTAAAAGAAGGCGAATGCGGGAAAGGCGTCGAAATGGGTCAACGAAAGGAGATCTCTCGAAGGTAAACTCAGGGCAGGAGGTTTGGTGGAGCGGGGGAAGGCAGCGAGACTTGCAATTGTGTAAACAACACCTCGCAGTCACACTTTATGGAATAGATGGGTTCTATGGCCATGTGCAATTAGATGGGGTCCAAATGACCCGGCATGCCTCAATTGAACGCCAGCAACCTCGCCCGAGCGAGAGCTCAAAAATAGAACACTCTCTGATAGTTGGCCCATGTTTCTCTTTTCTCCACCACTAGGGAATATGTGCCTGTGGTGTGAAATACACAGAAACCAATAATCAAACTATCAAAAATGTGTTTGGATGCCCCGTCCCAAATATGCATCCCGCCCGGTGCATCCTTCTTTCTTCTTTTTTTCTTTTGTGCTGGGCGCAAGAGAGAAGGAAGAAGAGGAGCAAGAAGAAGAGGCAAAGCCTCTTTCTTGACTTGACCATGACTAATGATAATGTACTCAGACATGGCTTCCCTTGTCAAGCCATCCGGATACGAGCAATTAAAACAGACGCCTCTTCGCACTTTTTATCTAGCTTTCACTTTTCTTCTTTCTCCACTTTCTCCTTTCTTTCTTCCTTCCTTTCTTCCTCTCCGCTACCTTTCTTCACTTACTTTCCTTCTCTCCCTATCAACCTCACCACCATCTCTCTCGTCGCATACCCCGCCAAACTGCGATGCACACAATACTCACCTTCACCTGTTAGATTCATTCCCATCCACACCAGCCCTTATCGTTACGTTTCTTTTCTTCACCCCCACTCACCTTGCATCGTTACTCTTTACTTCTCATTCCTATTCCTACATCTTGTCACACCAAACAGTGTATCGTCAAACCCTTTTTGTATTTTTACCACCCTCCATCACACTTTAACGACAGCCTCCACTAAGGACAATTTAAAGACAACACACAGATGCAGACGACAAGCCCATCGTCGTGGTTCTGCCGGAGCATTGCCATCACTCTCTTCACCCTCCTCACCCTCCTCCTCTCAACACCCCTTTCCAACTCTCACACCCCAGCCCTAGCTCAAGCAGTGCCGCCCGATTTCTCACCCACTCCCAGGAATCGTATCTTCTTCTGGAAAGTCACCTACTCCACCTTGGCCCCCGACGGCGTCACCCGCCCCGTCATCCTCGTCAACGAGAAATACCCCGGTCCGAAAATTGAGGTTAACCGAGGCGACTATGTCACAGTTATTGTAGAGAATGCTTTAGACGTCCCTACGTCTTTTCATTGGCATGGTATGACTATGCGGGGGGATCCTTGGTATGATGGCGTTCCGGGGATGAACCAGTGTCCTATCCCGGCCGGGACGAATTTCACCTATGCCTTTGGCACCGACGATGTCGTTGGAACGTAAGTCGCTTTTTTCGATGACTATTGTGTGGGATGTTAACTGTTATTTTTGGATTCCAGTCTCCTCGGTGCTAAGTGCTTGTCTTTTTAACTGACCATGAACGAGCGAAGGAAAGGAAAGCGAGAGGAAGAGTAATGTAATGGAGAACGAGAATGAGAAAGAAACGAGGCAGGGGAGAGAAGGAAAAGACTAGGAGGGAGCAAGTGCAACAAAAACAGGTGTTCTCACAGTGTGTTCGCACTTCAAAATGACTTTTTGAATAAATGCGATCCAGACTCCACCTATGGGCTAATACAGCTGTGAAATACGACTGAGAAAAGGCACTGATATTGAAATATCTCCTTCATTTCATATCAATAGACATTGGTGGCACGCCCACTTTGAGAACCAATACATCGACGGTTTAGTAGGCGCAATCATCATTCGGGATCCACCAGCGACGAACCCCTTCCTTCGTGCATACGACGAGGAACGCAATGTCATCCTGACAGACTGGTACCATCAGGCAACAGGACCTCTTCTCCAGACCTACTTGTCGCCGGCCAGCAAAGGCCATGAACCAGTACCCAACAGCGGTCTTATCAATGGCAAAGGAACCTTTGACTGCAAAAATGTCATCCCGGCCGACTTACCCTGTAATCAGACCACCGACCGAGCTGTCTTTCATGTCATTCCCAACCGGCGGTATCGTCTCCGGATCATCAATACTGCGTAAGTATCTATTTGATATCGATCCCCTACTATGAGTTGCCCTATTGTAGATCGCCACTAATCTGCACCACAAATTAATTAACCCATCGTTTTTTTTCTTGAAACATAGTGCGGCGGCATCGTTTCTGTTTTCGATTGATGGACATCAACTACTGGTCATTGAGGCGGACGGCACGGATTTGAACCCGTTCATGGTTGACAGCTTACCGATCAACACAGGACAGCGCTACTCGGTCATTGTGGTCACCAACCAGGACATTGCCAATTACTGGATGCGTGCCGAGATAGGCATGCATTGTTTGCCTCCTGGACAACATAATCTGGACCCGATTGTGTTGGGAGAGTTCCGGTATGCGGGCGCTGGCGTAGCAACACCCACCTCTGTCGGACGATGGGTACCGAAACCACCTGTCAAGGGTCAAGATCCTGAGGAGAACCCTGCGTTTTTGGCTGCCTGCCAGGATCTGGACCTGTTTGCGCTTCATCCCTTGAAAGCAGTACCCATTCTGGAACCCATAACCAACAACTACCACGTCAAGATGACGTTCAAAAAGAACCCTGAGGACGATATCGTTCGTGGCTACCTGAACGATATTACCTTTGACGGTGATGCATGGAACCCGACAATTGTGCAGAACCTGAACGAGGCTGCTACGTACACTGTTGGGGAACATGTGATGCGACTCGACCGACGAGATGCGGTCGTTCAGATTATCCTCGACAACTCTGAAGGAGGCGAGCACCCGTTCCACTTGCACGGACATACTTTCCAGGTCATTGCTCAAGGAGTAGGTTTCTATGAGGAGGGCAAGACACCCATCAACTCAATCAACCCACTCCGACGCGATACGGCGACGGTCCCCGAGAATGGGTTCACAGTGATCCGGTTCAAGGTCGATAACCCGGGAGTCTGGTCGCTGCATTGTCATATCGAGTGGCATGTCTCTACAGGGTTGGTGATGCAGTTCTTGGAGTTGCCGGACGAGTTGAGAGCGATGGGGATCCCAAAACATGTTGGCAAGCTCTGTGAGACCCCCGCTCCACGGGGGTTCAAGGCACATACTGGGTTCATGCCTGCCGCTGCCGCCGCTGCAAAGCCTGCCGTTGCTGCGTTTGTTAACGGCACTACTACTACTACTTTCAACCATTAGAGCAATGGGTGACTCTATATATATATTTTCATACCATCATCCATTTCATACCACATTCACACACACACCTTCATTCGTCGCTCCTTTAAAACTGTAGAAACACTAAAGGCCATTCCTTTAAAAATGATTATATATTGCAAAATGTACAAAAACGGAGTGGGGGGAATGAGGGGGGGGGGGGGGGGAGGAGGGGGAGAAAACGAAACACACTTAGGCGGAACGCTTCTTCTGGAGGTTCTCAGCAAGTCTATCCAAGAACTCGAACGTGTTCAAGTAATGCTCACGCTTCAAGCCCTTTCCATGAATAATCAAAGCCAAATCCTTGGTCATGTCACCGGCCTCGATGGTATCGATACAAACAGTCTCCAACTGAGTCGCAAACTGCTTCAACTCCTCGTTGTTATCGATCTTGGCACGGAACTCAAGTCCACGGGTCCAGGCAAAGATCGACGCAATGGGGTTGGTCGAAGTCTCACGGCCCTTCTGGTGCTCGCGGTAGTGACGGGTCACAGTTCCGTGGGCGGCCTCGGCCTCGCAGCACTCACCATCGGGGGTCAAGAGGACGGAGGTCATGAGACCCAAGGATCCATAACCCTGGGCGACAATGTCGGACTGGACATCACCGTCATAGTTCTTGCAGGCCCAGACGAAACCTCCGGAGGACTTGAGCATCTGAGCGACCATGTCGTCGATGAGACGGTGCTCGTACCAGATCTTCTTGGCGTCGAACTGCTCCTTGTAGTCACGCTCGAAGATCTCCTGGAAGATATCCTTGAAGCGGCCATCGTATTTCTTCAAGATCGTGTTCTTGGTCGACATGTAGAGGGGGTATGACTTCTCCAAAGCCACCTTGAAGCACGAGTGAGCGAATCCAATAATCGACTATTTGTTTCATGAAAGGTGTAAGGGAATGGTCAGAAGCTGTTGCTATCTTCTTCAAGTTTGTAAGGTGAGCAAAAGTCCATTCAGTAGAAAGAGAAAAAAAAGTACCTCGTCGTGGTTGTACATGCCCATGGCAACACCGGGGCCCTCAAAGTCGTAGACGACCAAGTTCTTCTTCTCGGAACCATCGGCGGGGGTGAAGACGAGCTCGAGGCGACCGGGTACATCGACAACCAAGTCGGTAGCCTTGTACTGATCACCGAAAGCGTGGCGACCCAAGACAATGGGCTCGGTCCATCCGGGGACCAATCTAGGGATGTTCTTGCACAGAATGGGCTCACGGAACACGGTGCCTCCCAAAATGTTACGGATTGTTCCCTATTGTCCATTGAAAGATTGAAAGGAGTCATAGTTAGTTATCGCCGTTAACCAACTGAAAACCATTATCGGGTACACCTGCCAATGTGTATGGCAATAAAAACAAGAGATCTTACGTTGGGGGACTTCCACATCTGCTTGAGCTTGAACTCCTCGACACGGGCCTCATCGGGAGTGATGGTGGCGCACTTGATGCCGACCTTGTACTTCTTGATGGCCTCGGCAGCATCGATGGTGACTGTTGATTGTTTAGAAAGTGGAAGTGACAGAACGGAAACCTTGTTGCGTTAGGACATTTGCCACGTTCTAACCATAGACGATCTTCCCCACAAACACACACTTCTTTTAGAACTCGAAAAGAATAATAAGTTTGGATATCATCCTGAAGCAAGAAAACTAGCTCGCTTGTTTGGCTTTTGACCCAAAAACTGTTCACATTGAGAGAAAAGAAGACGTGGTAGCAACAAACGTGATAGGATAGGTGTGTGACAAATGAAAGGCTGGCCGATCGATTCAGGTACAAAATGTGGTGCGAATTGAGGTCCGATCAATGACGCGATCCTCGGTGGGGGCAAACACAAAAAGCGAGCTCTCAGTTTTTATCTCTCTCCCTCTCTCTCTCTCTCTCTCTCTCTCTCTCTCTCTCTCTCTCTCTCTCTCTCTCTCTCTCTCTTCCCTTGGGTCCATTTTTTTTGAATGGTGCCACTTAACAGCCAGTGCCATTTTTTTCTTTTTTCTTTTTTATGTTTGACATGTGCGACATTCAGCAAAAACGCTGATCCGTGGGACGAATGACCCGCAATTTGCGGGTTATTGACTGAAGATTTCGCGGGGAAGTTGATAGAAAGAGGGGGAAACAAATTGAGCTCCTCCGCAACGTGTCGCCATTCGCCATTCACCATGCCACCAAATAATTATCATAAGATCATGAGGGAACGGATGTATGGAGCCAATTGGATGGGGGAGGGGACAGGAGCCAGGTTGGTGGGATTGATTATAAAGGGGGTAACGCTTACCCTGGTCGTTGGTCTCGTCACGGTACTCCATGCCGAGGTCGAAGTACTTGATGTCAAGGTCGACATAGGGGAGAATCAACTAACAGATAGATAAAAAAAAAAGTGGAATAGATGGTGAGTACGTTTGCATGCATAGATCCGCTTTTTTCTTATCTCGTCCTTATTATCTCACAGCACAACCCCACTATCATTGTCACCAACCCACACGCAATTGCTCTCAATCCTGCAGTCGCTTTTTGGTGGCACACGGCCACGGAATATGCGAGAAGCCGAAAGTAGAAGAACATCAAAAAAAATCTCAAACAGCCGTAACGACACTAAGGAGGCAACTTTCCCATGCACACACAAGCAATCCTCAGACGAGCGAACATAACGAGGGCCATGGTCTGAACAAAGGTACAAAAAAGGACCATTGTTCCCATGACTGTATGTTTCGCTTCCTCTTCCCTCTCTTTGCACCCACTTCCTCGTTCCTGACATATATTCCAGAAGTAAGATCCGCTGTCTAATAAGAAAAAGTAGACAATTGTGATCGGAGCAGCAAAAGATCCCAGGCAGCCGTGACTTGCCAAAAAATGACGCCTCTTTCGTTTCTTACCTTCTCGCGAATGCCGTCCCAGATGATGCGGGTCATTTCATCGCCCTATAAAAAACACGAATGAAAGAGATGCAGAGACATGAGAACAAGGGTTAGCTTTCTTGGCCTCTTGTTTCTTTCGCTCACACAATCTGATAGGAGCAAATGCCGTGAGAATTGTATCGTTACCTGCATCTCGACGACAGTTCCTCCTGAAAACGTATTTCCATATCAAAGGTGATGTGCAAGGCGAGAAGAGTAAAAAAAAAGAGTGAGTTGACTGTTGTGCAGCATGGAGTAGTGTTTCCAAGATGATGACAAGAGACGAAAGGAAAAAGAACAAACGAGTTGCGCTGAGGAACGTAGAGGATGAGGAACGTACCGTTGATCTTGGCGGGAGACATTATGGATAAGTTAGAGTGGGTGGAGGTGGGTGGTGGGAAAAGTGTGAGAGTAGAGGGGGGGAGTGGATGAAATGAGTTGAAGAACGAAAGTAAAAGCAAGAAAGAGAGAGAAGAGAGTCTGTGGGGGCGGCGGTCAGGAGCTCATTATATATCATTGATTTGGCCCTTTTTTTTTTTGTTCTCTTCTTCTCCCTTTGCCATCTCACCCTGGCCAATCCCCTCAATTGAACACTTTGGCACGTTCACTTTCCATGGTGTGAAATATCCTTTAAAAAAAAGAGTCCGGAGAACGGAAACCCATTCTTTTGAACGTTCATTGTGGGACAGGCAGAGGACTTGGGACATGTACTCTTCAAGTATCCATCCCGCTCCCTCGCTCATTTTTTATTATCTGATCGATTGATTCGTTGCCATTCAGTCAGCCAATGTTTTTCTATCCCTCTCCTTCAGTCCAAAAGTCGGGGTATGCTTTGGAAATGAGAGCTTGCACTCACCCTGGTTTCTGAAAGTGTTTTATTCCTTCCCTCTTCTTCTTTTCAAGAGTGGGCAGTGTGAATGTGAGCTGATATGCTGAAGCGATGGGCACAAATGGCAACTTGTCCTACACAATTTTCCCGTGAATATGTTGCATATCCTTCCTGGCGCCAGAAATGGTATCCAATATCTATTCCTGCCCAATCCCATCCCTACCCGGAAACACCCTTCCACTTCTACTACCCCTGTGTTCGGGGTTTACATCCTGCCCTAATGCTCCAGCTCAACATCCCTCTATCCCAGCCTCCAGCTAATAAAAAACGAACGATACGTTGCGTGCGTGTCTTGTCTCCAATTCCCCAGTTCCAATCCGCAGTCATGAAAGGTGGTGTCAATGACCACGAAGGGGATGGTCTTATGTTTTGCCGTTGGACAGATATACGATAACCATTGCTTCCCCTTCTCCCTTTCCCAATCACGTTGATATGCCTTTGTTGTCATTGAAAAATGCTTCGGTCACTCACTTCCCCACGCTACATTTCCACACACGACCGTGCAAACATCGCCTTTTTTTTCCTCGTTGTGTGCAATTGCTCTCTTGAATCTCCTAAGCGGCAGAATCAAGTACAACGCGGAAAGGAAGCATGAAAGAGGAGGAAAGATGTGAAAGGAAATGAGAAACCGTGCGTCGAGTGTGGGAAAATTGTTTAGTTTCCCCCACGCATATTTTTCTTCCTTGCCTTCTTTCTGTTTGGCGTCTCTGTGTCTCGGCGAATCTGTTCCTGAGAAGCTCGTTCACGCCCACTTTCATTCAGTCGTCCATCGCTTAAAAGGATGCGCTCGCTCTTGTCAATTGCTTCAATGACATCCTTTCAGAGCTCTCCACCCTTGTACCTCTCTGCCCGCGGATCAATCAGAACAAGATGTTGTTGATGTGTTTATGTGTCCATTGTGGCGCCTGAGTCGAAGCGTATCCTTTCCCTCACTCAACCAAATAAGTGAACTCGGTAACCTAAATAAACAACTATAACCACTTCTTGCCGTCTTCTCTTATATCTTCCTTTCCTTTAGCATGGACACAACGATAAAAGTATCATCCTTAATAACACCAAACGTAACTTGAACAAACAAAAAAAAGGAGAAAAAGTCTGGGGAAGGTGGCTGCGGATTAAAGTTCAGGTGAACAAGTTCCATCGGCCCTTTTGACCGTTTGTTTTCTGTATTGGCCAATGGCATCCCATTCCCGTGGCAGAAGATCTCATTTCGCCATCTCTGCTCTCGCTGGCACAAATATACCACTGTACGTACTGTGCATTCGATCATTCCTTGAAGGGGGAGGGACTTGAGCGTGGGGAAAGACTGTGGGCAGGGTGAACTTTTTTTTCTCCTCCCCCCTCCTTCTCCTTCTTCTCCTTCTCCTTGTCCACATAAAACGTGGTGCTTACGGAGGGAAGGGAGGAAGGTGATGAGAACGTTACTCATGTGCAGACACACAGACAAAAAAGTTGTGTTTTTATCTTTCCTTCATGAGAACCAATTCCTAACCGTCGCTGCTTCCAATTCGATCTTTCTCACACCCTCCCCCCAAAACCGTGCACAAGTTCCCGATCCCTACGGTGTACACAGGCCTGGACATCTTACTTCTACCCCCCCCTACACAATTAAAGATGGCAGGCCTCCCTCCTCATTCTGAATAGACTGCTCAGATGGAACCTGCCAAGTTCGTCATGGCCCACTCGCACTCAATGGGCTTAGTTCGGGATTTGAACCTTTGCCGACCTGCAATGTTTGCTGAGAAATCGCATCAAGTACTTTACCCCACACTTTTGCTCGCTATCGAATCTACCTCCCTTTCCTCCTTATGTACAAAACGGCGTCCGTTTGTCTTTTTGCTTTTCCGGCTCCATCGCACTGGACACCCACCCTTGTCTCAGCTACTCACCCAACCTCAGTTTTTGGTCGCGTTGAACAAAAAATCGCTAGTTTATTTAGGCTTACCGGCCTCGTTCGTATCATGAGGTGGTTAATGCGAGATGCCAACCTCCTTCTTGATCTCCTCGACAATTGTACGGTACTCTGCCATCGCACCAACACCTACAACATGCATACAAGATATACACAGTCAATACACAAGGCGTCGCTCTTCCGTTGGTGGCAAACATTGAATACCAAGACTTACCGAGATCGCCACAAGCGAGCAGTTTGCTGATAGGCGGGATAACACGGTAGTGTAGAACATCTGTCAAGGTGGAGAGGTGAATTGCTGTAAACTTGTGGTTCCACATATTGGTGTTCATTGCTGGACACACAATTACCGACCGACTCTCATCCCAAGCGCGCAAGATACATGTCTATTTGTCCATGTAAATACAAGTCAGTCTCGCTCTTCCTTTCGTTTCTGCTCTTCATACCTTCGGGAGGCCATGTACAATACTTACGATCAGATTGTCGCAGAGACCTTGTGCCAGCTTAGCCAGTGTGTTTGCATCCAACGGACAAATGATAAACATGTCTGCCCAGTTGCGTAGCTATGTAGGAAAAGTGAAAGTGATTTGTAAGCAGTCAACCCAGTGCGCATGGATGAACAAGTTTCACTCGCAAGGCGTGAAGATAGCAAGTCGGTTGCCCTCACATCGATGTGCAAGACTGGATCTAACATCTTGTTCCATGCCTATGCGAACAACGAGGAAGAGACGTCAGATATCATATCAGTATAGCTCAAAGGAACACACCCAAGGGACGGAACACAACAGCTCAAGGACCTTACGCTCCACTCGTCTTTGTCAGTCAGCACCTCGGCGAGGACATCCTTGGGGTCAAAGAAATGAAGCGCAGCGGTGGTGGCAACAACCTTGATCTCGACGAGATGCCCTACTTCCTAAGAAAGGAAAGAGACACATCCAGAGACATGAAATGCAGTGTTCCATGGTGAGTTCGCCCTGTGCTAAATTGCCGGTCATTGCTTGATGGCATCAAGAATAAAAAGGCCGAGACCAAGTCCATAGACAAGTCGTACCTCGACCAATGTCTTGACAATAAGCGGGATTTTCACGCTGGCCACACTTCCTGTGGCGCCGATAAGAATCTTCTTCTTGGCGTGGAGGACAGTATCTTTTGAATAGTCCACGAGTGGAGTTATAAGATGGTCTGGGATACGTCGAAGAGGCATGTGAGGAATGGAAAAGGAGCAATGCCGAGAGGGAAGAAGTGGAATGTGCTACATCTTGCGAAGCGCGGGTTTCACCAAGAAATGTGACTGCATACTTGGTTCAAACGCGCTTTTTTTTTGCGAGTGTTTTTCCAGAAGCGTGATCACAACAGGCTTCATTTTTTTACCTCTCCTTCGCTCCTTCGTCACCACTCCTTGCCATCACCAGGAGACATCCGTTCGACTTGACACTTCACAAACACGCCTCATCGACAGCACAAACAGTCATCGACCTCTCTATCCTACCCGAATCGTGCGACATTTCAAACCAAACAAAGGATTCCGGTTCGCAACAATAGAATTCACACCTGTCTAACTTTACTCAAACGCACCCTTCAGGATGGATTTGAGAAACTATTTTTCCGCCAAACCAAAGCCAAAGGCTGCAAGCACGCCAGCAGCCGAACCGGTATGTACACGAGCCAAAAAAAAAAAAAAAAGAAGTAATCGAGCCTCCCACCATGAACCCACGTCTTTAAAAACATTGTGCACGTCCACTCACCACTCTTTAATTCCTGCCTTTGTGTTGTCCCATTTTGCCACCAAATTTTCTTGGCGACTCCCTCCTTCATGCAATATACGTTACAGGAGCCAGAGAAAAAGCGCCTATCCACGCGCAAAAAGACGATTATTCATGGTAAGCACGCGGTGTTTCGCTCATTGAGTACCGCTTTGCTGCGTTCATGGTGATATCATTACAGCAATGAATGTAACATATTTTTGTGTTGGCCCTTTTCATACCTAGATTCGGACGAAGACGACGAACAGGATGAAGTCATGCTAGTGTATGTGAGCACAGCAGAGGAGAATGGGCGGTAATATCGCCTCTCAGCGGAACAGGATAAAGACGACAGGCTAACGACGAACACACCTCCTACTGTTCACTGCAATAGTAAATCGAAGCATTTTACCGCCGCCACACCCTCAAAGCCAGCACCAGCAAAGTAACGATTAATCGGATCAGTTTTAATATGGAGGCGCACAATGGCAAAGGGATCAATACCTAACGATTACGTTGTTTACCATCGGCTTGATAGAAAGGAGGTCGTGGAGGAACTAGTGGATCCAAAAGCGTTTTTTGCTTCCTCTAAAGTTAAAAAGGCCCAACCAGCAACAACCACGACATCAACCACACGATCAGCCTCAACACCATCACCATCTAAACCCGTCGAGAAGCAGGCCAAAAAGGAATCAGTCGAGGAACCCAAGACACCCGTCGAACCGGCCAAGCCTCAACCTCCTGCAAAGCAGACAAAAAAGGCGAATGACGACGACTACTTTTCCGATGATAATGATGTTGAAGTGCTCCCTCAGCCAAAAACGAGGACAGCGCCACCAGCAAGGATCAAAGTCGAGAGACTTGCATCCCCTCCTCCGTCAAACAAGAGAGCCGCGGCTGCTCCATCGTCATCAAAGAAGCGCAAGGGTCCCGCTAACGATGATTACGAGGACGAGGACAATGACGATGAGGTCGTCTCAAAGCCGACGAAAAGACAGAAATCAACTCCCAAGAAGCCAAAGGATGACGACGCCATGGATGTTGACGAGTCTGAAGAAAAGCCCAAAGCCAAGTCCAAGTAAGTCTGATTAATTTGATATCCAATTTATGTTGTGAATCTTTGACTGTGAGATCAGACTTCTAACAAAACGAGCAAAAAAATAATTGCAAATCATAGCTTCTGGGCACACAAGAACAAAACTGGACCCTCTGCACTCGGATCCAAGGAGATTCCCAAGGGCGGGGACAATTGCCTAGTGGTAAGCCAATTTTATGCTCGACCTCATGCACACAGTACTTGGTCCCCAATTGCTAAAGCCTTCTCAATTATGATAAACAGGGCTTGACATTTGTCTTTACAGGAGAGCTGAGCTCGATTACTCGCGAGGATGCCGCAGATCTTGTCAAGAGGTATTCAGGAAGAGTGACTGGCTCACCAAGCGGGAAGACCTCGTACGTGGTTGTTGGAGACGACGCAGGACAGTCCAAGCTGGATAAGGTCAGGAAGTTGAAGATCAAGACTTTAGACGAAGACGAGTTCCTGGATTTGATCCGCACTTCTCCTGCCAGAACTGAGGATGGCGACATTGTCAAGTCAAAGCCCAAGGCCGCGGCAACCACTGCCTCTACCGGCAGCAGCAGTTCGACCAAGGTGAAGGCTGAACTTGCTGAGACAAAGTCCTCGTCGTCTTCCTCCAAGGCTGCAACCAGTGAACCCTCGACTGTCAAATCTGTCAAATCTGAATCGAAGGCTCCTGTCATCGATAACAACAAGTAAGCCATGACTCTATGCGAAGAGTTTGCTTATAACGCGTTGCGGATCAGTGCCAATGGGATCTTTCTCTGACCGATAACCATTTACTGGGAAAATAGGCCGGCAGAAACAGAGCTTTGGACTTCAAAGTATCGGCCGAAGCAGATCAAGGACCTTTGCGGTAACAACGCTGGAGTTCAAAAACTTGTGAGATGGCTCGAGAACTGGTGAGTCTCGACACACTGCTTACCGTCAACTTGACCATTGCTTGTTATGGATGGCGTAAGGATGAGTAGCTAAAAGTGAAAATTATGTCTGCTGTTAGGGATGATAACTACAAATTGGACTTCAAGAAGGATAATGCGGACAAGTCCGGAACCTTCCGTGCAGTATTGATTTCAGGTCCTCCTGGTGTTGGAAAGACATCTGCTGCCCATTTGGTTGGAGATTCGCTGGGATACAATATTGTGGAGTTCAACGCCAGTGATACTCGCAGCAAGAAGTCGCTCGATGTAAGTTTTTGGAATCTGTTGTTAACTTCTTCGTTCACAGTTAAATTCGACACGCACACACACTTGTCTAACCTTCAATTCTCGTCACTTTCGACGACGTGTTAATTAGGCCGACGTACGTGATCTCTTGGATAACCAATCACTTGGCGGCTACTTCTTGAGCGGAAACAATTCTCCAGGCAAAGGAGTAAGTTGCGTTTACTCATGGCGAACAATGGAGGATTACATCTGTAAAGTCTGCTCTCAGCTTCTAATATACACACCTTGTCAATTTTAGAAAGAAGTCGATCATAAGGCACCATCGATGGCCAAGAAGCAGCTCATCATCATGGACGAAGTCGATGGAATGGCCGGAGGCGATCGCGGTGGTGTGGCCCAGATGATTGCTTTCATCAAGAAGACTCAGGTAAGTTCAAGCATCTCTACTGCACGTTCGCCAAGTATTTACGTGGAACTATGTGAGCTATGTGTTAAGGCTTTGCATCTCACGTCGAATAGGTTCCGATCATCTGTATCTGCAATGACCGCCAATCGCCCAAGGTGCGCTCGCTCGTCAACTCGTGCTTCGATATGCGATTCCAGCGGCCACAAGTTAACCAGGTCCGCTCGCGCTTGCTGAGCATTCTTCACAGAGAAGGTCGACAGATTCCTGCCAATGTTCTGGATAAGTTGGTCAGCGGCTCCCAATCGGATATCAGACAGGTTTTGAACATGCTCTCGACCTGGAGTTTGACAAAACAAACCATGGATTACGATGAGGGTACTGCATTGTCAAAGGTGTCCGAAAAATACGTCGCCCTTAACCCCTTCCAGATCGCTGAGCAATTGTTGGTCAACACCAACTATCGCGCTCTGAGCTTTGCAGACAAGTTCGACACCTACTTCAACGACTATCAGCTGGCGCCTCTGATGATCCAGGAAAACTATGTCCGTATGAACCCTACTGAATCCGGTGGCTCGCCAGACAGTCTCGGAACTATGGAGCTGATGAGCAAAGCTGCCGATTCTCTTTCAGATGCCGATCTGGTGGACAGTATGATTCACGGGTAAGTTTGGCTTGTTGTTCAGCTGCAGCGAACAATGCAAACGCGTTTAATTGCTTTCTGACCATAACTTTGAAACTCTGGTCATTGTCATTCAATAGGAGCGCACAGCATTGGTCTCTCATGACCACACACGCTGCCTTTTCGTGTGTCCGCCCTGCATTCTTTGTGCACGGCAACATGCGTCCTGGTTCAGGCGGTAACTATGGACCCATGATGCAGTTCCCAAGGTTAGTATCAGTGTGTTAACAGTTTGAGCACCGATTAACGGTCGATAATGCACATTGACTAACCCCTACTGTTGGTGTCTCTGTGTTGATCAATAGCTACCTTGGACAATACTCAAAGTCAGCTAAGTACAGTCGTTTGGTCAAAGAGGTTCAGATCAGGATGCGCCTCAAGATTTCTGGCGACAAGAACGAGGTTCGACAGAATTACATTCCTGCGTTGTTCCCAGCTTTGACACGACCATTGATCGACGAGGGTGTGGATGCCGTTCCGGGACTCATTGAGTTCATGGACGAATATTATCTAAGCAAGGAGGACTGGGACACTATTCTCGAGCTGGGTATTGGCCGAAACGATGCCAAGGCTGTATTGGATAAGATCCCTACTCAAGTCAAGACGGCGTTTACGCGCAAATACAACTCAACATCCCATCCCCAGCCTTACCTCAAGGCTACGGTGGTGACCAAGGGACGAGGATCGGCTGGTGGTGGAGGTGGAAGCGAGGAGTCGCCGGACAATTTGGATGTCGTTGAGGCCGATGTTGAGGTGCCGGAAGAGGTGGATCAAGCTGCCGAGGATGCAGAGGAGGAGAGCGTAGAGAAGGATAGGAACATCAAGCAGAAGAAGGTTAAAGGGGCAGCTGCCAAGGGCAAGGCAACGGCCAAGAGCAGTTCTGCATCCAAGGGCAAGGCCACCACGTCGGCTCGCAGTCGCAAGTGAACGTGCTCATCTGTTCAAATCTACACAGCATCTCCGCATTAAAGAAAAAAAAAATTCGATCTCGCATGCCCCTTAACCAATGAATATTGGTTTACTGTTCGAAAAGTTGCCACGCTCATCCATTCACCCTTTCGACCTCCATCCCACTCCTCGACTACCACAACCACCGTCGCTACAACCAACACTCGCATTCTTACCGTTTGAGGAAGCAGACTTCGCAACACAAGAACTACCATCGGGAGGACGACTTTTTTTGTTCACTTTTTCTCAAACGATAACCTCACCCTCAGCCTCCGCAAAGAAAATCTCTCCCATCACCTGTTTACGCAAGCAAGGGAAGAAAACACGAGCACAGCCTACAACACAACCGCGCGAGTACGACAGTAACAAGAACAGGAGCACAGGATGAACATCAACGGACTGTTCGCTCACAGCCTGACGGACCTGATTCGCGGCATCCGTCAGAACAAAAAGAATGAGCAGGGCTACATTGCCAAGGAAATTGCAGACATTCGTCTGGAGCTCCGTCGCAACGACCCAGACCTCAAAGCACAGGCGATTGCCAAACTGACTTATGTAAGCCAGCATAAAATATACACACGCACACAAACTTGTCAGTGGCATTCGGGAACCACTGTGTAGGACAGCGAACTGTCAATGTATAAGGAACACTCCACCAGAGTACTCATTGACAACCATCTGTACCCTCTTTCGCTATTACATAGCTTCAAATGATGGGCTATGATATGTCATGGGCTTCTTTCCATGTCGTCGAGGTCATGTCGTCTCCAAAGTTCCTCTACAAAGGAATCGGATATCTGGGCGCCGTTCAATCATTCAACCAGGAGACCGATGTGCTCATGCTGACTACCAATCTCATCAAGAAGGTATTACGGTTTAATCGCGAAGCGGAGTACCGATATTCGACTGACAATATTCACATACACACAGCACAAAAGGAGTCGTCTCACTCACACCACAGGGTTGACAATATTTCATGATAAAACGTGCACTCTAGGATCTTGCGTCTTCCAATGCAAGCGAAATCGGAATCGCCATCAACGGATTGTCACATATCCTCACGCCGGACCTTGCACGCGACCTCTGCGCGGACCTTGTTGCCATGCTGAACCACTCGCGACCCATTGTTCGCAAGAAGGTCCTCTTGGTCCTTTACAAGGTCTTCCTCAAGTACCCTGAGGGTCTTCGTCTCTCGTTTTCACGGATGAAGGACCGCCTGGAGGATCCTGACCCTTGTAAGTCGTTGCTCTCTTTGAGGCTTCTGTTTGCCTTTGTGATCATTGCCTTGCCTCGTCTGAAATGGATATGCTGCTGACATTCGTACCTGTTTGTCTTTGAATAGCTGTTGTTTCTGCTGCCGTGAACGTCATTTGCGAGTTGGCTCGGAGGAACCCCAAAAACTATCTTTCCCTTGCGCCTCAGCTCTTCAAACTTTTGACAACCTCGTCCAATAACTGGATGCTTATCAAGATCATCAAGTTGGTATGTTCGCGGCACCCAATTGCTATGAAACTCATGTGGTTCACCAAGATTTCACAGCATCAGCGCTAACATACCAAGTCGTCTTTTTCAGTTTGCGGCCTTGACGCCTTATGAGCCTAGGTTGACAAAGAAGCTGCTCCCACCCATCACGACTCTTATTCAAACAACACCTGCCATGTCGCTCTTGTACGAGTGTATCCACACTGTCATTGCAGGAGGAATGTTGGCCACAACAGGATCAGGAAGCAATGCCGAAAGCGCCAACATGCTCGCCGCAACCTGTGTCACCAAGCTCCGTACCTTCCTGGAGGACCCTGACCAGAACTGTATGTGGTTTGCATTCTCTTTTGTTGCCGCCGCAGTTGTTTAATTTATGCGAAATTATTTACCCACAACTTTCTTTCGCGTTAATAGTGAAGTATATTGGATTGTTGGCATTGACCAAGATTCTGCCAACACACCCTCACCTCGTGGCGGAGCACAAGGACATTATTCTCAAGTGTATCGACGATCCCGATATTTCGATCCGCATGAGGACTTTGGATCTCATTGTGGGAATGGCTAACAAGAAGAATTTGACTGAGATTGTGAAGCGTCTGATCTCACACTTGCTGCCCATCAACGAAAACGAGGTTACTACTTCCTCGTCACTCAACAACGGCGCCGCTACGGCCGCTCTGATGGACCCCGCCTACCGTGCCGACATTATTCGCAAAATCATCTTCATCTGCTCTCAAAACTCCTATGCCAACATTACCAACTTTGAATGGTACCTTGCCGTTCTTTCCGACTTGACAAACATTGCTGGAGTGAACGTCGGAGAGTCGCTCATGCAGCAGTTCATGGATGTCGGTGTCCGTGTCAAGAGTGCTCGATCCTACACAGTTCAACTGATGGTAAGCCAACTCGCTCATATTATGGCATTATTTATGTTGTTTGCAGACATTTCGAAATGTCGAGTTGACAGAAAGCCACTTGATGATATTGAATGTAGATGCGCCTGTTGGCGGACACGAAGCTGACAGAGCCAAGTCGTCCTGAGGACTCCAACTCAATGGTTCTCCTCGCTGCTGCATGGTTGACCGGAGAGTACTGCGCATTGCTTGAGACTCCCGAGACTGCCTTGGAGCTCTTGGCACAAAAATCGACCGCGAAGCTGGACCCTGCCATTCAGGCGACTTACTTGCAGACCATGCTCAAGATCTTTGCATACTGGATGAACAGTCTGCAATACTCATGGAACGAGGAGGCGAGACAGTCTCTTGTCGAGATGCTCGATCTCCTTCGCGAGGGCATCAAGGACATGTTCAGTCGCAGCCCTGATCTGGAAGTTCAGGAGAGAGCATCCAATATCTCTGTCATTCTGGATATTATCGCAGAGCATGTCCCCAGAACCCCACTCAAGATTGCCAACTCGATCTCGTTTGCACCTACCATGCCGAAGCCCCCAGCTGTTCTCGGATCCCTTTACCCTCTCTTTTTCAACCAGGAGCTTAACCCAGTTGCACCCAAGGCCCAGAAGAAGGTTCCCGTCCCCGAGGGTCTGGATTTGGAGTCGTGGATCCATGAACCCGTGCCCGAGCAGGAGCCCGAGTCGTCGGACGATGATGACTTCTTGAACGAGCGCCCATCTCGCTGGGGCGAGGAGGCAGTATCTGGAAAATCAAAGAAGAAGGGCAAGAAGGGCCGCGACCAGGAGGATACCAAGGAGAGCGCCGAAGCCAAAGCTAAGCGCAAGTCCGAAAGACGCGAGCGTCAGAAGCACGATCCTTACTACATTGGAGGAGGAGGAGGAGACGACTCTCCCAAGAGCCGGAAGAAGAGCCAGGACGATCTGGATGTTGACTCGATCCCAATTGTTCAGTTGAGCATGGATGGTTTCGCCAAGCCCATTGTGATGAGCAAGAAGGACAAGTCTTCAAAGAAGAAGTCCAAGAGACGCGAGCGGTCTCGGTCGCCGCCCGTCATCCCCGTCGAGTTTGCGGTCGAAGAGATGCCTGAGGATGCCACCTTGTCGGCCAGTGAGGACGAGAGCAGCAAGAAGGCCCAGGGCCGTGGTGGAGTCAGTGGGTCGAACGGCCGAGGAATTTTGGATCAGGACAACTCTGCCCTTCACGATGTTGATCTGTCTGTCCCCGTTGGAGAGGATGAGCACCTTCCTCGCGCCAAGCCTTACATGAAGCCAGAGGAGGTTCGTCAGTATGAGGATGAGCTTGCTCAGCGCCGTCGTGTCGAAGCCTTGCAGGCCAAGAAGGAGTCCAAGAAGTCGAAGAAGACCAAGAAGGAGTCGACTGGTGAGGGTGAGGAGGAAAAGAAGAAGAAGAAGAGCTCCAAGAAGTCAAAGACCAAGGAGGAGCCACTGATTACTCTTGAGCCCCCTGTGGTTTCAAAGTCTCCTACTCCTGAGAGACCTCGCTCCGTTGAGCCACCAGCCCCTGTGGAGGCCGCTGCTGTTCCCGAGGAGGCCAAGTCCAAGAAGTCTAGCAAGTCTAGCTCCAAGACCAAGAAGAGCTCCGCCATCAAGAGCAGCACGACTTCCAAGAAGACCCCCAAGGTCCCTGTCATTGTTGCTTTCCCTGAGCGATCCAACATCGAGCTTGCTCTCGACGACAACATTGCCCTTGTAAGTTCGTCTTTTTGTTTGCAGTATATTTTATTGCTTCTCTTTTTCATCGAGATTCTAACGGAAGATATTGTTAATCTATTTATTGTTGCAGACGTATGATATTGCGCTTGCTCAGGTCAGCTTGGATGCACCCACGGCGCCTGGTTCTGAGCCCGAGAGTGAGCCAACTGTGTCGATCCAGTTCAAGGTGCATAATCGAAACCTAACGGAGTCTATTTCATCGATCCGTGCAACCTTGGCGGATTCGTTTGATGTTCGTTTGGGCGGCGCTCAGGCCGGCGAAGATAGCGTGAGACTTTCGACATCGTCGATTGAACCCCAGAGCTCTGCCAGTATGACGATGGATCTGTTGATTCTGGGTCGTGTCCGGTATGAACTCCGGGTGATGGGCACGCTGTTCTATGAGGCCAATGGCCACGAAGAGTCGATCGAGTACAACTTTGCGGTGCCTCCTTCAAGCTTTATGCTGGCGATCCCCCGGTTGACTGGAGCAGATTTTTCCAAGATCTTGACGGAGCAGCTCGAGGCGTTTTCGGCAACAGGATCGGCGACGGTGACGTTGTCATCGGGTACGACGGGACAGGACGAGGTGTTTTGGGACGCGGTGGAGAAGATAACGAAGGAGGTGACACATACCCATGTGGTGGAGGTTGTTGATGGTGCGGCCAGTTTCTTTGGTCAGAGCTGGCAGGGATACCAGGTTGCGGGCCTGATCAAGGTGAACAAGGGAACGGACACGGACGGAAGCGGATCGAAGACGATCGAGGTTGAGATGAAATGTACGGACCAGACGTTTGTTGACGGGCTTGCGAAGGAGATCCTTGACGTGGAAGTGTACTAGTTAGTTTCCTGTTGATAAACCATTAAAAAAGAAGCAAGAAAGAAAGGAGGGGGATAAAGAAGAGGCTAGTGAGGGCATGGACCTGAGGGGAAAGGGTGATAGATGACCATTGCATGCATGCATATGCGTGTGAGTGTGCACTGTGTGGATCAGAAGGGCACAGAGTAGTCGCTTAATAACGTCAAAAGCGGACCAGTGTTGAGGTTGAAGTGATTGGGTGTGGTAAGTGTGTGCATGATCAAGATTGCTGCTGTTCTTTTCCTTGCCCTCTCCTCGGACGCCTTCATGCCCGCGATTTGTGTTTCCCACCCTTTGGGAGTAAGCACTTGGCCGTCGTCTACTTTTTCGTTATCTCTTCTTTCCCTTCTCCCTTTTCTTTCATTTCTCTTCTTCTTCTTCCCACACCTCTCTCCACCTTACTCTCTTCCTCACTCTCATACTCGCATCTCATTACTCATTCCTCCTTCTTTCATTCAACAAAATAAAACAAAAAGAAACATAATGAGCAACTTTAACGACGACTCTATCAAGAACAACCTCGAGTGGGTCTCCAACCTGTCTATCGACATTGAGCCAGCTGCAGTCCGCAAATCGTCCATTATCTGCACCATTGGTAACATACACTTACGACGCGCCTACAATTACTTTTTGGATGTTTCGCTTTGTTTTGCTTTTTCAAGGACCGCCCTTCGCTGTACCTGTACGCCAAAAACTCATGCATGCACACTCTTTATTGATCCATCATATTATTATCGATGATGTTTACACACAGGTCCCAACACCAACAAGGTCGAGATGATTACCGCGCTCCGCCGCCAGGGAATGAACATTGTTCGCATGGTACGAAAGAGATAACACCTCTCAGCTCGAGTCCTTTTTTGTTTCCTGTTTCAAACCAAATCAACAAAGTCGGTGAAATGAAAACAATGCGTTACCCCAGACCCCATCATTTTGTTGTTTGCATAAATAGCGACGAAAACTAATATTTTGTGATATGGTCAATGCATTTTGTGTATTGTTGTTATTGTTGTTGACTTCTCCGCCCTTTTTTTCGATAACACCCTTGTCGTACTTTTGCTACATAGAACTTCAGTCACGGTTCGTATGAGTATCACAAGTCGGTCATCGACAACACTCGCCAAAGTTACAAGGAGGACTCTGGCAGAGCTGTAGCCATCGCACTCGACACTAAGGGCCCAGAGATCCGCACTGGGCTGATGGCCGGCGGGACAGATGTGCCGTTTACTGCTGGTCACACAATGACGTTTACGACAGATGAGCGTTATGCAGAGGCATGTACGAAGGAAGTTCTCTACATCGACTACAAGAACATCACCAAGGTGCTGGTTCCTGGCAAGACCATCTATATCGACGACGGTGTCATGTCTTTCAAGGTTCTCGAGGTGAATGATATTGACTTGAAGGTCGTGGCCCTGAACAACGGTAAACTCTCGTCCAAGAAGGGTGTGAACCTGCCCAAGACCCGTGTCGATCTTCCGGCGCTGTCGGAGAAGGACAAGCTCGACCTCGAATTTGGAATTGAGCAGAACGTGGACATGATTTTCGCATCGTTCATTCGGTCTGGCGAGGATGTCCGAGAGATTCGCCGGGTCCTGGGTGATGCCGGAAAGCATATCAAGATCATCTCGAAAATCGAGAATCACCAGGTACGTCAATGGGGGCTTATTCTTACTCTTCTCTTTTCTTTTTTCTCACAGATCTCAAAAGAGAACAAACGTGATGTGTGATATTGTTCGCGTCCTTCCCTTAATGCGGCCAAAGCCTGCATCCGACAATCTGCGTCACTCTTTAGTGCCTTTTTTTTTCTTGTTTTCGGGACACACATATCGGACTAGCGCCCTTTTTTTCATCCCCCTGATTTTCGTCTCTTACCTGACAACTTCATCTCTTGCTGTCACTCTAGGGTGTCGATAACTTTGACGATATCCTGACCGAGACTGACGGTGTCATGGTTGCCCGTGGTGATCTCGGCATTGAGATTCCTTGCTCGACCGTCTTCCTAGCCCAAAAGATGATGATCGCAAAGTGCAACATTGCAGGCAAGCCTGTCATCTGCGCCACCCAGATGCTTGAGTCCATGACGGTAAGTGGAAAACAACAACACTGAACATACATCACAGAACGGGCAATCTATCGAAGCCTTGTTGACATATCCCTGTTTGTTTTTTAATGCGATGAATCGTGCAGTACAACCCTAGACCCACTCGTGCGGAGGTGTCGGATGTGGCTAATGCTATTTTGGACGGAGCAGACTGCGTCATGTTGTCAGGAGAGACCGCCAAGGGAATCTACCCTCTGGAGGCTGTGAGAACCATGCACGAGACCTGTATCCTGGCCGAGTCGGCAATCTGCTACCCACCACTCTTCAACGAGCTCCGTGACTTGACGCCCAGGCCCACAAAGACCACCGAGACTGTGGCTTCCTCGGCCGTCTCAGCAGCACACGAACAGGCTGCTGGTGCCATTATTGTGTTGACGACCAGTGGAACGACCGCACGTATGGTCAGCAAGTACCGTCCCAAATGCCCCATCATCTGCTTGACCCGCAATGCGTCGACTGCACGACAGGTTCACTTGCACCGTGGGTGCTACCCATTCCACTATAGCATCGAGCGTGGTGCCGACTGGCAAGAAGATGTCGGTATGTTTACTACGTGTTTGTCTGACAAAAGTATGTCACTGCGCAATCGTGGTCGTATAGTTTCTAATCCGTTGTTTTCTCATATCATATTATAGATGCTCGTTTGCGTTACGGTATGGAGGAAGGTATTAAGGCTGGTTTGCTCAAGAAGGGCGATGTTGTGGTAATGATCCAGGGCTGGAAGGGCGGTCTGGGCAACACCAACACCCTTCGTGTCCTCCACGCCGAGTAAGGTAGCGTCCGTTAGAACTCCCTCCTCTCACTCACATCAGGAATCGATCGAACCGCTACACGAAGACAACAATTTTTGCAAATTGCAAATAGCATATCTCCAGTCGACATGTTCGTATTAAAAACGAGTATTACATGAATGCATATTATGACTAAAGGACACACCCGCTCGCCAAAGAGAGGAATAGGTGGTGGGTAGCTTGAAGAATGGGGACTACTGCTGTAGGACTGAGGCTTGTCCTTGTATGATATGGTCTTATGGCGTTGGGCTTCAAGTTTTTGGCGGGGTTGTTAGAATTCCTACTCATTTCCTTCCTTTGCACTGCTTTTATCCTCCTTCCTTTACTCCACCTTTATCTTTCTCTTACACGGTGGATAAATGACTTGCTTATTCTGGAGACGTTACTTTCCCGATAGTGCTACCTGAAAGTTTAAACAATCGTACTGCGGCAAATTGCTCAACATGGGCAGTGGGACAAGAGACTTGGCATTGATGAATTAGCGGGATACACGACCTTGGGCGTAACCAGTTCTTGGGTTTTGATTGGAGCACTTGGAATGCTTGGAATGCTTGGATCTAATATTTTCCTCTTGGCACGCCGCACCGACAGCGAATTTGGTTTAGTTTTCACACGGACTCGCAGAGATGAGAGCGACGGATAAGACAACCGACCGTTCACATCCAGGATGCTCTCTCCCACACTCTCACGGTGCACCGTTACACTATAAGAGGGCTGTCTATTTCTCATAAAGGGAATGGTCAAAACGACAAATTGCATATTATCCGCACATAACCACTTTCTCAACCAACGTCGATTAAATATGCAGTTCCGAGCATTAGCAACACCAGTGCCATCATCACCCGATGCAGCAACAAAGACCAAGGATACCCTTCCAGCGGATTTGAGTTCTATCCTGGAGGATGCCAGGATCAAGAACTGTATCCAAGGAATGAGTGTCGCTGTTCTCTACAAGGGCGAGCTCATCTTTGCGGACGGGTTCGGAAAACGCAACGATGAAGATCCCTTCACCAAAGAAGTACGCTTCCTTCTTTTGTCTAGTCTTCACTCGCACCAAGCTTTCTTTTTTTTTTTTTTTTTTTCTTCTCCCACAGCAACCAAAAAAAGATTGACTCCTAATTCTTATTTGTGTGGTCAATAGACTCTGATGCCGATTGGGTCCGTGACAAAGTCATTCACAGCCATGGCCATCGGCGAACTGGTCGCAGAGGGAAAGATGGATTGGAACACCACTCCTGTCAACACCTACTTGCCCGAGTTCAAACTCAAGGATCCCGTTCTCACCTCACAATTGACCCTCGTCGATCTCCTTTCTCACCGCACCGTATGTCTCTACCTCATGTCCATGTTTTATGCTCCGATAGAAGGAAAAGAAAAATCAAGGAAGAAATGTTGAGCTAAACATTTTTCCTTGAATGTGTTAGAACCTTCCAAACGTGTTTTTGAAGTGGTTCAGGTCCAAGGAGAGCAGGGTCGAACTGATCAAGTATCTGAGGTACGCCGAGCAGCCCTCCAAGCTCACCTCGAACTTGAACTACAGCAACACCATGTATGCGGTTGCAGGAGAAGCTGGTGCCAGGGTCGCGGGTGTTTCGTATGAGGAATTGGTCAAGACCAAGGTCTTTGAACCCTTGGGTCTCACCAACAGCGGATTCTCTCAGTCGGCCCTGAAGCAGTTCTCGAACTATGCTCTGCCCTACGACGCTACTTCGTTTGAGGAGGCCAAGAAGGGAAACTTTATTCGTGGAGAACTGGATGAACACTACCTGACGGACGCACCCGCTGGCGACATCTACTCCACCGTGATAGATCTTGTACGTTATGGCAGGGCAGTGTTGAAGGGTGGAGAGGTGGATGGGAAACAGGTGCTGAACAAGGAGAGCCTTGCGGAGATGTGGACCGGACGAACCTTCTCAGTTACGACTAGACGGACACTCGACTTTGCGCCTGTTCAAGGGTATGGTTTGGGGTGGGTTATTGATGCTTACAAGGGTCATGCCAAGTACAGTCATAGTAAGTACACGCTTGTTTCCTGTTTTTTTTTCCTGACTCTTGTCTTCCTACATGTTTTTTTTTTCTTCAGGCTCATTTTGAAGACACTGCTAACAGGTTGCTTTTTACTTTTTTTGTTCTACGCTTGACATTAGACGGACTGATATCTGGATACAGGTCAGGGCTTGACATCTACCCAGATCAGGACTTGGTCGTTGCTGTCCAAGCGAACGTGAACAAGGCAGCCCTCCCAGATAACGTGTCCCACTACATCCTGGACGAGTTGTTGGATCTGCCCAGGACCCAAGATTGGCTATTCGACGTCTCGCCCACCAAGACAGAGAAGGCCTACACAATGTCTGAAATGGCCGTTCGAGGCGACCTTCCCGAAAAGATCGCGAACCGACCTCATGTTCATTCCCTGAAGGAGTACGCCGGCGTGTACACCAATCTCGCCCAGGGAGATATTTCAGTCATCTACGAGGAGAAAGAGGATGCGTTGTACTTCAAGAATCCGGCGTTCCATGACAGGATGGAGCACTACCATTTCGAGCTGTTCAAAGTTGTGTTGAGGATGTTTGGGTTTGGTGCTGCGATAGGTGTCAAGTTTGAGACGGGTGCTGATGGGAAGATTGGGGCTTTAACGTTAATCAGACCTGAGGAAAGCGATAGTGTTTTTGAGAGGAAGGTTGTTGTTGTCCCCGCGACTGGCGCCAGGGAGGAATAAATAATCAGAAGAGGGGGAGGGAGTGGATTGTCGCTCCATTCTTTAAAGGATAATTTATTTTTTTTCCCCCACACTTGGCGTGTTTCACCGACGGAGTTGAGAATCTTTACACAGGCACAGATTGCAAAAATGCCAAACGGGTCCGAGAGAGTTACGCCTACAAATAACAAATAAACGTCAATTTAGCACATACATAGAGCTGTTTTTTGTTCATTGGATCGTAGCTCCGAGTAGAAACAACAGCGGGCAGCTCAAGTCTGCCCCCCAAGAATAGTCTCCCTGCAGGATTGAGGGTCTGTCTTGGAGAAGGTTCAGGGTCGAAAACAGGATCCAACAATGAGACCGAGGACGCGTTGTATTTCAATCACCCAGCGCTCGACAGCAAACTGGAGCATTATCATTTCGAGATGTTCAAGGTTGTGCTGAGCATGTTTATGGTTGTTTGGGGGGCAGTGGGTGTCCAGTTTGAGACGGGTGCAGATGGGATGGTTTGAGAGTTTGACGTTGGGTATAGAGAGACTGTTTTTGAGAAGAAGGTAAAACGGAAGAAGGGTGGTAGAGAGTCGCCTCTCTATATTGGTTGAGGCAATAAACGTTTCCTATTGAATAAAAGAGAATAAACGCGTCGCGCTTTTATTGTTGTGGTTCGTTTTCTGTGTCTTCGCTTGATGAGATGTATCTTTGACGACTGTTCGCTTACATTCTCCTACTGCTTTGACATATTATTATTTTTAAATCTTGGCATGACATGGATCGACTGTTGGGCGTTATGCACCATGTACGACGAAAGATTTCTGTCCCCTCTGTGCGCTTTATGCTCTCACTTTTCTGCCAGAAGCATGTACGTGTGTGCATGGGTGTCCTCCATTTCTGGCAAGCATCGAAAAAATGTTTCCTTATTCGTGAACAAACACTCCTCACACAGGGCGGCGGCGGAGGAGAGGGATGTTATGCCAAGTTGGTTCTGAATAGCGAGAGAGAGAGAGAGTATGTATGTGTGCGTTTTTCTCTTGGCAAAGACCCTAAAACAAAACGGACAAACAACACGTTGCGAGCCATACGAGAAGCACGGAAGGCTATTCCGGTTTGCCGCCAATCTCAGGTCCCACATATAAAAGAGCCGCCCAGTCCATGCCAAAAAAAAAAAAAAAAATCAACAACGATCTCTCTCCTGTCATTTCCCCGACCCGACCTTCAACATGCAAATCCCGTCTGTCAAGATCGATCTTTCAGGACTGAGGGCAATCTTGGATGCAGCCAGGATCAAGAACGGCGTTCCAGGAATGAGTGTCGCTGTGATGTACAAGGGCGAGGTTATCTTTGCCGAGGGGTTCGGAAAGCGTAACGAGCACCAACCCTTCACCAAAGAGGTACACTCCCCAACGCCATCCAATTGTAATTCTGTTAAAGGCGAATCTGATCAACGACAGAAAGATGAAAGTACTCACACACACCCCTCCCCCCTTTATTTTTCTGTGCTTGTGCGCTCCTGAACGAAAATAGACAATCTCGCCGATCGGGTCGTTGACAAAGGCAATGACATCCACGGCGATCGGTGAACTAGTCGCGGAAGGAAAGATGGACTGGAACGAAACGCCCGTCAACAAGTACCTCCCCGAGTTTGAGCTCAAGGATCCTGTCATCACCTCCCAGTTGACCATAGCCGACTTGCTCTCCCACCGCACTGTACGCTTCCATCATTGCCCGTTGTGGGACGCAAAAAAATAATAACCGTAATCGTACATGGACCCAACATCATTTTATACTCACAATTATTTTTTTGGTCACTAAATGTCCTTTCTTTTTTTTTTTTTTTTTTTTTTTCAACCATCATGAATAGAGATTGTCACCAGCAGCGGAGGTGTCATGGATGAGAAGTCGTACTCCAAGACGAGAACTTATAACCCGCCTCCGATACGCATCCATTCCCCAAAAACTCACTCCATACCTCAACTACAATAACACCATGTACGCCGTCGCCGGAGAAGCCGCCGCCAACGTTGCCGGCACCACCTACGAACAACTCGTCCACGATAGAATCCTCACACCCCTGGGACTTTCCAACACGGGCTTTTCGCAGAAAGCGTTGCAGAAACTAGATAACCACGCCTCGCCGTACTATGCAGATTCGTTCTCGAAAGCTCAAGCGGGGGAGTTTCGAAGAGGGGAGTATGACGAGATTTATATGGCGTTTGCACCGGCGGGTGATTTGCATTCGAATGTGTTCGATATGTTAAAGTGGGGGAAAGTTGTTGTGGATGGTGGGAAGGCAGAGGGTGGGGAGCAGGTGTTGAGTAAGGAAAATGTGGAGATGACGGTGACGCCGCAGAGTATCGTTCCACAGGGGAGGACCCCGGAGATGTCGGTTTCTTTTACTTATGGGCTTGGGTGGGGTTTAGGCTCGTATAAGGGGCACAACTTTTACACTCACTGTAAGTATATTTCCTCTTATTTTTTTTTAGAAGAAAAAAAAAAAAAAAAAAGGCGCGTGGTCCTCTGAAGTTACGCGACAAAGCCAACGCGCTCACTCTATTTTTTTTTTCTTCTTTTGTTCTTATATAGCGGGAGGATACCCAGGATACAGTGCAAACCTGACACTCTTCCCAGACGACGACCTGATCATCGCTCAACTCGCAAACATCCAAGCCTCAAGCCTCGCCGTCTGCGCCGATTTCTTCATCGCCGACAAAATCCTCAACCTCCCTATCTATCCCACCGGCACCCAACAGGACTGGTTGTTCGATAAGGCTGTCAAGCTAACTGCAAAGGAGTATGAGATCTTGGAGGGAGACCGGGAGGGAATCACATTGCCGGCTCGGGTTGAGGGAACGGTGTCGACGCTTCCGCGTGAGGAAATGGTGGGTCAATTTGAGAACCCGCTCTATGGAGTCATTACCATCGCCCGTGTGATCCCTCACGAGGACGAAGGCAAGGGAAAAGAGGAGGAGGAGGAGGAGGAGGAGGAGGAGGAGGAGGAGGAGAGGCTGGAGTTCAGGTATAATGAGTACAGGAACAAAATGGCGCACTACCATTACGATACGTTCAAGACGGTGTTGGAGGATTTGGGTGTTGCTGGGGCGAGGCTGGTTAGCTTTGAGGCCGCGAGCGATGGACATATTGCAGGGTTGAGTATCAATTTCGAGGAGCCTGATTTGGTTCGGTTTGTCAGAGTCAAGACTCCTATCACCGCCACTATTGCCGAGAAAAAGGAGTAGTAGTGGTAACAGTGGGGGGGGGGGGGGTGTTGTAGTTCGAGAGTAGTACGATAGTATACATGCAGGAACAGTTTATTAACAGAAATGATTCAAGAACAGGTACAAAAAGAAGGAAAAAAAGCGCGTGGAGATAGGGAAGTCTAAGGGGTGTTCTAACTTACAGGAACGGTAGCAGGTTCGGGCTTGTTAGAAGGCAGCTGGCCATCGAAATTAGCCCTATCCAACGGACAGTGGTTCAGATTCGTACCCCACCAAGCCGGGAAATCAATCTCATGTATCTGCAACGTAAAGAAAATCACCAACGCCGACACGGCAACCCCCGAATCCAGCGCCGCCGAGAGCACATAATTGAACCGCTGGTACCAATCCTTGTAATACCGCTTTACACAGTACTGGAAGCAGAACCCAACGGCTAACCAGTTAGCGTATTGAAAGGGTCGCGCGGGAGGCATCATCCCCGTAGAGGTCAAGAGGACAGGGATATGGATCTGATCGAGGACTGTCCCGGGGTACCGTTTGGAGATTAAGTAGAAAGGGATGGGAATGAGCAATCCTGCGATGAAGAAGTACATCAGGGGGTGGTAGATCGATGCCGAGCCAAACATGCGTTCGGGCGCAATGACTCCCCAGATGACCGAGGCCGAGTAAAAGACGTTGGCAGAGAGACAGGTGAAATGCCCACCCTCGGGGGTACAGATATTGGGTCTCGTCGCGAGCAACCAGTTTGCGGTAAGCAGGTTGACAAAGCCCGCGATAAAGGTTCCAATCAACTGGGCCATGAACATGGTCCGGGGCGGGATCTTCATGTACTGTCCCAATTTGAGGTCACCCAGAAACGACATGGCGTGCGACATCGAGATGTATCCATAGGTCTTGAATGTCACATTGGCAATAGGGCGACCAGGGAGGATGTATCCGATAATAAACTCTGTCAAGATGTTGAGTCCCGGTTGCTGGTTGGTGACGGCCTGGATGAGACCGATCGGGAGCGAGAATAGGGCCGAGATCCCGACAGCGAGGAGGACACACCACCAAGGGAGGCCATAATCCCAGACCTCGCAGGTAACGATGGATAGAATGACGGTGATGCAGAAGAGGGTCAGGTACCACCATTCGGGGACCTCCTTGTAGGCCTGCATCATCTTGTAGTGGATGTCCTGGCTGGCTCCGCGTGCCTCCTTCCATTGAGCCCAGATCTGCTTGCGGTGGTACAAGAACGTGTGAGTCAAAATCGCCGTCAATCCCGCAAATCCAATCCCGTAACTATTTCATTCATGACAGGAATTTGGTTGGAGAATGTACGACGGCTAAAACCAACATATATGATACAGTAAGTGGATGAACGGATAAAAACAAGAAGGAAGTAGTACCTGATGGCAAAGAAGGTGGCAATTCGGAGAGGCCCGTAGGCATTGTACATGGGCTCATCAAGAGTCTTGGCAGGGGTTAGGATAGACAAGGTGTCATAGTAGTACCCATCGGTCGTGAACAGTTTTGAGGTCAAGATCGGGTATTTCTTCGCGTTCCAGATATCCAGATAATAGGCTGTGGGGACCATGACCCACGCAATCAAGATGAATCCAAGCATGATATTAACCTGGGCCCACCAAGGCGTGATGAGAGGTGATCCCAAGAATGCAGTAATAGTATTCCAGTCCAACGAGAGCACACCAATGCCAAGTCCTTGTGACCCCGTTATCTGCGACAACACCACGTTCGAAGGCTGGACATAACAGAGGAGCGACAAGGCCGTGATAGCTGGGAAGATGTAGGCCGGGATCCAGTAGTACAAAAACGAACCGATCGCACAGGCTGCAAAGAACTTTTGGCGGGTCCATTGTCCAGGGGCGAGTTCTTCCCGACGATGAAGCGTGTTGAAAAGAGCGACAGTCGCCAAGTTGGAGGGCCAGATCATGGCTGCTGGGTATACGAGGTACCGGCGTAGAATTCCTGCCATGCCGTAACCGACCAGCTGTGTGGTGAGGATCAAGAGCAAGTTGGCAAGGAATCCAAAGTTCTGTTTGTAAAAGACTCGTTGGATGACGATGATATCGACGGCGTAGGCGGTTCCTGCGCCACAGTTGGCCATGATGGTGATGAGGACGTGTTCCTTGACGTTGAAGGGTCCTGGGTTGAGAGTTATTATTCTGCCAAAAATGCTGTATTCCGTGGTTGGGAGGGCCCTTGCCATGAACTTTCCAATCCTGTAATGATTTGTGACAGAGGGTTTCGACGGGAAAAGTTCATCCATGCATTATGCACAGAAGAAGAAAAAAGGGTGAGGGGTGCTGTTAGTGGTAACAGTCTGTTGTCCAAAAGGCATACGCAGTTGCATCATGATCACTCCCATCGTCCCCCTCTTTGTTTCTCTCCTTGCATTTTTTCCTTGTCCTGTTCGTTGACTCCTTGCATCCCTCTGTTCCTTGTTTCATTGCATCTTGATGTCAACCATATTTCAACATTGAATACTTACGGATAGGACAGCAATTGGATGACCAACCCTGAGACGACCAAAGGGGCATCGCGGAAGAAGCTATGATTACCATAAAGAAGAGGGCATGTCAACATTGATTTTATCGGTTCGGATTTTCTTTGCAAGATAAGGTTATCATGTGCCATTGGGATTGTAATCCGATCGAAAGACCCACTTACAAGAACTGTTTACGGACGCAAAGAGCAAATATTTGCCAGTGTGGAGAGTAGGGGAAGAGGAATAGTGGCAAAGTGGCAAAGTGGAGAGATAAAGGCAAACATCATTAGTCAGAACCATCGTGCATGATCATCAGTATAAGCACTTTATCACCAACAGTTGTCCGTGCACACCACTCTTGCCAGACACTAGTCTGGTTTCGGCGCATTAAAACTTTAATCCGATCCGACATGGTTCCCAACCTCCGTTCTTTTCTTCTTTTCTTCTTTTCTTGCTAAACCATTACCTGGTTGACAAACGACAACGACAAGATCGAAACGAGCCCCATGACCCAGAATCGGAACGTCAAACAAGGTAACGAAGGGTCATCCACATTGGACACCACCGCTGCTACCTCCGCAACCGGTGACACTTCCCGTCCATGGTCGTCCTTCAAGTTTCCTCCATCACTACTGTCATCCGAGTCCGAATCCGCGCCGTTGGCTATTGGTCGACGATGATCTCCCATCTCTGCCCGTTCATCGTCACTTGAGCTAGAACTCTTCTTCTCCTCACCACCAGAAAGTAGCCCTTTATTGTCGGCGGCGTCAGAGGAGGAGGAGGAGGATGTGGTGACTGTGGATTGAGATCCATAAGAAGTCTGTTGGAAGAGCGGAGACGATGACGGGTGAGTCGGTGACAGTGGTGGCAGTGTGTGCGGAACTGCTGACGAGGTCCTGTTAAACTCCTGCATCGGTGTCATCTCTTCTTCATTGTTGTCGTCTCCACCCTTGTATCTGCCTGGTGGCATCTCTGTCTTGCTGTCGTTAGACGAAGGAAGAAATGAAGGACTGGGTTGGTAGAGGTTTTTTTTTTTTTTTTTTTTTTTTTTTTGGGAAATGGATGTTTGTTGGTGATATCTGCTGGTTGGTGACCTGTATTGTTTATGTCACAGTAAAGGAAGGTAAAGAGTATGTGTGAAGGATGAGAACGGTGAAGATGTCAGTTGAGGTCATAGACACATCGTTGTTGTCCCGGTAGTAGTGTGTGAGGCAGGAGTTGGGTAGAGAAGTGAAAGGAAAGAGAAAGAAAGAGAGATAGAACACGGCGGTGTTCCATTTTATATTTTTGGCTTTTTGGGAGGAAAGAAACCCGAAGGGCTATGCAATGTCCGCACTGATCCTTTTTTCTGTCAAATCGAAATGAAACAAAGGACGAGATCTAGCCCTCGCATGTGCTGGTTGTTTACCTGCTGCGATATATATGTGATGTCGTATAAAGTGTGATAGAGTGCCCTTCAGTGTTCTGTTATGGAGGGTATGGTGTGTGTAGTCAGAGTATGTGTGCCAAGAGGGCGTAATATCCAATCAAGTGATAGAAAAAAAAAAGTAGTGGAAGACGAAGACCGTGAAAAAGAAAGCAAGAAGGAAAAGAACAAAAAAAGACAAACTAGGGACTGCAGGATATCAAACGACATTCTTACTATTTGTTGTTTCGATCACGACTGTGGTTGACATACATATGCTGTGGAGGAGTGACCATGGCTGACGAACTATCATTGGCAAGTCACCATAAGGCCATTCTGTACGCATATCATTCTTCTAATTCCTCACATTCTATTGCAGGTAGCTAGCAGCCACTTTTGGCGTCATTCTTTTGCCTTTCACCGCAATGGATATCTAGCTGCTGGTCGTTTAGAGTTGTGCACTTACATGGAACTAAATAATGCCGTCATTGCTCGTGAACAGCGATCTATCGAACTAAAGAGCAGGCCAGGCTGAAAGAACTTTGCATGAGTTATGTCTTTGTCACCATCATTGATAACCAACCAACCAGTTGGCTATTCCACATCCAGCTTTCAACCGAACGCAATTTCTATGGTTGTCTGTTGCTGAAAAAGCTCAGCCACGAAATGGATTTTCGGACATTCCACCGCCTGCTGAACGTTAAAATAGAGAAAAGTAACCATGCATCCAACAAACAACATCGACGAAATGTAGGGCGAAAAAAGAAAAGCGACATGATAACTCGCAAGCAAAATTAGATATTATTATTGTACAAAAAGAATTGCGTGAAAGGAGATAAACCCGTGGTTGGATAACAAGGATAGCAAATGATGGATGATGCCACAAAACTGCAACAAGAAAACTAGAAAAAAAATGTCCAAGGCGACCTTTTTGTAAGAAAAGGCCTGGTCTGGTCTTGGATCGTAAGTTGGTCCTTATGCGGCCAAACGTTCAGGTGCTTCGGAACCCCCTCAGGAAATCCCTCTCAATCCCAAACGCGGCCTCTAAACTTCAATAGCTGTTTGATCGATGGTGAGTAGAAAAAATTGTTGTTAATTACTCTACATCTCATAGCTCTGTAGAAAACATTGTCATGTCTCTCAGTGCACCTTAAATACATACGTTAGCGATTCGTTGGGACACTCGTCCGTGTAATGGAGCCCAAACTCTTCACAATTCTCGCAATACTATTGTGAAAGAAAACAAGAATGGTGAGAAAAAGCATCATTGACAAACAAAACACGCCAAATCCTTGCAGCCAACAAACAAAATTAAGGAACTTACTGGGCGGTCATCCTCCATCTCGGAAGGAACAGGCGTGCTGCTGATGGACGAGGACGATTCATACCTCCTCATGTCAGTCTTGTTCGCACTGAACACGGCCTTGCAGCTGATAATGTCGTGGCCTTCGATCTCGCAAATCTCACAAAACAAGACCTCGTCGTCCACCGGCTTTGCCACTGGTGAAGAGGCCTTGAGCGATTGGGTTCGTACAGGCACCGCCAAAGGGGAGTGTTGAGCATCCTGAGGCTGGTGGTTCCTGGACAGCGTTGAACGACTGGTCGACATATACGGTGAACTGCTTGGCCCGCTGGGTGTCGCCGAAAGCTGCCTCTTCAGGTCCGAGATTTCATGCTGGAGACGATCAATCTGCTTCTCCTTCCGCTGGACTTCCTCCTCGAGATCGGCCTCGTGGAAGATTTTGCTCTCGATCAACGACTCCAACTCCGTCAACTCCTTGTTCAACTGGCCAACCTCGTATGCCTTGGTGCGATCCAAATCCACATATCGCTGGCGAAGGTCCCGCATCTCTGAAGCATGGGCTTTGGTCAGCCGGTCCAGCAGTGCTTGCTTCTCCTTCAAAAGTCCCTCGAGTCGGATGACAGATTGAGACTGTGCGGCTGCTACTGCGAGGCTTTCGACTGTGCTATCCTTGTCTGCTTCACTGGGCTCTGAGCTCCCCATCTGATCCAGCTCATCCTTGTCCTCGGTCGCCTCAGATCCAACTTCATTTGCCAGACTCTCCGCGTGAAGACGCTCAACCTCGTCCATCAGCTTGAGGCACTCAGTTTCGACGTGCTTGTGGGCCTCCATAAGGTTGTCATGCTCCTGCATCAGCTTCTTGTTGACGTTGCCAACAGTGACATTCTCGCGGGTCAAGTCATGGACCATGAGCTTCAGATTGGCAATTTCCTCCTCCAGATCCGGCCGCAACGTAGCAGTCTCAAGAGCACCCGACTCGCCTTCGCTCTTGGTCACAACCTGGGCAGGCGTCGAAATGGCCAAGGCTAAGGCAGCCTCGAGCTCTGAGACCTTGTCGGCCAATTGAGACTTTTCGCCTTGCGTAGCATTATGCTCCTTCTGGATTGCTGCAATGTCCTTGGCGTGGTCTGAATGGAGTTGCGAGATCCTATCCTCGAGCTCCTTTCTGACCGCTTCCGCTTCCTGCTTGAAAGAGTCGCGCTGCGCCTGAGCCTCAGTCAACTCGAATCCTGAATCCTCGATCTTGGCATTCATTTGGATGACCTCGAGCTGCATCGCCTCGCACTGCCCCTTCCACATCTCGACTGTCGACGCAACAGCCTCCAAACTGTCCATCTTCTCCTTCATCTCTGCGACACTCGTTTCGGAGGCCTTCTCGACCTCAGCGACCTTGGACTCCAAGGCGGAGCGCTCCTTTGAAAACTGGTCCTTTGCTTCAATCCACTGATCTCGAAGCTGTCCGACTTCCGTCTCCAGCGCCTCCTTGGCCTCGTTCAAATCGATCACAGTCTCCTCTAGCTCGGTCATCTTTAGGAGAAGATCTTCCTCGTTGTTCTCTAGCACGTCAATCTCGGAACGAAGGCCACCAATGACGGTAATGTCCTCTGCAATCGCCTCCTCCAAACGTCTCTTCTCGTGCTCCCAGACTTTGCGCATACGGTCGACTTCATCGCTCTGAACCAAGCCTGCAAGGTCTTCCAGCTCCGATTTGAGGCTGATGATCTCCTGCTCCCGCTTCGAGATGGATGCCTCATAATCCTTGGCCTTCTCCTCCAGTGACTTGATCAGCTTCTCGTTCTTGGCCAAGAGGAACTGTGACTCTTGAAGGTCAGCATCTGCCTGGCGCAGCTTGGTCTCTGCCTCTGTCTCCTTGGTCCGTCGAATCTCCGCCTCGTGATCCAGTCGAGCTTGCACCTCATGAAGTTGCTCCTCAGAATGGGTCGCGTCTCGTAGAGCCGCCTCCAGCTTGGAACGAAGGGAGTCTGTCGTCACCTTCAGCACCAACTCCAGATCCTCTAAACGAGCCTGAAGGGCGTCTCGTTCTTCCTCCAGGCGAATTAGCTGCTCGGCCCATTGGGCGGTGCTTGTGTTGAGCGATTCCTCTGCGGTCCTCACTTTGGCGTCGTCCTCCACGGCCTGAGCCTGAAACTCCTGCAGTTTGATCTCAAGCGTAGAGATCTTTTCATCTGCATCATGCAAGTGCTTGGTGGCCGTCTCGATCAGTACTTGTTGCTCCTCGCGACCGAGACTATTAACGGAAGATTGTGATTGTTGCTGCTGTTGCTGTTGCTGTTGCAGAAGATCTTGCACTTTTTCCGTCAAGTCGACCTTCTCTTGGGTAAGGGCTGCTCGTTCCTTCATCCACCTTGCTGCATCCAACCAAGCCTGCGTCATCTTTTCCGTCATAGATTTGATCTCCTGATCCTTGACCAGCTTTTCCTTCTCCCATTCCTCCTTCATGGAATGAAGCTCCTCGAGTTCCAGTCCCAGTCGCTCGTCAATGCCTCCTCGACCTAGACTCTTGCTCAGGAAGACACGCTCGTCATAGGAGAGATCTCGCTTTTCGAGTAGCCGTGTCATTTCCAGTTGGCTCTTAGTCTGGTTCATCTCAGTCTTGAGCATGTTGTTCTCGGCGACGGCCACGCCGAAATCAAGCTGAAGTTGTTGTAGCTTCGTTGCCAGGTTGCCTTGAGGAGACTCGGCCATTTGAATTAGGGTGGCTTGATCGAGCAGGCTAGGCGGGAGCACCGAGTTGGTGTTGGAGCTGACGCTACCGTTGGTATCGGAATAGTCAGAGGAGCGCGAAGAGAGTCTCCTGGGCGAGCTCATCAGTCGTCCAGGCGTTGGGGAAGTACGAGGTCGACTAGAGACTGAGCCAGAAGGAGATGTTGTTGGTCCTGACCTGGAGTATGCACTAGCCTTGGTTGCCTGAGTTTTGTTGCCAGGGTGAGACAGGCGTGAGCCCAGACCAGACCTCATATTGGACGCAGAGGGTGTCGGTGAGGTTGTTTGAGGACTGGTCGACGTCAATGAGAGGGTTCTGTTCGTTGAAGGGGATCCTGGAGACTCTTGCGCGGCACCATTTTGTTGCTGTGCAGACAGGCGTGAGTTGGCAGGTTGGGGCATCACATTACGCTGTTTGAGTTGGTTGGCGGTGACTCCGATATACTTTGATGCTCTGGAACCAGCAGTAATCCTGGAGGCTGCTTGGGCAGCATGGTCGAGTGTCGGCTGTGGCGGTGGTGTTGGCTGTGCATTCTCGCGGGCAGAGGGTATTTGGGTGATTGCTGAGGCAGTGGCTGTTGGTGTTGGCGAGAAGGGCAGGAGGAGTTCGGTCTTGACGATCTTGGCCGCTAGGACAAAGATTCCGCAATTTGGACGACAGCTGAAATATGACACTCTAAATAAACAAAATAGAAGCAAGTGTCTGCGTCAGCACACATAGACACGCATACTTCCTTTATAATACTGTCATACCACGTTTTTTTTCTCTCGCCTTGTGTTTACAACGACTAAGTTAGAATAACAGGCCGCACAAAGAAAAATGCTTACCCGGCCACTGTGCCGTCGTTCTTTCCTGTTGGGGTGTCGAGCTCGATTCCTGCCCAGATTCCAGTCTTGAACTGAGCTGGTCCGACGAAGCGAAGGTATCCTGTCAAGCCCATACTCTCGACTGCTACTCTGTCGCCGAGCTCGAGGCCCTCGGGCGACACAGGGAGCTTGTTCTGTGCTGGGGATCCAGGGATGGTTGACAAAGCGCCATTGGTGCCTGGGGTTGTGTTTCTAGCGGTCATTCCTGAAGGGCCAGCCCCCGTCGGCCGCTGAAACCCGGGCTGCTTGGATAAGCGAGGTGTCGAAAGACCAGATGCTGCGCCCGAGGAGGTGCCTGCTGACTGGCGGAAAGGTGTTGTGGGCGAAGAGGTCGAAGAGGTCGAAGGAGAAGTTAAAGAAGAAGAGGCTGAGAAGGCTTGTTGGAGTGCCGAGGTGGTGAGGGGGGATATGGCGGAGAAAGCGCCTCCTGCGCTTGAGCTGACGCGTGAGGTGCTGGGGCGTCGTCCCTGGGGAGAACGAACGTATAAAGGAGAAGCGAGACCGGTGGGCGAGCTTGCCCCGTTTGTGGTTCCTGAAGCTCCTGCTATCCCTGAATCTGATCCTATGGACTCTGTTCGCCTCCGGTTGGCGCTGGCGATGCCAGGATTGTGCGCTGAGATGGCTTCAGCAAGGAGTGATTGCTGTTCTTGGGTCATGTTCTGAAACGCCTTTGTGGTCGAGGCGGCTGAGGGTAAGAGAGAGCGGCGCTGGTATGTGCTGCCTGGACCGGGAATGCCTGTGAGGGAGGGAGGTCCCCCTGAGGTGGGCCCCTTTGTCTTTGGACCACCCTGGGGTGTCTTTAGGGCCATTGTTGGCGTGTTGTTGGTGTTGTTGTTGATTGTGATGTGAGAGCTGGAATGGAAAAGAGGTAAAGAGGAAAGATGATGAGGTTAGGGTTAGGGGGGAAGGAGGTCTCGCGTGGCAAGTTTGTGTAATGAAAAAAAATGGGTTAAGGACAGGCGATAAGGTGGGGAAGGGGAAACACCTTGAAGGAAAGGTAGGGTCGCGATAACAAGAAGAGGGACGTGTCGTGGATTCTTTTTTGACGTCAAGGAGGATGTGTTGCTGGTGAAGAGTGGGGGGTGATGAGAAAGAAGAGGGGATGGCAGGCAGCAAGACAAGAAGGGATGCTAGTGCCTTTCAATGATAAATTGCAAAGAGCACTGTGTTTTTTTGGGTTATGAGCGTGTGCGAGCAGACAGCACATGTCACCAGACCGCTGCAGGCCAGAGCTTGATGTAGGTGTATGTGATGGATGTGCATCTGCTGGCATATTAATAAAAACAAGGGTGGTGAGAGACAAGCAGGAGGCACTGCTATCAAGAGGGAGGCAGGACATGGGATGTGAGGATGTAGTGGAAGAAGAATGAGAGACTGGGAAAAGTGTAGCCACTGTCTATTATTCGTTGACACGACAGCACTCTGTTGTTGTTGTTATTGGCCGTAGCTTGGCTGTCCGTTCGCCAGATGCACGATGGTAGAGATTAAGCACGCACGCGTACATATCTTCTAGGAAGACGAGACTATGGGTGATAGATAGACGAATAGACGGGGAGGAACAAGCCAGGGCAATTGGGATCAAAAGGTTCTTCCTGTTTTGTATCGTCCGACTCGGACAAGGAACGACAGGTATGCAATAGGTCTGCGCTCACTTCTTTTTAGTATCAATTGATAAAACAATGCCTTTTGCTTTCGGCGTCGTTGCTGTTGACAATCTGTCGGAATAGACGTCTCGACCCTCTTTGTGGAGAGTGAAAGGACAGGCAGGCTATGGATCGACACCAATTTGATGCTACATTCAAAGGGACAAACCGGAGAACGACTGCGTACGAGGGCATGGCCCTCCTTTTACTATCAGTGGCAATTGGCCAATCACTGTCATGTTCCTGGCTCAGCATTCAAACACACACCCGCACGGCATGTCCCAAATAAGGAAAGGGACTTCCTTCTCCCTTGTTCTGGTACTACACTCACCTCCTGACCCGAGCACCTCCTTCAGTCCAGTCTCTTTTTGTTTACTTTGCTTCTTCCCTATGTCAGGTATTGGATAGACTACTCTACTGGCAACCATTGCACTCGCATTCCCAAACTTGTTCACTCAAAGTATGAGAGAAGTGAGCTCAAGGGAAAAAAACTTTGCAACTTCAAACTCTATTCCTCTCAAGAGGGCATATGGGCAATGGCGAATGCGACATTCACAAGCAACAACGAATCACATAAATAACGAACATCATCCCCTCTCTTTCCTTTCTTCCCATCACCATCAACTCACTTCTCTTCACTCTTCTTCCTTCCATAGGAAACACTCCCCACTCTACCAAACACCAACCAACTCTTACTCTTGTCCATCATGAGTCAACAACAACAACAAAAAAGCGCCATCTTCAGCCAGCGTGTCATGACCGACTTTCTCCTCGTACGATCCATCTCCCTATTCAGCTTGTACTTCTCACTGTCTTTTGAACGTATCACAGATCGGCACCACTGACACTCTCGTCCTTTCTTTCATTGCAATGAACCACTTTAGGGAGGAGTCTCTGCCGCCGTCTCCAAAACTCTCACCGTATGTGCTTCATTTCCTTCGCAAATGTACTTTGAAAACCAACTACATATCGATTTGCCTTTCATTCTAACACCTCTTCTCTTTGCACTTTGAATCAATCTTCTCTCAACAGGCGCCCATTGAACGTGTCAAGATTCTGATTCAGAACCAGGACGAAATGATCAAGTCAGGTCGCCTCAACAAACCTTACGGAGGCATTGCCGACTGCTTCAAGCGCGTGGCTGCCGAGGAGGGCGTCAAGGCGTTCTGGAAGGGCAACGGCACCAACGTCATCCGTTACTTCCCCACCCAGGCCCTGAACTTTGCCGTCAGAGACCACTTCAAGCGCATGTTCAGCTATAAGAAGGAGCGCGACGGATACGCCAAATGGCTCGCCGGCAACTTGGCTTCAGGAGGTATGGCCGGAGGCATCTCGCTGACGATCGTCTATTCTCTGGACTATGCCCGTACTCGTCTCTCGAGTGACGCCAAAGGCAAGAACGGTGCCGCTCGTCAGTTCAACGGCTTGATTGATGTCTACCGCAAGACCATCGCGTCTGACGGTATGGCTGGTCTCTACCGTGGCTTTAACATCTCTCTCGCTGGTATTGTTGTCTACCGCGGCTTGTAAGTTTCAACCCCGTCCTACGTAGAATGATACCATTGCCCATGTATCTATTTCATTTAGTCATATTATGTAATGTGGGGAGTATTCACTAACAATGACCATTCTTTCATTCCATGGTGTTTCATCGACTCTTCTATTTTTCCGAATATTAGGTACTTTGGATTGTATGACTCTATCAAACCCATCTTGCCCAGCTCTCTCCAGGGTTCCTTCATTGCTTCATTCATTCTTGGCTTTGGTGTGACTAACCTGGCTAGCTTTGTCGCCTATCCCATTGACACTATCCGTCGCCGTATGATGATGACCTCGGGAGAGGCCGTCAAGTACAAGTCCTCGTTCGATTGCTACAGCCAGATTGTCAAGAAGGAGGGCTACAAGTCCCTTTTCAAGGGTGCTGGAGCCAACGTCCTGCGTGCCGTTGCTGGCGCTGGTGTTCTCGCTGGATACGATCAGCTGCAGGCCCTTGCCAATAACATGTCCTTTGGCAGTGCCTAAATGCGACGCGTGTTTCATTTTCATGACCAATCTCTTCTCTCTCCACTCTCCACTCTCCACTCTCCACTCTCCACTCTCAATCAACAGTTTTCAATTTCAACAAACTCTCCACCCTACAAAAAAAAAAAGAAACTAGCTACTTTCAGTATCGTCGGACAATAGATGACATTACCTGAATGGTTCTCCACACTTTGTTTGATCGCGGCAGAACAAACAATTAACAAATAAAATAAATGACCCCGCAAACAAACTTTCGATGTCCATGCGCACAGGCAACGGACAAGAAACAAGATAAAAAGGAGGTATATTTCATCCAATATTGAACCATGCGCATTGAATGTACAGGGGTGGTGGTATACGTGTAATTGATTGCAGTCAATGATACATAGGTGTTGAGTGTGCGAGTCTGGGCGAATGTGAATATGTGCAACCCCCCTTTGTTTTTACTCCAAAGCAGGCCAAAGATGGGCGTCTGGACGGTCCTTGTATGGCCAAGTTGCTTTAATTTCGTGTGGTGTCTTTTGAGGCTGCGTGTCCAGTGGATGATTCGCACATGCGGAGTTGTTTCCCTCCCGATCAATATTCGAGTGTAGAAAGGGACTGCTTTCTTTACTGCCCTGGCCCTTTCCCTTACCCTTCCCATTCATTTTTTTTCTCGCCAATTGCATCTTTGATTGATATCACTTCGTCTTTTCTTTTCCCTTCTTCGTCTTTGCTCACTCGAACACACTCCTCTTTCTCTTCTTCTTCTTCCTATTTCTCATACCACCTACTCACCCCTTATGCCATAGCAACATCCTTAACCCGCCTCACTCGCCTCATTCCACCTCTACATCTCGTTGTCACTAATACCTGGTATAAAAACAGACCGATGGCAGCTCGCGAACAGAAGACAGATGAACACACACCTACTCCATCAAGACACATCGAGCTCGCCATGACCCCCCTCACCCAAGCAGACGCAAACATTATCTACGACACCACTGACTCGACCCTCGTCCAGACCATGGCCATGGTTGCTAACGCAGGTGCTGACGCAGGTGCCGCTGCAGACGCCGCCTCGGTACGCTCATCAACCTCTTCACGCCACTCTGCTCACTCCCCAGCCTCCCCTCTCTCTCCTTCCCCCATCGCGTCGTCCTCTTCCTCTTCTTCCACAACACATCGTACCACACACACCCACACGACTGCCACCACAGCAGGAACGACAGCCACGGCATCCTCAGGAGCAACAATGAACCCTACGCCACCCACCTTTAGCAACCGGCCTCCGTCAAACAGACCCTCGATCGAGATCCCTCAACCCCTGTCTCCTATTACGCTGCACCACGCCCTCGACAGCACCTTCCCGTCACCAGTCACCACGCAAAAGCCCTCGGCCACACCCACCAGGATCCTTCCTCGGTCGATCGAGTCCTGTGTTCAGGATACGTTGGCCAAGGAGCCAAGCCAGCAGTACGGATCTTCATCGTATTCTGGATCTTCATCGTATTCTGGATCGGGATCGAATGGCCAGCGGCGCATCATGACCCCAACCAGTCGTTTGGCCGAGACTGCAGTCGGCGTACGAGAAGTCTCCAAGAAAATAGGCAAGTACTCCCCCCATTTCATCTCTTTTTTACTTTCCTCTCGTCATTTATTTTTGTTGTTGTGCTCACTTCAGAGAGAAAAGAAAGGAAGCAGAAAGAAGGGTTGTGTTTGTGCAAACGCATGAATGCCACCAAACCTCCCGCGTGTGCTTGTTGTTTGTCTTTGCATAGCAACGTCTCTTTTTTTTGCCTTCACTCTCTCTCATACTTTACTTTGAGAGCAAATGTAACTGGGCAAACAATCAAAGAGGAAGAGCGAGTGAAAAAAGTACTGTTGATGCATGCCTGCCCAGATACGGCGCGTGTTTCTTGTCCCTGGACAGACTCATTCATCCCTTTTTTTCGTCCTACCAAGCAATTTTTGTCGTTTTTTCTTTGTTCCTTGGCATGCGCAATGGACAGCTTACTAACCAACCTTTTGTCTTCTCCTCTTCCTCAACATTCTTCCTATTAAAAATAACAACGATGACTGTCGCTTTAACCTCCGCAGGACGAGCCAGAGTCAAGTGGGAAACCCCCAAGACGGTTATGATCGTCACCAAGCCTGGCGACGAGTCGCTTCTAAAGATTACCCGCGAGATTGCCAAATGGATGATAGCTTCCCGCGGACTCACAGTGTACGTTCCAGTGGATCTAACATCGCTCTTCCACTTCTTATCCACTTTCCCACCCTCCTCATCCTATGAAATGACATTGAACGACATAAAATGCTCAAGTGTAATAATTGAATGAGTGAATGATATGTATTTATCGTTGTCGTTCTCTCCTCCATTGAAATCAATTAATAGATTTGTTGACCAGCAGTTCAAGGAAAACCCAAAGTTCAAATACCCATCTTTTTTGCAAAGCAAGAAGCATAAGTACGATTATACCCACTCCCTCAAGTTCTGGAACGCCGACCTCTGTGCCGAAGAAGCGCATCTCTTTGATTTCGCAATAACTGTGAGTATCACTCTCTGCCCCCTTTCTTGTCTTGATCTGAAAGAGCACACCCGCATTGCCCCTGCTTTCTTTTTGCTTGTGTGTGTATGTGGAGAATCAACTTTCAATTAACGCCCCCCAATGGCTGTAATTGTACCATTACCCTTTCTCGACTTGATAGCTTGGCGGAGATGGAACAGTGCTCTTCACAAGTTGGCTTTTCCAGCGGATAGTCCCGCCGATCTTGCCCTTCTCTGCTGGATCTTTGGGCTTTCTGACGCCCTTCCCGACAATCGACTATCAACAAATCCTTAGCACCTGTTTGGATCATGGAGTTCGAGTCAACCTGAGAATGCGATTCAGCTGCACTATCTATCGGTGCCTTGAGCACAGAGCTGTTGACATGTCCAAAAAGAAGAAACGGAAGGGATCTCGTCGCAGGAGTAAGAACAACGCACCCGCCCACAATGCAGACGATAGCGACGATAGCGACGCAGACAGGAGGGCTTTACCCACAGTCCTCACCACACCGACAGAGACGTTTGAAATCTTGAATGACCTCGGTAAGTAACTTCTTCAACATCACGCTTCTTGCTGGACTTTTGATTAGATGTCGAATGTGTACATTAACCAGATGGATCTCATGAACACTATCAATAGTTCTTGACCGAGGACCAAGCGCCAACCTCAGTTTGTTGGAGCTTTTTGGCGACGAGGAACACTTGACAACGGTTCAGGCAGATGGAATTGTCATTTCAACCCCCACTGGATCGACGGCCTACTCTGTAAGTGCACAATTGCTTAGCATTTTAAAAGGCCTATTTTTTTTTTACTTGGGATATCATTCTGGAACCAAGGTCGAGATATGTCTTAACCTAACTGATGCTTCTGTGTCTGGCTGTATTTTATTTCTGCTGTTGTATAGCTTGCTGCAGGCGGCCCATTGACTCATCCCGAGATTCCAGCGATTTTAATTTCTCCTATTTGCCCCCATACCCTGAGTTTCCGACCCATGTTGTTGCCTGATTCAATGGAGCTTCGCATCTGTGTGCCCTTTGATTCGAGATCGACAGCATGGGCTAGTTTCGATGGTCGTGGCCGAGTGGAACTGAAACGTACGTTTTTTGTCGTATGCCCATCTCATCTCCTGTCTTTGCTGTAAAAATACGAAACCACTTGGCTAATTATAATTATCTCTTTCTTTCTTGCAGAGGGTGACCATATCAAGGTCACGGCGAGTGTGTACCCTTTCCCAACAATCTGCTCGAGCACTCAATCTTCAGACTGGTTCCACTCGCTCTCGCGCTGCCTTCGATGGAACGAACGGGAGCGTCAAAAGGGATTCACGGTGGTGGAGCACAGTCGTCCCAAGAGGACTCGACAGGCTTCGTCGTCGATACTTTCGCCTCCTAGTGGTCGACAAAGCGTAGGACCAGGAGAAGGTCACCAGACACCCACAGCAGGAGTGCCTCCAGGAATCAGCAATCATATTTACATGCAGGGTGGCTCAGCTTCCAGCCCAAACATTGACAACGCAGCAAACATCCCACCAACTCCACAGCATCAATTCCAGGGACAAGGTCAAGACTTGCATCATGTGAGTGGAAACAGCAGTGCGAGCAGCTCACGAGTCAGGCTACCTAACCTGAGATCAGGAATGACAAGCCCAGCCATCCGGAGGACGGGCAATGGAGGACAGGCTTCCGAGTATTTTGACCACTCACCGCAGGACACGGATACTATGTTGACTTGCTGGGGCACCGATACGAGTGAGAGCGACGAGGACGATGATGACGATAGTGACGTCGGATCTCAGGAGAAGGAGTGTGCCGAGGATGGCGATGGAGAATGGGAAGAAGGGACGAGTTCAGAGGAGGACGATGACGATGATGATGTTGATAATGCTGCAGCGCATCGCGAGGCAGGTCTGAAGGGCGGTGGTAACCTAGATAGAGCGTCGTTGTCGATAACTGATATTACGCACGGATCGGGACCTATCAAGGCGTTGGCAAAAAAGATGCAGCGGGCTGCTATTGGGTCTAATAGTTCTGCGACGGGTACTGGATCAGGGACCGATGGTACCGAACGCGGCCCTTCGCCCGTAGGCCATCGACCCTTTTCGTGAGGTCTTCATGAAATTGTTCCTGAATAAACGTTGATTCGTCCCACGTGACGTCATCCAGAAAAAGAAGAAAAGACACGCTTTGAAAGCGTTTCTCATTTCGTTATCTTTTCCTTCCTCTCTTTTCATTTTTATTTACCCATGGATCAACCAAAGGCAAACCTCGTCCCAGGTTGGTCAATTGTTGTATGCGCACTTGCACTTGCGCAGCTGTGTTTGTTTGCGCAGTGTTGTTTTTATCGATGACGCAGCTTAATTTGCTCATCCCTCCGGTCTCTTGTATGTCTGTATCTCCAATACGTAATAAAAAGGTCCCACGGTGGTGCCCAAATACCTGCTGGACCGGTACACAAACAGCTTTTACGGGAGCGGTGACCTGCAAAAGGAATGTCTAGACGTCTACAACTCCTGCTGCACCCAACTCGAGTCCCTCCTCGGGCTCCAATCCGCAAAGGTACAAGGCGGCTCAATTGTTATCATGTCCGGTGAAGGGATGGTGGGGCTCTGGGGAGGACTCAAGTCTGTCATCCCTTGGCCTTTCGAGTATGCTACTGTCAATGGGGTTTCGAAGCTCGTGGAGAGTGAAGGGAGGAAGTATAGGGTGTTGACGGTGGGTAATGGGGTGTATGGGTGTGGGATGCGGGAGATGGTTGAGGGGTTGCGGTACCCGAATTTGGAGGTCCGGGCTGTAGATAGTCCTTGGGATAAGCCAGTGGATGTTGCCAGGGCTGTTGAGGTTATTCGCGACTGGCAACCTGATCTCGTCACCAGTAAGTTGTCTTTTTTGTGTATTATCGCGTTGCCCTTTTTTGCGACAATGACAGGATGGGAGGGGCGCTGAGGGCGTGGGTTGAAATAGTTGGCTATTCTTTATATGTTTTCACTCATTATTATCTTTCACTGGCGAATAGTGGTGCATTGTGATACGCCGACGGGAACGTTGAACTCGGAGGCTGTCCGTCTGGTCGGTCAGGCTTGCGCCAATACTGACGCCTTGTTCTACGTGGACATTGTCAGTTCTGCGGGCGCCGTGCCAGTCGACGTTTCTGGCTGGAACATCGACATTGGTAAAGACAATTAATTATCATGCCGATTTAATACTGTCGGCTTTGCTGCAAGAGTGTCAACGCGTAATGTGCCAGGCATTTGGTGCTGATCTATATATATTTGTAATTGGGAACTCTATGAATAGGCTTGCTCGGTTCGCAAAAGGCGTTCTCGTTGGAACCGTCATTGGGGATTGTGACGGTCAGTGCTAAAGCTTGGAAGCAGATCGAGAAGGTCAACTATGGCGGATATGACGCCCTCCTCCCCTTCAAGTCCTTGCAGAAGGTAATAGCTTTTCTTTACTTACTAAACACCTTCACCTTCACCACCCTCACCTTCACCTCGCCGAGCTTGGGTACCACTTTTTTTTTTCGCAACTCTTGGCCTTTTTCATTTCGTAAAAATATTCACCTGTCCTCACAATCTACTTCCACTTTGTTCGAATTAGTCGGGCGTGTTCCCGTACACACCTCTGTGGTCAGCTCTGGACGCAATGCAACTGCAGCTCAAAACCGTGTACGGAGCCCACAACGAGCTCGCCACAGGAGTCTACAAACGCCACGAGGAAGTCGCGCAGTACTGTCGTGAACGTGTCAAGAAGATGGGGTTGAAGCTTTGGTGGGATGGCCAGCACGCCGAGTTCAACTCGCCCTCTGTTACGGCGATTCGGGTTCCTGAGGATACTACCTGGGAGGAGTTGGATCAGAAGTTGAGGAAGGAGGGTGTTATCTTTGGTGGGAGGTATGTAACTTTTTGTCTCTCTTTTTTTTTTTCTGGCTTCCGAGTTGTTGTGTCTGTGGCAGAGAATGCGGAGCTAAAAGGATGATAAGTGAGAAGGGGATTATGAATCTATTTTATCGAGCTAACATGGTTTTCTAACCTGATATTTCTCATGAAAAATAGCTACGGAGAGACGGCCAATGCATTGTTCAGGATTGGACACATGGGCACCCAGGCAGATATGAAGACTGTTGCCTATGCCCTTGACGTTCTTGAGAAAATTATCTCTCAAAAGTAAAACCGCAGAATACCTCCCCCCTTCATACATAACTTGATCGTCCATAGAATAAAATCGCACGCGTCTTCTATCTTTTATACTTGTTTATTAATGTATCTGCACAAGTACATAATTTTTACATGCCGTTAGAGTCCAACCAGGCAGTGATGCCCTGGATGCCCTGTTCCCACTCGGCATTATCAGAGACCATGATCAAATGTCCGCCATCATCCGGATCCTCGAGCTCGATATGATCGACCTGTCCAGCCAAAACGTGGCATTCCTTGACATCCTTGGTCGACACAATCTCGTCACCGTTCGAGGTCACTAGAAGGATGGGGAACGTGGGTTCGAATAGACTGGGCGGGATTGTGTTGTAGATGCTCAGAGGGAGTTGCTCCAATGGGGATGGGATTGATGCTTCGGACTCGACTGTCAGAACTGGGACATCTTCCTGAGCTTCCGTAGTGGTGGTGGTGTTGGACGAAGATAACTCCGTTGTCTGCTTTACTTCCGTGGACTCCCAAACAGGCACCGAATCGCGACCAAGAACCTCCGATGCCTCCGTCGTCTCCTTTGCTGATGTTGGCTCGTCTGCAGTTGCTGCGGTTTTGTTAGCAGAAGATCCCTGTGTGCTGTCGCCCTCTGCAGCCGACGATGAAGCTTCTGTCTCCTGATCCTTCTTCTTCTTCTTCAACTCAGCCTCCTCCTTCTCCTGATGCTCTTTGGCGACCTGGTCGATTTTGTAGACTGCTTTTTTGGGCAAGACATATCGTTCCCGGAACCCGTCCTGCGCCATCACATCGGCATGGGTTTCAAATGCGAAATCAGGGAGCTCCTTAAAGGTATCACCCGCTTGCGGTGACTCTTGTGATGTTGATGTTGATGTAGCGGCCTCCACTTGTGCTGTTTCTGAAATAGACGCCGCGGCACCCTTTTTGATCTCCTTGGTAGCGGTAGTATCCTTGAGTTGCAGTTTATGAGACAGTTCCTGGAAACGACGCTGAATGACCTCCGGTATAAAAGGCGACACCAGGACCAGGGCACTGACAGGGTTAGACTCGACATACTTCTGAGCAACAAGAGCATGTAATCCGTGGGCGATCAGGATAGGCGGGTAAAAGGAATGGTCCGTTTCAATAGCGGTCTTCAAGGTCTTGACAAAGTGGCGGATATAGGCGTCGCCCGAGTCAAGGGGTTGGTGAGGCATACTGAGTTCGATGCTTGTGCTCTGATATCCCTGGTCTGCCAAACTTTCCTGCCATGTCTCCCGGAAGCACCTACAATTGTATTTGCGAAGTATGCGAGGTTGCGTAAGTAAAAGCTTACCATTTGAAAGAGGAGGATATCGTTGCAAATCGCGTAATAAAGAAGCAAAATATGATATGGTACCAGTTGCCGCCAAAGGGGCCGGTGAGGAGGACGACAGGCGTGGGTTTGAGGAAGGCATATGTCGAAGGTGGACTGGTGGTACAGGATACGGAACTGGGTGGGTTGCTGAGGTTGGTGGGTGTTGGTTCCGATTCCTCGTTTACTGCTTGAGAGGCTGTCGTTGTGGCAGCTGGTGCTTGTGTGTCGGAAGGTGGGGTTGTTGTTGTAGAGGAGGAGTACCATGATCTTGCGGTGGATGAGAAGAAGACAGGTCGACGAGGGAATGGCGATGCAGAAGCTGAGGCTACGGTTGGGTTCCTTAGGAGGAGCCGTGCCTGTGCGGACAGCCTTGGTGCGAGCTGTTGGAGCATTCGGTTGATTTGTGAGTGGGTGCGATTGCGTGTGGATCAGGGAAAGAAAGAGGCGAGGGAGAAGAGAAAGTTCGTTGAAATACAAGGAGACGCATAAAGAAACGTGGGCGGGTCAGTCGAAAAAGGAAATTCGCGTGAGGGAAACAAATTGACTCTTAAGTAGCCATGCCATGCTCTCACTCACGTATGCCTCACGGCTGTTGCACCGTAGAAAGGTCTGCGTATCGTGTACAAGAGAAGCAAATAAAGGAAGGGCAAGCAGGTACCAATGGATAGAAAGCTTATTGCCCAAGGATATTATGTGTGTGGTTGGTGCAATTGGACTTTTACCAGCAGGGCCCACATTACTGCTCGCAAAGGCCGTCAAGAATAGGAGAGGCGCAAAGCCATCCACCAGCTCGAAGGGAGGAATACAAAAATTGACACCGGTGCCCTTCCTTCTTTGTCATCTCACTCCTTTTCCATCCATCTCCATCCCCCTCAACAGCGAGAAACCATGGCTGACATCCTCCCTCAGCTCATCGACTTTGCCTCACAACTCGACCTCCAGCGCGTCATCGTCCTCCAGACCGTACGAAGAAAGCCAGGCAGGCAACACCCAGTGCATACTTTCAATACTTCCTGTCCTATTTCACACGCTCACAATACTATCTCACGTTTCAATTCCTTTGACTCGTAGACAATCTGTCTGTTTGGCGCTATCAGAAGTGTGCCCGCCTACAACATCCCCTTGCTCTTCTTTGGACTCTATGCCTATGAACACCATGACTCTGTCGACCCGCTTCAGCAGGTATGGGACGCTTTGTATGTCTGGACGGCGCATTTATACTTTGAGCAAATCGAAATAACAGCTACTATTCGTTTTATGGACTTCTTAGTTTGCAGGGTTCACAGCGTTCAGCATTCTTCTGGATATTGTCTGGTGTCTCCTCTCACCCGGCATTGGCTTTGGAGAAGCGTAAGTCAAAGCCTGATAACACGAGTATCACAGGCAGGGAATCAGGAGTGGAAGAGATAAGGCCTAACCCTCCCCATGCTCACATATACTCATTTTTGTTGCAATTCTTCTTTCTTTCACGGACGGGCAACACAGGCTGACTATCGCCGCATTGCTGCTCAAGGTCAGTGCGTCGTAATGAGAGTCGCCAAGAAAGGACTTGTCTTCAATTGCTTTTGGGATTGCTGATAGCCCATCTTTCAGCAACCATCTACTCACAAGTTTGCTTTTCTACCTGCACTTCATACACTGTAGCCGGTGAGCATCATCTCCGCCCTTCAGCTTCTCAAGTACCGAGGCGACCCGTTTTCGAATCTTGGCGAAGGATGTAAGGAGAACATCTTTCGAAAGCCTTTTCACATGTTCAATTGTCCACGCAAGTTTGTGACAAAATGATCACAGCTTGCCTTTCACACTAATATAACATTGCAATTTTTCTCCCCAATGCTGGATAGTGAATTGGACTGGACAGCGATCGCACGGATTCGGAAATGGATCGGCGTATCAGACACTGGCAGAGGATGAACGCGACGCAGAAGAGATCAGCATCCCTCGTCACCATAATTACCAACATGGACGGCACCGTGGCTCTCACCAGTCGAGTTCTTTCATGACCAACAGCAGTCGATCGGGTTCGGTCAAGTCAAATCGGACTGGAAGTGGTCATAACGTCGAGCTTGGACATCATGGTAATGGGTATGATAGCTCAGCATCTGGTGGTGGTAACAGTGGACATGGAGTAGGACCAACTCCAGTTTCTGGAACTCCCGGCAATAGTGGCGCTGCTGCTGTTAGTGCCATGGAGGAACGCAAGAACAAGGTCGGACAGAACGTTTCGGAGGACGAGGAGGAGGATGTGAGCAGCCATGATGGCACCCCCAGCAGTGGACCAGTCAATGCCCAAGCAGGATACCAGCCATTTTAGTGCACCCAAGTGTGCCCTTCTTGGTCTCTTGAAAATAAAAAAAAATAGCAATTGGGAACTGAAAGTGTCTCTGGAAGAACCGCCGCCTAAACGCGCTAGTCGCGGCCCACCCTTGACACTCAAAGAGCGTGACGGCGCATCTCGTCAAAACAATTTGGCCACCAAAAAAATACAAGAAGAGGGCCAGCGCGCTTTTTCTTCTTTTTTTACTTTTTTCCATCACACACATCCGACCATCAGGACAAACCCTTAGAAAACTCACAACGATGGAACATCAAGCCATGGAACTTCTGACCACAAGAGTCGAGGACGAGAAGCAAAACGTAAGGAGAAATCGACCTTTGTTTTTGGCTGACCTCCGAGAAATCGGCATTTCTCACTTTGAACAGGGAAGACTTGAATTTGGTGGCAAAGAAGGCGAATCTCTAACATCTCGCTTCGCTTTTTCACAAACAGGTCACCTACAAGTGGTTGAGTAGGAGCTTGGGTATCTCTGTCAACACTTCCAAGGAGTAAGCTACTTTATTTTTCTCGGTGTGAAAGATCTATGACTCTCCAGAAGAAAGTATGCTGGAACTCATTCCACTTTCTTTTTTTTGTTCTGGCCTTTAGGTTGATGCAGGTGTACGTGACGACTGTTGGAAAGGGCAAGGCACACGGAACATACTACCTCGCGCGACAGGATCCAGAGACAGGAAACCAGTACCTTTCTCTTGTCAGCCAGGAAGACCTCAATGGTAACTCATCGCAAGACCCTCTTACTTGCGACAGGAATTAATTGGCTTTACACAGCAACAGATTGCTAACACCAAAGAGCGATTTCAAAAACCGAAAAAAAAAATAGCGGCAAAGAAGGACGCCTCGGTGATCGGATACCACATTTACAGTCTGGAGCCTTCACCCCTCAAGGACCTCGCCATTCTCTCAGCAACCAACTCCGAGGCAACTCAACTTCAAAAGGGCAAGGACATTAACACCTACAGAGTCATCCGTAACCACAACGTCGTCATCTCGGCTCCAAACTCTCGCCCCGCACCCGCCACTACCTCATCTTCATCTTCGTCATTTGCTGCAAAGCCAAAATTGGGGGCAGCAGCAGCAAATCAGAACGCACCGGGACTTTTAGGATCTAAACCTGGATTGAAGTCTGCCACCAGTGCTCCTGCTGCTTCAAATTCTGTTTCTACACCCGCCGCCAACGATACCTCAAAAACCACTACTAGTGCCAAACCAGCAGCAAAGGGCTCGATGATGAGCTTTTTCGGAAAGACGTCAACAGCAGGAGGTGTAACAACCAAGGCAGCACCAGCACCAACACCAGTCAAAGCCAAGGCGTCGTCAACACTGAACTTTAAACCTGCCGCTCAACAAAAGCGCAAAGCAGATTTGATGACTGACAGCTCTGCAGCAAATGACATGGCCTCACCGCGCACTTCCAGGAGCAACGAGGAATCTGAGGAGGATGAGGTTGACTCTGAGGAGGAGAGAGATCGTCGTCTGGCACTTAGCTCACGGTTGGATCAGGATCAGGGCGATGTTGTTGAAAATTCCAGCAGCAGGAACAAACCGTCCAGCGGGAAGCTTTCCCCGGTGGATGTGGAATCGATCAAAAAGAAGCAGCGCTCGGCACGTCTTTTGGTCGTTGACGATGATGACGATCTGGACGCTGAGACGGCACGTGCAGTCGCTGAACGTAATGACGATGATGAGGAAGAGTCGGTTGCGGCCATGTCCAAGGAGGCTCGTGCTGCTTTGAACAAGGAGAAGGAGGCTCAGCGATTGGCTTTGGAGAATATGATGTTGATGGATGACACTACTACAACGTCGGCAGGAGCAGACATGGAGGATGAGGATAGCGCTATGATTGATGTTGAAGTTTTGGATCAACCTGCGACCGCCCCATCGCCTGATACCACTGTTACTGAAACCGTCGATGCCTCAGGCACTATTACGAAACGTCGACGCGGTATTCGCGCTGTCACCAAGCGCAAGACTTCCAGGAACGAGCGCGGTTATATGGGTGAGTACCCTATGCCATTTTCAAAGATTGCGCGTTTTGAATTAATTTGGCCCGCAACTAGATTATTAACCATTCCTCCGGTTACTTCCTTTCATCAAACCCTCGTAGTGACGGAGGATATTGTGATTATGGAGCCATTCTCGGAGGACGAGATCATCGAACCCCCTGCACCAGCACCTGCTCGTGTCGAGAAGCCAGCCGCAGATGCTGCCTCCAAGGGCAAGTCAGAGGCTGCCGGACCCAAGAAGAAGGCTGGCGGCAATCAGAGCTTACTCAACTTTTTCTCTAAAAAGCAATAAACACAGTTTATATATTTCCAAACAAATCGTTGATATTATATTACAAACGCAATAGTTGCGCTTCGAGGAAAAGGGGAAAGAAGAAAGGACAGGGCTTAATGAGGAATGCCGTTGGTGACCTTCTGGAAGGAGTCGTAGAGAACGGTACGACGGTTGAGGTAGGACTCATCAACCCTCTCCTTCATAAACTCGGCAGCGGCACGCTCCGAGCGATCAACCTGGAAGCGAGAGCGAAGACGCTTGATGGTCTCTCCGCGGAAACAAGGCAAACCAGACTCCAACATCAAAGCAACCATCTGACAGATCTGCTCAGCGTAAGGGCGGGAGGCCAAGTAAGCCTTAATACAGAGCTCACAGAACCAGCGGTAACCCTGGTCCTCGACACTGGTACCCATGATCTGGATCATCTCGGCCGTCAGCTTGAAGGGCGACGACTCAAAGTTGATGTTTCCTCCGGGCGAGATGTCCAGAATGAATCCAAAATCGATATGAACCACATGACCCTCGTCGTCGATCATAATATTTCCGTTGTGGCGATCCTTGAACTGGAGAATGTACGAGATCACACTGTAGGATGCAACGGACTGGATAAAGTTGTTGCGCGCCTTCTGGTACTCGATCGAGTCGACGCCACCGTACTTGGTGACAAAATAGTCTTGCAAGTTGTTGACCTTCTCACGACCAAGCTGGTCACGCGAGATCGAGTTGGGGATAACATCGATCATACCGCATCCGGGCGCGGTGGCGACAATACGGTAGGGGAACAGGTACAGATCCAGACCGACGTTGGTAAAGATGTTCTTGAACACCGCAATCAGCTGGATGGCCAATACATCCTGACGACAGTCGTCTCCGACCTTGAAAATGGCAGACTGCCAAACATCGACCGTCTTGGGGGCAGCTTCCTCCTCGTCCTCATCGTCGCCAGCACCACGCTTGATGATGGCCTTGCCCAAGTTGGATTCCTCGCGGGTCTTGCGGACCTTGAACGTCGCCATGAAGGGGGTCTTGGCGTGAGACTGGAGAGGACGTCCGGAACGCTTGTCAATGTCAATGACAACTCCCTCAGGGTTACTGGGCAGGTAGACTCCGACATCGACTACAATCTTGGCCATCTCCTCATCAATCTTTTTCTTCTTCTCAGGTTTGGTCTTCTTGACAAAGGGCATAAGCGAACCAGAGATCGACGTGACTTGGTTGAAGAACTTGAACTCGCGCTCGTAAAAGTTCTTGGCGTCGCCCGACAGTCCGTTAACAATGTTGTCGATGATGCGATCCAGGGCAGGCTTGAGAGGATCGGGAACCTCACTGTTGTTGTCCTTGTACATGTTGGCGTTCATGTTCCAGATGATCTGATGGGCAAACAGCTGTGAGACGCGGGCAGCGCGCATAATGTACTTCTCGACGTAACCCAAGTCATCGTGGCGAAGAGCCTGCACAATCTGTGGGACGTAGAAGAACACGACCTCAACAGGCGAGTGCTCCAAGGAGCGCATGGCATACTGGAGGATCATGGGGTTGTTAAGGTACGCAGGCTGGAAGTACGAGATGGCGGTGATCGAGGGCACAGGGCTCCAGAACAAGAGGTACTTAAGCTGCGAGGGAGAGTAACGAGCATTGCCCTCGCCGAGCAAGATCTGGACAGCGTCGGCATCGTGAACGGCGGCAAAGGGATCGCTGGCCAAGAGAAGGCTGAGCTCGCTGGGGATGACATTGTTCTTGAAGCGAGACATCAACTGCAGGGCCAAGGTGGGCGAGACCCCCCAAGCGAAGCGAACCATGTTACGCCAGCCCTCCTCCGAAAAGCTCTTCTCATGAACGTTGACCTCGGGAGTCGGACCGTTAATGATCAAAGGAGTGCTCCAGACGCTGAGGCGGTTCAGTTCGTTTTCGTTCAAGAGCGACAAGAGACGGCGGCACTGAGTATGCTTGCGAACAATGGCATCACGCGTCAAGTCCTCGGTAAAGACATAGTTGGCGTCAACGCCATGGCCATCACCAGACTGGATGCTCGACAGGATAGAGTCCAAAAAGATCTTGTCCTGGTCCAAGGCAGTGCCAAACTCCCGCATGACCCTGGTCTCGGTCTTGCTGAGCATCCTGTTACCGCCAAACGACCAACGAGGCGACAACTCGAACCACGAGAGGGCAGCCATGTAGAGAGCAGAGCGGATTTTGTACTCGATCAAGGCTTCCATGCGGTTGGTCTGGATGAGGCGAAGACCCAAAAGAATCAACTGGAAGCGACCCTCTCTGGCCAAGGGATGGGTACTCATCTTGTAACCAGTGTCAAAGGTCAACTGAAGCAAGCGTGTGAAAATGTCAACCATATCACGGTTGCCGTAGCGGGTGGCCTGGAATCGGCTGGACAAGAACTCGATCCAGATGACGTGAGGTGCGAAGAGGTACGACGCAATCTTGTAGCTCTTCTGGCGAGCCTTCTTGTCAGAGGGGGCATACTCCATGCGTGCGCGGAAGGGATCCTCAGAGTCCAACAAGGGCGAGAACAATCCTTTTTGGTGACGCGAGGCCCAAGCCCACCCAGAAGCGACCTCGGACATCAAACGCTTCTCGACAGCAGGCTTCTCGGTGATAAGCCAGTTCCAGACAGAGGTACCGATCTTCATACTGTCAGGAGTGAATAAGTAGATGGGGATCCAAGCAATCATCTTGACCAAGTCCTCCTCGATTTTGTCCAAGGTCACCAAGGCACTGACAGCACGATGAAGAGCGTTGGCGAGATCCTTGTTCGAAATGAACTGGTCGTCCTTGACCTGCTGAGCCATCTTCTGAAGGCTCTCCCGGAGGGCGGGCAGCTGGCTCTGGAGAACAGTCCCTGACTGGTTGGTGAAGACAGTCGAGAAGCTCTCCATGCCTCCAATCTCTCCTTGGTAACGACGACGAGCTGAGAACTCCTGGAAGAATACGGACGAGTTGTCAATGATCGCTCCAGGAATGTTGGCGAGAGTGTCGAAGCTGTTGTGGTTCTTGACAAGGTCCTTGCCAGCACGGGCGGCGAGGGTACGACCCATGTGGACACGGCTGATACCAGTGTGGATCTTCTCAGATTCGGCAAGGTAATCCTGCAAGAGAGCATCTACCTCTTGAGGAGAGTTGGCCATGGCAGCGCCGATCCACTTGCGAGTCAGATCGACAAATTTGCTCAGCAACTCGCGACGGTAAGGGTACGAGTCGGGCAAGTCGATAGTCACGTTGACCTTGGACGAGGTGAAGCTGTAGATGGGGCAGTACTCGTCGGTCATCTCGTTCTCGCAACTGAGCCAAAGAAGCTCGCTGATCTCAAGGACCAGAGTCAAGAGGGCCTTGTCACACATGAGCTGGGGGAAAGCGACAATCATGCGGTGGACCCACTTGGTGCTCAAGGAGCTGACACGCTTCAGGCGATGGGCGCATCCGATGAGAAGGTTGCGAACCTGTTGACGGACATTGTCGTCCAAGGAGTGGGAGAGAACCTTGGTCTGGGACTCTGAGGTGAAGACGTTGATCACCTGGTCAGCAATGGCCTCCAAGCAAGTGGAAAGGCCGCCGTCGTTCACGCCAGAGTTCATAAAGTACTTAAGGATGAAGGAGCAGTTTCCTTGGCGACTTCGCATGGTCTCGACATGATAGACGGACAAGAGGAAAACGACCTTGGCAGAGCTGAGAGTCTTGATTTCGCTGGTCTGGGCAGGAAGGAAACTGGCTAGAGTGGTCCTCATCGACGATTTTTGATCCTCGAGAATGCTGCGGGGAAGGACAGAGTTGTACTCGAGATCGCCCTCCAGGTAGGCGTTGGTGCCCAAGTCCCCTGAGACAAATGCGGGAGTCTTGCGAGCAATCAACAGCATCGAATCACTCCACTCTTTGTACCAAGGAGAATCCTTGACAAACTCGAAGAGGACACAGTGGAACCAGACATCGCGGAACAGCTTGGCGTCCTCCTTGCTGGGGCGAAGATGGGGCTGGAAATCCTCGTGCGACAGCAACTGGCCCAAGATAGGGAGGAGAAGACCCAAACCGGCAGACAGTGAGTTGATTCTGTTTTGGCTCTTCTTATTGGTCTGGATGGTTGCCTGAATCTGAACACCCTTCTCGACAAACAGCTTGAGGAGGCAAGTCAAGTAAGCGGGGTAGAACTCAGGACGAGCGTTGATCGTCTTTGCAAGGCGCAGCTGGCAAGCATTGACCTATTTGTGTATAAATTGGACATTGTAATTACGTTAGTCAAAGTTCAGCATTGGCAGGTTATATCTGTTCTTTGCATTCATGATGCACACGTACAGTCTCGCAAAGGTCCTTGGTCTCGGGCTTGTTCTCAGGCGAAATGGAGAGCTTGGAGAGGTTGGAGAGAATCTGAGTAATGTCGTTGAACGAGTTCTCGGATCCTGTCATGGCCATGTCCGTCAAACGCGACACAATAACGCAATCCAGCTTGGGGCTATGATGGCGAATCTGCTGAGCCAACATCGAGAGGACCAAAGGCGTGATCTAAAGTTGTACAACAAATGATAAAAAAACAAAAGTTGGTGCTTTGGACGTGGGCATGGGAGTGTGTGTAACATTCAATAGACACACCGCGAAAAAAATGGATCAAGGTTCAACCTGTTACCTTCTCGCTCTTAAAAACGCAGGCAATCTTGGAGATGGCAGCAATCACGTTCTCTTGGATCAAGTTGGCCTGACCAGAGACGTCTGCATCCTCACCTCCGCTTGTGGTGTTGTGACTGTAGAGGGTGTTCAAGAGAGCATAGACCGTCGACATGGCAACATCCTCGCCAGTGGAGAAGTGCTTCAATGTCTGCGCCAAACGCTCAACAGCGCATGCTTGAATGATTCCAGCGTCAGGTCCTTCGAAAATAGATGATGGTGTCGTCAAGAACTGCTGCAACAATGCCGCCATTTCCTGATTCGCCTCAGCAAAGCTATAGTTCAAAGCAGAAACCGCAAAGTAAGTATGTGAGGCCATTTAAAATCAACTGAGAACAGCAAAGAGAACAAAACTTACTTAATGCCGAGGAAAGCCGAGCAGTCCAAGGCTGCTGCGTGGATCCAGAACTCTTCGATGCGGACTTGGTTGAAGAGGCAAGTGGAGATGTGAGAAGGAAGAACATCATCCAGCTCGTGAATGTAGACACTAGCCAAGGACGCCAGTTGCAACGAGATGCCCATGATCTCGGTGTAGTAAAACTCGTATGAGACGTTTCCTTGAGCCAAGAGCTCGTTGGCAAAGGCGCGCATATCGGCAAAGAACTGGAGTGACATGATGTACTCTGTCCTCATGACCTTTGTGAGATCGACAGGTCCTGCAGCGCTGACACTGACAGGGGTGGTCAAGAGAGTGTTCCAGACATCATCAAAGCCGACAAAAGCGGAGGGTGCAGGGGTAATTGGTTTGTCTTTGTTCTCTGCCTTGTCCAAGTGAGCCTTGAGGAGGCACCCGATCATGTTGCGCTTAACAGTCAAGACCTGGAGCACGACTCTGTTGGAGCTGAGGACGATGCTCTCACCAGCATACTGCAAAAGAACGCGGTGGGCATAAGAGTTGGTGGTGTCCTGTTTGACGACGGTGATCGCCTGTCGGATACGTTCTGAGGTCTCGCTGGAGAGGAATGGGTTGGAGTGCGAGACCAGATCGGCGAAATCGCGGGGCTGGAATTCAAGAGATGAAGTCTCCAATGCAGCGAGGAGGCCGTTCAGGGAGGGTAAGACAAACTCGCAGACCTTGGCGGCTGTTGTATGCAGTCAAGGGAGACAAAGAAGCGAACGATGGTGAGCAAGCTACGACCTTTTTTTACATTCTTTGAGCAAATTGAATTGAGCCAACTAATAGTTTGCACAACTCCAACAATAGCAGCAAGGTAGATGACAACGTCCGTTGATAATGAACATACCATTGTCCGAAATGACAAAGGACGACAGCTTGTCAAGATAGGCCCAAATAGAGTCAAGAACCTGTTGGCGGACAGAGGGCCTCTTGCCAGCGATGGTCAGGAGGTGCGATGTAATGTTGTAGGTCAGGTTGTCAGCGGGAGACCGACCTGTTCGAATAAAAAGGGGAGGAAAGGGTTAGTCTTGCTGAACCTGACGAGAAATGTTCAAACGTGCTCGTGTTACCGACACCACATCCCGTTGCTGTCGGCCTTTGTTACCTTTGAGGCCGAATCCATCGGTGAATTGAAAGTTGACAAGTGAGTGGAGGTATCCCGAGAGACGGGGGACGAGATCGTGGTCAAACTGGCCAGACGACTCGGCAGCGAACTTCGCCTGGGCGATCAACGCATGCTGATGGCGCATCGTCTACAAAGAATTGAGAACAGAACAGCCATATATCATACTGTCAGTCTCCAGGAACACAATGACCATGCAGTGTTCACACGGACATGTATACTGCGTTGGATCCACCACAAAACGCAGAGAAGGCAATACTACAGCCTGCGTTCGCTGCAAGAAGAGTTTCATTTCAAGTACCATAAGTCCGCCTTCGGCAAGAACGGGTTCTGCTGCACCCTCGGCAACACCACCAACAATACCGGTGGCATAAGGCTTAGGAGTTGAAGGTTGACTAGGTGAGGGCAAGCAGGGTCCAGCCCTGATGAGCCTCTGAACCTCATCGGCCTGTGTGGTCGAGTCTTTGGCGAGAGTGGATGCCAGGCTCGACAAAATCTGCGAGTGCAAGTCGAATTCGAGACTATAAGAGTGATGGACGGGAAGGGATGTAGAAGGCTGCTGTGAGTTTTGATGATGTCAACGTCGCCTTTTTGTCGTGTCGTTTTGTATCAGGTGAACAATGCAAGTGAAAGCGACGTACGAATCCATGGGGTGGTTGCTTGTTTTATGAGAGCGATGAAGTGGGAGGGGGAGGTGGGCGTGAAAGAGAGGAATGGATGTTTAAGATGTAGGATGAGGGAGTGGATGAATCTATATGTGATGCAGTGAGGAAGTGAAGAAGCGGAGTAAAGGTGCGAAAAGGTGAAGTGATGTAAAGTGAGAAGAAGAGAGAAGGAAGAAGAGATCTCCCTTTGACTGTGTGGGAGAGACCTGTGGCTGTCCCGTTGTCTCTCTAAAATTATCGCGCCTGAGAGCCTGAAGCAGCAGCGGCAGCAAAGCAGCAAAAGAGTTCATTTCATTTGGCAGCGCACCAGTCGGAGTGCATGGAATTGGCATATGCCATTTAGTGCATACTTTATCACTTTATCGCATTACGACTACGTGCCTGAAGAACATCCAGCCTGGCTCGCATATCTCATTGCCGCATGTCTGCGGCACTGCGGCAGGTGGGTTTCACCAGAGACAGACAACAGATACGCCACCAACAAACTGATAAAACGAAAAACATGGCGCAATCGTCGCGTCAAAAAGGAACGTGGCACTTCTCTTTTCTATCGCAGGAGATTGAGAGAGACCATCTTCATCCTGGTCATATCAATAAATTCCTTTCCTTTTGGCACTCATTCCACCCGGCGAGGATCGTCTTTTGAACCTTGAACCATGTCGCCATGGCCTTCTTTTCTTCTCCAACAGCTTTCCTTTGGCGATTATGTTTACATTGATTGCAAGTCCGGTCAACGACGCACATACGAGTGTGACTTGGCAAGTGCACGCCCACGCGCTAGTAGACGTAGTCTAGCGCTCATACTCTTTTCTCGCCGATGCACCGAAGAACCACCCGGCAGTTTCTCCGTCTTCGCTCGATCTATGTCGTTGGCGATCTTGTTACAAGTAAAATCCTCCCAGCATTTCGGTCTAAAGTCTAGACTACCTTCCTACTTACAAAAAAAAGGGTCCTGACTATTCAGGTTCACACGAAGGTACAGCAAGTTGACCACGTCCTCTCTCTCTCTCTCTCCTCACATGAAGAAATAGACACGTAGACTGATTCCGATTTCCACTTTGGAGTCAAAAAGGACGACCAAGAGAAATGGTGATCGGCCGTTGCTTGCCCAACGGTTATATACCATCGATTGCTTACTGTCCGGTCCAGCTTGAAATCATTTCCCGGTGCTGGACCTTTAACACCCTTTCAGCAAAAAACAATGGCGAATGTATCGTATTGCTGCTCTTCTTTGCCCTTCAGTCACTCATTCCTTCGACCTTTACTACAACAAAAACTGGCTTCGCCCTTTGCTACCCTCTCCTACGTTAATATCCCTACCTAACACCAAACCTCACGATCCAACTGCCAGAAAACACTACCTTTCCCTCCACCCCAGGTAGAATGGCGAATACTCAACATATTCAACAGCCCTCGCTCAAGTCCTTCATTCTCAATGTCACACAGCTGATCATGGTCTGCGGACAAGGGCTCCTACTCCTGAGTGCTCCCGTGGCAAATGCCCGTGCCCCAGGAGCAAGAAGATTACCCAGGTCATATACGGATCTCAAAATACCCTTCAAACCGCCGTCGTCGCCCTCTTTTCTATCATTACCCGACATCAACACTGCCAGCACATCCAACCCAGCTAGACGCTTTGATTACTGCGCGATGGCCGCGGAAGAGTCCAATGCCAACAACGGTACTATCCCTTACAAGGCCGCCAAAGGATGCTACGAGATGTTTGACTTTGACCCCAAGGTCAGAGACCAGACTGTTCAAAGTGTCCGAGCCAACCTGGAGTCGTTCTACGTCTTTTACGACATTGCAATGTAAGCACCTCTCTCCAATTGGTTTTTCTTATAACCCTTTTCTCACTCGTTACCTAACCTGCATTGCTTGCATTGGATGCAACCATGTGCCACACGCATGAATGATAGCTCACCCCCGCACATGGAAAATTCGGATCTGCAGCCTGTCAATCTCACTGCTTCACTAATATCCCTCGGTAACACGACTTTCAGGGACGACTACAGCTTCCATGCCGCATTGGCAACACAGATCTCTCAACTGCAGGACCCACACACGACCTACAAGAGCATGTGCTACCAACAGTTCCTGTTCATCCAACCCCTTTCAACTTACGGTGTCTACGAGGACGGACGGAACCAGGTCAAGGTCGCCACGGTCCTTAACAAACTCGATCCTCGCCTCACTACATCGCTGGTCGATTGTGAAGTTACTCATATCGACGATCAACCAGCATTCGATGGTATGTCCCATCTCTCTCTTTCGTCCTGTCCATACAATCATCACATTTGTTTTCATTTACCAACCAGCCCAAACCTAAATCTATGTGTTTGTTCCATCCATTGACCATAGTGGTGACCAAGTTTGCAGCAACAAAGTCATACTCCAAGGATCGAGGTGTTCGTCTCAACAAAGCATTCTCGTATCTCGCCCACGACAGGACAGGAAGCGCCTATGATCGATACGCACTCGGCACCTTTGCCCAGCGCACAAAAGTCCCCCCCAACGCCACAATCGAATACAAGATCGACTGCAGCGCCAAACGATCCAAATCTACCCCCGAGGAAAAGCCCATCCAAACAACCATGGTCCTCGCCTGGTCTGCACTCGACGCCACCATGCTCCCTTACGACGACGCCCCCTCATACCGCCGCCAGTTCTGTTCCCAAGACTCGATCCAGACCGTCAAGAAGTTTGTCCTCGACTCTGCCAATGCTGACGATTTCGGATCCGTCAAGACTGAGCTCCACAACGGCCGTAAAAAATCGAGGGAGCTCTACCGCGGGTCTTATGCGTCGTTCCACATGCTGAGCGACGGTATCACGGCTGTTTTTCGACTCGGGACTGAATCGCCCAACAAGCAGGGGAACTACAAGGCGAGATTGGGATTTTATAAGAACATCGACAATGGGTTTGCTGCGATGGAGGCTGCGGGAGCGAAGAAGTTGATCATTGATCTTCAGAACAACTCTGGTGGTATTATTTGCTGGGGCCGCTATGTTCTCCAGACGCTCTTCCCCAACACCGTCGATTCGCCTTACATCTATAGCCTCCGCGCCTCGCCCCTTGCTCAAGTACTGGCCAAAGCAACCTTCTTGTACGAACAGGACATGGCTTCACCCTATGCGGGTCTCGTCGATCCAGCGACAGGCGAGGAGGTGACGGACGATTCGTGGATGAACCCAGGTGATAAGCTACAGGGGCGCGAGGGGACGTTTAGCAAGAAGGTCACCGATAGGTTCTGTGTTGCTGTGGATGATATCAAGGGTGCAGCAGACGAGGCTTTATTCGAACCAGAGGACATGTTGATTCTGACGAACGGTTATTGTGGATCGACATGTGCGGTTCTGGCGCTGCAGCTTCACGAACGCTATGGAGTGCGGACAGTCGCTGTTGGTGGTCATCACGGACAGTCCATGGCGTTCACATCCTTCCCCGGCGGCGCTGTTCAAGCCAACAACACTCTTTGGGTCCAGCGTGTCCAAAAGGTGTTCAATTCCATGCCGATCCTTGACCGGGACCCACTGCTCGAACCTCTTCTACCACAGTCCCTCCCTGCCAACGGTCAATTGGCATTCACTCTCCGCCAGATCATGAGTGCAAGCAACGAGGCTCAGGTGTCAGAGTACATGCGTATCCCGAGTGAGTTCCGGATGGATTACACTTCCGCACGCTTCCGCATGCCGTCTGTTCTTTGGGAGGATGTTCGGGAGGAGGTCTGGGGGATGCCAGGTTCGTCAGAGTCGACTGAGGACGAGACTGAGGACGAAAAGTCGTCGGTACCCAAGGAGATGATCGAAGAAGGAGAGGATCCCACAGGACAAGACCAAGGGGAAGGCGAGGTTGGTGAAGAAGAGGATGATGAACTTGAGCGTGGCGCCGAAGAGGCCGACCGCGAGGACCTTGAATGGTTGCAAGGGTTTGAATCTCAGTCCAAGTGAGCAAGGCATTTCGCCCGAGTCACGTGCAAACGTATTTATTAAAAATGACGATGAATCATATCTACGGTGACGTTTCAATGTCGCTGCTGAGCCGAATTTTTTTTCGCTTCTTGCGGATTTCGCCTCTTGTTCTCTTTCCTTCCTTTCGTATAAATATACAAACAAACGACATCCATCACCCAAGTCCAAAGGGTTCCTGCCTAAAACAAGAAGACACATCCTCCTACAACCAACAGACCCAACTTCCACTCTCTCCATCAAGACTCACGGACCACCCCACCCATCAAATCACTCTCCGTCCCAACCCTCCAAGCAGAGTCTTTCTCCCTCTCCCTCTCGTCTCCTACTTCCTCTGCGCAGCGTCATTAAGCTATACATACATACTCCCATCCTCTCCTCTCTCTTGATTGCATCCTCTCCTCTACATTCCTAAGTCCGTTCAAAGACTTTTTTAATCTCCCCTTCACAAATCAAATCAATCAAATCAATCATCATGTTTGCCGTCCCATCGATCGCAGCCCCCGGCTCATCTAGCACCGCACAACCAGAGAAGCAAGCTGCTGCGGCGGAAGTGTCGACGGACGACCAGACCGCCGCTGAGGCCCCCTTGCACTCGGTTGCCGGTATTGTCCCAACACTCCAGTAAGTTCATAACCTCCTGTTTGCTATCGCTACCAGTGTTGTTCGTTCCCAGAGGATTTTGAAAGACATATTGGGGAGTTGCCCTTTGAGCGAGGGGCAGGGGAACGGAGATACTGTTTGCTGTTGTTGCGGTCCGTCGACTGCGATGATAGGTCTAAAGCCTTTCGCTGTTGAGTGGTTGCTTTTGTTGGATAAGCAAGACAGTGCAATAAGAAAACCCCCCCTCCCCCTTCTGTGGTTTGTTGTTCTGTGTAGTAGTCGTTCTCCTGGTAACTGACAACGAGCTGGTGGAAAGCGGCGAGGTTATAGCGAGTGGTTGAAAAAGCAAGCCTTCAATACGTTCTTCCATATCGACATAATGAGTGAAAGTTAGAGTTGTGAGTGATGATTGTTGGGGACGAAAGGGATATCTGAGGACAAAAGCTATGGGTAAAACGGGGTGATGTTGTGTACGTTTTGTGGGAGGGGGAGAAATAGGGAGGAAGTGGAGGAGGGAAGGAGGAGGTGTGTGTGAGTTGTGTGTGCAGGTGTGTGTGTTGCAGACAGACATGCTGATAAGAGACGGAAGCTATTTATTGCAATGGGCACCGACCCTTTCAGGAGACAGAGAGCAAATCTGGTGGTGGCTTGTCCAGAAACAATTGGCGTTTGACCCATGTTTCATGCAACACACCATGTTGAAGCGTGACACTAACAAGTATCTCGTACCACTGTGCTACTTTGCCCTGATAGAAACATTGTCGCCACCGTCAACCTGGATTGTCGCTTGGATTTGAAGACAATCGCCTTGCACGCTCGTAATGCAGAGTACAACCCCAAGGTACATTGACGCTACTAGACAAAGCACGCAATAGGCACATTTTGCTATCTTGCTATACGTTCTTTTGTTGCAGCGCTGGGTTGGCGCCTTATCCATACCACACGACTAATGGGCTCCCTAAGGCACATTAGTTGTTGTGAATAACACTGTGGGCGGAACAAAAGAGAAATCGATGGGCGAAGAAATGGGCGCAACGTAGCAAAAGTTTACTCAACTTTTTTACTTATATATTTGCATCTCCTATTCTCATATCGTACACTTTCTCTGCGATCCTGCTCTCTTTTCGTCACCGTCTTGCTTCTTGGCCACCTTTTAGCGTTTCGCTGCTGTGATCATGAGAATTCGTGACCCTAAGACGACAGCTTTGATCTTTGCCTCCGGCAAGATGGTCGTTACGGGAGCAAAGTCTGAGGACGACTCCAAGCTGGCCTCGCGCAAGTACGCTCGTATCATCCAAAAGTTGGGCTTCCCTGCAAAGTTCACAGACTTCAAGATCCAGAACATTGTCGGTTCCTGTGATGTCAAGTTCCCTATCCGTCTCGAAGGATTGGCCTATGCTCACGGACCCTTCACATCTGTAAGCGGAGCTAATTATTGGAAAAGGTGTTCAGGGATTGTCATTATTTTGAGATGTGGTATCTGATCCCATGCATTTGTTTTAATTTGCGTGTGTAATTAGTACGAGCCTGAGTTGTTCCCTGGTCTCATTTACCGTATGGTTAAACCCAAGATCGTATTGCTTATCTTCGTCTCGGGCAAGATTGTTCTGACTGGTGCCAAGGTAATAATCGACGCGTCGTACTTGGCCTTATAATCTACCACTTTGAGATGCACCATCTAACAATGGTGTGCAAAATTCAATTCTACAGGTCCGCGAGGAGATCTATCAAGCCTTCGAGGCTATATACCCCGTGTTGACGGAGTTCCGCAAGCCCTAAGGGACCACCTCCTTTGTGGCCGGTTCTTCCTGTGCGACCATTTGTTCTCTCGTCGGACAAACAAAACCAAACAAATATTTGTAGCTGATGGACGAACAACCAAAAACAACACATACACACTATGGAAGGTCTAGGACAAGCAAAGGATGGTTGAGAGAAGACCAAACGAACGTCTAGACACAACAGTGCTGTTGAACAGACTTCCTTTCTCTCTCGTGTTTATCTCATCTTCTCTTAACCCTTCCCATTTCAGCATTCGCTTCTCGTTTCTTTTTTTACTTCCTACTTGTATTGTACCTTCTTTCATTTCCCCTTTCCTTTCTTTCCCTCGTCAAAATCGCGCTTGCGACTTTGCGGTCTTCTCCCTCATGTACCATATCACATTAGCACACAAGCACACAAACAAACACATTACCACCAATTCGATCTTTTGCGCCTTCAGACACAACAAAAAAATACTGAAAAACAAACCAAAAATAATAAAAAAATGACAACTGTACAAAGTGTGTGTGTTTTATTCTGTTGCAAGCGGAAAGCATACGCTTTTAACGCGATTGTTGATGATACACAACTGGGCGTCGATTTGAGTCCTGATGTGACTGTTGCTGTTGCTGTTGTTGCTGTTGCTGTTGAAGACTGTTGCTAGTGACCTGAGAGAAGATTTGACCCTTGAGCATGATGTCCGGGTCATTCATGTAATCCATAAGACTCTCGCGTCCACCTGCACCTCCTCCACTCACAAAGGTAGATGTAGCAGAAGCTGTAGCACCGCCGTGTCCTCCTCCGATTCCACCAAACAACATAGTGCTTTGACTCGTCGTGTCCATGGGTCCATAACCAGGTCCAACCGCCAGAACAGTGGACCCGTCATGTCCTCCACTGCCGCCGCCGCCACCGGCAGCAAGAGTGCTATACATCAGCAACTCCTGTCCACCAAAGTCGTTCCCGCCCGCGAATGCCATGGCGGCGTTCATCGGCGTCAAGACTCCATGCTGCTTTGTCGATGTAGTGAAAGGGTGGTCGACCGGGGCATAGTTGGACAACAGTTGGTGATGAGGATTTGAGCCAGCCGAGAGAGGGGATGCCAAGTCAGAGGGTTCTGAGAAGGATTTGCTCGTCATCGAGGCCGTCGAGGAGATGAGCAAAGGTGGGTACGAAGGTGGGTGGCCGTCCTGAACAAAATCCTCTGCCGAGAAGGTCATGTCGCCAATCGTGACTGGGAGTCCTGGGACCATTCCAAAGCCCTCAAATCCACCACCAGACAAGAGCTGCGATTCCTGAAGTGTCATCCTGGCCGGTGGGTTCTGAGCATGAGATTGGCCCTGCGACTGGGACTGAGACTGAGACTGGGAGTAGATCTCCTGGTTGCCATAGTCGGCAAGGCCGCCTCCATGGGAAGACGAGAGATGAATGCCTGATCCGAGCGCAATGAGCTGCTGGTGAATCTCAATCTCCAAATTCTGCACTTCCTGCTCAGTAAATTTGTTGTTGATCAAAAGGGCCTCGTACTCTCCGAGCTTGCTCCGCTGTGCATCGTTCAGACCCTGCTTCCAGTTTCCAAACTGATCGTAGATCGCGGTCGGGTCACTGCCATCTTGATCCTCCATACCTCCAGCATTAGGGAAGCCAGTCGTCGAGCTGGCTTGGTAAGCCAGATTGTCGTTCCATTGCTGCTGTCCACTGCTGAACGAAGACAAATGACGATGCCGTGAGTTGTGATTGGTGAGGGGCGCAAAGTAGGTGTCCTGATCTGGCCCGCTAACTGCATAGCCGCTGCCGGCGAATCCGCTATCTGCTGTGGTCTTGCCACCGTCGGTCGAAAAGTTGGGGAGGGGTGCATCCGAGGCACGATGTGGGAGATGAGGACGGCCAGTGAACGACGCGTTGTTGTGATGTAAAGAAGCTCCTGACGTTCCTGACATCGGGATCGATCCAATGGGAGCAGAAGTTTGATCCAATGGAGAGACGACGTCGTTATAGCCAGAGGCCATATAGTTGCCATCGACGACAGGGTACTGGCTGCGTTTCACACTCGCATCGTGTGGAGACTGAGGCTGGGATTGCTGGTACTGTTGGTTGTGCTGCTGTTGCTGTGGGGGGAATCGAGCATTGCCCTGGAACGAAGAGGCGGAGTTGGTCCGAGGTGTTGTCATGCTTGGGTGTGGGCGCTGTTGAGGATGTTGATGTTGTTGCTGAGCGTTCACATGCTGTTGCTGCTGAAGTTGTTGTTGTTGTTGTTGTTGTTGAAGAGTAAATCCTTGCTGGTTGTTGGAAGGAACGAATTGACCAGCCATCCTCATATCCTGCGTCTCCACATCGTCTTGGTCGCTCGCCTGTCCATCATCATCATCATAGTCGCTCTGCTGCTGTTCTTCCTCCTCTTCTTCCTCACCCGAGCTCTCACCCTCTGAGTACCCTGTAACATCAGTGGACACGCCAGGAGAACTCTCAGAGGTGAACCCTGGTGATCGCTCATTCCTTGGTGGGGATGTTGGAGCATCGACCTTAAAGGGCTCCACCTTCTCTGCTGTGAGCTTGGTTACACCTTCGTAACCGTGGGCAACAAAGCCGAGGAGCTGAGGACGCTCCATGCTGGATGATGCGCGAACAATGTCGTGGAGCATCTGCTTGATCTCATCGCAGTACCGTTGAGCGGTCTCTTCCTTGCCAAGGACCTTGCTGGCTACAATGTTGGCAAAGGCTCCTGCGGCCACGGGCAAGATGACGTGGGCGTTCATGCGGGTCATTGGACGGGTATTGTAAATGTTCTTGATTCCGATGGCGGCGTCATAGCAGTACGAGCTCCAGATACCGTGGACTCCCATCTCACGATGACTTTCATGAAGCTGGAACGTATGGTGCAGACTGATCTCGAACATGTAGGCGACGGCGTGGTAGAGCTTTGAGAACCTTGACTGGCTTCTCATTGCGTCCATGTCGGTGGGCGTGACACGGAGGTACGTAGGCAGGGTCTTGGTGCGCCACTCATGCATCGCCTCTCGGACCTCGTCGACCTTTGTATGGGGGCGCTGACGGGTCGCTGTGCATGTGATATCGGCGACTCGGGAACAGATCTCATACATAGGAACAAAATGCTCTAGATCTTTGATGCCTTCATAGTCGTCCTGTGGGCTACCTCGGAAATCATGACACTGGTCCGAAACCTGCCTCGAAGGGAAAGGGATGTCATAGTCGTTGGCGGTGATGAAGGGCGACTGATGGCTGAGGGAGTAGCTGGAGCAGACAATCACGACGCACCAAAAGATGCGGTGGCCGAGTTCGGTGGATTCGGCGGTGTGCGCATTGTATTGGTAGTAGTAGCCCTTGACGCGGTTCAATCCCAGACCTGCGGAGGCCGAATGCGAGAGGGCAACGAGGTTATGGACGGCGTCATAGTTGGCGACGGATGAATAGAATCCTGTCAGAATAAGATAGCACTGACAGTTGGTGACGGAGGAGTTGAGGAAGTCCTGAGTGTTGAAGTAGTTGAACTTTCTGCACATGCTGACACCGAACTTGGGCTCCATCTTGGCAATCACGTCCTGATCGCCTATCTCATGTCGGAACGCGAAGCCGGTAGCCAAGACACAGGTCAGAAGCTTCTGCACCTCGATCGTAAGCAGCTGGACGGGATCCGAGACTTGGTCCATGAACGCCTTCCGGTTGAGAACAGGGATGTAGTAGTTGAAGTGGTTGAAGTAGCAGTCGATGATGGTCTTTTCGGCGTGCCCGATTGACTGGATGCGGTTGCTGTCGCTCTGGAAGTCAAATGGGGGAGGCTCGTATCGGGGAAGGTTGATGACCTGGGATAGGATGGGCCCAAAGTTGTTGTTTGAGCCGGCAATGTCGAGCTGGCCCATTCTGGCGACGATGATGTCGGCGTTCTATTGTGGTTCGTTCGTTGGTTTAACAAAATTGAGGAAAGAGGCGGTCCAAGCGCGGAGCGGGCACGTTAGTTAGGCTCCTGGGTAACAAGGGGGTGTGATCGGGAATAACGGCGGAAGAGGCTATGTGAAACATGACCAACCTTGAGCTTCTGGGTGTGCTCCTGCTTCTTCAAGAGGACAAAGGCGTCGTGGGCCGCCTTCTTAGACACGCTGAGCGAGTCATATCTGCACGGTATTGAGGCCGCCTTGCAGGAGACACAAGGCTCCAATCCATTGCACTATTTCAATTGAACATGTGGCAACGTTAGTACTCGGCATGGCTAATGCTTATGCACGACTGAATATAGTTTACAGGGAGAAAGAGAAGTAAAAAAGCTACGAGTGCATCTTGCCCTCTCTTCCTCTGATACAGGATGAAGGGAAGAACATCACACTCTACAGGACCACAGCAAAACACGCAATATGCGTGACACACCGAGAACGGAAATCTTGTATAAACCCAATTGAAAAGAAAGAAATAATAGTCCAATCGAACGCCTCGTCCTTGTTGGGGGGATCCGAGAACGCCGTTCGCCATACGATGTAATGCGAACTACAACGTTTATCGATGCATGGATGCTGACAGATCTCTGCACCTGTCCTCCACCTTTTTCCCCATCTTTCTGCGACACCAGTCGCATAATTGAACCATGCTAACCAGTTGGGAAGGCCTGCATGTGCTTCATCTCCACTCTTCCCATTGCCCAGTGTCGATTTTCGTTTTGTTGTTGTTATTATCGTCGTTGTCGTTATTGTTTGCGTTAGTTTGTTTTGGTTTGGTGCAAAAAATCAATCAAAAAAAAAAAAAAAGGTGAAAGGAAAAAGGAAAAAGGTTCGAAGACGTTCGTTGGTTCGTTCGTTCGTGTTGTTCGTCGGGTTGAGCATTCAGTACATCACCACATCAAACGTAAACACACAGCCATGCACATGCTCGCTGCGGTACTCTTTGTTCACATACACAATAACAACCACAGACGGAAGGGTCGACCGGGGGCCAGAGCACCATTGCTACTGATGCTGTTGTTGTTTTTTGTGAGGAGCCTCATGACTTTTTCCCTCTTTCCCTGACTCTCTCTCTCTTCTTGTTTGCCTATGTTTTTTTTTTGTTGTCTTTACTGGTTTTGGTTTGTGCGCATGGTTTTCATATCATATGTCAATAATTGCAAGAGGTGCCAATGAGGATGTGCCGTTAGGACAACCAACAACAAGGGGCTACAATTAAAGGTGGGTCCCGGGATAGATGACCCACTAACGCCAACGAACAAACATCACCCTTTAAAAATATCAATGGGGAAACAACAAATACCGGAGCGACTTCAACTCACCTTTCGATGACCCTCTTTGCAGTTGTCACAAGAGCTCACTTGAGGCTTCTTCTCGGCTCCTTCAGCCTTGTTGCCTTTTATTTTCTGCTTCTTTGGTGCGCCGGTGTGCGTCCGCTTCTTGGGAGCGGCCGCTGTTGTTGCCGCACCTGCAGCAGCTGAGGCGGAAGTAGACACAGCACTGGACAAAGAAGACGACCCTTGCTGCTGATGCTGCTGATGCTGTTGTTGTTGTTGTGGGTTCTGCTGGGTGACGGCGGGCCGGTGTTGCAGCTGGGCGGTGGATGGTGGAGGGGGTCGCGCAGGGTGTGAGTTGGGGTGCTGCTGCCTGTTTGCTGACGACGAGCCGTTTGGTTGAGCGTTCTGCATTTATGCGATGCTGTGGAGGGGTATGAGAAAATAGGGGGACGAAGAGGTGGTGGTGGCCGACGGGCGAAAGAAGGTTATTATAGTGGTTGACTGCTTAGTAGGAAGGAGACAGTCTGTCGGATGGGCAAGTTGGTGTGGTTGAAGGCGTTTGTTTGATCGTCAGGAGGGTGAAAGATGGAGTGGATGTGAACAAAAGTTAGTTGAATGAGCAAAAGGGTATGAGTGCGTGAAAGATGAAAAGAAAAAAAATGGTGGCGGTGAGTAGGGAAGTAATGAAGGAAAGTGGATTAGTGCGGGTAGGATAAGAAAGAAGGAAAGAAGGAACCGAACGAACGAAAAGAAGTGAGGGCGAAGAAAAAGGGCAGTTGAAATATCTGATATGGGAAAATAATAATGGACTAATGGGATTTTGATACAAAGGGACGTGGCAGAGAGGAGACACCACTTTCTCACATTCTCACACATCACACTCGTTCATTCATTCATTCACACACGCACTCACCCCTCAATGTTGCATGCACCTCAATCGACGCATAAAACAATGGCACGCTTTGTGTTGATGTTGCTATTCTTGCACACACGTCGAATAATGCGAACGAAAAGAAGAAAAACACATCCACCCATATCCAACCAAGGTCAAGTAGCACAAAGAAACCAAAGGAAAGGAAACCCAAAAACACCCGCCCTGCTATCTTCTGCTTCTCCTCCTCTCCTTCCTCCTCCCTTTCTTCCCCTTCAGTGTCCACCACTGTGGCTGGTCATTTTTTCTTGTTATTATTGTTTTTCTGTTGTTACTCCCATTACTGAGAGGAGTACAAAGATTCAGAACAAAAGCCTACTACTTTTGCGGCGGACACGTCTCGTTTTTCTTATGTACTTCACCACTTGTACAGCGAAAAAAAAAAAACCTCCTTCGAATGGGTTACTTACAATCTATCGACTCGGACTTTGGCTCGAATCTGCGCGGCGAATTTAGAACGGGATCTAGTTTTTTTTGGGAATTCTTTTTGGTGTTTTTTGGTGTTTTGTTACTGAGAGCGTTGAGTATGTACGGTGCAGATGTTATTGTTAACTGTGGTAATGCGTATGTGAGTTGAATATGTTGAATATGTTGAATATGTTGAATATGTTGAATATGTTGAGTGTGTTGAGTGTGTTGAGTATGCGGTATGTATGTGGGTGTGTGCACTGAGCGTCGTTGTTGAGAGTGCGGAAGGACGGACGGGGATGACACGAAAGTAAAAGGCAGATGCGGATGACAAACAAAAGAAAAAGGCAGAAAAGAAAAGATGAAGAGAGAGAAGCGACAAGGATAACAGGTTATGAACAGGTTTTTTGTTGAGCGAGAAGATGAAAAAAAGGGTGGTTGTTTTTTTTGTTTTTTGTTTTTTTGACTGGCGGATGCGCCTCTTTTTATCCGCTTTCATACAACATAGAACATCAGACATGAGATGTATGTCGCATGGCATTAAACCCCACTGGAATATACACAACACAGAAACACGACCCTTCCCTGTTGCCCCTGCTTGTACTCCCTCTGCCTCTCTGTCTCGAAAACCTCACGGCTGCCTTATTTGCCTGTCCGCCAATCGCCACATGCGCACTGCTCTTTTCTCCTTCTCGTCTAGTTGTTGTTCTCTCTTTTTTTTCTTGTGTTCCGATTGTGTCTCCACCTTGATGAGTGTTTGAACTGTGTGTACTATGGATGAATGAATGAATGAATTATTGTTGTCTTTGTTGCTATTGTTGTGTTACTGTTGTCTGTTGTTGTTGAGTTGTTCTAGGTGTTGTGTTCCCCAACTTTCGATCTTTCTCGGCTGTTTGAGTCAACGCTCTCTCCTCTGTCTGTCTGTCTGTCTGTCTGTCTGTCTGTCTGTCTGTCTGTTTCTCCCCCATTTCCTCCACGATCCCCTTTTCTCCTTCCCCCTGGCAGATCGCACCTACTCAGCTCTAGGCCATTCCTTCGAATGGACTCACACTGTATCTGTTACTTCTATTTCGAAATCGGATCAGGCGCACGCACACCTTCCTGCTCTCATAGACGGAAGAAAACTAATCCCGCCACACATCCTCCTCTTCTATCCCTGCCCATTCTCTCACTCACGTCCATTGCCCAGCTTGCTCACTCACCAACCATGGCCATTCGAATCGAAGGAGAAATCGGGGTGAGCAGGACAGACAACGAGACAGACAACGAGACAGACAACGAGACAGACAAAAAAAAGTGAGCCGATCCTTCATCCACTCCTTCTTTGAGACAAAAGAACACATTTGCAAAGTTTAGTTGCATTGGTTGGATCGAGATGGCAACGAAAAAAGAAACCCGCCAAGCGGAATGAATTGAGTTTCGGTAATATAACGATCTCAACTTTGTTACCCATATCCCTCCTCCCCTGTCCTTTCCTGCACACGCAACATTACAACAAACAAAACAACAATCAACAAGGCAGCATCACTTATTTCCATCGCCTTCTTCCATTGAACGCCCTCATATTCCATCCACCTGTTTTTTCTTCGTCCGATCTCGTTTTTGTTGTTTGCCATATCAAACATATATGTAAAGTAGAAGAGGTGCTGTGTCGAGTCATGTCGTTCGTCCTCTTGAAGTATGAACACTTTTTCGAACAACATTCCATTCAAGAACCTTAACGATCGGTGAATTCACCGATCCTTTTTGTTTTCCATTTTCAGGGGCAAGTGATGTACAGAGACAAGAAAAAAAGGCCGAGCCCCCCGTCGCTCATCGTTTTACCCCTGTCTGTCCATCAACCTATTGGTCCTTCCGCTTTTTTTTTTATCGTCCGATTTACTTCATCTGAGCGACAGATGTATGAATGCACAACACAAAAGATGTGCAGCTGCCCTCAACTCAACTGCACCATTGTACCACTTTCACCTCCCATGGCTCAGTCAGCACCATCTAGTAGTACTCATTGCTATCAGCTTCGCCATTACCCATTGCTTACTCTTTCTCCCATTTACACCTTTTCGTGCCTACAAGCAGAACCATGGGGTTAGTCACCATGGCCCAGGACCTAGTCCTTCTTGGCGCTCAATCTTTGGCGGAAATGGAACTAATGAGCCAATTGGGGTGGGGGATGGATGGCGAGAGCTCAATATCATGAAGCCAAAGGCTACCTACACGTAACCAAGTAGCTAATCGGACATTCAATTGCAAAAGGATGAACAAACATAGAATTATAAACTGGAAAAAAAAGAGGGTGCCAAGAAGGAGGAATGAATGGCGCAGACTTGGAATGGCCATTGGAATAGTTATTGATCATAAGGAAGGGGGTGTAACAAGCACCAAAGCGCACGCCAACAGTCCCGCAGGCGAGGAAGGTTGTTGAAGGAGGGATTTATGTTGACATTAATTAGGGAAGGAGGACAGAAGGCTGTGTTTGCACAGTGAATTGATGGTGTATTGGTATTGGGGAGACAGGGTTCTCGGCAGCGCAAGAGTGCGTGAATGGAGGTGCTGACATGTTCAGTGCTGTATATCCACTTTTTCCCTTTTTCCGCTCATTTGGGCTGAGCTGGTATTCACCTAAGCTAATTTCCAGTGCCAGACAACCAGCCCAGCAAAAACAGAGAAATGAGGAAACAAACTCAATGGATAGATGATCATCGTGTTCAATATCACTCCAAAAGCACCGCCCGCCACTCCTTTCTTGCCAGTGATCGATCGAGTTTTGTTTTTTCTTTTGTAATCCGAAGGCTAATTCGAGCGTTTACATAATCAACGAGCCGCGGAGGAAATAACACGTTGAGATACATGATGGACCAAGTTACACGGCGCGAGATAGAGGGCAGGGGATGAGATGGAGGAAGGGAAAGATTGTTAATATCCATTTTCTTCTTTTTGTTTATTTCGTGCGTTGTGCGTGTGCTCACACACATTACACGGTCCTTTTTTTTCTCAAACACGATGTGATATCGAATAAAGCGCATGTTGTTGTTTTTTTCACCCTTTGCCATTGCCTTTGCAGCCATGCTCTGACAGTACAACACAGCATACAGTCCATAAAGGAGGGATCGTTCACACTGTGTGGCTATATCCTTCGCCCAGCCAGTCCGTGTACCTCATTCTCCATCTTTGTATCCTAATTGGCCTGCTCTCCAGCAAATGAACGTACGCCGTCTGTCCCTAGTCCTGGCAAAAAACCAGCACCAAATGACTGACGCGACGTGTTCACTCCTTATATCCATGCGCCCCTACCTCCTTCCACCTATCACTCATTCATTCCATCCATCTCATCGAGCGTTCAAAGTTTTTTCCTCCCATTGATCTACTTTAATCTTCTAGTCTAGCAAAGCTCACCGCCTAATAAACTGACGCGTCTGACAATGCAAAAAAGGATTCAAGTCAATTGGTGTTCAGTCTAGTGATTTATTGTACAATCTATGTCGTTGCTGCCGTATGTCGCTGTTGTCGATGTTGTTATCTCACTCTGGACACTCTTGAGGAGCGTGCCGCCGATCCGTTGCTCTATCACCAGCTGAAGACTTGTCGACACCACGATCTTGGTTAGGGAAGAGAAGAGTGGGAAATGGGCGAAGACATAAAATAATAGAGAACAGAGAGAGAGATAGAGATAGATAGATGCAGCTCATTGCATGCAGGGGAAGAAAAACAGATATGCAGAGTGGACGAAAAACCAAAACCAAAAATCAATACGAAAGAAGAAAAGAGCGACGAGATATGCGAGGATGAGTTTTTTTTTTCTCTTTAGTGTTTTAATGCTGAATGAATAAGCTTGTCTTTTAGCGTCTGCGAAGCAATCGGGAAGCTTGACATCCCACTAACCCCATCACGGCAACGACAGAGATGAGTGTCAAACCCATGGTCAGGACGGCCCGTCGTGTGGAGGTGATCTTGGCGTACTTGCGCTGCTTGCGTTTGTTGTTCAGGTTGTCGCGTCCTTCTGTCCGCATCATCTCGTTGTCATGATATCCGTGGCTTCCTCCATCCTCGTCCGTACTGTCCCCACTTGTTGATCTGGCTCTTGACAATGCGCCCTTCTAGGTAAGTTGCAAAAAAAAAGAAAAGGAAAACAAACACACGATATAGCGACACCCAAAAAAAACCCAATAGAATTGGCGTAAGAAACAAAAACAATAAAGCAACATAGAATAGCAGCATAGAATACAAAGCGTAGGATCGGTGAGCAGGAGAAGAAGCATAGCCAATGGTAATGCGCAGGAACAAGGATTGAGCATCATAAAGTGAAAAAAAAGAGAGAGTGAGAGAAAAAAGAGTTGGTCAACACACTGTGCGTTTTGTCTTATGTTCTCACGGGTAGAATTACAACCCTACTCGAGACTGTCAACTTGTAGGTAGAGTCAGAGGCAACGGCCTCGATGTAACAAAAAGAGTCTAGGCCATGAACAAGACAAACAACTCGCCCATCGTTTTCATAGTTCAAAAAGTAAATACTTCCTCCAGTTTGGTTTTGGTGCGAGTTTGTGAAGGACGGACATGGGTGGACGAGTCAACGAAATCAAGCAGTTTGAACTAATGCGGTTAGCGTGAGTGGGAATGCTCTGCGGCATAGTCTCAATCATCACTTGGGAGCTGACAGGCGGTGGGCAGAATGAAAAAAAAAAAAAAAAAAAAAAAAAAAAAAAGAGAAAGAGAGACGCCCCATACCAGCGCACGCAACGAAAACGAATAAAAAAACCTTCTGACTCCATCAGCTCAAGATAGGAGGACTAGCCTCAGCTATGTGGGACATATAAACGTTAACCACAAGAGACAAGCCTGGACCATGGATTTTGAGGGTCAATCCAATCCTGCAATTGGTCCACTTCCGCGGATCTTGGTATTGACAGATTTCCTCAATCTCCCGTCCCTGTTTGCTTTGCATGGTCGCCCTGGTGGCATCGGTCTATGATTGGCGGACCAAATTCGTCTGGCCCATTGCACAGGGCGTTGTTGATGTTATCCCTCTCGTTTTCCTTGCAGCGTTCTCCTTCTCCTCTTTTCACCCCACAGCGAAAAAAAGTGTAAAAAATAAAACGGCATAATGCCAAAATGCCTCAGAAAGCCAACTGTCCACTTGCTCAGAGGAAAGCCGAAAAGGAATAGCGTCAAGTTAATCGAGGCATGTGTACTCGATCGACCATATTTGGGATCAGTCAAGGAAAAAAAGGGGTGGATGAAAAAGGAGTGAACGAAAGAACGATCGGGCGAGCGCGAGATTTGATGAAAATGATAGTGTTGAGAGAGAGCGCCCATAGTTCTTTATAGTTTGGGCGCTCCGTTGCCCCTTTTGGGTGCAGGACTGGGCATGGGTACCTTAACAGGGGCAGGCGAGTTGGCGACGACCTCGGCGAATCGGAGAACCCGGGACGAGACTAAGCAGATAATGAAAGAACGAGGCGAAGGCAATTATAATGTTAATATTGTTGCCTTGGTTCACAATGGCGCCGTCGATTTGACTTTCAGTGACGCGTAAAAGCAGTCGGCTTTCTTACCTGTAGCGTTATCGCGACGGTTCTTCCCTTCACGTCTGAGGGTGCCAATGTGCTCCACCATATCCCAAAGTGCGCCACTGGCAATGACGTGTCCATCAGCGCCTCTGCTTGGCATAAAGTCTGGGTGGAGGGCAACCTTGGTTTTCTCCTTAGGGCCGGTGGGCTTCTTGATCATGAGGATACCATAATCGCACAGGCGGTTGAAGCCGTTTTTGAGGGTCTCCATGTTGACGGACTCAAAGTATGAGAGATCGCCCTGGTAGTAGAGGGTCTTTCCAAACATCTGGGTCTTCTCCACAAACACGCGCTCTTCGATCCAGTGAAGTTGATCTCCGCCAGCGTTGGCCTGCTCGGTAATCTCCTTGGCGGTAGGGATAAGAGTGTAAAGCGACACGGCAGCCAGCCAGTATGTTTCCACAAAAGGCCAAAGCAAGAAGCAATAGAAATCTAGAGTAAAGAAAGAATGGGCAAGTGGAATTGGTCAGTAATAAGCTCTAACATGACCCATTCCAAAGCGTGTTTCTTCAAGTCATGACTGAGATTGTGTACCATAGTTCTCGCGACCAATACTGCGTTCCACATCGGAAAGGCCGACAAAGCCTTCGCTGTCGATCTCGATTACGTTTGATTTCTATAGAGGTTCAAAGAGGAGTCAAGGTTAATGGTGTTTCCAGAGAGTGAGAGTATGCACATATCATCGACTGGATACATCATGTCTGAAGCACGAGCTTACCTTGAGGTACTCCAAGGTGTTTTCTAGGTTGCTCTGAATGTCGCCAGGGTTATAGATAAAGTCGGTCTTAAGCAGCCGACTCAAGAATGTGACCTCGTTCAGCAGCTCGGCCTGGCTGATTTTCTGTGTTGACTTGGCTCCACCGATCTTGATGCGAGTGTACATGGTGACGGCAACGATAGCCTCATGGATGAAAAGGTGAATGAGCTGGTTGCGGTAGAATGAGAGCTCGAATCTCTTGACGGCGTAGAAGACAGGCTCAAGCAAGTTCTTCTGAAGAGCGACCAAGTCCTTGAGAACCCCCAAAGCGCTATATGGAAAAAAGCATGTCCAAGCGGTATGAGTATGCTAGTTCCTCAGGGAGACGACATGTCAGAGACGGTCTATGCAGAGGCAGAGACACTTACCGATCGACGACTTCTCCTGTCTCCATCCCGCTAAAGTTGGCGACACGACCACCCTTGGACAAAATCTCGCGCTTCAACCAGTCCACGCGGCGAATAAGCTCATTGCGACCAACACCCTATTAAAAATCAAGATCGAAATGTCGTCATTAGAAAGCTGACATAAAGAGGCACCTGTATATGGACTGAGGACATGTTAGAATACTTACGCGTCCACGAAGAGTCAGGATAACGGTACCAACAAGTGCTGTTGGCATAACAACTGAGACGGAGTTCTACATACGTGAAGATAGCGAATGCAACAATAACAACAACAGTCAATATCACGTCGCATCCATCTTGACCCGATTAATTAACGATACGAATATATAAGAGGGAAGTCAGCTTACAATGTCGGCCAACACCTTGTAGCCCAAGGCTTTCAGTAATTGAGACTTGGCAGTGTTATCGGTCATCTCCTGCTCGTTGATGATCCTATTTAAACCAGAAACACATAGGTTAGTTGATGCTGAAAGGTTGTCATTGCGATGTAGAATAATATCGGTAATGAAATTGGTGGCCAAAGCTTACTCTCGTCTGTCAATCTCGTGGTTCATAAACTCGCGCAGACTGTAGGGCTTGGCGAATCGGACATCGATGCGCCCCATCTTGAGCTGAAGCAGGCGTGAGTTGGTAATGACACCCCACAAACTCTCCTTCTCCTTTGGAATGCCAAGCAGCTCATTGATGTACGTCTCGGTCTCGATGACCTTGTCGTACCCGATCGATATAGGAACGATGTAACAGTCCTGAACACGATTCGAGAGCATAGCGTCCATGATGATCTTTAGAACTATGAGGCAAAAAAAACGAATGGTATGGCATGAGGGGGTGAACTTTTGAGTGTCATGACGCACCCATGCTCCCATCAGATGTACGATCAAGGTTGAAGCATACCTCCGAGCTTGGGTGGCAAAAGCTTTCCTGTTCTGCTGCGGGTTCCCTCGATGAAGCACTCGATGTTGTAACCGCCCTCCAAAAGCTCCTGGACGTATTCCTGAACGATGGTTGTGTAAAGATGATCGTCGGCCCATGAGCGGCGAATGAAGAATGCACCAGCGCCCTTGAGTGCCTTTCCGACAACAGGCATGTCCAAGTTGTCTCCAGCAGCGATATGAGGCAAAGCCAATCCCATGCGGAAGAAGATGTAAGAGATGACGAGGTAGTCGATGTGGGACTTGTGACAGGGCAGGATGACCATGGAGTACTTCTTTTCCGCACAGTACTCTGCAACGCGTCTCAGCTCGAGGAACTCGGACTCCTTGATATGGATGCCTTGGTGGTACATGCGCACAAGAATGTTGTTGATGAGGAAAGCGAAGAATCTAATGAACGAGTAATATAAATGAGCAAAAGCATGTGTCAGTAAACAAACAAACAATGTAATACAGTGTCTGTCAAAAGAAATGTCATAATCGCAACCCAATGTTGCCCTCCATTATTGCCATACCTGATAAACTTCATGCTGTTCATGTCACTGACGAGCTTGTCGATGTTGGTCTTTGCCACTGCAGTCACTTCGGCCTCCAATGTCTTCCGGCGTGCCTCGACGTCCTCGGGACGCATGGGCCATACCTTGGGCTTGAAATTCTTCTTTCCTGCATTGGCAGCCTTTTCTGCTTCGTGAGCATCCTGTCTCTGTTTAATCAAGACCTCCAGCTGTTTGTTGGCCATAGACTTTACTAACTCGACAACTATTCCATCGTCCATTAACAATTTTTGTGAGTCAGCGTCATAACCAAACATGCAACCTATGTCATAAGGTGTATTTTCTCAAAAGAAAAACGAAAAAGTGAGCTTACCTTTCTGACTGGCAAGAATGCGGTCCTTGAACGAAGCCGAGAATCCTTCGTAGAAAATGCGAGTTCCGACATAGTTGCTGTAACTTCTCCAACCCTATGGCACCATCATCAAAGGGGAGATAAAACAGATGTAAATACACAATGGATCTGAGGTGATAGAATTGAACACTCTTGCTCTTTGATACTTCTTTGATGTTCTCTTTTTTTTCTGTGGTTCTCTTCCTTGTGCCTATTCTCTTCTCCAATTGATCGTCCGTCCTCCGTGTCACGTCCACATTCTTGTTCGTAACAGACATTGGGACACGTGTATAATGTTGTTGTTCTCGCGAGCACAAGAAAACAATAAAATGAAGCAGGTCCAAGTCGATCCGCAAGAAGAAAGTGCACCAAACAAACAAGATAAGTCCGCCATGCATTGAAAGTCGTTCTTGCTTGAATAAAAGTCCAATTGACGACTTACAGTTCCTTGGTAGAACGCTGCAGTTTGCACCACGAATCCGACGGGGTCCTCTCTGATTCTTCCGGCATGTTTCTTACTATTCGTTTGAGAAGAATTATCGTAAGTGAAGGAAAAAAAACCACGGGTTAGAACAGACCAGACGACAACAGACAAATTAGCAATAACCCAACCACATGAACGGTTGAAAAAGGAAAAAAAAAAGAAAAAGAAAGAGAACTTGCGTGATATTCTCGACACCAGACTCGTCGTTGTCGGGTCCACCGCTCTGGGTTGCTTGCTTGCCGTTGGGTGTGGTTTCAAGGAGTGGGCTCGTTTCGCCAGAGGGAGGGCAGGAAGACGAATCAACCTGCTGTGCGGGGACGATTGGCATGACATTCTTGAGTGGCTTTAACTCCAAGATAGGCCCCGTACTTGTTCCGACATTGTCTGGTCCAGTTTTGCTGTTCTTTGTTGCCATGTTGTTATGTTTTTGGTGTTGAATGAATTGTGTTGGGAGATGGACGGTCGTTGTTGTTGTTGTTGTTGTTGTTGTTGTTGGAATGAGGTGATCAGAGCAAAAAAGGAAAGGTCCTGATCCTGTCCCTTTCTGTTCCTATGAAGAGTCCTTGCAAGGCGAGGTTGACAAAGGCAGGCGGAGAGTTGAGGGAGAAAAAAAGCGAGAGGGAGGAGGAGTTGGCAGAGAGGGTGAGAGTAAGAAAAAAAAGAAAAAGGAAGAAGAAAAAAATAATTATGGGGGTAGTCTTTTTCGGTGGTCTCCGACTGGGGTCGAAGAAGAGAATTGACGGAAAGAAAAGGGGAAAGAAAACAAACGAAGGAACCAAAATCCTGATAAATGGTTTTCGCACACCCACGACTGGAGACAATTGAGCACAATTAAAGCAAGAAAAGGCGAAATAAAAGAAGGCTACAAGCTACGACTAATAACCTAATGACTATCTACAACTACAACAAGAAAAAACTACGACTACCATTGACTATGGATCTACAATCTAAGAAACAAAAAAATGAGGGATAATAACGGCTCAATTGGTCCTGTCCCTAATGGGCGCTGTGAATGTGTGTGTTGTTGTTGGAGGAGGAGGAGGAAGAAAGGGGTTACTGACTGACTGGTGAACAGATGGAAATGTGGTAAGAGAGACAGTGTGAGAAACGGGCTGTCGAAGAGAGGAGTGTATGGGAGAGGAAGATGAGAAAAGAGAAGAGAAGAGAAGAGAAGAGAGAAGTGAAGAGAGAGGTGAAGAGAGAAGTGAAGAGAGAGAAAGATGAAATAATAAAGCGAAACATGGACGGACACTTTAACGCATCAACGTTTTCTTTCAAATACTTTCATCGATCGACCTTGACAATTGCTTCGGCCTCCCCTCTCTCTCTCTCTCTCTTGCCCACTGATACCATTGCAATCTCTACCGCTCTTTGTTCATGTTCACGACCATGGCTCATGTCCATTAATTGCCCCGCCTGTTCGTTCCCATGTCTTTTGACTTTGTCTCAATTTCATGCCATTCCTCTCGTCCTCGTCGTTGTTCACTGGTCGTTTGACCTTGCCCTATCAGTGGAGGTGTGGGATGTGGACGTGTGAGTTGTGGATGTGGATGAAGAAGAGAAGGAAGACGGCCTTGACAGAACCTTATTTGCCCTTGGATGCGGGCCTTTCTTGCACTGGTCAGTGGGGTACACTTGCTTTTGCGATCTCCGGCAGAAGAATTCCAATTGTTGGGGGAAATGACATCCACCTTCTCCCGCATCAAAGACAGACAACTAAAAATGACATCCTCTTGACCTCTTCTTTCTGGTTATATTTTTCTAAGGTGCCGTTGTACTAACGCCAATGGCCATCATGCCATTGTACACTCTATATTACATCACACAGCCATACCATTGATACAGTGGCATGTCTACAAACGTGTATCGATGAGCTAACTCCGTTGATGGGAACCTGGTCTTGGCAGCCATATGTGCCGCTCACATCCATTAAAACTCTCCCCTAGAGCTATTTATTTTTATCCCGTTTACTCATGATTCGAACCTCCTTGACGACATCCACCACTCATATAATGCTCTAAAACACCTTCTCAAAGTAGTCTTCCCGCTTTCACCATCTTCCCTACGCTGTTCTCCACAATGATAGAGGACAATGCATGCAGGATTGATTTACGGCGCGTTTTTCTTTGTCTCTTTTTTGCCCCTCCCTCATCACTTTTTTTCCTATTCCTTGTTGGTCTTTGTACACTGACTCGATTGAAGTCGTCTGTGAGTTTTTTTTCCCTTTCAGAAATAGCCCCCAAAAGAGTGAGTGGTGAACGGACCACCTTGTAATATTTTATTCTTCATCCGACCCGAATTCTACTTCCGGTCGTTTTTCTGTTGGCTTGACATTGTGAGCAAATTCAAGCGAGCCTGCCCGTTCCTTCTCGGTGGGAAATGACAACAGAGAGGAAGCGAGGTTCGCATCGGCTCCATTACTATCCAATGGTAGCTACTTTGTCAGAGTCGGACCCTAGCTAACAATTAACTATTCTTTGAAACCGTTGCCTCGACGAACGGAAGTTGACAACGACAACAACGAACAACGCCAACAGTTTTTGGTTTTCATTCAAACCCTTCGGCGAATCAAGGAAAGAACAATGAGGGCGTGTGCTTTGCAGGGATAGCAAAGACGCACGAAGCGCAACTAACCATGTGCCTAAACGAATAATACATTAAATCTTAATCATCAAACAGCTTCAAACGCACTAGCACGCGCCCTTTTCATGTCTTCATTTCATGGACAAACACAACCTCACCGTGCCTTTGTTTTTCTTTTGTTGCCAAGCCCTGGCGACCATAACCGTACCAGAGCATATCGGACGTTTTGTGAAAGAGATAAAAAGGCTGATAACGAACATGGGCAAATATGTTCTTGTCGCTTTAACGAGCAAAGGCAACCTACTATGCGTTTTGCGTACCCCGTCGATCGGTCTGCTTCTTTACTTGGCGTTGCCTGTTCCCATGGCACTATCTTTCATGTTTTGTTGTTGTTCATCGTCCTCATCTCTTCCCAAGACATAACTACCACTCTATGTTCTCCGTTTGCGACTGGCAGTTCAATGTAGCTGATGGATCATCACTTTTTGCGCTTGAAGACTGAAAAACAAGAAACACACAGACAGGCATGGTAGCATGTTTTGATACAACGTGGAGACGGGTTCGTAATAGATAATGTTCCCCTTTCTTTTTTTTTTCAATTGATGTCGTACATGAGCGCGGACGATAATTGTCTCCTTGGCCAACTCCTTGTGAAAGGGTGCGGAGGCGTTACAAGGCCGTTGACGGCAAGATCAACATAGTTAGCATGCCGATCTAAGAACAACTCAGTGGAGTGGCATCGGCGCCTTGTTGTGCTGGAGAAGGAGAATTTTACCTTTGGTCTATCCTCGATGCTGTGTCTTCTTTAATAGCAGCTGCGCGAGAATGCGGAGTTGTATGCAGAGGTTCCACTTTTCCATGTACCCTATGCATAGAAAAGGATATGGACAGCGATTTGATCACGTGGCGGTTGTTTATCCAGAACACAGAAATGCGGCTTCAGCCACCCATCCTCGGACTGGAGAAAACAACCACCAGGCGGGTAAGCCAAAAGGGGGGTCGCGGATTCGGCACTTCCCACCCTTCCTTGCCACCCATGCCGAAACTTTGAATGCTTCTCTCCTAGCTCCTCCTCCTCCTCCTCCTCCTCTCGCGTCTTTTTTTTCCTTCTCCCATCTTTCCTCACCCCTTCTTCCTCACTCCTTCTGCATTCGTCCTTCCACCTCAAGGACATACATTCTCATTTTCAGGCACATTCCACCACTTAAACATTATTTTCCTTCTTTTTTCAGGCACCAGAGCGCCAGGTATGCAATACTAGTCGCGCCATGACTTTCCTCGCTCATCAACTCGGAACCAAAACAACACTTATCCGATTAATGCCTTGGTGCTAATATACCTCGTTTCTGTCGATAGCCAACATCTCCGGATTACTTCGCCGAGACGACTGATACGCGAGTGATCCAATGTCGTGTTCTTCCAGCCGCGCGGCCAATGTACTGTCCGTGGCCATGGGCATCCCTTCGCGGTCCAAGAATTGTCTGACTGGACTTCCAGGACACAAAATCCGGACAGGAGCCTCGGAGTCGATCTCTAGTCGATCCTTCTCTTCCAGCAGCCAAGCCCACGCCTTGCCAGCAACCAGTCTCGGCAGATCGAGTCGCCCAACGAATGTGTCGACGTTATCAACCACCAGCAGGATACAGCACAGCGAGCCAACATGGGAGGCCTTCTTTACACATTCATGTAGCATGGACCCCAGGATATCCAGACCGTTCGCTTCGCCATCGCACACCTCACAGATCCGTCACCGACACAGCGCACCTCAGCGATCGTTTTCCGTTCAGGCATTCACGGACAAATCGGCTGCTACATCTATGGTCTCAGAAGGGATTCGGAACTGCTCGCAGAAGGAGGCCCTCTCACAGCAATCGATGCTCGGATCGCAACCCTGCATTGTCCTCGACAGCATTCATCGAGGCAAGAGAACTTCTGCCAGAGCTTACCTTCACCCGGACATCGCCTTCTCAGGATCTGCGCAACGAGTGGCCGCTCAAGAGTCGATCACCATTCCTATTTCGGTACCTGGCACTTCAGGATCTCAGGCACGGATTTCAGCCAGGAGCATATCATCTTGTTCAGTCTGGAATTGCCGCAACACTTCAAATAACCACATTGTGTCAAGGAGGTATTTGCACTCGACCCGCTCAAGGCGCTCATTCGCTCCCCAGGAAGGCCGACCCACGAACGGACTAAGCTATGAGGAGAGGCGTGCGATGATGACTGAGTTGCGAGAGAAGATGATCCTCAGGTCTTCTGTCCCTGTGCTGTGGGGTGTTTACACCAAGATCGTCCAGTCCCAACTCCTTCCTCAAGTCCAATCCGACGACATCATTGTTCTGTATCAAGTCTTAGCTCAGTCTCACCAGAGCGAGGAGGCGATGGAGATGATGCTCCAGGTGGCGCTGGATGTGAACGAGATCGGCAAGCAACTTCCTCAGGAACCATTCGAGATTCTGATGCGCCAGGCAACAGATCATATGCCTGCCGACCAGATCAAAGCTGCGACATGGCAGATCCAAGGGCGCCGGCGGTTTTTTTCGGAGCTCGTTCAGCTGTGTGACACGAACGCCGAGATGAGGAGAGTTCTGGGACTTTACAGCCAGCTTGTCAAATCTTCGTTCGATGTCGACGGATACTCGACCTACTTTCAGGGACGGACGAGTCGTGCCAAGAAGCTTGCCGTGGATGTGTTGAAGTGGGTCGAGGGTGAAGGGACCGCTCGCAATCGGCAAATCGTTGAGTACCTCCTAGTGTTTCTTCTGGATCGATCTCGACTCCACCAGGTCTTTGGCGCTTTGGGGACACTTTCGAAGGACGGTCTTGTCTTCAGTCATGGATTCTACACCACCGCCATTCACCGATTCGGACGCGATCAAAAGTTCGACTACATGAATTACACGCTCGACCTGATGAGGAGGCAGGGACTCAAACCACTGGAGGACACATACTCGGCCATCATCGACGCACATTCCAAGGCTGGAAACTTGCGGGAAGCTCAGCAGGCTTACCAGGAGGTCCTTGCGGCTGGCCTTGTTCCGACCAACAAGACTCTCGGTCCTATGCTAGAGGCGGTTGGAGCGATGGGCGAATACGACATGACAAGGCAGCTTGTGGGGCAGATGAACTCCAGCGGCGTCTCCTCGAACGAATATACCTTCAGCGCACTTCTCCAGAGTGTCTCGCTTGACTCCGCCAAAAGTGTCCAACTCTTTAACGAGCTTTCCAAGCAGATGGTGCCCAACACCGTCAACTACAACATTCTCATCCGCGCCTTCCAGCGTCAGAGCGATCTTGACGGTGCGTTTCGAGTGTTTCGGTCGATGGTAGCGGATGGCGTCCGGCCGGACAAGTTTACATTTTCCAGCATCCTCAGTCTCTTTGCCATCCGAGGAGATACGAATGGCGCCGAGGCCTTTTGGAACGAGATGGTCGGAGTCCATGGGGTCAAGCCTAACGCCTTTGCATACGGATCAATGATGCACGTCTATTGTACCGCGGAGGATATGCTGAGCGCCCAGACCGTCTACAGGGAGATGATCCAGTCGAGCATCATGCCGAACGAGGTCATTTTCGGAACCTTGCTCAACGCTTACGCCCGACATGGAGACCTAACTCAGATGCTGTCCATCTACGACGCCATGCGCTCGGAGGATCTTAAGCCCAACAGCTACATCTACTCTAATCTCCTGTTCGGCTTGGTCAAGGACGGCGACATGCCTGCAGCTCAACGACTTTACGACACGATGGTGGAGGACGGATTCGGCCACAATGTCCTAGCGCAGACGATCCTGATGAAGGGATATCTTGATCATGGAGGCTTCCAGGAATCCCAGGCAATTTACAAGAACATGATCCGCTCAGGTCTGATACCCAACTTTATGACCTACGCCGCTCTGCTCCAAGCCCACACCAAACGAGGCGAGATCCGCGAGGGCCGTGATTTCCTGAACAAGATCCTCAAGAGTCGTGGTCTGGTTGTTGTCGGAGACGAGGAGGATGAGTCTATGGAGAGCGAGGAACTGAAGCAGCTCGGGATTAACAAGAGTCATGACCGAGCAAGTGCGAGCTCACCCGACTCTTTTGACCGGGACTTTGTGTCAGACCAGGTCCAGGAGGGCCACTTGTCGACCATCGGAACCGAACGGAAGCCTCTCAAGGTGTCTGCCCGGCCCAACCCTTTGATGACCTTCACGCCGCTGCTCGATGCCTATGCCAAGGAGGGCAACTTTGTGGCTACCAAGGCCATGTTTGACGAAATCAAAGCCCGCGGACTGGAGCCCAACACAGTCACCTTCACGATCCTGATGGACTCTTACCGTCGCGCCGGCGATGCCGAGAATGTGCTGAGCATTTGGAACGAGCTGTTTGATCGGTTCCTTAGCAAGTGGCGATCTGTCCAGAGCCACTCAGATCATACCGCTCCCGCCAAGGCAGTGAATTTTGAATGGATCGGCGATCGTCTGTCGACCAAGGCCTCCAAGCTTCAAGGGATCCTGCAGCGACCGGTTTCGATTGTTCTCGACTCGCTCTCCTACTCTGGAAGGATCCAGGAAGCCAAGGCGATCTGGAAGCAGCTCGAGGAAGCTGGATTCCAGTTTGATTCCTCCAACTGGAATGACTACTGTATTGCTTTGGCCAGGAACGGTCTCTTGCTGGATTCGCTCGAGATTGTCCAGGACAAGTTGCTCCCTGGATATATTGCCGCGGAATCAAGGCAGTCTGGCGCAGACTCGTCTTCAACCAAGACCCTGGACGCGATCTCCTTGGATTCTCGGAGTGGAGGAGGTTCTTCTAGAGCCATGGAGGTCTCTGGCTCGTCAGTCTCCAAGCGTGGGGCTCCTCTGGAATCGATTCCCGCCGCCGATGAGTCTACCATACCCAAGCTTGGTGCAACCCTGCTCTACCCTCGACCCAGGACGTTCGCAGCGTTGGCAGACAGTCTAGAGGACCTCCTGTCGTTGGAGGGCGTCCACACGAAGCAGCTGTCGGGTTCGCCTTCTGACCGCCAGGACACCACCAACTCGTCGGCAGTTGAGTCTGAATCCCGAGCTACGGATACCACCTCCGACTCTCAGCACAATAATGTGCGAAGGAAACTCGTCGAGGACAAGCTGCAGCCCTACCCGCACCCATTCGAGAACCTGGAGGGGCACCACCGCCAGATCTTGTGGGACATAATCCAGAAAGATTACTCGCGTGTTCTGGAGGCCCTTGCCGGGGGTATGCTTGTGGTGACTGGTCCTCAAGCCATCATGCGATCAACTTTTGCCACCTCTGCTGGTTCTGGTTTCAGCAAGGATGTCCTTGCCGATCCAACCGATTCTACCAAGAGAGAGGCCAAGTTTGCCGGGTTCCGCCCATGGCGCCGCCTCAAGTTTGTGATGAAGGATATGGAGCGCCAAAAGTTTATCCAGGAGCGGGAGGAGTACTATGAACTCTTGCGCAAGCGCAAACCCACTTAGTGGCCGAGAGAGGAGGAAAGAGGAGTAGTTTCGATTTTTTTTCACATTTTTTTTTTTAATCCCCCACCCATTGTACCATATCCATCCTTGTAGACATTGCTTTTCTGATAGACAAAAAAAAAAAACTCTTTCTCATTTTGTTTTCATTTTCTCATTCCGCAATACATTTCCGCATTTTCTTGCCATTTTGCCTATTCGATTACATTAACTGTCCGCTCTTGGGTATTTTTCCTGTTATGTTTCTGCTTTACATTTTTTGCAATAGGACTTTTTTTTTTATGATGTGAAAAAATTGTAACAAAGGGAGTAGATGAAAGAAGACTAATAGACATGTCCAGGTCTGGCAAACCCTCCAGTTCCAACGCCAGCAGACCCAGCATTCGACAACCCAATACCTCCTAATCCAAACCCTCCACCACCACCACCAATACGACGAACCCTCGCAGGCTGACCTCTAGAAGCGTTCACGACCTCATCCGGGTTCCCACCAAAGATCTGACGCCAAGTCCGCTGGACATGGTACACCAGACTCCGTTGTCCGACGAGCGTCAACAGGATGGTTCCGAATCCCCAGAAGAAGCCGTGGATAAAGGGCATGATGATGATGTCCCGGAGGGTCATCACCGTTACTCTTGCAGCGATCGAGGGGACTCTCTTTCCTCCTTGCTGTGTCTGTTGTAATGCTCCTGATGTTGGCTTCTTTTCGTCCGTGGTGGATGCGTCGAGGGTAGTAGTAGAGGTGGAGCCAGCAGCAGCGAGGGCAGACTCATTGGCGTGGGCCTCATAGATCTGATTCAGGGCCTTGCGATAATTGTTGTCGAACCTCAAGTCTGGGATGGGAGGCGCCTGAGCCAGCAGGTGAGATGCGGAATCCGAGAACCGTCTTTTTCTGCTCCCGCTCTTCTTGCGTCCTCGACCAACACCTTTCTTCTCGTTGTCAGAGTCCTCACTGTCGTTGTCAGAGTCCTCGCCGTGGAATGCTGCTGTTCCTGAAGAGTGTTTGGACTTTGACGACGACGACTTGCTCTCCTTGGTGCTGCGGGTGTGTCCAAAGCCTGAGGAGCGTAAGGCCTCACGGGACTTAGTAGTAGCAGAAGAAGTCGTTGTCGTAGTCGTTGTTGTTGCGGTCAAAGACTCGGTTCTTGCTGTTGCAGCAGAGTTGCTCAGACGGGTGTGGGGTCGGGAGAGGAATGGAGGGGTCGAGACATTGTCACTGTCGCTGTCGCTGTTGTTGGCGTGATTGTTGTGGGATGCATCCCGGGGATGCGGTGTTGCATCGTGTCCAATACTGTCCGACATGGTCTTTTCCTTGGGTCTCTTTGGGTTGTGTTTGTTGAGTGTGTGAAATGAAAGAGGGGGGGGGGTGAACGAGAAAGCGTGCTTTCAGGGGTCCCCTTCCGCACCGTTGCGAGCACTACGTCACAAAAAATTTGGGAATATCACGTTTTGGGCGCGTCCGGTTCGCGTCTATGCACCAGGTACAGCGGCTACCTTTTAGAGCCAGTTGGAGAATCTGCAGTATGATTCCATTCTTCTCTACATGTTATATACCTGGAGACCACCCCAGCACCCAATATCACTCACAGCTACTGCTCGCGTTGCTGATATCTTTATTTCATTTCGAATCATCAAGAAAGAGAAATGTCCTGACATGTTAAAGAGATTCCTAAGGAGACTGCGTACGTCCAGGATCAACGCCTCCAATCTCACGACGTCCTGACCGCTGACCTGACAAGTTGGCGCCGCCACTGTAACCGTATTGATAGGTGTTGATAACCGTCTTTCCTGCATTCAGCACCTCCTCCGAGAACTCCACCTCCTATTCAATGAAAATTCGTAAATAGAAATAAAACTGTGAGAAACAGCAGATCTTGTGCCACAACGAACAAAAACACGATGTGTGAGAACTCTCAGGTCAGCAGGAGAAAAACGAACATGTTTGTCAGACAGCTTGGGTCCCAGAATCTAAACACCAACAAATGTAAGGATAGAAAGAGGGTGAAGTTAGCTACGAAACGTTGGCCCAAAAGTTCAGTCCCATGCCTAAATTCTGCGACACATTGTAGCCCATTGATGTTACCGGTATGTCGCAGCCGGCTTTTGCGGCATGCCGTGAAAGAGACCAGATGGCATCGACCACTTGTCCTGGGTTCTTGTTCTCATACAGGTCGATTGTCTGGAAAAGATCATGCTTCGGACATCCGAGCCTTTCGCAGCCCCCCAGGAACATGGCAATATTCTCCATCTAGCAAGAATAAGTACCACGAGTGGAGTGATTAGCCTTCTCAAGTTGCGCTTTTCTGTGTGAGACTCCCTGCAGCAGCCTAATCGACATTCGGAAAGTGTAAAGCGTATCATCCTGAAAAAATGTACCTGGACAAAGGGCATCTTGGAAGACTTTATCTTGACAAATCCTGGAATGAGTACATTCATCAACCTAGTTGCAGGCACAAAATGGTATCCGGTCAGGTTTGCAGTTCAAAATTGAACAAAGAAAAGCTCGTAACAGCCTCCCCGAATGGCACTCACTTGCAGAGGATGACTCCGTCCTTGAGCGACTGCTGGAACCCTTCATATGGGAAGGGCTCGCCAACAACAGTCTCAATCCATTGCCGTGCCTATCAGAACAACACGAAAGACAGTATGGGCCATGTTACCCTGTCATGTTTAGACTTTACTCATACACTTTGGAGATACCTCCCAATGCAAAACGTTAAAGACGGTTGATTACCTCTACTTCTCGACCAACATCGTACTTGGAGGCAAGCTTTGCGGCAATTTCTATGGAGTTCGGCCAAGAACAAGAAGCTCTAGTGAGTCGTTCGCTTCTTCCTCAAGTCGGAGTTGTCTGGTGTCTAAAAGGGAGAGTGCGCTGTCGTTGAGGAAACAAAGTAAAAAATACCTCTGTCGATTCCGAACTTTCTTTGGTCGCTCATGCTGAAGTGAATGTGAGTCTGTGTGTGGGTGTGTGTGTGTTGGTGAAATGTAAATGGAGAGAAGAATGCAATGAAAAGAGGGTTAAAAGTAAAAAAAGAAGACGCTTGTTTCCTTTTTGTGTGTCGTTTGTCAAGCACACTCCACGTGATGGATATGGAGCATTGGGCGTAGCATGCTTGGAAAAAGAGAAAGAAAAAAGTATATTGCAGTAGAATGTCTGTCTATGGTCATATGGGAATGCTGGTCATGGTAGATATCATAAATGAGAATGGGAGAGCCGTTTAAGCATCGTTCTGATGCAGGTAGGTAAGAACACTATGAAGATTAACAATGATAGTTAGCATCACTGAGACCGATACAGTTGAGCGGAACAATGGTTTCATCAGCCACTAGAAATTCTTACCTAGGGACGACAGAGCGCGACTTCAAAAGAACCTCGCGCCACTCCTCGTTCGCGTCGGACAGAATGGTCAAGGCCCCCCCTGCTCCAACAGAAAGTTCTAACAGCAAAAGGAGAAAGAAACGAGACGGTCAACCTCGATAATAGAGTCCGGATATTCAGTGCACATTGCGAAAATATAAAGAGGCGCAAGAACTTACCACCAACAAGCTGTATCTGCCCTTCCTTGTCCTCCTGTGGCTCAACAGACAGTACAGCAGTGCGGATCACAACCGCAAGATCAACTGCAGACCGCACTCTGGCCTTGGTCCCACTTCCGATCGAACGCTGGGATGGCGCGGCTACCGCAGGAATGCCAATGTATCCAAGGCAACCCGAATAGATACCGCGTCTAACATGGTGCTCGAGCGAATCCAACAATTGAACCGATCTGAGCTTAGGTGCCCCTGTCATCGATCCTGGTGGGAAGCATGCCTTCACTGCCTGGGTATTGTCGATGTGATCAAAAAGTTCGCCACGGACCGTTGTCACGAGCTGGTGGACTGTCTCGTAGGACTCGACCTGCATCAGGTAAGGGACCCGGACAGACTTGGCATTACAAACATGCGCCAAATCATTGCGAATCAAGTCCACGATCTATCACGCAAGGAAAGGGAATGAGGATCAGCCTCAAAAATTACAATGTAAAGCAAACATACTCCGCGCCGTCTTGAAAGGGTTGCTTACCATGAGGTTCTCGGCGCGCTCCTTGATGTTCTTTGACAACGAGTCTACCCGGCTCTGATCTTCACGCCGCCTGGCCTCCGCACATCGATCCCTGACCGTGTCATGTCTCTCTGGAGTGTACTCTTCATCTTCATCCTGCGTGTGATCAGCGCTATCTCCATCTTGCTCCTCAACTCCACATCCCTCGTCTTCCTTGCAGAAACAACCCTTAGCCACCGCAACAGTTCCCTTAATGGGCTTCATCTCCACCGTCCTTGATGTATCGTCGGTCGTCTCCTCATCTCCTGGCCTCTTTCCAATCTTCAAAAACCGCTCTGGCGAAGACGAGAGAATGATCAATTTGCTGACCAACTCGTCTTCAGCGTCTGGTACCCGGCCGTGACGATATCCTTGAGTTAGAACCGGTTCATCGGCCGCTGTGGGTAAGCTCAGGAAAGCCGAGAATGGAGCAGGGTTGAGTTTCCGCAGGATCCTGTATAAATCAAATGCTGGGTCTCCATGAACGTGCTGGTCCTTGTCCTGTAGTTGTTGGTATAATGGCACTTTAGCCCGGAACTGAGTTGTCAGACACAACTCGTAGCTCTCGCCCTCGTGAATGTAGTCAAGACTGTCCTGGATCGCACGAAGATAGTCCTTTTCCGTGACATCCACCTTGAAGGGCGACAACAAACCTGCTGAGGACTGGCGACGATGGCGTTGCTTGACCAGATAGGGCTCGCTCTTTCCTGCGTGGGAGAGAGATCCTGCGAGAGTCGAATTCCTTCGGTTGAAAGCGGGTTGGTTATCCGATGCAATATGAGCGATCGACCGACTCACATCCTGAACCCAGTTGCGGCAACCCTCCCAGCTTTCAAACCCAACAGATCCACCAACGCCGTGGAGAATCCTGCCAGGCTGGTTATTCACGACACCCAAGACGTACACTCGCTTGTCGACATGGTCGAACACGACTGCTTGAGTGGCCAGCACAAAGGAGGCATCAGGTTGCTTAACACAATCACAGCTGCATGGGGTTTCGACATCTGTGTGACCGAGGCATCGGCATTCCTGCTCCACAGGGGTGTGGTAACCCTCTAGACTCTCTCGCTTCATCTCGTATCCGAGGTAGCCCACCATGCCCGCAAAAAAGTCGAAAGGCACCGAGTCAAAGTCGCACTGCTCGCCATTAGGACCTTCAACCGAAGTCTCGACGTTGTCCTTGCCAAGCTCGCTCATCACGTTGGACATCCAGTCCCAGAATGTTCCTGATGATCCGTCGTCCAATTTGACACGCTTTGGTGATTCTGGTGTCTGGTCCTGGTATCGACGTACAAAGACCTCCTTGTGAATTGTTGAGTACTGGATGACTGCCTGTACTGATCCAGGGATGAGAGAATTCTGTCTATGAGCGCTCCTTGTCTCAACGCCTCCCATAAATGAGAAGCGAGCCATTGGGTGAGGTTGACGAGCGCTGTCGAGCCACCATGAGGCTGCCTTGGAACGAGGTCCTGTCAGGAACAAGGACGAGAAAACCTTTTCTGGTTCAGGGAAGATGCTGGGATCCAATGCGCGAATGAGAAGACTGAATGGGCTCGACCGCTGCTTTAGATTGTGATGTGGCGATGGAATGGTACGGGTGACAATCGGTTCCGTCGGTACGACCGAGAGTCGATGGATATAGTCGGGGATGGTGAGTGAGTTGTTGAGTCGATCCTGATCGGCATAAAACTCAGTCGAGATGCGGAAAAAGTTGGTCATCATGCGTTTGCCGAACTGGGTGCAGATCGACTCTGGGTGGAACTGAACTCCATGATGAGGGAGTGTCTTGTGTCGAAGCCCCATGAGGACCTTGGATCCGAAGGCTCTGTCAGTGTTGGAGATGTGCACTGAGCCACTGGATAGGTTATCTGCGGCGATCAAGGGGAAGCTATGACACCAGGCAGTGGCGACAAGAGTGTCGGGCAGATCGTTTTCCTGGACAACCAAGGAGTGGTAACGGACGGCTTCAAATCCCTGGGGGATTCCTTGAAAGATTCCCTTGCTGTCGTGTTTGATGTGGGCGATCTGTCCGTGCACTGGCTCTGGTCCGTAGGTGACTGCCGCACCATGGGTCCAACCGATGCCCTGGTGTCCGAGACATACACCAAAGACTGGGATGTGAGAGGTTTGGAGGATATGAGTACAGATACCAAAGTCCTAGATATCGCGACATTGTGTATGAATAAAGTCAATGTGAGCATGGGGGAACTGAATTAGACGCGATATGCTGTGACTCATCCCCAACGAGAATGAAGGGAAAATCGCAATTGCGAAAGGGATATGAAAGTGAAATGAAGGTGTGTGAAGGGACAATTGACAGCCCAGTAGCAAAAAAAAAAAAAAAGGGAGGGAGGAGGTCAACGGAACCTTGTTGGGATATGGTTGAATAAAAAAAAAGAGAAAGTTGCGGCGGACAGAGTTCAGAATTGTCCGTGTGTTTGTAGCACCTGCACAGTACATTTTGCACACTGAATCGTTGGATCGAAGGTTCGTTTGACAATGCTGCTGATAACCCACAATACCTGAGCACGTTCGGGACGCCCTGGACCCGGGGAAAGGATGATCTGGTCAAAGTACGGCAGGATCTCCTGTTCAAATACAGGCCTAGATAGGGAGAGATGTGAACGGCATAGGATTAGAAATTAGATTGAGTTGCCATGGACCATGCAGGGGGAAAGGCAACAGAACAGGGGATTGATCAATCTCGGACAGACCAAGGACGGGGATAACTGTATGAAAAAGTACATACCATTCGAACTGATCGTTGCGGATAACGACAACGTTCTTAAGCTGGTCCTCGTCAAAGAGCTGGAGGAGGTTGAAGGTGTACGAGTCGTAGTTGTCGACGATCAAGGTGCGGAGGGGGAGTAAAGTCGGATTATCCGTTGCTGTCGTTGTGGTTGTCGTTGAAGCAGCCACAGCTGCTGTGTTTGTGTCGATGTCCATGCTCCTGTCGACGGTGGGAGAGATGGGTGACCCTACTACTGGGGTCGGCATGACAGTCTGAGGTTTGAGTGGTGTGAGTTGAGGAAATGAGAATGTAGGAGTGTGCTAATGAATCGAGTGAGTGAATGAGGAATGCAAGAAAGAGAAGACGGAAAAGAACAAGAAAAACGGTGGGTTGTGTGAGGAGTGAGAGGAGGAGAAGCGCAAGAGCAAGAAGGAAGGAAAGAAAAAAAAAAAAAAAAAAGAACAGATAAAAAGAACGTTCAAAGAGAAGAAAAAAAAAATTGTCAGAGTTAGTGTTGCCAACAACTCCTTTCTCCCTTCAATGCTCTTTTATCCGCACCTTTGGCTCTCCCCTCACTCTTTCTTCTCTGACACCCAAGAAGCAGCAACACCATTGCAAATAGTTTATCCTGTCCAAACGGGGTCGCAAAAAGATAAAAAAAACTGCCTTAAAGGAGTCCCAAGGAGACCTTTGATTCAACAAAGAGCTCCTCCTGGCTCTCGAAAAGAAAAAACATTCGCACCCTTAGGTGCAAAAAGTTATTATGACCTATGCAGGGCTCGAACCTGCAATCTCCTGATTCGTAGTCAGACGCCTTTCCATTGGGCCAATAGGCCAGCCAGCAGACCAAGCCAATAGGCTGGGCCAGTAGACTTGCATTTTTGCTATCCAGTTTCTTTAGTGCTATTTATACTATCGGTATGAGATTCACGTGATATATCACGTGGGCATATTCGACGTCATTGGCGCCGTAAAAATGGGCTTTAAAAGCGAGAGACTCTACAATTGTGCAATCTCCAACTCCTTCTTTACCATTTTTCTCAAATGACTCGCCAGACCACACTTTTTGTCTCGTAAGGATAACAATATACTCATTGGTTGTCTTGGTTCTGCATCGATGAAGATGGACGAAACATTCGAGCAAATGTGCCTGAGAAAAAAAATGTTCTCGGCTGACCGTTGCAACCATTTTGTTTCTCCATGTGCTTTCCTTGCATTTTCTGTCTTATAGGGGATTCTCCACTCGCACTCGTGCCAGAGATCTTGCCTACGAGTTTGAGAGGTAAGTTTACGTAGACCTGTTTTTTGTCCAGGTTGCATAACCTGTTTGCATCCGTGCTGTCAAACTCTATATCATGTTCTAATATATCCGTGGCTTCTTGGCACAAATTAGATATGGACCTCTCATTCGCTGCGATATTCCCGCCCCTCGCAACAGCTCGTCGAAGCCGTAAGTTATCGACAATAGGACAAAGAATGCGTTTTTTTTCTCGGGATAGGATCTTTTGTTATTTCAGACAGGAGGGGGAAGTGCTGAAGCAGGATGGAACAGCATGCACACCTGTATATTTTCGCCACAGCGACAGTCACCAAAAAAAAAAAGCAAGGGCCTCTCTACTTTCCCAACGTCTTTTTTTGCTTCCCTGTTTGTGTTTATGGACATACTACTTCAGGACCGCGCACGGATATGCGCCATCGCCAACCTTTTATTTCAATCTACTATTCTGGATCTTAGAAACACAAGGAAAGCGAGGAGGCGAGGATGTCTAGTCTATGCGTGATGCTATGCTAACATTCAAAACCATATCAAATAACAAATATTCTCGCCAACAAAAAAGATAAATGTCGATCGGTCGATACGGGAAACGCAAAGAGTGAACCACGACACCTCTTCACACCGATCCACGAACCTAATCCTCCACTTCCCGTCGGATTCGTAACGGAACGACAAGATGAAGACGTCTCCCATCCCTCCTCCTCTGCCAACCCATCACGATTGTCTTGTCTCGGACCTGCGTTACTGAAATCGACTCCCTCTCTCTCTCTCTTGCTTCCTCCCTACTCGCATGTCGTTTTCCACGATCCTGCCCCCAACCTTATCATTGCGCCTTTTGCAATATTTGGCCTAATTATTTATTTCAAACTGGACGCATGCTTGTTTTCTTCCCATCATACTTACGCTTTTTTTTTGTATGACCATGGGTTGGACGCCGCAGATATGCCTTTGTGGAGTTTGAGGATGATAGGGATGCTCGCGAGGCCTACTATGAAATGAGAGATGCTCGTTTCGAAGGCTATCGCCTTGATGTCCAAGTAGGTGAACAATCAAAATATCCGACACTCTTGAATGATCCAGACTTTATTTGACGAGCAACTATCTTACCTGTTCACTCTCCTTGTCTTGTCTCGTAGTTCGCAAAGAACACACCCAGTGCATCCTGGAGATATGAGGCAGGTGGTTCACGACGCCGTTCCAGATCTCCTCGTCGCGGTCGCTCTCCTCCTCGCCGCCGTCGCTCTCCTTCCCCACCTCGTCGCCGCCGCTCTCCCAGCCCTCGTGGACGAAGCCCAAGCCCCCGCGGCCGTCGTCCTCGTTCGCTCAGCCCTGCAGGTGACCGTCGCCGTAGATCTGCCTCTCGCTCTCCTGTCCGTGCCAACCAAGATCGCCAAGCTGCCCGCGAGGAGGATGTCAACATGTCACCTGCACGCGGTTCTCGCTCACCTGCACGCCGCCGTTCCTCCAAGGATGAGCGTGCTATTGACAGCGGTCGTTCCATGTCTCCTCGTCCCCGTTCAGACTCTCCTCGCCACCGCTCCATCTCTCCTCGTGCTCGCTCCATCTCTCCCGGAGACCGCTCCATGACCCCTTGAGCAAACTGGGATTAAAGACTGATCCATGTAGCTAGGGTATATTCTCAAAAACATCAACACCATTAAAAACTTTTTACCATGAGTAGGTTGTTCAAGAGTTGTTATTACAAAATTCTATGGGGGTTGGTCTCTCTGACCCAGCGGAGAATATATGGATTGGATGACTATCTAATGCTAAAGGTGTGGAATGATGGTTACTTTAAGCAGCGGTCTTCTTGACCAAGAAGGACACAAGGTCGACCTTGGTGATGACGGCCTTGACCTTGGAACCCCCCCGCTCGGTGACAACACCGGCCGAGTTCTTCTCAAAGAAACCAGTCAAGTCCTCCAAGAGGCTCTCGTCGGTGATCTCGGTAAAGTGGGTGCCAACCTTCTGGAACTTGAACATGACATCCTTGACCTGGCCATCGACCTGGACGCGACCAGCTGCGATCCTGGAGAGCAAGTTTCCGAGAGTGACCAAACCAACCAAGCGACCGTTCCTGGACGAGACAACGGGGAGCTGATCGAATCCGTTGCGCTCCATCAAGAGGATGGCCTCACGGCAGCGCGAGGTGTTGGTAACGGTGACGGCGGCCTTGAGGTGGAGGCTTCCAACGGTGGCTCCGCCCCACTGGAGGTGCTTGGTCTCTTGTTCGATGACCATGGTCTGGTCGGTGAAGCCGTTCTCCTGCATCCATCCGTCGTTCAAGAACTTGGTCATGTAGTTACGGACAGAGTCGGGCAAGAGGACAACGCAGCGCTTGCCGGGCCCCAACTCCTTGGCAGCCTCGACAGCAGCAGCCATAGCAGTTCCGGACGAACCTCCGCAAAGAATACCCTCCTCGCGGATCATACGGCGGGCCATGATGAACGAAGCCTTGTCCTCGCTCTTGATCCACTTGTCAATCAAGTTGCGCTCCAAAGCCTCGGGGATGAAGTCGTAACCGATACCCTCGACCTTGTAACCCTCAGTTGAGGCGTTGAGCGACTCGGGTTGAGCCAAGATCGATCCATGGGGGTCAACACCAACAATCTAGTGGGCGGTGAAATTTGAGCATAAGAAAAAACAAGGGTAAGTAAACAAAAGGCATGATCCAATTTTCCATTTGTTTTGTGTGCTCGTGTTACTTTGTTCTCGTGTTACTTCGAGGGAAAATAGGGGAGGAAAAAACATTTGATACGTTGTCGAGAGTACTTACAATGATGTTGGGGCAGAGAGCCTTGAGCTTTCTGGCAATTCCAGTGATGGTACCACCAGTTCCAGCACCAGCAACGAACATATCAATCTGACCGTTGCAGGATCTGTAGATCTCTTCAGCAGTGTGATCGTAGTGGGTGACGGGGTTGTAGGGGTTGGCGTACTGGTCCAAGATGACAGAGTCGGCAATCTCGGCGTTCAAGCGCTTGGCAACTCCAATGTGCGACTCGGGGGCATCCCAGGCAGCCTCAGTGGGGGTACGAACGATCTCAGCGCCCAAAGCCTTCAAAACATCGACCTTCTCCTGGGACATCTTCTCGGGAAGAGTGATGATGGTGCGGTAACCCTTGACAGCGGCAGCCAAAGCAAGACCGATACCTACAAGGGTCCATTGAATAAAAACCGATGGGACCTGGGGTCAGTTATTTTGTAACGAGCGAGAGGGGAGCAGTGCCTGTAAAAATAGAAGCTAGAAAACATGCATGAGAACCGCGCTGGGAACCAAAACAAACAAGTAGGAAAAATATATTACCAGTGTTTCCGGAGGTGGGCTCGATGATGGTGCATCCAGGCTTCAAGCGGCCGTCCTTTTCGGCCTCCTCAATCATGCGCTTTCCAATGCGATCCTTGACGGAACCGCCAGCATTGAAGTACTCGCACTTGGCCACTATTAGATGCAAGACAAAATTACGAAGATAGGCATGAGTTTCTTTGAACAAAGAGGCGGTATTCCAAAAGAAGCAAAGTGTTGAAGAGAGACCCTCAGGTCAGGTACATGCACAGGCACGTACAAAGCTCGCACTGGAGACCCTCCGACTTTGCGATCTTGTTGATGCGGACCAAGGGGGTGTTTCCGATGTGGTCCAAGATGGTATCGAGAATGACAGGCTCAGGGAGGCTATCGTTGTTCGTTGGAAGAGGGACGTCCGTTATTAGCACGTCTTCAAACAGAAAAGTGGTGAGCTAGTTTCAAGGAACGCCGTTTGTACTTTTTGTTATTGAGCTGTGAAAAGAAAACGATGCATCAGGGGGGTGTGAACATACTGCTCTTCATGTCTGTGGCTTCCGACCTGGGAGCAGCCGTTGTAAGTGCAGTTGGCGGACATTGTGGTGGGTGATGAGGAGGAGGAGGAGGAGTTGGGGGAGAGAGGGGATGAACAAAGAGAAAACAATGAAAAAATAAATAAAGACAGGTCCTTTTTTGGGCTCCACTATTTTTCTCACGGGGTGAAGCGCATGCGATGGAATGCCCTACTCGTCACATGTTGAAATGATGGCAAACCTGCCCATCCTGCCCATCCTGCCCTGAAGTCCATTTTCTACTGAGCTGTTTGCTCTTTCTTTGCTCTCGCCCATGCCTCCAACAATCAAAGTCCACGGTTGACTCCAAAACGCAACAGGCAATCCATTGCAAGAGATGATATCGCGACGACCACAGCGGCCTTGTCTTGTCATAGGGTACATTTCTGCTTCAACACAGCAGGGTACGAGTGTGATTGAGTACGAGGGGTGATTGGTTGGGATAGATTGATAGATTATTCCCTTTGGCTCCTTGTTGGCTGTTTCAAAGACCACTCCCCCTGGTTTGTCGCTGAGGAGTGAGGTCCACTGGAAACCGAGGAGAAAAGAAAAGAAAAGAATGAATGAATGAATGAAAACCTTTTTTTGAACGATGAGAGCCTGGCCTCTCCTAAGCACAACGTTGTTTTTTTGGGTGAATTATCTTAAAATAAGAAAAGAGAGAGGCGAGCATGGCCTTTTCTTCTGACTGCACATCGTTCGAGCAAGGTCGGCACGAGCATAGCTCGAGGGTGCAAAGAAGGAACAAAGGTAGAGAAGGAATTAGCAGTGTATCGACCGAGAGAGAAGGAGAGGAGAGAAGGAGGCCCGCATGTGTCTATCACCCTGAGGTAAGGCAAGGCAAAGGGCAAAAGGGTGTGTATTTGTGTGAAATCTGTTCCATCAAACTGCCTTTTTCATCTCTGTTCTGTTCCACCTTCATATCATATCTCCTTTGCTGCTCTTTCTTTCTTTCTTTCTTCCTTTCTTTTGCCTTCTGCGTCTTTGCTCCTCTTCCTCCTCCTCCTCCTGCTTTTCTCTTCTTGTTCCCCCTCCTTCACTCTTCTTCTTCTTCTTCTTCCTCCTGCTCCACCTCTGCTTTCATATCCGCAGCCTCTTTCTTATTCTTTCCTTCTCCTTCACCTTCTCCTTCTCCTTCACCCCTACTCTCCTCCCTTTCTCTCCCTCCCTTTCTTTCTCTCCCTCAACTCATACAACCTCCAGAGAAGAAGACCACTCCACATCATTCATCACACCCAAGGAACACCACTCACTCATCTCGCCCCATCCATTCGAGCAACCCCTTGACCATGGACAAGATTCTTCACTTGGGCAAGAAGAGATCTGCCAAGCAATCGCCGCCCATCTCCATCTCTTCCCCTACCCCGAGTCCAGCCTCTCCTTTCTACCCTTCCTCCAACGTCGCCTTTGTGCCCCAGACATCATACCAGCCAAGGGCCAGCGTCAACCTCACCCCCGCCGAGGCTAGTGTCTACTCCGGCAGCACCTACGCCAACTCGAGCAACGGCAGCATCTACAATGGCAGTGCTGGAAACGGTGGCGGTAACGGAGGAGGTAGCAGCAGTAACAGCAACAGCGGCGGTCATGGATATCAATCGCATTCGGGCGATTACTCGCCTTCGTCGCCGCCTCTTTCTGCTCACAGAGCAAACTCCAACCATTACTCGGCCTCCTCCAGCCCTTACTTTGGCTCGGTCTCGGCCGCTACTGCTAATGTGATTGCCAGCTTTACGTCAGGACACCACCGAGCATCTTCCAGCCAGGACCGACCAACATCGCCCAATAACTTTGACACGCAGTCAGTGCGCTCCTTCAGGACTTCGACGTCTGGCACAGCCAGCGAAGCTGGTCGAGCCGAGGCCCTTTCCACGACTCGTCCTCGTTCAGACCAGGAGATTGAGGATCGCTTTGTTGACGTTATTGTAGGTGCCTATGACTTCTCGATAGTTATCAGCTATTATGTGGGACTTGGCGCATACATGGACGGATTCTTTCGTTTCGTTTCGTTTATGCTGTCGCAGCAAAGTGGATATGAACAGTGGACAACAGAATGGCCGAGGAGCAAGGAACAGCGACAACAACAGAAATTATAGCAAATGATGATGGTCTAAATGCCGTAGTTATTTTATTTATTGGGCTGGCTGGCTTGCTTACTATCTTCATGTACGATGAACTAATGCGCTTTCAATTACGGTTTTATTTTCGTTTCACTCATAGAACAACATGGGTATGCACGAGCCAGAAAAGCGAGCAGCAATGTCAAAACTGTCTCTGGCGAACAAGTGGCAACTCATCTTATCGCACGAGTCGCGGGAACAGAGCGAGGTGAGAAGCAGTTTGGTGTATAAATGCTTGCGCCAACTGTGCGATATCAACAGTACAACAATTCAGGGGAGCAACAGAAATGACCGTTAATTAGCCCTTTTCCTCTCCGTGCTAATCTTGATTATTATTATTTTTTGTTTTCTGTCCACTTTTTAGGCCCGGAAGCGCGTGGAAGGATTTATTGACAAAACCTCACCAGAGTACTATGTGCGAAAGCTACAATCGGATGCTGATCTCAGGAATATGGACATCAAAGTGCTTATCGCCCTTCATGTCTCACTAAAGTCCCAGCCAATATCGTATGTTTGGTTGGATGCGAGTTATCGGATAGTATTGTATTCATCGCCACCCGCATATATGTCGTATTAATGAATATCTTCGATACTCGTTTGTTTATAGGTGGGTTCGCATCTTTATCCAGAATCGCGGTCAACAAATTCTCTCCAGCTCATTGGCAACCCTCAATCATCGTCCGTCAAGGTACTGTTTGTTATTACACGTCTATAAACTACATAAGAGCCGTTGTTATCCGTCATCTTAGGAAGAACAACAGAGTCAGTTGACACCTCTCTTTGACCCCAACTTCTATGTAATAGACGAGATACGGATTTGGCAATGGAACATGAGATTGTCAAGTGCTTGAAGACATTGCTCAACAACAGATGGGGCGCACAGGAAGCCATCAAGCACCCACGTTGCATTTCGGCACTCTGTTTCTCCATCACATCCCCTCAACTCCAGACGAGAAAGTTGGTCGTCGAGGTGCTGACCTTCTTGTGTTACTGTGAGGTCCCCATGGGTCACAAGCTCGTCCTGGAAGGTCTGGATGAGGTTCAAGAGTACTGGAAGGAGAGTGCGCGCTTTGATGCATGGATGCGTATTCTGGAGAACACCATCGACGGACGCGGCCGTTTCGGAACCATGGTTGGCATGAGCGAGGAACTGAAGAAGTCGGGCACACTGGACAGTCATTTGATCGAATACGTGGTAAGTATCATTTTCTATGTGTTATGTTACGCGTATGGTACGCCGAAAGGTTTAAGCTCTTTAGTAACCATTGTTTTCATTCTTATTCTGCTTTCTAGCTGTCGAATGTGATCTTTATCAATGCACTGTTGCAAGTTGTGGATGACATTGAGCTGAGAATCCACCTCCGAAGCCAACTTACGACCAGTGGATTGACCCGAATCATTTCTGTAAGTTATCAGAGAAGTTCATGTTACTCCATTGCTTTTGCACGTTTCAGTCTCGGAATATGCGCTGACATTATGCACCATTCTATGCTAACGTGTAAATAGAAAATGAGGAGTCTTGGTCATGACCTGATCGACATGCAGTTGAACATTTACGAGGATGAGGCGGAGAACGACTATGACGACATGGTCGAGTTCTACAACCACCAGATCTTGCATGATATGTCCGACCCTTACGATGTGTTCCATGCGCTACTCCGTTCCGTCGAAAGCAGCAGGGCATACGACTTTTTCTTATCGCTGCTACAGCATATGCTGCTGATTCGTGAGGAGGGTGACCTAAGGTACAACGGCGTTTCAGTGTTCGTCGTCAGTGCGTAGGATTTCATTGTGCTAAGCGCCTGGTATTAATTCGGCGTGTTGATGTTCCTCTTGTAATATAGGATTCGGTATTTCCAGCTTATGGATGCGATCGTAACTCAAGTTGTCCTTGATCGACGTGGCATTACTGACAACTTTGAGCAAAAGATTGGAATCTCTGTCAACCAGCTCGTGGGCAAACTCGTGGACCAGGATCGTTTGAATGTCGCGCTCGATGACGCCAAACAGGCACGACAGGAGCTGGACAATGTTCTTAAGCAGAAGAAGCAGCTAGAGCAGGAGTCTGGACAACGAGATGGTATGGTATCGAACTGAAAGTTAAACCATCTACTGAGTTCTGTGTCCAGCAGCGCACACCAATCTTACAAAGATCTTTTCTTTGATTTCATAGATGGCTTGGTTTCCCAACTGAGAGCCAATATTTATTCGCTGGAGGATCTCTTGCGGCTCTCTCGGCATACCATCCAGACACTTCAGGCCAAGTTGAACGAGGTTGAGAACGCGACACAAACCAAGATTGATGCACAGGACTCTCAACTGAGATATTTGACCAAATCTTTGGAGGATGCCAACACCCAGATGCAGGAAGCTGGCATGCAGACCGGAGTCTCGATTGGCACTGGCCAACAAACTGGCTACGGCAATGGCTACGGCAACGGATATGGCAACAACCATATGGGGGGTCAAGCCCCGCCGCCTGTTCACTATCCTATGCCCACGATCGACAAGGAAAAGATCCGACGCCTCATGGAAGAGACCCGGCTGGAAGGCCAGAAGAGAGCCGGTCGCGTGCCTCCTCCACCTCCATTGCAGCTGCCTGACTCCAATGTCAACAACAACAACAACAACAGCAGCAATAACAACAATGTTCAGGATCAAAAGGGCGCATATTTTCACCCTAGCGAGCCTTCTGCTCACGAGGAGATGGGTTCACACGGATACAATAACCAGCCAGCCATTCTGGAGGAGATGGGTTCAAACAGCCATGGCGACCAGCCTTCTGGAAAGGGCCATTCTGGAATCAGACACGCGGGGGATGGCGACCAGCCTGATTACATTGCCGATTACATTGGTGACGGTAAGTTAATGTGGAAGATACGACGTTCACCATACTAGGAAAAAAAACGACACCCGTGCTTATACCTTCCGCAACCATTTATATTGACCTCATTAGGTGACGATGATGAAGAACTAGCAATACTGGACACAACAGCAGCTGGAGTACCACCGCCAGCGCCGCCACCACCTCCAATGGGAGGAGCTCCACCACCACCACCTCCGCCGCCTTCGACAGGCGTGCCTCCTCCTCCTCCTCCACCCACTGGCGGAGCGCCGCCACCACCACCTCCGCCCTCTGGTGGACCTCCACCTCCTCCCCCACCACCTTTTGGAGGACCGCCACCTCCTCCTCCTCCACCAGGCATGATGGGCCCACCTCTCTCACCGCCTGGTTCAGCTACTTTGGGCAGTATGATTAACGCGATGAACAAGGCCAACGCAGCCAAGTTTGGTGGCAACAACTCCGACTCTGATGATGAACCTGCACCTGGAAGTTTCGCCGCATTGTTAGCCGCCAAGAAGAAGAAACTTGGAACTGGCGCTGCTCTGGACGCTAAGCCAAAGCCACCTCCAGCACCTGCCCCACCCATGGCCGGTGGCCCACCACCACCTCCTCCTCCTCCACCTGGCATGGGTGGCCCGCCACCTCCACCTCCACCACCAGGCGGCATGGGAGGCCCACCACCCCCTCCTGGTGCACCTATGATGGGCATGATGATGAACGCGAACAGGAAGAAGGAAGCCGCCATGGCTGGGGTCAAGCTGAAGACACTTCAATGGGACAAGCTTAACTACATGGCTGTCGGAAACACTGTTTGGGGCTCTGGTGGAGTGGACGAAGATGCGCTTCAGCGTGCTTTGGGCGATAGCGGTATCTTTGGAAGCATGGAGCAGCTGTTCGTGGCCAAGGTTGCTGAGTACAGGGATCCTCGTCCCGCCAGGAAGGCACGAGAGATCCTTATCCTGGAGCAGCGCCGTGCCCATCAAATCAACCTCATGTTGGGAGGAATGAAGCACACGAACCCAGAAATCCGTCACGCTATTTACCGTATGGACGAGGAGTTCTTGACCTTGGTGCAGTTGACCAACTTGCTCAAATACGTGCCCGACGCTGAAGAGGTATAACAAGCTCAATCATATTCATTTGTTGCTATAGCCTATCCGTTTTGATTGCTGGGCTGAATAACTAACCATTGTTTCTTGTTTGGATTGATAGAGAGGTAAACTTCTGGAGTACAAGGATGCATCGGACGACGTGAAGGTGCAACTGGGCAGAGCTGAGGCCTTCTTTGTCGAAATTTTGACGGTTGACCGCTACCAGCAACGTCTGGAGGGTTTCATTTTCAAGGTGACCTTCCAGGGTGTCCTTGACGGCGTCAACGAGGTAAGGAGAGAACATTGCTGGGTTAACCGAGTCGCGTTTGTGCGTGTCTTCATGGTTAGATCTAAACAAGCTAACCACCACAATCATGCCTGCATCAAATAGTCCATCAAAGCTATTTCGGCAGCCTCGAGAAACCTGAGGAATGCCAAATATTTCAAGGAGTTGCTTAACCTGATTCTCATGCTCGGAAACTACATGAACGGTTCCAGTCACAACGGAGGTGCTTTCGGATTCAAGATTGCCAGTATCAACAAGGTACGGCTTTTGCAGCCCATGTCCACATTCCATTGATGAAAATCCTTACAGGACGTAGCCAATTAATCTTCTTTATTTTGCCTTTTTCATTTCATGTAGTTGGTCGACACGAAGGCATCGAACACTCCCGGCGTGACACTTTTGCATTTCTTGACCAACATCACGGAGTCGACGCTTCCAGAGCTATTGCAATACCAGGACGAGATCCGGTCCTGTGGCGACGCGTGTCGTGTTTCGCTGCCCGAGCTGCAATCTGATTTCAAGATGATTGAGAGCAAGCTGAATGATATCAAAGCCGAGCTGCGCTCTTACTACCCCGATGGTCGCCAAGCAACGCCTGACGATCGGTTCCACGAAGTGATGACACCGTTTATTCTGTCTGTCGAGGCTGAGTTTGCTGTTACCAAGGTCGCGATGGCGGAGCAGGATGTCTTGTACAAGGAGTGTGTCAAGTTCTATGGCGAAGATCCTGTCAACATGAAGCCTGACGAGTTCTTTGGCATCTTCAAAACCTTTACATCTTCCTTTGAGGTAAGCCAATTTGTCCTTCACATTTCGCCTGTACTATTTATTATTTCTCCGACAAGGCGCCTTTTTTTTTTTTTTTTTTTTTGGTTTTGTTAAACGACCCTACTCCTTATGCATGATCCCTATGAATCTAATAGAAAGCAAGAGAAGACAATCGCAAGCAGAGAGAACGAGATACCCAGCGCGAAAAGGCCAAGCTTGCGGCCAAGCAGCGTCAAGAACAGATTGCGGCCAAGAGGAACCGTCTGCAGGTTCCCGACATCAGTGGCGAGGGCTCGACTTCGGATGTGGATGGCGGCAGCGACGACAAGGGAATGATGGACAGCTTGCTCGAGACGCTCCGAAACGGAGGCGATACCGAGGCCTCGCGTCGGGACCGTCGTCGCAAGAAGCGGATGGACCATTCTGCATCGGTTGCTGTCAAGGCTCAGGACTTGTTGACTTCACTTAGAGAAGATAATGGACAAGTCGCTGTCGAAAATTGAAGCTGAGGCTGAACGGCAAAAAAAAAAAGTTTACCCTGTATCATCCTTTGCTTTCTTTTCCCCCTTCCCATTTTATTATTAAAAAGCAGAAGAGTTGTGTATTTATCGTAAAGCTGCCAGAGTATTGAAACCGATTTGGAAGTGCCAGTCTTGATGCAGTAGACGTGTCACGTCGATAGGTGGTGTGGTTTGGTCCTGATCTGTTGACGGTGTTGTTGTTGTAGACTTGGGTCGTACACCGAACTGGTCCACGAGTTTCCGGTGGACGAGTTGACGGTACTTTTCGGTCTTGAAAAATGGCGAGTCGAACGATTGTGTTGATGCTAGGAGAGGAGGAAGCTCGGTAGTTGTGGATGCTGATGTCGCATCAAGAAGTGGGCGAAGGAAGAGGCTGTGGATCAACTGGGCCTGGTCAACCACATCTCGCGACACCTTGCTTCTCACATTGTCCACGTCGGTATTGGTAGTATCTTTTCCAGGAGGTACCGCATCTGTGTCGAGAGTGAGTAGGTCTCCTCCATCTGTCACAGGTTGCCGAGGGGGTCGCTGGGTTCGCTCTTCACTCATCGTGAGTCGACCGACCGCCTGGGCCAGGATGGCAAGTCTCTGGACAAGGTGGGTTTGGTCAACCTGTGACGCGTCCTGATGTTCGATCGAGAAGGCTACGAGGTGACAGGCTAAATGAAGGATAGCCAGCTGCTCGTCTCTTGTAGCCCTGATGGAGCTGTCCGAAGGTCCTGTGGCAGTAGACGAGTAAGGGACCGTGTCGATCGATTGGACCATATCCTGAACCTGCTGTTGTAAAAGCTCAACGTATGGCAAACGCTTTTCAATCGCCGCCTTTGCTGCCGCCGACAAACCAGAGTCGTCATCCTCCACAGGGGATGCTACGACGAGAGTGTCGGTTGTTTTTGTGGAATGTTTGGTGCTAAGAGGTTTCATGATATGGTAATGTTGGATCGATTCTTCAAGCAACAGCATTCGTAGACCACTGATCCTCGCAAGCCGAGAGATGTCGCCCGGAAAACTTTGCGCCCTCTGCTGCTGATGCTGGTGGAGATCGACAGCACTCGAGCTTGCTGATGGAGAAACACCGCCGTCGGTGGTATCGTAGCGGTATCGGAGCGGCTTCCACCGTTTGGCCATACGATCCAGTTCATCTTGGTCAAGATGTCGGAGTAAGAGTAGACCGAGGATCCTGACCTGGGAGGCATCCATGATTCCGTGGTATTCGTCTCTGCCCTGTGGCAGGTCACCTTGATGCCGCATTGACTCGTAGTTTCGTTGCCAGCATCCTACAGAAAGCAATATTTGCACGCGTTAGTTGCATTGAAAATATAGCTCAAAAAGTTGAAGTCGCGATAAAAGGAGCGAAGGGCAATACCTTCAATGGACAGGATGAGGGTGGATTGGATCATGGCCACCTGCGACTCGTCCAAGTTCAATCCTGCCAGATTTTGATGATTCCAGGTCGAGGAACCCCTGTTGCCCTTTTGCCGTTCCGTCTCATTGCCTAGGTCAGAAATCAAGACCAACAGCTGGTATAGGCGGTCAAGACACGTTTTGTTGACAGTTTTCCTCGTCTTCTCAATCCCATCCTGAGTAAAAGGTGTCGCTGATTCGTTCGCAGGGCCACCTTCCGATTCTCCAGTGCCAGTTGCACCATTGTCGTGACGTTGACGAGATCCATAATTTAACCCGATGGCACCAATAGACTCGATAGCTGCACAGACGACTTCCAATTGTGCAGAGATGTACTGTCGATCCAGTTTGGTTCGACTTGACTGTTGGAACTGTGCCATCTCCTTCATAGACGCGACGAGGCACAAGTGGTCCAGGATAAAGGTTGTCACGGGGAGGAGCGAGAATTGGGCGACGATTGTGCATAGCTCTAGTTTCTTTAGCTTGATGACAATCGGATCATTCGGACTTGTATTCATGGCAGGCCCAAATCGAGAACAAGGGAGCGTTAGCAAGCCGAGCAATGACGCGTTGAATCGCAAGGTCTTCAAAGATTGATTAATACGACATACTTGAGGAGGATCACCGATAAGTGCTGAGGACTACTATGACGCAGTCTTCCCGACTTCTCCAGGATCAATACCAGATGGTGCAGTGAAGCAAAGACAAGGTCGGGGTGGGGATATTCCAAATGCTTGAGTAGAGTCTCTTCAATGGTCGTCTGAACATCCTCGTCAATCTCTGCCAGATCCTGACACAACCAGATAAATAACCGCAGGGTCGCCATCTGAACCGCCAACGACGCGTGTTGAAGCCCATCGTCTACATCATTCTACACAAAAAAATAAAATACAAAAAAACACACGCGTCAACACCGCTCTTAAAGTCCTTTCAGGATATACCCTCTTGAACCAAATGACTGACAAGCAAAAACAACAAAAAGTTACCATGATCTCGTAAATCTCATCATCAATCTCTGGCTTGTATCTACAGAGCACTCCCAAGACAACCTGCAACTGTCCAGGAGTCCAATCCTTGTACCTGCGGATCAAATGCTGTGCAATAGCACGGTTGACTACAACCCCACCCTCATCGACCAAGATGGTTTCCAGTGCCAGGATCGCATTGACGACCACCTGAGTGTCCTTGTCGCTCAACAGACCATACAACTTGTCCACAATCTCGCTCTCTATTGGGCAATGGCATCGTGATGGTGATATTTGAAGTCAGCACAATAGTCAATCATTGGTCAGGAGCCCTGTTTTTCTTTTGCAGCTCCGATTGTAAGTATCGTGTAAGGCATCGGACTCCAGTGATTGGTTTTACTTGCCGAGGAAAAAGGCGGGGTCGAGCTCAAAGAGTGAGATACACGCCATGACGGCAGTTTTCCTGACGTTTGCGTTCTTGTCCTGAAAGCCCTTGTTGAGAGGTTGAAGCATGAACCGCATCACGCTCCTCTGGCTAAAGTGATGACGAATAAAGGTAAGAATATGCTGGGCAGCTGTTCAGAAAACCATACAAGAAAAGTGAGAGATTGAGAGGACTCCTTACCCGAGGGAACAGAGTGTACGAAGGGCGAGTGCTCGAACAGTAGGGTCCAGATCGACACAGTCTTGGTGGAGAGTATTGATGCCCAGGAAGCAGAGTTCTTCGTTGGTGTGTCCATATCTTGCCAGGAACGCGTACGCGATCTTTTTGATGGCGATATCACGCGTTGATGCCGACTAGTCGTAATTGTCAATATGTCATAAATAGCGAAGTCAATAATCGCGTCAATCGAGGTGCTTTGTTTTGATAAAGATAGGTAAACAAAGTGACAGCATAGAGCAAGTAGAAGAGGGGGGGGACTGACCGAGACCATGGTGGCAAAGAATGTCGAGACGTCGATTCCTTGACCCATGAGCTCTTGGACACGTTGCATTAGCAACGCATGGTTGGGATGAGCGGCTTGGCCCTTGAAGGCTTCTGTCAGCTCTGCTACATCCATGTCTCCTTTGTATGTAGTTTTGAATGAGTATTGCGTGTGTGTGAACAGAAGGTTGTTGTGTGCGTGTAAAAGGGGAAGAGTAGACCGTTTTTTCCCCACTGATTTTTCCTGCTCGTGCTTTCAGGCACTGGCACGTGTTCTCGCCTCTATGACCCTGAGACGAGTCTCTCAATTCTCGTATCTTCAGCCATCAAAACACCGCATCCAACAGCAAACGCGACTCGTTGCTTTTCGGCCACCTTCTTCCATCCGTCCCTCATTGAAAAAACAAAGACGCACAACCATTCAGATCCAAAAGGAGTTGAAGCCGTCCAAGATGGGGTTTTTATTTCGTTACAAAGGTGGTCGTCGTTTACGACTGTAGTCGGGGTTTCGGTGATCGTTCCTCAAAGTTTCTTGCGGGCATTACGTTGATAGAGAAATACGGAAGCCGATGGAATCAAAACCTCCGCCTCTCTTTCTTCAAGAGCATACCTCTCAAAGAGAAGCTGCGTGAATGGCGCAATGGGTAGAGTATCCTTCTTTTCAAACGGCCATTGGGCTATTACAATGCACTAATGCAAAATCAGAAAGCAGATTTGGGCGTGAGAAGAGCAACAGCAACAACAACCCGATATATATAAATGCTAGTAAACATCGATCTCTCCTCCAAGATGCTGATCCCTCTCTGCGCGATTCATTCAGCCACTGTGCTTGGGAAACAAAGCGTCCACAATTACTTATTAAGTCTCGCATAGTAGTTTGCACCAGTTGCTTCCCCTCTTTTCAGCATATCAAGGCGCTTTTCATTACATTCATGCATACTGCATTGACGGCTGAAGGTACTCGAGGCCTTGCCGATTTGTTTACCCTTTTGTTGTGGTTGCTATCGGTTTGTCTCTTTGCCGTGCAAACAACAGCACAGAAGTCGTGGACAGCGAGCAGACAAAGAAGAGAGTCACGCCATCAGGCTGGCAGGGCGTGGAGATGATAACACTCTAGCACAGGGACAGAAGGACAAAAGGAGACGAGGGCTCTTCGCACAAAATAAAAGAGTCATTTTGTATGTCTTGTATCCAGCCAATCATTTTCAAGGATTCATCTGGCGCACCCTTACCCGTTCCATTCTCATCTTGCCCTCTCGTCTTCCCTTTCCCACTGCCCCTACAGTCCCCTCCTTGTGTCCTTTTATTCTTTCTGTTTCGCTTGTATCATTATTGTTCTTCTGTGCCTCGATGCAGCAGCAGCAGCAGCAGAGAGAGAGGGAGTTGAGTGTGAATGCGAGGCCCCAGAACAAATCACTTTAATTGATGGATACTTCTTGCGTGTCTGTGTGCTTGTGTGGGATTGGTCTGTCCCTCGCCTCGCAGATTGACGTGATTTCTGACCCTTTGCGAAAAAGTGACTTTCTTTGCGCTGATTGGCCCAACTTAGTTTTAATTGACCTTCCCCTCTGTTCCCCGTAAGTGCACGCTCAAATGTGAACCCAAGCCACTCGATTCCACCACTATAAAGTCTTCCTCTGTCCCCCAATTCTTTTTACTTTTTTCTTTGCAGTTCCCCTTCGCACAAAACACTCTCCCAAAAAAGATCTCTGTTACCAGTTCTTTTACCCTTCACTCTCACGCACACGCACACTCTCACAAGCCCCAACCCTAACATCTATCACAATGGTTCAAGCTACTAACTTGGGTTTCCCCAGAATCGTAAGTAGCCCTTGACACCTGCTTGATCATTTGTACCCCGGTCCTGGTTGAATGTGTCTTTCTGCCTCTCTGTATCTTCTGACAAAGGTCCTTTGAGAGCCCCTGTCCAACTCCCCTCTAACTTTGTTTTTCTCCTTACCATTTCATTTATGGTTTTGATAGGGCGGTCAACGCGAGACCAAGAAGTTGGTCGAGAACTTCTGGGCCGGCAAGATCACTGAGCAGGCTCTCGACGAGGCTGCCGTCAAGCTCCGCGCTGAGAACTGGAAGCTCCAGCAGGCCCAGGGTCTTTCCCAGATCCCCTCGGGCGACTTCTCTTTCTACGACCACGTCCTTGACCACTCTGTCATGTTCAACGTCATCCCCCAGCGTTTCCGCCATCTTGCCGAGGGCCACGAGCGCAACTTTGCCATTGGCCGTGGTATCCAGAAGCCCGCCACCGAGACCCAGGAGAAGGTCGATATCGAGGCCCAGGAGATGAAGAAGTGGTTCGACACCAACTACCATTACATGTAAGTATTTCGTCTTCATTTCTCTATATGCATGATATTCTCACACTCAACTGCACAACACACAAAAAAGCCTTGCTTCCTCTTTTGCTCACATTCAACTTCCTTACCTTATCTGATTGATAACAATAATAGTGTCCCAGAGTTCGAGACCAACCAGACCTTCCAGCTCAGCGCCAACGCCAAGACCGTCCAGGAGTTCAACGAGGCCAAGGCCCTCGGCATCCACACCCGCCCCGTCGTCCTTGGTCCCCTCTCCTTCCTTCTCCTCGGAAAGACTGCCAAGAACTCTGCTGGCCTCGACCTCATCACCCTCCTCCCCAAGGTCCTCCCCGTCTATGAGGAGCTCTTTGCCCAGCTCGCTGCTGCCGGTGCCGACTGGGTCCAGGTCGACGAGCCCGTCCTCGCCCTCGATGTCTCTGCCGCCGTCGTTGCCGAATACCAGACCACCTATACCCGCTTGACCGCTGCTGCCCCCAAGCTCAAGTTCTTGATCGCCACCTACTTTGGTCGCATCGGTAACAACGTCTCCTTCATCAAGGACTCTGGTGTTGCTGGTCTTCACATTGATCTCGTTCGCGCCCCCGAGCAGCTCGAGAACGTCATTGCCAACATTGGCCAGACCCAGGTCCTTTCCCTCGGTTTGATCGATGGTCGTAACATCTGGAAGACCAACTTGGCCGCTGCCCTCAAGCTTGCCGAGACCGCCGTTGCTGCCCTTGGCTCTGACCGTGTCTTCGTCGCTCCCTCTTGCTCTCTCTTGCACGCCCCCGTCACCCTCCGCTTCGAGAAGCGCCTCGCCTCCAAGAACCCCGAGCTCTTTGACTGGCTCGCCTACTCTGAGGAGAAGTGCAAGGAGGTTCACATCATCGCCCATGCCTTGAACCACGGTGCCGACTCTGTCAAGGCTGAGTTGACCGACAATGCCCGCTCCATTGAGGCCCGTCGTGTCTCCCCCCACACCACCAACGCTGCCGTTCGCCAGCGCCTCGAGGCCATCGTCCCCGACCAGCTCCGTCGCCGCAACGTCTTCCCCACTCGCCAAGTCACCCAGCACGAGGCTAACCCTCTCCCTGCTTTCCCCACCACCACCATCGGCTCCTTCCCCCAGACCAAGGAGATTCGTCTTGCCCGTGCTAAGTTCACCAAGGGCGAGATCGATGCTGCCACCTACCATGACTTCATCAAGAAGGAGATTGCCTTCTGTGTCAAGGAGCAGGAGGCGCTCAAGATCGACGTCCTCGTCCACGGTGAGGCTGAGCGTAACGACATGGTCGCCTACTTTGGTGAGCGTCTCGAGGGTTACATCTTCTCTGAGAACGGATGGATCGCCTCGTACGGTTCCCGCTGCGTCCGTCCCCCAATTATCTTTGGAGATGTCCACCGTGTCAACCCCATGACCATCACCGAGACTGTCTACGCCCAGTCCTTGACCAGCAAGCCCATGAAGGGTATGTTGACCGGTCCCGTTACCTGCTTGCAGTGGTCCTTCGTCCGTGACGACATCCCCCGCTCCGTCGTCTGCACCCAGTTGGCCTTGGCCATCCGCGATGAGGTCGCTGATTTGGAGAAGGCTGGCATCGTCCACATCCAGGTCGATGAGCCCGCCATTCGTGAGGGTCTTCCCCTCCGCTCGGTCGACTTTGACTTTTACCTCCAGTGGGCCGTCGATGCCTTCTTGCTCTCGACCACTGGTGTCCAGGATAAGACCATCATCCACACCCACATGTGCTACTCTGACTTCCAGGATATCTTCCAGGCCATTGTCCGCATGGATGCCGATGTCTTGACCATCGAGAACTCCAAGAGTGACATGCGTATCCTCGGCGCCTTCTCGACCCACGGCTACAACGCCGAGATCGGACCCGGTGTCTTTGATATCCACTCTCCTCGTGTCCCCTCCACCCACGAGATGAAGGAGCGTGCCGATGCCATGTTGAAGTAGGTCTTTTTCATGTCTTTATATTGCTGCAAGCCTACCTGTTTACGAGATGTAGAATACTATTCTTACGTGTCGTTTCTTTTGTCCTCTCCTTTTCACCTATCAGGTACATCCCCCGCGGCAACCTCTGGATCAACCCTGACTGCGGTCTCAAGACCCGTGGCTGGAAGGAAGTTCGCGAATCTCTGACCAACATGGTGGCTGTTGCCGAGGCGCTCCGTGCTGCCTCAGCTTAAGCCTTTCCAGCAAAAAACCGCCGGTGCCGTGCCGTCTCTTATGAGATGGTTCAAGGGCCAATGCGTTTCTTTTCAACAAACGAACGATATGGTAAAAAGTAGAGTGCCTCAACGGCATTCACCCCATGGAATCTCTTAACAGATTCCGCCTTTTCTTTACTATCGACCTTTTTATTTTTTCCCCTTCATCCTTCCCCATTCCCCTCATTGTTACGGATTTTCAGACTTTCTCGTTCATGGCCTCGTTGTGCACTAACTTGAAAGTTTCTTCAACAGAAACCTTTCCAATGTTCATGTTGCTCTTTTCCCCAGAGCGACGACTACAAAAAAAAAACAAAAGTGTTTGGTGTATCTTTTTCCTCCCTCTTCTCTTTCATCTTCCCTATTCATTCCAGGGCCATAGAAGGGAAGTCCCCGTTTCTTGAAGAATGTCGCTCCAGTCCTCCTCCACCCTCTCACGGTGTGGTTGCCGAATGGCGACCGGTTCTCAGTCCTTGTCCTTGGTTGATTCAAGCCTTTTTTGATGTCGTCCCTGTCCCCTCCCCATCGGATCAAGAAGTCGCGTCCTTGTCAATTGTGTGAGTTACTGTCGTTCTTTCTTGGGTGTAGATAAGGGTCCTCGTCAACCGAAGACTCTTTTCTATCATCTAGAGGCAATGACTCCCCCCTGTCTACCGTTCGTAATGTTTCGCAATCCACCACTCCCTGAGAAAAGCACCAGATGTTTGAGCAGTTTTGTTTGGGCAAGAAGGGAGGTTGAAAGACTTCTTTTTTTTGCTTGACAACTGGATCGTCGTCTGGATGTGGGACCTGCACATGGAGGCTTTGATACTCAACGTATCGAGGTCGTCTTGGCTTTTCTCTGGGTATCTTCTTCCTCGCTACCGTCGTCGTCATCTCCCATACTTCGATCCAGCGCGACCATTGCTTTCTTCACTGCTAGAGCAGCATCTTCTCCCTCAACACCAACAAATAAAAACAATACATATCTATAGAGTTTATCAACATAATCATCCTCGTTACTCGTCAAAGGAGTTCGTTCTTGTTTGTAGTTTCGATGTGCCTGGTAAGGACCTTGAAAGTTGAACCTTCGCTATCAGATCGCGCTTCCCCAGTTGAATGATTTCATTGGTTGCCAGACCTTCGTCCAAAGTGACGTAGCAAATAGAAAAAAAGGCCTTGAGCGCCCATTCATTCATTTCGTTTCTTTTTTCATCACTCATCCTTTCCACCCTCTCCACGCTCTACTCTCCCCTTCCTCATCACCCTATACCCTTTCAACTTTCCACCTTTTTTTTTTCATCAGCACAAACAGCCCGAGTCAGCAATGGAGTCGGCTCAGGGAAGAATCAAACCATCAAAGAGGAGAGTCATCGTTCGCTCAGTCCTGGCTTTGGGCCTGGCACTCGCGAGTGTGAGCGCCGTCAAGCGCGAGGACTTCAAGACTTGCTCCCAGAGCGGTTTCTGCGCTCGCAACAGGGCTTACGCAGATATCGCCAAGGAGAACCCTCAATGGACTTCACCCTTCCAGCTCAACCCTTCTTCTCTTCGCCTGAACAAAGGCGTCCTCACCGGCGATCTTATCAACGTCCAGGAGGACAAGCAGCCCTCGGACAAGCCAGCTTTGGCGTTTGAGCTCCACTTGCTCGACACCGACGCGGCTCGTATCCGCATCAATGAGCGCAGCCCCATCCACACGCGCTACGACGGCGTTCAGGATACTGTTCTGATCAAGCCTTATGGACACGCCACTGAGGGATCATACCAAAAGTTGGGCAAGGACGAGAACGGGGTCTTGACTATCCAGTATGGCGCTCAGAGCCAGAACACTGTCAGGATCAGTTCGGCACCCTTCAAGATCGAGTTCCTTGTGAACGGCGTGCCTACCGTCCTCTTGAACGACGAGGGATTGTTGCGATTCGAACGTCTTAGGAACAAGGAGGAGTCCAAGGTTGAGGAGGAAGGCGAGAAGCAGGAAGAAGAGGCCAGCACAGATCCATTGGTTGAGCAGAAGGCTGGTGGTAACGACATTGAGATTGCGATTGAGAAGTCCGAGTTGGAGAAGAAGCTGGAAGAGAACCTGTGGGAGGAGAAGTTCAAGGAGTTTACAGATTCCAAGCCCAGAGGTACGTAATTTTGTCCAACAGCAATTGTTGAGTTTGAATGACCATTGTGTATACTCAGAGCGCGATTATCCTTTCACATTGTAATCCTAGGCCCAGAGTCGTTTGGTATGGATATCACATTCTCTGGAATCAGCCACGTTTACGGTATCCCTGAGCACGCCTCCAGTCTCTCGCTCAAGGCCACCCGTGGCCCTGATGCTCCTTACACTGAACCTTACAGACTGTACAACTTGGACGTGTTTGAATACGAGGGCGACAACCCAATGGCGCTCTACGGATCAGTTCCCTTCATGCTCGGTCACAGCAAGAACAGCACTACTGCTGTGTTCTGGATGAACGCCGCCGAGACCTGGATTGATGTGGAGAAGAGCCCCGAGGATAAGAATGGCGGTATTCTCTCTTGGATCAAATCAAAGAAGGCTGTACACCCTGCTGCCACCAGGACGCACTGGATGAGCGAGGCAGGAGTGCTGGACGTGTTTGTCTTCCTCGGACCAACCCATCGCGACATTTTCCGCCAGTATGCATCGCTTGTTGGCACCACTGCTTTGCCCCAGGCTTTCTCGATTGCCTATCACCAGTGCCGCTGGAACTACAACAATCAGAATGATGTTGCCGAGGTCGATGCTGGATTCGACGAGCACGACATTCCTTATGATGTTCTCTGGTTGGATATCGAGCACACCAATGGCAAGAGATACTTTACCTGGGACGAGGCCAAGTTCCCTAATCCTACGGGGATGCAGGAGTCTCTCAGCAGTAAGGGCAGAAAGGTGAGTAAACTGCATTTTTGGCTTGTCATCGTTCACTTCAATGCGGTAAACCCAATGTACCAAGTACTGTTATACTAATTCATTTGTTCCCCATTCAGATGGTCACCATTATCGACCCCCATATCAAGAAGGACGGCGATTATCATGTTTCGAAGGAGGGCGCTGAACTGGACGTGTACATCAAGAACAAGGACGGCAGCTCAGACTTTGACGGATGGTGCTGGCCTGGTAGCTCGCAGTGGATCGACTTTTACAACCCCAAGGCTCGTGATTGGTGGGCATCCCAGTTCTCGTACGACAAATACATTGGCTCGACCAAGTCTTTGTTCACCTGGAACGATATGAACGAGCCCTCTGTCTTCAGCGGTCCTGAGATTACCATCCCCAAGGACGTCATTCATTACGGAAACGTCGAACATCGCAACGTCCACAACCTCTACGGAACCATGTTCGTAAGTGCCATCGAGAGCACTGCTGAGTACTTGGAGTGAATTTCAGCACGATCAGCCTTTTACTAAGTAATCTTCCTACGCCCCTCTTCAATAGCATTCGGCTACTGCTCAAGGCCTGGCCCGCCGCGATGAGACCAACCAGCGTCCATTTGTCCTCTCCCGCGCCTTCTTTGCCGGTACCCAGCGTTTCGGAGCCATTTGGACTGGAGACAACGTTGCCAGTTGGGAGCATCTTGAGTTGGCCTCGCCAATGCTTCTCACTATCGGACTTTCGGGTATTCCCTTCTCGGGAGCAGATGTTGGTGGTTTCTTTGGAAACCCTGACGCAGAGCTGTTGACACGTTGGTACCAGGCCGGTATCTACTATCCCTTCTTCCGTGCCCACGCCCATCTTGACAGCAAGCGTCGTGAGCCCTGGTTGTTCGGTGAGCCCTACACGACCCAGATCCGTGAGGCCATTCGCACCCGTTATACCCTGTTGCCTTTCTGGTACACTCTCTTCCAGGAGGCCAGTGTTGAGGGAACACCCATCATCCGGTAAGTTTCATTCATTTTCAATAAGGAAATGTGATGAAAAATTGATAAAGAGTCCAAGATTAACCATAGCAATTGTTTATTCATCCATTTAGCCCCATGTTCACAGAGTTCCCTGAGGACGAGGCTGTGTTTGGTATGGACGATCAGTACATGGTCGGAGACGCGATCTTAGTCAAGCCAGTCGTCAAGTCAGCCGTCGTTCGGTCGAACGTGTACTTTGCAGGCAACGAGAAGTGGTTCGACATCAAGGACTACAGTGTTGAGCAAGGACCCGGATTCAAGGATATCGACTCCCCTGCGGATAAGATCCCCGTTTACCAGCGTGCCGGAACCATTGTCCCCAAGCGCGAGAGACCACGTCGGTCATCCAAGGCTATGGAGAATGACCCTTTCACACTTGTTATTGCGTTGGACAGCAAGGGTGAGGCTTCGGGACGACTTTACTTGGATGACGGCGAGTCGTTCAACTATGAGAATGGCGATTATATTCTAAGAGAGTTCAAGGTCTCGAAGGGTGTCTTGTCGTCGCGCAAGGTTGAGTCGGCAGTTGCAGTTGCATCGGGTAAGAGCTCGTTCGCAGAGAAGGCTGGAGGATTGAGGATCGAGCGTCTTGTTATCTTGGGAGCGACTGCTCCTTTGAAGAAGGTCGCTGTTGGAGATCACAGTCTGCAGGTAAACTGCTCGCAGGTTGGAGGTAGCTATGTCTGCACAGTCAAGGAGCCCCAGGTCACTGTCGGGAAGGACTTTGACCTGTCCTTCGCGTAAATGCGCCAAGTGACGGTGAATTAATTTATCGCGTTAAAGACGTATCAAAAAAATAAACAATATCAACGCGCAGAAAAAGGGACGGTTAATTACTGCAAGGGGAAGAAAAGGTTCAAATGGTCGTGAAAGTTACTCCATCATCCCTCAACACTACAACATAGCAAACAGGAACAGCATGGACCCCGACACCGAGTCATTACTGGTGTCAACCTGCCTGGCCCTCGGAGGATTTGAAGACAAGTCTGAAAACCTCGATGACACTTCCCGGGTCTATGTCATGGGTGATGAGTGTCTCGGTAGGTCGCAGAATGTTTTTTTTTGTAATTCATGAGAGTGTTCATATTACGACCGGTCGTAGTGAAAACAAAAAGTGGCCTATGTACTAACAAGCCATTTCATCTTTACAAATTGAACTTGGTAGAGTGTTTGAAGGATATCAAAAAGTTTATCAAGTACTATGAGGAAGCAGGAGACAACGTGGCGCTCACATTTCTGGGAAAGATGGGTATCCTGGAGAAGGATCTCATCCCTATCATTCTCCTCAACTCGCCCGCCGACAACAGTACCAAAGAACGACTTGTTCTTGCCTGCAGTAAGATCTCGGCACAAAAGGACGCATTGATGGAGAGGGGTTGTTGCCGCAGAGCATACCATGGTCACTAACGATATTTCTCCCACTCTTTCTCCTGTGACTATAGTTGAGCTGATGGTGCCGATGACATGGATTATTGACTATGAGGAGCTGAAAAGGATCGCCACTGCAGAGGAAGACCACAGCATTGTAGGAAACCTGTATGAAAAGAACGAGATCTTGCGAAGCTACAAGAAGGCGTTTCTTCAACCTGGAGTTCTGGACGCTGTCTTTAATGTCCTATTGCGACCACTTCAAGTCGAGTACCGAGTTAGGACTACCAGAGACACGGCTATCATTCGTCTTGGACTCTCACTCTTCCGTAACTTGGTCGCTATCAGGGATGCTGAGGTCTCTCTGGCTGGATCTATGGATCAGTTCCTCAGTTCCATCATGCAGGTAAGAGGAATAATTCATGAACAAACAATAGAGCTCGGACGAATATTATGGAACTACTTGGTGCTGAAGGCGCTTCTAACATCCAAACACCTCCTTTTATTTATTATCCTAGGATCAACTACTAGAGCGATTTCAACAGGAGAACGTCATGTCGTTGCTGGTGACGCTGGCGTCTTCCTCAAAGGATGCTCAGCTCGCAGAATGGAATGCAATCATCATGGAGATCTTTTACTACATTTTCTCGGGAGTTGATCCAGAAGAGTTGATGCCAGGAGTTGTTTCGTCCACTGTACGTACATCTATGCATTGTGCCCTCATCCAGATTCATCGAACTACTGTTCTGTATTTCGACAGATTATTGACACACTCTTTCACCGAACTTTGATTTTATAGGGCTCAGTCAGGAATTCAAAACTGGAAGAGCTGCTGCAGAAGGAGGAGAGGGAGAAGCAAGCCCAGTCGACAGCTGGAAGGAAACGACATGATCGCTTTGGCACAACAGGAGAAGCCCGTCTCACGGTTCGTCCGCTTGATATTTTGCAGTCCGTATGCTGGCAAATTGTGGGCAGAGCGAACATTAAACTAACTCGCCTTCTTGATTTGGTACGATCGAACGATAGGATGGACGGAGGATGGTTCTTCATCAAAAGGGTGCTCTTTTTTCGTCGATCGAAAAGCAACTGGACAATGTCAAGAAGCCCAAGGCTAAAACCAAACGTCTGAAGGTATGCTAGCACATGTCCAACGCCGGCCCATGTCGTTTACTTGTAGTTTGGATGGCAACTAATCAATGAGTTTTCTCTCTATGATATACAGGAATTGGGCGAGTTCAAAAAGACACTCTCGAGATCAGGAGCAGAGAACCTTCGGAATATTGCGTTGACTGTGCTGGAGAGTTGCTTCAATCGTAAGTGATCCCCTAGCAAGGACCACATGGATTACACTGTAAAATCCTCAGGATCGACTGTCGTGCTAATATCCCATTCAAACCGTTGACACATTAGCATTGTATGAATCCATTCGCAGGGATATCGAAATGGGAAGAGAAAGGGTTAAGCCTTACCATTTGGGACAATTCCATGTCTTGATGACGTTCCTACTCCAGTTCAGACGGCTATATGTGGACAACCTGATCAAGCAACCCCGTCAGACCAAGAAGGACGTTATCGAGCAGGATATGAAGAGATTGTCGGAGATGATGAAGACTTTCTTACGACATGAGCCCGAACGCCTCCAAGAACTGATGGCCATCGTGGATGCACAGGACTGGGGCAAATTACAGCAGCTCAGCGACAGCGCACTCTCGGCACATCAACAAGCAGTCTACGGGGCCAAGAAGGCCGAGATTATGCGTGTTCAGGAAGAGAAGCTGTCGCAACTTGAAGAGGAATACCGGAGAAGTGTCGAAGCCATGGACTATGCTTTGATTTCCACTGCAGTCGAAAAGACGAGTGTTTTTCAGATTATTCGGTACATTCGCGCACAGGTGGAACGCAATGACAAGGTATCTCTCCTGCCACATCTGCCTTCACTTTTGCAAGGCTTCAATTGCAAAAGTTCTTTTAGTTCATGCGTTCTAATTGTCGTTTACTTTTGCGCCACCATAGGATTTGACGAATGATATCAGAAAGGCGTTGGATTGCTTCCAAGAGATGGTAGGTGGTACATCACATATGCGAGGATCACATCCGTAACTCGACACTTTTTTTCTCTGTACTAATCGAGAGTATATCTCCATTGCGTAGCTTGTGGCTCTGAATGGCATGTACAAGTCGCCAAACGAGCAGTACCGTGAAGCGTCCGACAACGTCCAAAACAACTTGTACTATGAGGAAGGCACACTCGAGTTGTTCTTGGATCTGGTCAAAGGATACAAGAGACAATCGCCCAAGTAATTGTCTGGCCATATATCCTTTGTTTGTCTTGACATTTGCCTTGAATGTTCTACACAGGGAGAAGATCCATGAATACTCACATTTTGTTCTGTATTTATGATAGATACTTGATGACGCTGATCAGGATGAATCACATTCTACTCAAGACTCTGGAGACGTATTCACAGGAGAAGTCCTACATTGCCATCAACAAAAAGCATGCTACGAGGCTGAAGAAGAATAAAACCAGTAAGTTTATGTGGATATGGCCATAGATAAATCGCAGTGCGTGTCGAAGAAATGTTCACTAACTGCTCTTTCTACTTCTTCTGAAATAACATAGACCCCGCTTCAGAGGAAGCGGACAAAGACGGCGTCCCACAGACTGAGAACCCGGATGAACCTGCCAAGGGTCAAGAGCAAGAGGGAGAGCCTCAGCTAGAGACCGAGGATCAGCCTGAGACGCAGGATGAGCACAATAACGACCAGGATTCAGACAACGAGGAGTTGCCACTTTACACCTATAAGGAGCATAAGTTCGTCTTCAAGGACTTTGAGAGAGTATGTTACTGTGAGCTGTAGGGCACGTGTGAGTTGGCCGAGTCAGATTTGGCTGTTGCTAACTTTAACTCTGTTTCATTCTTCTGGATACCCTGAAATAGCGATACGCAAACGAGATTGTTCTTGCCACATACTGCACTTTCTTGGAGAACTTTGCTGAGTTGAGCGACATTCAACTTCGATGGGTGGCGGCGATGTTTTATCGTATGGCTATCAACTGTGCCAACACTGCAGTCTTCTACAAGGCATCGACTCTGCAGCTTTTTCACCAAATCCTAGACAGCGGACTGTTGGACCCCAAAGGTGACCTTGTCCGCTTCATATACCACCTGTTGCGTCAATTCTTCAAGAAGCTCCAGGAATATCCGCTCTTGGTGATCGATGTGTTTGCACCCAAGACAAGACGAATTTGCCTGGAACTGAATATTGGACGATTGGAGGCCGAGAAGACTGACATTGAGGTTTCTGCAAAGAAGGAAAAGCGGTATGTTTTTTTTTTTTGGCTATTATTTTGGCCCGTCATGGTCTCTATTCTCAGGGGTTAGGTCAGGTTGACTAACGTATCCTTTCTTGTCTAACAAACACTAATTAGACTTATGGCGACTGAATTGGAGGTCGACTCTAACAGATCGGAGGAGGAGCAGATCAAAATTGCCGTGATGGCGCTTTACGACGAAGACAAGAGCGATCTGGTGGAGTGGGCCATCGAGGTAACTTTTGCAGCTTTAATATACGTCGGGACATGCCTGGAGGGTAGGGAGTTGTCGTGGAATTGGTATTAACGAGACTCTATTACGCGTGTGGTTTATACTGACATTAGATTCTCAAGAACGGTATCGTGCAGCGAGAACTCATGACGTTCCGAACAGAGGACGAGTTGGCCGAGAACCCTGACTTGATGCATTCCGTTGAAGGAGTGGAGGACATACGTATGTGGTGATTGAAGCTCTGAGTAGATGTGGCGTACAACTTTTCCGCGCTTTAAAGTACTGACTTGCCTTCCTGCTTGTGATATTTATTTGCTGCAGCCATCGTTGCGAACACTCCTGCTAGACAAACATCGCTTCGCATCGAGCCCCGCTTCCGTCTCTTGTTCAAGCTGATCAAGTTTACACGCAATGACCGTAAGTTATTATCTGCTGCCACATTCTGAAATCTTGCAGCAACGGTTTCTCTTACAGAGTGATCTTTTAAAACTCACCATTTTGGCTCTTAATTGATGGCTGCTGTAGACGGAGACGATTTCCAGTTCAAGATTCCAAAGGACCTTCCAACAGACACGATGCAGCAATTCCAGGATATCATTGAATCGGTCGATCAAGACTTATCGGCGGAGAGTACTCCGTATGACTTTGAAAACCTGATCAAGAAGATCAACAAGCCCTCGAGTAGTAGGAAGCGAGGGATTGGCGGAAGTCGCGTTATGGCTCAGCAGGAGGTTGTGGCTTACCACTCTGCAGAGTACGTTGTTGACTCTGAGGATGAGAACGATGCGTACTTTGAGGTCGAGCGGGAGCTGAGGGCTCGGAAGGCCATTGATTTCTCAGAAGCGGAGAAGAGGCACCGGGAGATGATTGAAAACAATGAGCGGATGAAGGCTCAGAAGCTGAAGGAGGTTGCTCAGGCGAAGCGTACGGTGCTGAAAGGAACGTCTGTTTCTTTGACAGACAACGGACACAACAGGAAGGATAGCGATGATGACGCTGGACGGCCGTCGGCTTTTCCTTCTCCTCCCCCACGTCGGAAGACCTCAGTTAATCTAGACAGCGACGACGATAGTGATCTTAGCGATGACAAGAGCACGAGTCGACGATCCCCGCCCAAGAGCACAAGCGATGTTGAGAGTGATGATAGTCAGCCAAGTCAGGCAGCGGTTACTCCCAGGAGAGCGACCAACAATGCTGCAGTATTAAGTCGTCGTCTGGTCGATTTGGAGGACTCTGACGATGACGGTTACTCCGAGAACGAGAGCGAGCAGCAGGCGACGCAGCCACTGCCGGAGCCTTCAAGGACGCCAACCCAGACCAACAAGCGGAGAATCATCCTTGAAGACTCTGAGGATGAAGACGACGACAATCACACGCAAGGCAGCCCCGCCAAAAAGAAGCACGCGTTTGAAGAATAAAATTGCGATTTGCTATTTTGATATTTTCTGATTGAGTGTTGGAGCGCCACCAATTTTTGCTTGTTTGAGAGCTTCGTTTGAGAGGGCCGATCAAAATCGTTCATTGCATAGGCGGATGTGGTCGAGTTGGTAGGAGGGCCAGAATGAGTTATCTGGACGCTTTGCTACTGGAAAAGTACTCTAGAACGACGTTCCTCGCTGATGCCCACTAATAGGTTATTGTTAAAAGCCATTTTCAGACTTATCTCACAGCAACTATCGCTGGAGCCCTCATCGCTCGAATCCTCGTCACTGGAGTTCACCGAAAGGGGCATGTCGTTTAGGGAGCTAACCTTGCCATCACACTTACGTGCACTAACTTTGACTGGAGCCTCGCCGACGGAGCTCTCATTTCCTGACCTCTCTTCACTAAGCCCTTCCCTACTGGATCCCTCATCGATAGCCCCTTCATTTCGGAATCCCTCATCGTCTAAAAGGGTATTGTCGGGACTTTCTTGGATGGGCTTCGTCTTGATGCAATACCCACACCTAAATTCAACTGTCAAGTCATCGGCAACATGTATATCTTCACTACTATCGACTAATACTTCATAAGGTGTATATCCATCGCTTTGTATCTCCACACTCGCTGCCGTCCTCTGAAAATGCGCTGTCGTCTACCGCTTGCTGTGAAAGGACTTTGACGTGCTTCTTTTCAATGCCTGGCGATCGTGAATCCTTCTCGAACTCCTCAAATACTTCCTAATCAAGATCTACTGCCTTCCTTTTCATCTTCAAAATGTGATTGTCGATCGCCGCGAAGCGCTAATGACGAAGCTACAGTAACTTATCCAGCCGTTGGGTCTAATCTTGTTGTGATCTCCACAGTCTTTACTCGTACACAACCATTAAGTAGTAAGCGTTGAGCTACCATTCTATTCTCTATGATGGGTAACTCGTTGCTTAATAGTCAAAGAAACAGTTTACGAATCGAGAGTACTTGAAAACGTAAAAGATCGACGCTTGATAATACGGGAATAGGCGACAACAAATAGTTTTATGCTCAACTGTGCTAGCTCGGCGAGGTTTGAACATGATAGGATATGTGTTTGCCAAAACAAAACATGTACCAACCGCAATAGTTGGTCATTAGCACATCAGCACTCATACTCTTTAATACAAGAGTTTAATCTATTTGACAGCTCCTCCGCTCATTCTTTTTCAAAGTCGACCGGTCTGCTGCTTAAATCACATCCAGAAGTACCTCTGGTTCCTGCATAAGAAAAAAATATCAAGTTTTAGGCAACATGTAGGTTTATTGCAAGAAAGTCACTTCCCATGCTGCCTTCAAATCAATCACATATGGTTCTGGTGAAGAAAAAAGCACGAAAGTCAGCCCCCTTGAAGGTAAAAAAAAAAAAACGAGCCGCGATGTCTGTCTTGGCAAGTGATCTAACGAAGAATGGATGGAAGGTCAATGTTGTTAATGTTGGAACCAAATGTCCTTCAATGAATTATATATACACCTGGGATTTTATGTTTACCTTTACTTTGCTAGCACGTATTTGATCAGTTTCTTCAAGTAAAGAATGTCTTCCTTCTTCTCCTCGATACCTTCGTAAAAAAAGTCGTCGATGTTTGACAAGTCGATGTGAACCATCACATCCTCAGTGCCGGTAGCGGGGTCCCTCTTGACATGGGTAGCCAGCTGTACGCCCTGAACCCTAGGAAGTTCGAGATGAATGCGGAGGATGCCTTTGATTTTGTTGGGCACAACGGAAGCGACAAAAGCGTCACGGATCCTTTCCAACGATGGGTTCATTCTGACTCCATCTGCTCGCAAGAAGCTGCATCGAATGTCGCTGGAAGTTTCGTTCTTCTGATGGTCGGTTTGCGGTATATCATTGCCATAGATCTTGATAGCGAGGGAGCCAGCATAACGGTTGTCGGAGAAGAACCATGCTGCATCCTGGCGCGTACCAGATTGCTGAACCAGCAGCTTGTTCGAGGGACGGTTGATGAGGAAATTGAGATCAGCCTCAGTATTGTCGGCTCCGTACCCAAATCCATGCGCCGTGTTGATTTCGTCGATCTGAAGCTTCTGTCCGCTGCACCATGCAGGCAATTCGATACCTTGAAGGAAAGGGAGATCTGCAAGATGCCAGTTGTTAAAGCGTCGCAGTGATTGTCGAACGAGTGGCTCCAGTGCATTTCCTTTGGCCGATGACTTGACGCCGAAATGCTCAATAATTCCGTTAAGCTGACGGAGTTGTGCCGAAAATCCGAGATCCACATTCGAATGTTCCAGCTCTTCCTCCACCACCTCGACCACGAGTGACTCGTCCATGAGCCAATGAACACTGCCGCTATGCACTCGCAGAGCACACAAGGCGTTATCCATGAACTTGACTTGAGCTTTTCTTGCAAACCATACCTTGCCGCCTTGGAGCTTGAATGCCAACACCATACGGCCGAGTAGATGCACGACCTCGCCGGTCGTGTCGCCGCCCAGAAGCTCTCGCACTCTACCACGCAGTTGAATACTCACTAGATTAATCGCTGAATCGAACGCTTTCTCTAGCCTGGCTTGTTTGGTGTGGGGGTTGGTGTGATTGAGTTTGAAAAGCTCGCGGATAACGCTGACCGAAAATTGGGCCCTCCCTGTGAGCTTCCGGAGCTTGTCATGTGGGATGGTGCAGCCAGAAGTATCAATAAGTTTCGATAATACGTGCTCCACGTCTTGGTCGTCAAACAAAGGGAACCGCATGATGCTATGAAATCTTGTACGCATGCCGACTGCCGGGTACACGTTGTCCTCACCCTGCAACGACAGCGACGTTCCAAGTACCACCAATGTTGCACGCACGTTTCCCAGTGTTGCGCGGAGAGGCGTGAGAAACCCGCGACTATATATCTCTTCTTCAGCTCCCCTTTGCGGTCGAAGAGTTCATCAGTTTTGTTTATCGCAGTTGGTGAGATAAATGTCCTGGGCAAAATAAGTTTTTCTGCGACCTGGGCTTTGTCGAGAGCCACCACCAGTCCCTGTTGATGTCGATTAAGTTGGGTTGCCAGTTTATCCTGCGTAAGGTCCAGCATGTCACTGATCGTCGTGGGTTCAAACACATACAGCATATTGACCAATGTTCCAATCGTCACGGCTCCTCCAATGATCTGCTCACGGAAGAACTGCTCTGGCGTGAGTTGAGCATCGTTGGTGAGGAGAAGCTGTAGGAATAATAGTCGTGCCAAGAACTCGAGCTCCACACGATCCCCTGCAAGCATTTTCAGGCGTAAGTCGTTGTCCATCTGTTGTTTTGTTGAACTTGGTGTCGGAAGCTCGTGCCACATCTGCTCGACATCTCTTACAAGGGTAGAAAAGTTCCGATCCTTGAAGTCTGATTGGTCTAGGGCGTGCGGGCTTGAACACACGAAGAATACAACAAAGTGCGTCCTTGCTAGATCGATCACCGTCGCAGTCTTTCCGGAACCTGATCGACCAACCAAGGCCACTACGCTGAGATTAGTCGTCTTGCCGATGTCGCTCTCGACAATCTCACGCAGCGTCTTGTTATCACTTGACGTCGATTCCTTGTCCAGCACCATTCCTAGCATCGCTTCCTTCATGGTACTCGCCGTGGTTCCGTATGGCAGGGCATTTTTATAGAACGGCCCTAGCCGTTCCTTTTGAGCTGTCTCGACATTTGTTGCATCGACAGTATGCCAGACGTGAAGTTGACTTGCGTCCTTGATGATTAGTGCCAGTTCTTTCTCAAGGCTGTCATAGGGAATATATCTCTTTGGGATAGGAGTTGCTGTGGTATTAAAAACGAGAAAAGAATAGACGTGGCTTTAGAGAAGTATGACGTGATGTGTAAGACGAATACAAAACACTGTTGCTGCACTTACCAGACATCGGCGTGCCATGAAGACATTCATCTGAGAGGTGGCCAGAGAGGCAAGTGGAAATACGGGTAGGGATAGGTGCAGGGACTATGTTAGTGCAACAGGACGCGTGAATTGAGGTTAGCAAGAGGAACAAGCTCATGCGCAGGGTATGAGTAAGAGCAAAGCGCGTTTGATTACCTGGAGCGGGCCGTTGGACGATGATGTAGGTGTTGTCGTCGGGACTCGCGGCAAACAGCGTGGAAAGGACTGCTCTAGGGTTGTTCAGCTCTGTCTTGTCGTGGATGGTTCCGTCGTCATGAATGGAGACACGGCAGAGGGTGAGCTTGTTTGCATCACCATCGCGGAAATCGTTGGGTTTCTTGCGTACGATTGCGTCTTTGAGGTCGTCGACGTCATGCGACGGTGGGATGTCCCTGATCTTGAAGGCATCCTTCATAGGTTCGCCATCAACAAGACAGTACAGGGTCAGGTTGTCGGTCATGGTTCTGCGAAGAATCAGTGGAAATGGGGTGAAGAAGGCTGGAAGGTGAAGGATATGGAGAAGTCGAGGGGTGAAAGAAAAAAAAAGCGAAGGGATGAAAGAGGGTGTGAAATTAAAAGGAAAGAAAGAAGGGCGTGGTAACGGCAGCGAAGGCGATGAAGGTAATGGGGAGATGACCAATTTCGGGCCAGCTGTCGCGTCCACTGACCTTGTTTTGCTACTATTGTTTTGCCACCATTGTTTTGCCACCATTGTTTTGCTATCATGGATGGTGGTAACAAAACAAATGAAGTCATTGCACCACGCATACAAACACACACAGACATATTCATTCGACACACATAGCCAAGTATGAGGGACAAAAAGGCAAAGAAAAAATAATACACATGTGCAGACAAAAGAGACAGACAGAGAAAGAGCGAGATGTATGGAAAGATAGCGAAAGAGATAGTCTTTTTTATTTCAAGTCGTATGCACTTTTAGTACTTCTGCTTTGGTCGTTGTTTACTGTTATCCTTCTTTCCAGGAAGACAGCACGCATAGTCAACCAATTGTTTAACGAGACGAATGGTTTCCTCATTCATAAGGGCGTCTCGAGAAGAGCGCGAGAAGGACTCCACTAGAGCACGAACGCTATCGTGCATACGATTTTGTTCATGCTCCTCTTTGGTGATCTCGTCTCGCTCGATGTTTTCCTCCTTGAAGTCTATAGCAGTCGTGTCGGCAGTTCTTGAGACACAGTCCGAACGCTCCTGGCGCCTCTCCCTCCAATAGGCGTCATAGATGTTAGCAATGTCGACAGGTGTAACAAAGTTATCGCGCGAAAGTGTCCCCTCAGAGAGGCGGCTTTAGAGAACATCGGAATGGAGGGTAAGTTTGTCCTTGATGGCTCGTATTCCCAAGCCCAGCTTGATGTAGCTTAGGATTTCCTCTCGGAGTGGCTTGCTAATACGCAGGTGCTGAAATCCCTCAAGCTCGCCTAAGACGTGGCCTGTATGGCGGCCATAATATGTCAAACGAACACGCTTGCTCGAATTGATAACAGGGTAGCCAGGAGCTGGGGGATGATCGTCCTTGAACTTGTGGACATAGACACGAGCGAGGCATCCCATGTGCCTGGAAGACTTAAAAACCTGGCGACGCTTTTTACCCTCAGCCTTCTTCTTGATCTCGGGCTTGCCGGCGCAATGACAGTACCAGGTCTCTGTGTACAAGAATGGACTGGCCTCCGAGCAAACTTCACTCGTCTCCTACCGCCAGTGAAACAGGTGCTGTGCTATCCATCTCAAGCCAGTCTTCGTACGTTCGCTCGGAGAAGTAAAACATCTTGGGCTCGCAATCGAAATATACGCCTCTCGGGGAATAAGGCTTCTGCAAAGTGACAAGAGGATACGGAATAGAACCTTCAAGCCATGGAGCATCACCAGCGAGGCGCGCCTAAGGGTTTTAAGGGCGGCGGGTTCGTCTCGGTATACAGCTGCAAGCGTCTCTTGCTCTTCTTTGGCACCGGCGCCGCCTTGTTCCTTTTCCTCTTCCCTCAAAGCAGAAGCTATTCCTGGAAGGGGATCAAGGAACTCAGCTACATCCTCTTCACGAAGGTCATCGATTCCGCAAGGCTGGAATGTCAAGGTTGGCAAAGGGTTGTCCTGTTTATTGTCCATATGGGCTAACACAAGTGAGTTCGATAAAACCTCGGTAAGTCATTACAAAGAACAGGTACACGAGTGTTTTGGATAACAGTTTTTCAAAACATAACTTCTGTTTTTACCTTTTCTTAACTTTTGATGCATGAGCGGCTCAATGAGCAAAGGAGAGGGGTGAAGATGGAGACCGGATGAGGTGTAGCTGTTTTTTTTTTCCAACTGACAGGCTCACATGTGCGACTGTTTTTCATTCTTAGGCGGACAGCAAGGGCCCTTTTCCATTTCCCTTTTCACCGCTTCTTTTGCCTCCGTCCAGAACACAACATGGTTCAAGTTACAATGCGACGTTACTCTATCCATGTCCTTGGACCTGGGATTTAGGGAAGGCAGCTGCGCCTGTAACAAGGCCACTTGCCCAGTAGCAGCGCTTGTTAATACCTACTACTGTAGTAATGAGAATATGGTAGGGTGGATGAGAGTCTTCGTCGTTGTTGCTCTGGTCATTTTTTTGTTAATATGTATGCCTTTTTGTTTTCTTTCTTGCTTTTTTGAGCGACGGTTGCTCACAATGAAGAAAACGTGCAGGCCTTTACCAACACCTACTACCTAACGTATTCTTCTATGTATAAAACAGATGGGGGAGGGAGGAGGGGGGAGGGGCATTCTTGGGTCAAGGCATTGCGGTCTGCCAGACTCAAGGACGAGGAAAACTGTGGGGTCAACGTGGGTATTGATTATATTCACGTTGATTTTGTTTGAGTTGTGTGCGTTTGTTTTTTTTCCTTCTTCTCGTTGGAGATCTAATGCTTAGGAAATCTAAAGAGTAAGCGTGAACAAGAGTCGCTCGGGCCTTCGGTAGCTTGGTTAAGGATCTTTTCAGTTGAAAAGAATGGCGTTGCTGAGTGTAGTTCATGAGGCTTTAGTACAATAAAGCAAAGGGGGCCTGAATGTTTTGCTCTCTCACCAATTTGTTGCCATCTCGACCAGATGTCTTTGTGCGACGTGAATACGAAGAGCGTGAAAATAATAAAATAATACTAGGATTTTTTTTTCTTCTTTTATTCTAGAACTCCGCCCCCATTCTACTCGTCCCAGCTGCGCCCAAGGATTTCTCCCAGATTCGTCTCATCGACCAACGACTTTTGCCACCCACTCAACATCCCCTGCATAATCTGCTCAATATCCCTCTCCGAGATCCCTAACGCGTCGCCCATGGTAATACACCCCAATTTGCCGCTACTGTTCCTCAATCGTGCCAAATACAACAGAGACTGGCTCGTGATCCCGGGGCAACCGATAATGGTCAGGCAGACCAAGGACTTTGCGGTCTCGGAGAGCGATTCCATGGCGGTGTTGGAGATTGTTGAGATGTAGGAGAGGTCGAGGAGTTGGAGGTTTGGACAGGATTCGCATAGGAGCGCTAGGGCTCTGTCTGTGATGGAGTCTTCCTTGACCTTTTCCTCCTCCTCCTCCTCCTCCTCCTCCTGGTCTTGGTGCTGGTTCTCCGTTTCGGTGCTGGTTTCCTCTTTGACAAGTCGGTTGCCATCCGAGGGAACAGGTGTCTTTTCATTATCCACGTCAATGACTTCCTCGTCGTGGTCCTGTTCGATCTCTGCCTCGCCGTTAATGTCGCTGTTGATACCTCCACCAGTGCCGCTGTTGTTGGTGTTATCACCCTCAGCGCCGCCACCGCCAAGACCGTCCTCCAAAGACGACTCCAAAACTCCTGGACTAGCCCTGGCAAGATTCAACCACTCGAGATCCGTACACCGCTCCGCCAACAAAATTAAACACTCTTCCGTCAAAGCCCCCGTCCTACAAAGATCCAGCCACTCTGTATTCGGACAATGATTCGCTAGGGCCACGACAGACGCGGAGGTGATGTTGTCGCAGTCCGAGACTCGGAGTTGGAGAAGATGTGATCCGCATTGTTTTAGGAGTGGGGTGAGGCCCTTGTCGGAGATTTGGTAGCAGCCTGCAAAGTCTAGGGATTCGAGACGAAGGGGACTTTGTGTTGTTGTCGCGGAGCATGAGGAGAATGTAAAAGGAAAGGGTAAAGTTGTGGAAGATGAAAGACAGGACGATGAAGAGGAAGAGGAGGAAGAGGACGAGGTTGAGGAAGAAGGCGATGATCTGTGTGACAGAGTCCGTCTTGTGCTCCCAAGGAGGCCGAGGAGCCCCCGATCGGTGATCTGAGAGCACCCAGCAAGATGGAGCGAAACCAGCGTTCGAGCGGCCACACAGGCAGAGTCGCCAATCAGTTCTAGCGATCGATCCGTTACACCTTGACACTCTGAAAGGGTCAATTTGCAAAGACCGGGGCAATGGTCCATGATCGTTTTGACAGTCCAGTCGTTGACAAAGTCCCGTCTCGATAGAAGTCTCTCCGGTTCCGAAGCCGCGCCTATAGGTGCGCCTGGAGGTTGTTGTCTGGTGAGGTACTGAAAAACCGATCCAAGGATACCATATCGCCCTCCTCCTCCAATCAGACCCTGTTGCTGCTGTTCCTGTTGTTGCAGTTGAAGAAGCTGGATAGCCCGCGAGCGCAGTGCTGTCCCTCGGGCTGGTGTGGCGGGGTGCTGCATAAAGGACTGTGTCATTACCCGCTGGTGGTATGGCATTTCCTGCTGGAGGTTGATGACTTGAATCCATTGACCGCAGGTCCTGAGTGGTAAGGAAGCTGGTAGTCCATCCCTAGGTCGTATCTCTGCCAACCGCCTTCGACACCCCATGGTCGCTTGTCGACGTCGAATCCGTGCAAAGGCCCCACTAAATGGTAGTCGAGTAGGTTGTCGCTGTTGTAGTTGTAGTTGTAGTTGTAGTTGGTCTAAAGGTTGTTGTTCTTGCTGAAGTGGTGCTCTGTTGTTGCTGCGCCAGAGGGAGGCAGTATTCGCAGATGGAAAGACGACGGAAACAGGAAAGGTAGCAGCATCCTGAAGGGCAGAAAGGGCAGACGCAGAGGAGGTCGAGATCCAAGCGTGGAGGGCGTCGAATGTAGAGACCAGTTTCATCAGGGGCGTCTCGTCATCTGAGGCTTCATAATCGCTACTGTCGCTCAGGAGGACCCCGTCGTCGGAATCAAAGTCCATTGGCCCAACGACATCATCCTCACTGTCACTATCGTCTGAAGAACCACCTTCGTCGTCGTCGTCGTCGTCGTCATCCTCATCGCTTGTCAGCATATTTGTTGTGGTTCGTGCCCTCCTCCTCCTTGATGCTCCTCCTCCTCCATTAATAGTATCAGTACCTCCCCTGACAGGTCCGCTTCCACTCCAAGTCCTGCTGTGGGTCCTCGACGTCGCATTTCTGATCTCCCTCCCCCTCAAATCTCCCTCCATATCCTCTTCCTCCTGCGGTCGATGTTGTTGCGTTGAAGAACCAGAGCTCGTCATCCCCTGACCATCAACCTGCGCTTCCTCTCTTCCCTGATGCTGCTGCATCCGTCGTCGTGCAGCAAGCTCCAGTCGTTTCCGTCTGAGCTCCCGAAGTCGCCTAGCCTTCTCCCGCTTCTTCCACACCAACCACTGCCCAAGCTCCTGTCGATCCAGGTCATGTAATCGGTCAGAGGCCAGGGCTTTTGCTCGGTCGGTCTGCCATAGATGGAGCCAGGCGAGTTGTCGCTGCTGTGTCTGCTGAAGGAGAATCTGCTGCAGCTGTAGTTGCAACGAGAGCGGGTTGCCGTTTCCCCTTCCCCCTGCAATTGGATCCAGCCTACTATTATCCGGAATCAAGTTGCTGCTGCCGTTGCGAGTTCCATGCTCGCCGTCGCCGTAGTGGTTATCCGTATGTCCGTAGTTCTGTGACTCCGCCAGAGAGAGAGTAGGTTGCCTTGGTATCGTCGTCGTCGTCGAAAAGGATGATGCAGAAGTAACAGCAGTAGAAAAGGCAGAGGCAGAGGCGGAGGCAGAACTAGTGCGACCTGTCGTGGACATTGCTGTGATTGGGTGAAACCGAGACCAGTGTTGCGACCAAAGCACACGAGGCGCCTTCCAAACCAGAGGGCCGACGAGCGAGTACCAGCTGTGACAGACCAGCGCGCACCGGATCAACGTCCGTGTATGATGGGCCGCTGCAAGGTGGCGGAAGACTTGGACCAGGATCTCGGGGGGAAGGTGGGTGTTGATAGAGTGGGAAGGAGAGGGAGAAGGAGTTTGGATGGCAGTAGTGGTGTTTGTCAGGAGGAGGTGCGATTCTGTAGATAGGGTTGTCGAGGGGGGAGAAGGGGGTATGGTCGTCGTCGTCGTTGTGGTTGACGCCGACGAGGAAAAGATGTAGGGTAGCATCGTAGTTAACGAAAGGGAAGAAACAGAGGGTAAGACGGAAGTGAAAGAGGAGGGAGGAGTAAACGAAAGGGAAGAAAAAAAAGAACCAAAGGTGGAAGAGGAAGAAGAAGGGCTGTAGCTGAAAAGGGATGGTGTGTCTCCGTATTTAGTCGTCGTGTGTGGCTCTGTTTCTGCTCCTGGCTCAATAATGGCGGTTGAACGGTCGACCGCGACAGCCGCTGCTGTCTCGAGAAGGCTACTGTCTTCTTGGTCCAATGCAACTGCATTAGATCGTGCCCCTCCAAACCCAAACGTTTCTGCTGACAATAAAGACGAGGAAGGAGGATCAGAAGAAGTAAATTCCAAGGCGGATGGTAAAGACGAAATGGCGGTAGGGGAGCGACGACGACGTCGGTAGGACAGAGCGGTCCTGTGAGTGTCTCTCCACCTCCGGAAGAATCGCAGCCGATGCAAGAAGTAGAGAGTGTAGAGGACAAGTCCTTGGAGGGTCGTGATATCCACAACCATCATTGCACTCATCGGGTGGAGGTGGTGACTCTGGGGTTGTTGACCATTGCCGGTGTTGTAACGAGTGTCGCGAGAGTTGTGGGGTGAAGAAGATGGAAACTGAGGGATGTTGTTGCTGCAGTAGGGATGATTGGGTAATAAACCGAGAGCAGGCGGAATATTTGAATGGAGACGCAGCGGCAGTTTTGGTTGTTGCTGTTGCTGTTGTCGACAGTGTTGAAGGTGAAGTTGTTCGAGGTGCATACGAAAGTCCTGCATTGAGGGACCTGCGTGCAAGGACCCATGTTCTTGTTGTTGATGTTGTTGGTCACGCGGGTGGTGGTTATGGTGTAGTGTTGTTGTTGTCGTCTGTGCCTTTGTATAGGGGCGTCGTTCGATGTGGGGTGAGTAAGGGGGTGGAGAAGAAGAAAACCGAGGGTAAGGACAGGGCGGACGAGGAGGTGGAGGAGGACTGAGGGACCTCATTGATGTCCTGGTTTTGATTTAATGTTGATGCAAGGTGAAAGAGAGGTTGTCCTGTTCAAGTGTCGGTTTGACTAGAGGAGGCAGACAAAGACTAATGAAGCAGGTCCGTGACACCACGTGTGCCAAGGCAATGGTAGCGAAGCAAGGAAAGTAAGAGCAAAGGCAGAAGGCAATAAAAACGGGAAAGGATGAATGGTCAGTTCAAGATATAGCTGCGTTGGATGGTTTGAGTTTTTTAATGTCTGTTGTCAGCGAGAAGAATGAAGAAGAGATGTAGGCATCCTGGCAGAACAGGAAAACACCGGTTAACTCACCAATGTTTTAGAGAGTGAGCGAGAGAGTGGGGGAGAAAGAGAAAGAGAAAGATGAGGCACAATGGTAAAAGGAGAAAAAAAAGGGCAGAGAGAGAGAGAGAGAGAGAGAGAGAGAGAGAGAGAGAGAGAGAGAGAGAGAGAGAGAGAGAGAGAGAGAGAGAGAGAGAGAGAGAGAGAGAGAGAGAGAGAGAGAGAGAGAGAGAGAGAGAGAGAGAGAGAGAGAGAGAGAGAGAGAGAGAGAGAGAGAGAGAGAGAGAGAGAGAGAGAGAGAGAGAGAGAGAGAGAGAGAGAGAGAGAGAGAGAGAGAGAGAGTCGGCAACGGATGTTCGGAGAAGAGAGAAGAGAGAAGAGAGAAAGAAAAATGCAAGCCCAGCGCCTTTCTTCAACATAAACATGCGATCATTGGACGTGTTCTGAATTTTTTTTTCTTCTCCAGAAAGCACCACTGTGGGCGATTTTTCGTGTGACCTTGCTTTTCGTTCATTATGTTGGCCTGTGCGTACTACTGTTACAAGCTACATCACTACGTCAATCCTTCGACGCCTTGGCCTCGGGTCCTGGTGTTGCTCCCTCAACCTCCTCAATGCTTCGCTTGCTAGCGCCAGTCGTCTCCTCACCCTTGCCATCAGCACTCATCGCACTCGGCGTCTCAGCAGGGGTCTCTGCTGGAGTCACAACAGGAGTAGTCTCTGCTGGCGTCACTGCTGCAGATGCTGTAGTGCTGTTGGCAGTGCTGTCGACAGTGTTGAGCGTAGCCTGGAACCCGGCTGACGTATCCTGCTTGCACACCTCACGGATCGCCATCGTCGCATACTGGCTCGACTTGAGCGTCAGGTTCAAAATCAAAGCCAAGTACTTTCCATCAGGAACAAGCAGCGGCTGAGGCTTGCCTTCCATCCTCTCCTGATCTGTAAGCGTCAAGGGGATATCTGCCTGGTCATAGCGGACAATCTCCCATTCGACATTCTCGGGCTTGCTCAGGAAGCTGCGGTACGATCCCGACAGCGAGTATTCCTTGTTGCCGCGCTTCATCGAGTGAGGGTCCAGTCCGTCCTTAGCCATCAATTCCTTGTACTTGGCTCCGATAGCGTGGGTTGGGTAGATCACATCAAAGCCGGGCAATGGCAGAATCACATCGTAGATCGTGTATTGGTCCACATCCTCCTCAGTCAACACCTTGGCGCGGACATGTGAATCGCCCTTGGAAGATGCTCCCCTGTTGTTGTCGTTGCTGTTGTCATCCATGTTTTCATCCCCAGCCTCCAATGCATTCTTGTCGATCGCCACCAAGTCTCCAACAACTGGCTTGTCAGCGCCGTAGAGGGCGATACGCTCCGTGACCATGTGGTTCCAGATGTAAGACTGGTAGGCATGGACATACATCAATCTCAGGTTCCTGGGGATGTTGTTCAACGCCTCAAACGGTTGACGCTGGTGACCGGTCTTTTGGAACGACCAAAGAATCTGGTACTCGGCGACCCATCGCCTGGGGAACAACTTGATGGCTTCCTTAGCATCCTTGTGCTCTGCCCAGTGCTTCCTAGCCTTCTCCAGATCTGGTCCTTCACCCAAGCGAGGCTTCATAATCAAGTCGACAGCAGCCTCCCATTCGCCTCTCAAGATGGCTCCACCGACCTCATGGGTTCCGACGGATCCAGTACCAAAACGCTGCATGCCAAAGTAGTTGATAAAGCCCTTGTCCCGAAGCGATGTCATCGATTTGTTCAGTGTATCCTCCGAGTCGACCTGGACGTTGCGAAGAGTGATCATGAATCGGTTTCCATTGAGATCGCCGAGCTTCAGCGACTTTGGCACGTAGCTAAAGTTGCCCAGGTTCATGTTCCGCAGGCCCTTGTTGAGGGCGAGCAAGCGCTCCGCCTTGACCTTGTGCGCCGTCACCCACTGAGAAGTAATGCCTCTCCTGTCCTTGGTTCCTGCAAATGTGAATACCTTTCCAGGTACACTATATATCCATCAGAACAATTGAGGTAAGGTCGGTTAGCAAACAGGTCGATCTGAGTCGTTGTGCTCGTCGTGGTATTTGCTTTCCTGATTTGTGTTTGACATACATTGACAGCAGTTTCTGCGTAGCATGACAGTCCATTTTTTTCTTTACCGAAGCGTGGTAGTCAGATGGTTGATTGCCTCCATGGTCTCACGGTTCTCCTTGAACAAGCAAAAGCGGCAGAACTCTCCTCCAAGATCCTTCCAGATATCGTACTTGACCTTTCCTCTTCTGTCTAATGTTCCAAAAAGTCGAATGGTTAGAATTGCATTCTAACTGCGAGAATCGTCTGATAACAAGTTAGGAATGCATACGTACCAAAATCATCCTTCTTCTTGTGCATGCGAAGGCGCATGGTTCCTTCAACAGTCTCGGATATCATCCTTCCGCTGAATCGCTCCTTGATAACCTTGTGAATCATCGTCCGTTTAGCCTTGTCATCCTGGGGCTGTATTGTAAAGTGCAAACAGGCAAATAAGTCAAAAAAAAGTGATATGAAGAGTAAGTGATTGATCGTTTCAAGAACTGACCCGCTTGTAGTAAAAAGAATCCATGGCACACGTATTTCAATTTGCCTACCTTCAGGTTGACAAACTCGACATCGTTGCCGTAGCTATCAAGCATCTTCCTGATCTGGGTCATCGTCTCCTCGTCGTTATCAAGGACAGCCGCCAGCTCGGCGAGTTTGGCTTCATCACCCATCTCTCTGTTGGCCTGTTCTGCATCCTCCTTTGCCTGCAGTTGTTCCTCGCGCAATCGAATTCCTTCGGGATCAGGCACTGGCAGATCGTACGATGTCAAACGCACCGTCTGATTCTCCTGGTCGACTTCATTCACAATGAAGTCAGAGTACCTTAATAAAGCAATGAAGAGTAAGATTTTCCTGGTCAGTTGCTTGCGAGTTGTCGCGAGGGGGGCGAAAGGTGTAAAACTTTGTGCACGGACGTCGTTTTTAGAGATAATAAGGTGAGTCTTGTTCCTTTATTTTTACCGCTGCTTAATGATAGCCGAGAACCCAGGGATGGCAGGGTCGACAAAGGTCTGGATGCCGACGATTGTCTCGGTCATGGTGGTGGCGTTGTCAGTGGCCATGGCGGAATGGGGGAGGTATGAATGTAAGAAGACGACAAGAAGGACTTTATGTTGTTCAAAAAAAATGCTGGCCATAAGCAGTCGCGAAACTCAATTGTACCACAAGCCACAAGGAACTGCTACATTTTAATTCTGATGAACGACTGTGTGCCATAGTCGATTTGCTACTTAATGCGATCTTAGAGTATTGCAAAGAAACAGATGTAAGCAAAAGAGAAAAAAGAAAAAAAAAGAAAAAGAAAGGAAAGGAACATTCACCACAGACTGCATGGGTTGGCTAAGCAAGCAAAGATATGAATGGAAAGAAAAAAAAAGTAAAAAGACGACCCTAATTCCATTTCCTGAAAAAAAAGAAAAAAAGGAAAAAAAAAAAAAACAGGGAACGCGGGCGAGAACGAGAGCCAAAGGAGCGCCTAGTATTCTTCAAAGATGTCCTGCTCGGTGGGGTCAAACGATCGCTCAAGGACGAGCTTCGAGTTGGACATTCGCTTGAACTCCCGATCATTGGCCGGCCAAGAGATCGGAGAGAGGATAGGGCTGTGTCTTTGCTTTTGCTTCTGCTGCTGCTTTTGTTGTTGTTGTTGTTGTTGCTGCTGCTGGGGGCGATCCTCAGATCCATAGTCGTTGAGCCGCTGGTTCCGAAGAATGGCGTTGTTCCCCGTCCTCTGACCAAGTTGTCCCAGCAATGGCCCAAAGGGTACTCGATCACTTGGGTGACTCGACAACATTCCGTTGAGATGCCTGGACTGCAGTTCAGGTGTATCATCGTCCATATTCAATGACCCGAGTGCAAGACGCTCCTTTGCAACGCGCGTCTCGTCGTCTTCATCATCGCGGTCCTCCTTCTCCAGATCATCGGCCTTGGCATTCTTCTGCTCCTGTCCTCCTGGCCTGCGCACGGCTCCCTGACCAAACTCATCATTCAAATCTAGTTCATGGCTCAGTGCGTGGCTCAGTCCCTCAATACTCTCGTCATAGATTCCTTGGTCAAATCCACCCTCGCTGTTGTCATCCCCTTGCCCTTCATCTTCCTCGTCATTCTCATCGTCGTCGTCCGCATCCGATCCGGACTCGGATCCCGAAGGCACCACAATAAAGCCCTCCTGCTCGTTTTCCACATTTCCCCCCAACCATCTGCGACGATCCAAATTATCCACATACTGCGAAACGAACGAGTTCATCTCCAATCGTCCAATCAAGGTCCTTCCCTTCTGTCCAGTGGCATGGGTGTTCAGAATCGAATCCGGCAATGGACAGCCAGTGTACGCGCCATTGCGAAGGCAGAAGTGAAGGTAATCCGCCCAATGGTCGTCGAGCACCAGAAGCTCCGGATTTCCAACGATCACCATCATGGCCTGAGCGCGAGTGAGGGCAACATTGAATCTCTTCCTGAAGTGAACCAATCCAAGACCTTGGCGAACATCCTGGTCAAGATACTTAGCACGACTTCGGGTAGTCGAAATAAGCATGATCCTGTACTCCTGTCCTTGATAGTCCTAATGATCATTGTCGCGAAGCAAGGTTCGTTAAAGATTACATACTGCAGTGCCAATATACAACTGGCTGAGCAGGTTTCCAAATGCTTACCTCTACTGTTCCAACGTTGACTCTGGCGTAGCCCCGAGATCGAAGCATTTGTCGCAAGAGCTTGACCTGCTCTCTGAAAGGTGCAATCACTCCGATATCGGACGTCTTGACCTTGAATGTGTCGCCCTCATCTTTCGAGCGTGTAAGAAGTCTCTCGATGGTCGAAGCAACCTTTTCGGCCTCGGCTTCATTGTACCACGAGACTGCTTCATTCACCTGAGAGGCGTCCAGACCATTCACGCCAACAAAGGCAATGGGGCATTCCGGGTTGGGCAAGATAGGTGAGCCCAACATAGACATGATCGTAGCGTCATCCGCCGAAGCAACCAAGGTGTCGTTGTAAAACATGGCCGAGGGCATCATCAACATCTTGGGGTGGCAGCGATAGTTCTGGACCAGGTTGGCAAAGCAAGGGATTGTTTTACCCAGGAGCTCCATATCCTTGGATCTCCTGTCCCCGGCGGTAAAGGGTGCCTTGCGACGAGAGAACTGCCTGTTCAAAGGATGGTCGCGGTAAAGAGGCTCGGTTGTGATCAGGCGCTCCAAGAAAGACAACTGTAGCTCTGGCAAGAACGTCTTGGGTCCAAGCTGTTGATGGTCACCGCAGAGAACGACCAGAGGCGCGGCCTCTGTCTCCTCCAAAATGCAGAGCAAGGGGATGTCGGTCTCTGGCTCGATAGCCTGAGCGGCTTCGTCGATCAGCAGGTGCGTCCAATGGGATCGACTCTGGTCCCCGTCGTTCGTCAAACCCTTGTGGGCGAGATACTCGCGCAGACTCTGGTTGCTTGCACCGGCCGAGATCAACATACCTGCGTCGGCGCAAGTACAGACAACTATACGAAAACGCAGGAGGTCATCAAGCGGCGGCATGTTGAAGTAAACCGAGCCAAAGCAGTAGGGCATGATGGCTGTGGGGACCTCGGCAAAGGTTCGGGTGGGGTCATTGAGTCGGAACAAGTACTGCGGCTTCAGGTAGGGTATAAGTCGATTCATGATTGTATCGCATGCAGAGTGGGAGGGCGCAGTGATCAAGATGTGGGACTGCGTGTCGTTCATGAGAATCTGGAGAGCGATCTCAGTCAACGTCTTGGTCTTTCCAGTGCCTATTGCAGGACGTAAATTTCATGTTAATTAATGCCATGTGCATAACAATGAACTTCAATGGTATGAATCGATCGCATTGTTTCTTGTACATACCAGGAGGCCCTGAAATGATAAAAGGGACCAGGCCATAGTCATTCCTGACAATGCTCTGGACAGTGGCCTTTTGCTCCCAGTTCAAGGACGGGTCCACAAATTCCAGCGTCAAGTGGGGAAGTTCCTTCACTGGCTGAGCATCATGAATCGTCGGGAATAAGAATGACCGTGGCGAGTAGTTCCTGTCTCCTTCACCGTCTCCATTTGAGTCTTGAACCGGATCTCGAGGGTGGTAGCCAATGTACTCCTGAACTCCACTGACAGCTCGATACATCTCTCGGATGCGATGGTTGTTGACCTGGAACTGGACGTTCCAGCGCTCATGGGCAAGCGACGGCGAGGCTCCAATTGGAAGGTGAACGTAGATGCTGTTGCTCCGCATGTTGGTCCCGTGAACAAACGTCCGGTATTCGATTCCTGCAAACACTCCGCCGGTCACCTGGCGTACGATGATAGTATCACCGCGAACGAGGAGAGGACATCTCTCAGCGAGTCCACCAACTTGGATCTGGAAATAGTTGGCGGCAGCATCGTAGAGCTTGATCTCGACCATAAACAAGTTGTAGGACGACACGTCCTCCTCAGAATGATGCTTCTCGACCTGAAGAAGAGGCAGTAGGCGAGACGCATAGCTGTCGGCTGAGAGGTCAATACTGATCTGTCCTGGGAGGATGACCTCCTGCGACTCGACTTGCTGCGGCTCCAAGGAAAACTTCCCGTTGTGCTTCTTGTAGCAAGGGTGCTCGACCGACTTGAGGTAGTCCTGAAAGTCGATTGTTTCCACCGGCTCTCCAGTGATTACCATGCGAGGCTTCGCCAAGTTGAGATTGCGCAGCCACTGCGGAGCAAACGCCTTTGCATAAGGGTCGATATCACGATCCAGCTGTGTGTTGTTGGTGACGTTCCATGTTATCTTGCGGCCAATCAGCGACGACTCGTTAATGAGAATCAGCAGCCAGCTCGAGAAGAATCCAAGGTTGGCTATGGAAACATGGAGAGATTTGTAAATGGACGCTTACGTTAGTGTCAAGGTGTCAATTAAGCATGCCAAAAGCATTGGCACTACAAAGGACGACGTCCGATACATACCCCCCGTGGACAGCTCAATGTCGATATTGCCAAACATCGGCTCAATGCCATTAGCGGGATGCGCGTAGATGACCTCTTGAGAGATACATCTCAGCTGGTCAAAGGCGTTCGGGATTATCTTAAGCGCTTGAAGCTGAACAATCTTGGGTCCATGGTTCTCGATCCTAATCGTTTTGCGAGCCACCTCCGCCTTGGGGTTGATGTTTCCAAAGTCGATTTGACCGGGAACGAGTAAATCCTGCTGCTCCCGCAACAAGTAGTCCTTGTGCTCCTCAATCCACTCAATAATCTCCTTTAGTGCCAGCGACTTTTCGAACGGTTCCTGTTTCTTGGGGGTGGTGGTGCCATCAACGGGGCTTCCCAATTCGCTGGGTGTTGTTGATTTCCCCTGTCGACTCCAGGCAGAGAGGTAGTCATACTTTTGAAGAAGTTCAAGCAAATCCAAATTCTCCTGAACAGTGTGCGAAGATTCATCCTGGTGGGGTGAGTACGACGCAGGACTCTTGGCAGCTCTCTTGTAATCTGCCGGACTAGAGGCGCGGCTTGAGGTGACCTGAGTGGGGTTCGAGCCTCGACGAGATTCGGATCCTGTGCGAGATAGGTCGGAGCCGCCGTTCATCATGCGACCAGCCTCAGCGCCCTGGCGGTTATGATTCTCAGTAGGAGGAGGAGAGGCAGAGTATGACAAGACGCCGTCGTCATATCGGTGCTGAGGCAGCATCGACGAACGATGTCCATTGGCGCTACTTCCCGACCCGTGCGAAGGACTGTTCTGAGGGTTGGGAATCGGAATGCCTGCAACAGTAGCTGCGGCGTGCGAGATCATGACCCACTCATTGCCATTGAAGATGGGGAAGTAACCAGGAGGGATCTTGAGGACGCTTGCTTGCGCTCCGTCCGAGTCAGACCTGTTCATGGGAATTCTGCCCTTGTGGGCATTGTCCTCGTGAGAAACTGGCTGTGACTGCAGCTGTGGAAATGGCTGTTGATACGCCTGTGGTGGTTGCTGGAAATGCGGCAAGGGCGGGGGTTGCTTCTGAGGATGGAACGCAGGCGTGTGTGGCACGCTGTGTTGGAGGACCCGCTGTTGTGTCGGCATAGGGGCAACAATGGGCGTGCCTGCAAAGCTCATCTGAGTCGATAGGGGGCGTCCCACGCGCTGCTGCTGCTGCTGCTGCTGCTGCTGCTGATTAAAGGCTTGATGTTGGTATTGTTGCTGTTGCTGTTGGCTAGCCGGATAGGACGGTAGAGGGGACGGGATGAACGGCCCTAGGGGAATATCCTGCTCTCCATTCGACCCATAGAACGAAGCCGCTGCGTCCGTCTGTCCGAGGAAGAGGGTTTGGGGTATACTGAGCGGCGTTTGGTCGGGATGGGATGAGAACTGACTCGAAAGGGACCAGTGGTTGCCGCTGTTGCTTCTGCTGAGGCCCTCGCCATGGCTCATACTGTCCTGGCGGTGATTGGGATGAGACGCTATCGACAGAGGAGTAAACGAGGCCGAGGGCGGCTGCAAAGGGTGCTGGGACGAGTTCCCCAGGTTCCGAGCAGAGACAGCGTCCTGGAAACCTTGACCCTGTCCAAAGAGCGGTTGGGCTCCTGGGAAGAATGTAACCGGCGACAGTCTTCCGGTAGAAAAGCCGCCGCTGTTGCTGGTGCTTATTCCGTTGTACGAGGGGGGCGAGTGAGCGATCGAACGGTTGGGGCTGGGTGTTCTCGAGAAGCGATGTTGCTGGTTGTTGGATGATGGAGTCATGTTGGGAGTCTCTTGAGTTGGAGTTTGGTGACCTGATGAAGTACCGGTGGAGAACAAGGGCACGCTCTGGCGACTCTGAAGTTGGCTTTGACGAGTAGGGGCAGGACGGTTCAGGGCACTGGAACCGAGATATCCGCTGTTCGAACCATCCAGAGTCAACTGGTGTTGATGTTGTTGCTGGTGTTGCTGTTGCTGTTGCTGCTGCGGTAATCCTCGGCTGAGATGCTGCTGTTGCTGTTGGTGCAGAGGGTATGGCGACTGGTTAGGAGGGAACTGAAGCAAGGAGGGGTGCTGGTGGTGCTGGTTGTGGAGGTGGACGGGGTTGAAAGTGGGGTGTTGGTGGTGAAGGTGGTTATGACGCGGCAAGGAGCCAGCGGGGTTGGACTCCATGGTCACCAAAGAGGGCAAGAGGACGCCAGCAGTCGAGATGGATGGGGTGTAGGTTGATATCTACGGGGACGTGGGAAGGAGGGAAGGAGGGGAGGAGAGAAGGTGGCCAAGACCGGGCAAGGTCAGACCTAGAGACACGCACACAAGGTGTGAGGGTGAGTGGTGAGGTGTGTCTGAATAGTGACTTTGAAGAAAAGGGGAACAGGGAGAGGGAAGGAGGAGTGATGTGAGAGAGAGGGAGGAAGGAGGAGGGAGGAAGAAGGAGTCGACCAGAAGGGAACGTCGCAGATGGACGAACACAAAAGGGGGAGGTGGGGTGGAGGAAGAAGAGCGAGCGAGGAGAGAAAAACAAGAAGAGAAGAAGAACAAGAATACGGGAGAGAGAGAGAGAGTGCACAGAGACAACACCGAGCGAATTTCCTCCTTCGCCTCAGACTCTCAGACTCAGACTCAAATGTTTGAAGTCAGTCAGTCAGTCAGGGAAAAAAGAAAAAAATAAAATAGGTAGACACGCTCGCATCGCCAATTTGTTTGCCACCGATGATGATGAACAATCACACCCCTTAACAACAACATTTATGTGACTGCCGTCCTCTCGTTCTCTTCTCGACACGCTCTGTTGATGGGTGGGTGAACAGGCCAACACCCAACGCAACGGTTTCCCTCCTTCTCCTCTTTCCCTCACACTCCCCAGTCAACCAGCCCGCTAACCAAACATACCCAAGCAGGACCAGCAGCAGCAGCAGCAGCAGCCGGACATTGCAACCGACACAGAGTCTTCACAGCCACGCAAACCATCACCTCGACCATCCACTCACCTAACCGAGGCAGCCTTCGCTTAAACAGACATCTCTCAACATAAAAACACGCGTGGCGTTGGCTCTCTCGACATGTCCACGCCTGTGCCACTAAATTCATCGGCGGCGCGTCCTCAAAGCGCATTCCAATCAAACGCACGTATCCCCCTCGAATATTGCGATGGCCCCACTCAGCGCATCTACGCCGTCTCGGCATTCGTCTTTCTCCAGGCACTGAAACTCTACTACTGGCTCGGGATCGCGCGTTCAGACTACGCGGCAGAATTTTTTGGCTTTATCCTCTGGCTCGCCCTTGATGTAGCATTCCTCATGGCCCTCAACTATCTCAGGATTCCTTGGCTGGAACTCCCCGTCGTTCGCATGCTCATTGCCCTCTTTGTCCTCGCTATCGTCAACTTTGTCCTCTTCACCGCAAGCGAGGTAAAGACTCTTCAGAACTATTATTCAGGAACGAAGAAATGTTGCTTGTTCGACAATTGACACCGGATCGAGTCTTACTTTATTGAATGCAAGATCAAAAGCGCGCGTAATGGTTGATGGGACGCTCTGGACGAAAGTAATTCTGAGAAAGCACTGAACAGGATCGGCACATTAGCATCACAAACAAATAGCGCACCGAATAATTGGCAGTGGATCAGGATTTGCGATTAAATCTTCACCGGATCAGGACATATTTTGACCACTTTCCTCACAATCCTCATTCCATAGATATCACCAACGGCTATTGCACGTTCATCTGCATCGAAAGGTACAGCATTGATCTTTCATGACTGCATGTCTATTGCCATATCGGAGCAAAATATATGGATCATCTAACGAACTATTTCTTCATGTTTGCATTGCTTTTTTAGTGTGGGGTTACGTTGGACTGCCAGCATGGAGTAGGGGCGAAGACCTCTCGTTCAGAAGTATGGATCAATTGAAGTCGCTGCAATATGGATCTCACAAATGTGGGCCGGGATGACAAAGCAATCTAACCGACAATCTTATTTTTTAACTATCGCATTAGATCATGACGAGCATTTGCAAGGACGACACACTGTGCTTCTCAAGCCTTACAGGTACGACTTCAGGATGAACGGTATATATTGCATGCTCTCGGATCTAAACCTTTGACTTTCCTAACGCTGAATTGTGTTTGTCTCTTTGGCTTATAGCTCAGCTATTCTTAATCCCGATGAGCAATGCTTCTGTGTGCCGGATGTCAGCCTTCCTGTCCTCGATCAGCCGGAAATCCCCATTGTCTTCAACGGAAGCGAGCCCTATTATCTGGAATACTCCATCACATCCTTCGAGACTGGACAAACAACGCTGCACAAGTTGACTGGACCTTTCAAGGAATCAAGCACTGTCCTACACAAAGCCCGTGCAAATCAGGAAGCCGCAAAGACAGTTTACAACCTTAGGGCGAACGCTCCCGGTTCGTACAAGCTCCTCAAGATTCACGACAAGGATCGCGTGGATATTCGCTTCTACCATGACAGAGAGGTCTTTGTTGTCAACTGCCCTGAGGCGCGCATCGAGAACCACAAAGACACTTTGGATCGCTGTTCAGGAAAGGGCGACGTCGATCTCCCCATCGTCGTACGAGGATTACCCCCATGGACTGTCACCTACAGGCGTCGATCGCCCAAGAAGGAGACACAGGAGCTTCTTATCGAGTCGGAGCCCGAGGGCTATTCGTCTCCTTTCCTCAAAGGATGGGCTCAGCCTGAAAATCCTAACTATTCATGGGCCAAGCAGCACGAAATGAATCTGTCTGTCAGCTTGGGACTTTCCAACCCTGGAGACTACAGCTTCCAAGTGACGATGGTCAAGGACGGCTGCGGCAACGTTATCGATCTTCAGGGACTTGTCGCCAGGAACATCAGGGAGCCAGAGATTCGACACGTTCACGTTCGCGAGAGACCATCTGTTGCCATGTTGTGCGACCCGAGGCGGCCCATCAAGATCGTCGACATGGGTGATTCCCCTTCCGTCGACATTGGACTCCATGTCAAGCGTGGATCGGCACCTTTCCAGATCGGTTATGTCTATCAAAAAACGGATCTGGATGAGCCTCAAGCGATGAAAGATATCCAGGTCTCCAAGGACAACACCAAGCCACGGATTGTTGCGACCAAGCCAGGACTCTACACCCTCTCCCACATCAAGGACGCTTACTGCGAAGGCGAGATTGAGCTTCCTCGGGATTGCTCGGTGACCGTCGCCACCCTCCCAACAGTCGACATTGTTTCTCATCCCATCAACGACTCTTGTGTCGGTGCCATTGGAGTTACCGTCGACGCAACATTCACTGGCGAAGGCCCTTGGGAAGTGTGCTTTGAGGTCTGGCGCAATGGTCAGCTCAAGAGACAAAACGTCTGTCACTCTTCACCAAAGCCTCGTCTCAATCTCGAGCTGAAGCCTGATCTGTCTGGCAACTTCAAGTATATCTTCAAGACCGTCAGCGACAAGAATTACCCTCCCATCAAGGTTAATCTCCCTCCTGTTCTCCAGAACATCCACCCCCAACCCTCTGCAGCGTTCGTTAGTGGCCAGACAGGATTGAAGACTTGCCGAGGCTTTTCAGAAAATTTGGATATCGAGCTCCATGGAACCGGACCCTGGGATATCGAATACCGCGTGATCCGTGGCACCGCCAGCCAGCTTTACAGTCAGCACAACATCACCGAGAAGACTACTACATTGGCCTTGCCTCCCTTTGAGCGTGAGGGTATTTACTCTATTGTAAATCAATTTGTTTGCATTTTATTACGCCTCATGTTGATCTAATCGTGATATTTTGGTCCTCAATACCCGGTTTTTACTAACACTATCTCATACTCTCTGTTGTCATAGGATCTCGGACGTGTCACAGATTTGGCCAACGGTTGTCAAAAAGATCTCAAAGTGGCGGATGTGGCGGTCGAGGTCTCCAACGGCCCACCAACAGCCTCATTCCAGTGCGACACCCCCATCGAATTTGCCGAGGGCGATCAGGTGGATCTCCCAATTCACCTTACAGGAGGCTCTCCCTGGTTCCTGACCTACAAGTTGGAAGGAGAGGAGGCTGTGAGCGCAGCCAAGTCAGAGTCGAGGAACGCCCTTGTTACGGTCAGCAAGCCCGGTATTTATGAGCTCAAGACTGTCAGCGATTCCTTCTGCGAAGGAGAGGTCGTTGAGCAGGCTCACCGGTGCGAGGTCGTCCATAGCAAGCGCCCAACAATGAACCTAATGATCGACTCTATCCGTTTCCGTGGTGGCCCTCGCGAGAACGTCCCGGAGGGAGAGGTCGCACCGTCTGAGAGGATTTCGCGTGATGGCGATTTCTTTAACCTTCCAGCTGTCTGCCTTAACGCTGATCGTACTCTGGAGTTGCGCTTGACAGGAAAGGCACCCTTCGAGCTTCGTTACAAGAGGATTCACAAGTCACCCAAGAAGAACGATGAGGTGGTAGAGTTGGTCGAGAGATCACAACACTCGACCATGCGCATTCCCATCATGACCGAAAAGTCTGGCACTGTCTCTTACCAATTTGTGAGCCTCTCGGATGCGACCTACCCCAACGTGGAGGTCCGCCATGAGAAGAAGCCTGTCGTTTTCAAGCATGTCGTCCGGTCACCACCAAAAGCCACGCTCGTCAACACCGCCAAACGGGAGTACTGCAGAAATGAGATCACGGGCGTCAAGGAGAAGGTTGCCATCAAAATCGAGGGAGGATCAGGACCCTATTCGTTGGCTATCGAGATCTTGCGGCCGGACCAGCCTGTGGCCAAGATTTACGAACACGATGTTGTCCCCCGTAACGGACTCTACGAGTGGACTTTGCCTGCGATGTTCACCGATACAGGAAGGTACATCGTGTCTGTTGTTCGGGTGTCGGACGCCAATGGATGCTCGGGAGGAGATGCCAGCAGGGTGGATTTCGACGTTTTGGATACCCCAAGCATCACGCCCGTGAAACACATCCCTGACAACTGTGTCGGCGACAAGATCGAATATTTTGTCCACGGCAAGAACACCCCGTAAGTATTGGGAGTTTTTTTTGTTTGGTATGAGTTCAGAGCAATCATCTTGGACAAGCGCTAACCGATCGTGTCCTTTTTTAATATGAACCTTAGAATCGAGGTGTCATACAGTTTGGATGAGTCCAAGCACACCAAGGCTCTCCAACCTGGACAGTTGTTCTCGTACCTAGCAGGTCGACCTGGATTGTTCAAGATCAACAAGGTCTGTCAGACGATATCCAAGAAGGAGTGCTGCACACAACCCAAGGAAGAGATGAGGGTCCAGTTCTGGGCGATCCCCACAGTCAAGGTGGCGGATGGTGGCAACTTGATCACAGATTTGCGGGAGGGAGACCGAGCCGAGGTGGTGGCTACTTTTGTGGGCGAGCCACCGTTCTCATGGCGGTATGCGCGCATGGAGGCTGTTTATGACGAGAAGCATCATGCCAAGCATGGCAAGCGGCCAAAGATTCTGGATACTCATACCGAGAGGAATATTCAGGGCTACACTGATACCTTCACCACCCTAACAGAAGGTAACGCGTTTTTTGCTTTGATTTTTTTTTTGTTCTCGTTTGCCATTTGTTTACCTTCACGCGTCGAGTTATCAATATACTGACATGTCGTTTTTACTTTGTGTTTTATTCTTTCGTTCTTTTTAGGTACCATTGTGCCAATTTGGATCAAGGACAAGCACTGTCAGTTCGGAAAGGAGTTCTGATCATAAACAGAGGTTACAAGGAAGCGGAGGAGGAGGGGAGGGACGATGTTGGGGAAAAGAAAAAGTAAACATTTTGCATTCAGTTTTATTATTACACCACTATTTCCGAGATATATTTTTTGTTTACTTGGAGAGACCGAGGTCCTTGGCGATCATGGCGGCTGCGATGGGGTGGAAGAACGATCTGTGCTTGATGAATGTTTCCCGTGCCAGTTCAGCACCGTTCTTGGCCTTGTAAAGCGACCTACGAATGTTTGGAAAAGGTTTTTTTTGCGGTTTGTGTTAATAAAATTGTATACAAGATTTTGTTATCGCACAAGAGTGGAAAAAAAATAATAATATCAGTTCTTACCGAAGTAAAGGTCGACACATCTTCATCCGGCCCATAGACGACGCGAACGCGACAACTTCCGGATAGATCTTTTCATAATCAGCCTTCAAGCATAACAGATGCCAACGCAGGCGGATCTCCGAGTTGCGAACGTTCGTCAGTTCATAGAGTTTGTCCATCGTGTCCAAATGCCCGTGGGGCAAGGGGACCAGTTCAGTGGCATTTTCCAGAAAGACGACTTTTTGGGTTGATGAAAAATCCTTGATATCTTCGGTGGAGAATCCTGTAGGTGGGTTTGTGTGGCGGGAGTCGTCCCATTTCTTGCAGAGGCATGTGCATGCCTTTGCGAGCGTGTCGTCAAACTTGTTATCCACTGGGGGCTATCATGGCATTGAACGAAAATGATAACGAGAATCAGTTAAGCATTTCTCGTTCGCGGGAGGGTAAACAAACGAGAGAGGGGGGGGTGAGTGGGAGCAAGAGGTTTACCATGCCGGTGCCGGCCAACCAGGCCTCCCAGTCAACCTTGTTCAAGAGATCGACCTTCTCCTGGCCAAAGGTCTTTTCCATAAACGAGTACAAGAAAGCCTTCCAATCATCCGTGTTGATCGAACGTCCTGCAAACTCTTGGACATGAGCACGCAGGTAAGGCTCAAAGACCTCGGCGCCACCCAAATGGTTCTCCAAGTAGTATAACAAGTTGAATCCCTTCTCTATTTCACGACAGAATACACCCAAAGAAAAGAAAAATGGCAAAGTCAGCCAATTGGTTGATTATCATGTTATTCAACACAAGCTCAAATATCGCTGGAAGTAAAGCACTGGTACTGTACCATAGGGAACACGAGAGAAAGAATCATCGGGATCCTCGCCGCGGAGGCAAGGACGAAGGGCGGTGAAGGGGTGATCCTGTCCATAGAGGTTAACACTCTCCTGCAAGGACTTTTTGCCCAAGATGGCACTGAAATCGCTGTGCGCCTTGCCCCTCATACGTCCCAGGATCTTGCGCTCCACAAACACAGTGAATCCCTCGTTTAACCTAAAGTAGTGCATTTCTCGCAACAGGACCGATTGAGTGTTAAATCCAATTGCCGAATATTTTCAAGAATAGACAACAAAACAAGACCAGAGTGGTCTTCGAAGGCTTACCAGAAGTGCTCCCAGTTCTCGGTGGTGACCAAGTTACCCATCCAGCTGTGCGCAATCTCATGAGCAACAACATCAACCAGCGACCGATCACCAGCCAACAGCGAAGGTGTAACAAACGTCAAACAGGGGTTCTCCATACCACCATAGGGGAACGAAGCAGGGAGAACCAAAAGGTCATACCGACCCCAATCATAGGGTGTCAAAAGCTCCTCTCCAGTCCGGATAAAGTTCTCAGTGTCAACAAACTCCCAAGCTGCAGCCTCCAGGACCTCAGGCTCGGTCCAAACAGTTGAGCGAGGTCCGATTTCACGTTCCTTCAAGTTTCCAACAGCAAGCGCAATCAGATACGAAGGAATCCGCTGCTTCTGCTCAAACTTGAATGTGGTCTTGTCACCAGCAGCATGCTTATCCTCTCCGGTAGGGACAGCAGACATGACGGCGCGCAGAGGGGTGGTGATGTTGGCGCTGTAGGTCAATTTGACCGAAGGGCTGTCCTGGCAGGGCAAGAGTGATCGCGCATGGATCGCCTGGCACTGAGTGAAAAGGTAAGGGTGCTTCTTGCCTACAGTCTGGCTGGGTTCCAGCCACTGGCAAGCGGTGCAATCCTGGGTGGTTGCATATTCGACGTTCACCTTGGTCTTGGTGCCCTTGGAAAGTGTCGTTCCCAATGTAATCGTCAATGCCGACCCGTACTTTTCATGGCGCTTGGCCAAGTCGAACTACAGTGCAACAAAACGTTGACAATGGGGTTAATGGCTGCAGCGATAACAATTGATGTGGTATGGTGTTCTTTGGAGAGCGATCTTACTTGGAGTGCTTTTCCATTAGATGAGACAGAGCGGACGTCGATATAGCTGGTGTCGAGAACGACCTTGGAGACTTTGTCGGTGATAGCTTCCAGCTCGAGCTCGGCAGAACCAGTCAGGGTCTTTGCGCTAAAGTCGACGGTGAGGTCGAGGTGGATATGGTTTGTCTTGAGCTCGTCGATGTTCGACTGCGAGGTAGGGTCGTATGGCATGGTGGATGTGTGAGTGTGAAGGGTGAAGGGTGATGATGAATGAACAAGAAAAGAAGAGAAAGCGCGATGAAATGGGCCTTAAGAGAATGATCGTTGCCCCTTTTGGACACCTCATAGGCTCATATACCCACGCCGTTTGTGTTTTCCCAGCCAATGGCAGCCTCGAACCGTGAGAATTTAACAGGCGTTTTTTTTATTCTTTAGACTTTTTTTGAGCGACAGCGAGCGTGGTTTCTGCGTTTAACTAAGGTCCATAGAGTCGAGCTTGAGGTTGTTGTTGTACAGGTCATCGCGGCTCTCGCTCTCGGCAATATACTGGTTCAGGTCGTAAGCGTTAGGTCCAGCGCGCACCTCGTTCAAGAACGAGGCGAACTTGGGCGTCAACGTAGCATCGGCAAGCTTCGACAAGAATGCAATCGCCCTCAGAGCAGACCGGACAAGCTCCTGGTTCTTCTCCAATTCTTGCTTCACTGCTGTAGGCTTCATCTTGAAGCTGAGAGTTGCGTGCAAAGGCTCGACCATATCATCCAATCCTACACAACAAATATATGAACACCAATTAGTCATCTGTCATGAACAGCACAAATTATGACCACTGGCACGCGTAGTTGAAGTGGAGACTTACTCTGGGCGACGGCAGTTGGAGAGACGATAGACAGACGGACAAGGGTCAAGTGGCAGAGCATCTTGATGTCAGGTTGGTCAGTGAGCCCAACAAGGATACGGTCAATGAACGCAAAGATCTCGACTCTGTCTCTGCACTTCTCGAGCAAGGTGTACATGCACTCAAATGCAGACTTGCGAATCTCAAGACCATCATCGACGCGATGCTTAAAGGGTCCCATCTCCACAATATGAATCAACTCCTCCACAATGTTCGTCTCCTGGTACAACAAAGGCAACAGCTGGCCAAGAACATCACGAATCAGGTAAGGCTTGTTATGAGCAGCAGAGTCCAAGGTCGAAAGAGACAAGCGGCGGACGTTGAGATCCTTGTCCTTCATCAACGACAAGAACTCGACAATGAGGGGGCGAAGAAGCTCATCATAGCTGCGAGCATTGTCAGTGAACGTGTACTTGAATGCCGAGACGACAGTACCACGGATCTGAGGAGAATCCGATCGCAAACGAGCCTATTGACATCAGTTGAAATAAAACGATGTCGGTAACTAGATTCTTAAGAAACGATAGAGTAAGATGGTTCGGTAGATCCGTAATGATGATAGTACCTGGAGCTCGGGCAAGAACTTGTAGGGGTTGGTCAAAGTCAATTTTCCGAGACACTCGGCAACGACGTTGCGAGTTCCCTCCTCCTGGCTCTCGCAGTTGTCGAACAGAAGGGCCCTATGCATCGAAAATGAAACAAGCAAACGGTTAGATCAACGGCTCCTTCTCAATCTCCAGCTCGACGTTGTCGACCACCATAACGTCCATTTTCAAACATACCAAATCTGGGAAGCATGAGCCTCCAGCTCTTGTCCACCCTGCTTCTGGGTGTAACGGGTGATGACCTCCTTGAGGGCGTGCAAAAGAAGGTAGCGCTTCTTGGGGTCCTTCTGGATCTCCTGGATGATGATGGGAACATAGACACCGACGTTTCCAGCACTGACATTGCCGATGGCAAAGGCAGCAGCCGAGCGAACCTCCTCCGAGTGGACATTGAACATGGCAAGAATCGAGGTATGAACGGTGGCATGGTTGCTCAGGGACACACGACGGCCAATCTCTCCCAAGGTAATCAATGAGAGGTACTTAAGAGAGTCAGAGGTGCGAGGTTCCTCGATCTTGCGAATAAACTCGGCAACGGTTATCTCGAGGTTCTTCTCAGAGTTTAAGCAAATGACAGCAATGCACTGGGCAATGGTCGAGAAAGCCTGCTTGGACAAGGCGAGTTGACCCTCGGGCGTAGGAACGCTGGCGGGCTCGACAAGGCTGCTCACCAAAACAGAGAACTCCTTGTCGTTGGTGCGAACGAGAGCAGCGAATAAGGCCAAGAGGCTGTCCAAAGCCTGTCCTTGGATAAGAGGCGAGCGGATGAGCTTGAAGACCAAGGGGAGGATACCCTGCTTGACAATATTGACGCTGGACGGGTTGGCGTGCAAGATGGACACAACAGAGGTCAATCCAAGTGGCAAAAGATGAAGGTCTTCCTCGGTGATCAATGGCTTCAAATCGTTCAACAACTCGTCGTAAGTCTGAACACTAAGAACCTTTCCAAAGCTATTTACCAAAAAAATGAAAAGAATAATTAGAATCAAACTGAGTAATCGAGTATGCCACAAAGGACATAGAGAGGACGAGGCGGAAATTCTTACCGACGAATGGAAACGTCCAAGAAGTGAAGACTAGCAACCTTGAGGGGGCGGTTGCTCTTTCTCAAAAGGGAAGCGACCTCGGGAATGGCCTGCAAGATGGATCCCTTAATGTCGGCCTCAGCGCAGACAGGACTCTCGACAATCTGGGAGAGGGTCTTAACAGCCATGAGGCGAGTGAGCTCGTTTTGCAGTTTCTCCAACAAAAGAGGCAAGCAGGCGGCCAACTCAGCCTTAAGCTCATCACCGACACGCGACAGGAGCACGCCCAAGCAGAGAATGCTGCGCTCCTTGACCTCCTGATCAGCATCGGCGGTCGAGACGCGCTGGAGAATGACATTGTAGATCTGGATAATGTATGGCTTGGCCTCAGCGCTCAGGGGTTCGAACGAGTACTTTTGAGCATCCTCGTCAAAGTCCATGTGACGGACAACCTTGATCAACTCCATACAACAGACCAATGCCTCCGAGGAAATCTTATAGAACTTGTCCTGAATAGCAGAGATGACAGGTGGGCAGAGCTGGTCAAGGTGTTTCTGGAAGACCTCAGGAGCATGGGTGCGGAAGAGGCTACGCAAGAATCCAAGAGCCTCGATCTTCAAGTTGGAGTTGGTGCCCAAGTGGTGGTGGTCGGACTGGGAGGCGGTCGAAAGCGACTGCTTGATGGAGGGAATAAAGAGCATGTAGTTGGTCTCCAAACCACCCTTCAAGACAGTGACGAGCTCCTTGAGAAGGACGTAGCCAAAAACACGAGTCTGAACCGACTTTGAAGACATCTGCTTGGCCAAGTTCTTGGTCAAACGAGAGACCTGTCCGCGTAAAAGAGCCTTGGGGCTAATATTTAGGAATAGGACGAGGTGTCTAGTAAGTGTTCTGTATCAATTGACCACGCGTCTACCAATAGCAACGACAAAATACCTTTGGTCAGTCTCAATGGGAGTACCAGGGCGACTACCCTTTCTCTTCTTGTGCAGGCTCTCGAGGGTGGCGTCAATCTCGTACTCTGCTCCTCCGTAGGTGTTGGTTTGGCGAAGCAAAGCAATAAAAGTCTGCAAAATCTCGAGACGGACAGTCTCCTCGCGCTCCTTGAAACGGTTGATGAGTGTAGGGGCGATGGTAGAGTAAAGCTGTGCAAGAAGATCCTGACGAGTTCCGATAATGGCTGCGAGAAGCTTGGCGGATGTGCGACGGACCTTCCATGACATATCATCGTCGTCGGAGTATTCACTATAAAAAAGACGCCGAGTCCATGAATTAGCTCACATTCACATTCACATTCACATTCACATATCGGAATAAAAATGATAGCCAAACAAAAGATATCACGAAGGCACTACTTACCCATCGTCATCCTCATCATCGTCATCCTCGTTATCGCTGCCCATCTCCTCATCTTCATCGTCCTCGTCGTCCTCACCATCATCATAGTTGGGATCGTAGCGGAGGAACTTCAGTCCGAGTTCAATGATGGTATCAATGTATGGTGTGATCTCGCCTGGGCAGCGAAGGACGAAGGCCTCCAATGCTTGCAAGGCGTTCTCACGAAGCTCGTCATCATCCAGATCCGTGTACTTGATGACTGAAGGAGCAACTCCAGGGAGGAACTTGCCAAACCGGGGGGCATTCGAACGACTGTTACAAAAAGAGCAAATGAAGTCAACCGACCACGATAAAGTTAGAAGTGGCGCAGCTTAGTGAACACATTTTACACTTTTTTGGCGTACGCAATTGACAATGCCGTAAATCCCATTTGAATGCAGCAGTGAGTGCCTTACCTGATGGTGCCGGTGACCTGGATATATGTGCGGAGGCGGTCAGGCGAGTTCTTGGAGGTCTCGAGTCCGTTGAGGATCTTCTTCAAGAGATCCTCAAAGATATCGTCAGGCATATGAGCCACGAGATGGCCGATGGCTGTGGTGGCACGCTTACGCAGGGCTGGGCGAGCGTGGCTCAAAAGAGTAAAGAGAGTGTTGGCGGTCTGCTTCTGAAGACCGATGGTGGCGAAAATGTTTCCAAATCTGAGAAGAACCTCGCTAAGGATGTCAAGTGAATCCATCTGGGCATCATAGCTTGAGCTGGGCTAGCAACAATAGGAGAGAGATTAGACTGCGGTTAGCCCTAGCCCTTTTTTGTACTTTTTGTTCTGGCAGATTCTCAAGGGTGGTAAAAAAAACTGTCGATTTTGGTGACAAAAAGGCGTCTCTTACGTTCTCGAGTGTTGCGAGTAACCGAGGAACCAAACGCTTGCAAACATTGACGGCGACGACCGAGTTGGTGGGGACCTGGACTATAACGGTCTTGAGACCGATACTGGCAATCTCCCGAAGATCCTCCTTGTCCTGAGACACGAACGCGCACAAGTTATCAACAATCTGCTGCAGCTGTGACTCCTGGACCTTTTTCACGAGGGAACCCAGGCTATGCAAAGGAAGGAAGGGAGTTGAGAGATAAAGAAAGACGACGGTCAGAATAACGTCGGGAAAGCATGCAGAGACGTGGGTTGCCCAAGAAGCTCAAAAACAGAGTCCACGAGCCACCATTTACCATTTGACGGCTTGGTTCTGAACTTCTCCATTCTTGTCCTTCATCAAGAGAAGAACCTTGTCGACAACCTTCTTCTCTGTCGATTCTTCGAGGCTGAAGGCGGGGCTCTGGAGCTCAGTGATGAGATCGTTCAGGGCCATGAAACGGAAGTCGTTGTCTTCGGAGCCCATCTATTTTGCATGGAGGCATGGTCAAAGTCAGTTGTCGCGTTCCGTTTCTTTTTTTTTGTAATGACTGGAGGCGTGAGAAGAGAGGGCCGTGTGAATACCTTCTCCAACAACGACGCGACCAGGTAGGCGCTTGTGTTTGCAACCATGGTGAATGGAAAAGTAAAAAGTGAAGAAAGGTGTAAAAAAGGGGAGTGAGGGTGAAGGTGAATAAGGAAGGAAGAAAGGGGAACGAGGGGGAAGTGGGAGTGAAAAAGGTAAAGGATAAAGAAGAAGAAAGAAAAGGAAAAAGAGGTGGCAAAGGCAATGGGACTACGGAGCAGACTCGCGAAGAAGGGAACAAACGGTCAAAGGGGGTGAAAGAGGGTCTTCCTGTGATCGCATGCGCTGCTTTGGCTTCTGATTGGCCATTCAAGGGTGCACGCAAGCTACGGCCCAAAGGGTGCCCACACTTCTCCTGGGTTGGGGACACACATCGCAGCTGGTTTCGCCCAATTCTTCACCTTTATCTTTGTCACACGCGGCTCCTTTTGTCTTCTTCTTCTTCTCTTTCTTCTTCTTCTCTTTCTTCTTCTTCGTCTCTAACAAACACACACTTCATCCCATTGGACCTCCTCCTTAGCTCCCTCTCCTACACCTCTCATTCCAACCAACTCACTTCTTTGCACTTTCCCCCGCACCCTTTCATACTCATTCCACAGTCGCCAACCTCACCTCGCTTGCAATCAACGCCATCCCTCTCACAACAATCGTCGCCCTTTTTACCTTGAAACTCAACTTACCTATTCCCTTTAACAGCGCCAACAAACAACGACAACAAGAAAACCAACTGATACAGCGTCATGGAAGTACTCAGCAGTGAAGCATCGACTCCCTTCTACTCCACGTCCGATACCCCAGCTACACAACCCGACGACGACGTTGGACCACTCGCCCGCGCCCTCAGCCTGTCACCCAAGGGGCTGACACCTCAGAGGTGGTTTGTCGAACTGGCCCTTCACGAAATCGGACTGAGCCCTCACCCACACATCTTTTACCTCAACCCCAACGGGATCAGCGACAACCATGGGGCCGTCAACATGGCCTGCTCAATTTGCTTCAAGCAGTACACCATCGTGACCACAACAGGACAGGGGTACTGCCCAGGTCAACTCCACCATTTCCACTCCCAATTCGAACCAGACTCGGTGGCTGCAAAGTGCTGCCACTGTGGTACGTCTGTCGATGCCTTCCTTGAGCAATCCACAATCCCCCAGAGTCTGATCTACAGAATCCGGACGAACCGACGACCCAAGGTCAATAACCCGGACCACCCTCACTTCCACGACACTCTCGGTGTTCTTATACGGATCCTCGAGAATGCGACGAAGCCCGACTGTGGTAGTGTGAACATGGGCTCGAACATGTTCAATGCTAAAGTCCTTCTGGACGACTCCAGGTACCGATTGATTCAATTTGATTATGTGCTCCCTTTGCGTGCCTCTTTGTTTCCTTGATTCTTTGATTCGTTGATGAATGAGTCCAATCAATGCACATGCGTGTCACTTACCGTTACCCTCCTCGTTCTTTGTAATAAAGTAAGAAGTTCTTTGAGAGGACCAAGTTTTCTCTCGTCGACGGTCGTCTCCAGCCTCCAGAGTATACCCCGGACAACATCCAATTCTTGAACCGTTGTCTGTTCCAACTGCAGCTGGTGCTGCTTCAGGAAAACCCATCTGAAGTCAAAGGTATGTCCCACTCACATTCTCGTTCAATACGAAATTCAACACGTACATGCAAGCAAAGCCATTGTAGATGAAGTAGAAAAATTATCCTACAGGCATTGATGGGAAAAGAAACTGGGGGAGCATGAGTTCTTGGTCTTCAAAGCACGAAAGTGAATGGGCAGATCGCTTTTTATATTTCCCTTCCTTCGCCACGAGTACGCTTACGTTTTTCTATTGACTGGTGGTAGTCCATCTTGCCCTTGTTAACTTATGTTCTCGTTGTCAGATTCGTATGGAGTATCATCTGAAGATATGGGGTTTGGCAGTGCGTTGATGTTTTCTGCAACTTTCCAGTCCGTTGGACAACTTTATTTCTGATTGAGTTTTGTGCATGATACAGTGATAGAAATTAAGTGATCACTATGTTTGATTTTTGTGATGGCTGATGTGTTTCATCAACAATGGATGGATCGATGGATGAAGGAAGATACCCTTTGGTTCTTCATCACAAAGAATGCAATAGAAAAAGTAACTGACTGATATGCTGCAAATCATTTACGAAAACCTAACGATCATGTTGTCAATACATACTTTAGGGCTGATACCTGCACATACACTTCTACTGGAGAGGCTCGGAGCCGCCAAATGTAAGCGCTGATGTGCCACATCTTTGCCTTGACGATCTAGCTTACTCAGCACACTTACTCAACGTTTGACACTTCCATGATGATTTAGACGCGCTAGAAAAGGGCGAGAAGAACATCAACCTATCGGAGAAGGCATCGCTTCTGCAAGAACGCGACTCTTACTACGGGAAACTTGGTTGTGTCAGCGACATGACCGACGATCTCATCATCGAGGCGTTCAGGACACAAATCGCACACGACGTTTCAGCATCTCACCCTCTTGTCGACGCCCTTTCAGAGATTCAAAAAAAGCGAAGGAGCGAGAAGCTGGAGATCGAGATCATCTGCCAAAAGTCTGAAGGCATCGTCACCACAGCGGAGCTCAGGAACGCATATCGACATTTCGAGATCCCGGACAATGGCGAGGGTATCAGCACGGAAATATTGTTGGGCTTGATTAGAGGGTCGCTAAAGTCGGGATCCAAGGAGAATCTCAGGATCATCGCCAAGGCTCGCAGCGACCCGGAACTTGACCAATTGCTCGAGCAACCAGAAGATGATATCCCCTTGGACGACCCCATCTTGGACTTGTACTATGCATCCAACCCAGTCGGCCTCTCCAACATTGGAAACACCTGCTACCTCAACTCTCTACTCCAGTACATGTATACCATCAAGGACATTCGCGAGACTGTGCTCAACATGGACGCGTATATTGAAAACGAGCATGAGGAATACTGGAAGGAAAAGGTCATTGACGGAAGGACCTTGACTAAAAAAGACGTCGCCGAAGCCAAAGAGAGTAAGTTACATCTCTGTCTATGTTGCGATGGAGCCACCGATAGCCGTTGAGTATTAATAACTTTTTTTCGCCGGTTGTTCTATCGAAATAGTTGTTGTGGAGTTGAACAAGCTGTTCAATCTCATGCAGTCTGCCAAGGCAAGATCTGTGACTCCTTCCAACAGGCTTGTGGAATTGCTCCTTTCGACGGGCGGTGTGGAAAATGCAGCAGACAGTACCTTAAAGAATGCCGACCAATTTTTTCAGCAACAGGACGTGTCTGGTATGTGATCACGCAAGTTGGACGTTGGCCGAAACCTTGGACTCGGCTCATGTTCCAAAGCTAATCATCTCCCGAACTATTCTCTTTCTATAGAAACCATGGGCATTTTGATGTATCGTCTCTCGACCGCCTTCCAGCCTATTGTGTCCGAACCAGGGGCCAAACCTATCGACCGCTTCAGCAAGTAAAGTCACTCACACATATTTTTCTGCGATAAATGATGTTTGTGTCCCAAAGCACTATCGACTAACGCCACCAATTTCGATCGAAATTATTGTAGACATTTCTACGTCAAGGCAAACAAGACGAAGGTTGAGGAGGGAAAGAAGCGACTGATCCAGGAGGATTTCAGCACGATGATTTTGAATGTCAAGGACGACACGTCTTTAGAAGAGCTCATGGACGACTATTTTGACGCTGAAGAACCCGAGTTATCTTTGCCAACCTCGGCAGCTGTAGCTACCGGAGAAGAAGGGAGCAAGGATGCAAACGAGGCAAAGGACGCAAAGGATGCAAAGATGATCGACATCACAGTAACAGAGCTACCCCCGGTCCTTCAAATCCACCTGCTCAGGACGCAGTTTGACATAAATGACAAAACTTCGTACAAGACACACGCCACAGTTACACTCCCGAAGCGGATTTATCTGGACCAGTACCTCGAATCGAATCAAGAGGAACAGGCCGCACGGTTTAAGCGGATGAAACTGTGGAAGAAGGAGCGGCGTGTTTGTCGCAAAATGCTTGATTTCAAAAAGCGGCCTCTCTACCGTCATGGAAGTCCTCCTCTGAGTGGGTGCGCTGAACCCAATAGTTCACCTCAGGCTGATGCCACCGCACCGCCACCCGACGAACTGAGCCCCAATTCTACTTCTCCTGAAGCTGATCCACGTCTTGAAGATCTTGGTACATTTTCAAAGTTATCGCCATCTGCCTCTTTCTTTTGTTTTGTCGACAATAGCAAATGAAAACTAGACCTACTAATGCTTTACGAAAATCTTTTACTTTCCTAACTTTCCAAAAAAAAAATAGAGAGGATCGCAGAGTTGACCGAAACGCTCAAGAAAGAGATGATCGACTTAAATGACGCCGAGTATAAGATCCATGCCGTGTTCCACCACCAAGGTGGGACCAACTTTGGGCATTACTGGGTCTACATTTACGACGATAAGGCCGAGGTGCCTCGCTGGCTCAAGTACAGCGACGACACTGTCTCTGAAGTGGGAGTGGTAACGTCTCATTCCCAATGCTAAGGTTTCTTTCGGCTAGTCTCAAGTACTCTCCTTTTCTGACATCCAACATTTTTCGTTCTTCCAACTTTACTCTAGGCGCAGGAGAAAGAAGTGTTTAGTGGATACCAAGGATCAAGCGCATGTTTTTGTGTCTACGTACGTGCCAATGAACCAGACGCCGTCCAAACCGTTCACAGAATGATATCTTGAATCTGGATACATTCTTTCGCAAGACCACAATAAAAAATGCATGAAGGCGCGAATCGGACAAAAACAAAAAAATAATCTAATATTGTATCATAAAAGAGGATCAGGAGAGGGGAGGAGGGTCTATCTACGCGCTAGCAATACTTCCATTGAGAGTGAACCACTGGCTTCGGCACTCCACAGCCTCGCGTCTCACAACACGCTTGCGATCATCCAGACACTTCTCGAGCTCCTTCAAGACCTGTGCCTTGTAGGGGCGAAGGGCAGTGAAGGGCAATGATTTAGGCTGAGCACCCAAACACTTGAGTGCCGTACTCCTGACCTTCATCGTGTTGGCGGGGTCCCTTGCGCTCGTGAGGCTGACGAGCAAGGGTGTCAAGGTTGCGAGATGTTCTGCCATCAGGCCGGGGGCGTCTTTGGTAATGATCTGGAATGTCTCGATGGTTGAGGCCTTGAGCTCTGGATCCGGGAACGATAGCGAGTGTACCAACATTGGCAGGAGCTACGAGTATCAGAATCGCAATAAGAACAGTAATTGTCAATATCAAAGCGCGATATGAAGACTCAAAAGAACAAAAAGTCGAGTGAACAAAATACAACACATAGTAGGAAACTTACAGGAGGAAGCTCGGTCAACAAGACCTGCTTGGGAATGTTCCGGAGGACATGAGAGAGGGCAATCAAAAAGTTGTGGCGGACCTCATTGGTCGAGCTCTCAAAGCCCTTGACGAGAACGGGAACGCAGTGGTTGAAGAACCTTTGCTTGTACAACAACTAAAGTGAAAAATGTAGCAAAAGAGTTAGTTGCGTCTGTGCTCGACAGGGAGCGACAATGGTTCAAAATAGGGGACAGAATGGAACGTACTCTAACGACAGCAAAGCTCTCCTTGGTCAAGACATCCCGCTGCTCGCCAATAACCAGGTTGAACCCATCGGCAGCAAGCTTGCCCAACCGAGGAACCGAGAAGATGCTCATCAACTCTCCCGTCATGTCGTATCCAATCGCGCTCGTGCTCAGAACCATGGCCTTGGTGATCCAGGTGTACATGATCAAAGCGGCCTCCCTCGTTTCGAACGCAGCTTGCTCCTGGCGGATAATGTTGTGCAACTCAGGGATCAATGTTTGGCTGATAAAGCTCTCCATGACGCCACCCTTGTTGTACTTGTTCAAAATGGTGGCGACAGCTTCAGAAAGTGCTGTACGCTGAATAACGTTGGCGGTCTTGATAGCAACGTCGACCAAAGATCCTGTGAACTGCTGCAAGTTGTCAACTGGAAGAACAGTCTATAAAGTCGTCAAAGAAATTACGAACACAGGTCAGCCCAAATGTCCGCCTGATCACTCCTTCACTCGACAACTTCAAAAGGCTTATTTGTTATGTACCTGTTGACGGCATCCGTCGATGACTGTCGAGAATAGCACGCATGTATTTTGCTGAGAAACTCTGGAGTCATGGCGAAGTGGGGTGAATGGAACATGCTGTGCCGTGTCCTTGATCATGGCCAAAGTAGAAAGGTCCTCTGAAACGAAAAATCTGAAGATAGCCTTGACAAACTCCTGCTGTGCCCTAGAGAATTCAAATATGCAGAATAAAATGTTAGAATGAACCACCAATATACTGGCGGCATTGGGCTAAAAGGGTAGCAAAGTCTTACCTAGTATCAACGTGGATCATGACAACACGAGTGATTCCTGCAACAACCTCGAGGATCTCTGAGTTTTTCATGACACTGTCGCCGTCGTCCAAGCTGACGGTGGGGTAAACACACAAACCGATAAGACGAGGAACGAGGTTATCCAAGTACTGAGGGAGATCTGAGTGTCCTTGCGATGCTTTCGAGCGGAGGAGAACCAATAGTGTTGTGAGGAGGGCGATAGGGTAGGTGGCGTGGGTACTGCTGAAATCGTTGGCGACCAAGTCGAGTTTTTCCAGAATTTGGGGGACAACGTCGGCAAACAATGTGGGCTCCGCTCCGATCTTGGTGACGGCATTCAAGATGTACTCTGGGGTCTTCTTCTGAACAACAGTATCCACATCCATATCATTCTGGGAGGTGGGGAGCATCTCAAAGAACGATGGGAGCGCCATCGACCGAACAACGCCTGGCATGATCAAAGCCAATGATGACAACGAGTTCAGCGCGGTCTCCCTGTTATATTGCAGAAAGGATATGTTAGTCAGTAACATAGCGAATCGTACTTCTCAATATGCAACTTCACAGTAGTCTCCCGAGAGTTTCACACATACTGGAGTTCGACGTCAGGATCCTCGAGGACAATGCGGACGAAATATTGGATGGCATAGGAGATCTCGGTCTCAGACAGGAACTCGCGAAGCAAGATCATGCCGTGAAGACCCTTAACACCTGCCAGTCTCAATGCGTTGTACTCATTGGAAGACAACAATGCGTTGGTGAAGAGCTCAAAGAAGCGATCCTTGAATGTGAGAAGAGGCGTAACAAAGTCCGTGTCGTCTATAGATGATTAAAATCCAAGGTTTTTAGTCGTCTGGCATAGCATAGCATACAACTTATGACGGCTCATGCTCCGATCGTGCAAAAACATTGTCACATACGTTCTGTTGGCTTTCCTGCAGATCCGTAGAGCACCGTGCTTGCCTCCAAAAAGTCAAGGAGAACATCCAATAAGGCCTTCTTCCGTGTTGACTGATCGCTGCTGGTGTATTGTGAGAGAAGAGTGGGGATAGTGGCGAGCGTGATGGCGGTACAGGCAGGGTCTAGTTGATACGGAGAGAGGTTAAAAAGCAGTTAGTAACAGTGAATGAATTGGCCCTTTTTTCACAAATTGATGGGAAGTAAACAAAAGCTCCGTTAATTACCAGACGCCATGGCGCAGGCCTTCAGAATCTTTCCGCTAGGTTTAGCGAGTTTCATTTCTGGCTTCTGGAGCTGAGTCATGCAGTCGGAAATAATTGGGCGCAGGAACTTCTCTACGGGGTCGTTGGATCCGCCCAAGCTGACGCCCATTGAAAGCTCTGTTGTGATGACCTGCAATGTGTTCAAAGCAACCTGCTCCAGTTCATCTCCAGTAGCATGGAAGATCTATTCGAAAAAGTAAATTTTAAATTGTGCAGCTCACATTACATAATATTCTTCCATGCATGAAACACAAGAAAAACGAGGTAGAGCACAGCACCGTGCATGATTGAACCCTTACCTCATTCTGGAGTCCACTCCAAAGCTCCTCAGCGTAGGGTGTGAGTGCTGATGAACCGTAGACAGGGGCACAAGCAGCGATCGTCTCCATGGAATCTTTCTATCGGATCCATCATAGTCATCAAATTTAAGGTTTGGGTCAGCACGAGAATGGATCGGATCAATATAAAAAATTCAAGGACAACAAGAAAAAGTGTAATCGAGCGCAGCCCCAGGAGGTGTCATTTTACCTTTGCGGATCCAGAACTGGAGGAGAGCTTTTCGAGGAGGAGTGGTAGGGCAAACTTGGCAAAGTATGGGGTGGCAGCGAGACAATCCCGGAGGCCAACCTTCAGGTGCTCTGAGGTGATGCCATATGGGTCGTCTGGAGGGGGTCGGAACGTAATTGGGAAGTAGCAGAATGTCACCTCGAACAAATCCTAATATGAAAAATGATCCAGAGAGTAGTGTTCATCCACCAAAGTTTCTCCTTGGTCAGCAACGTAAAATTGAAATCATCCTGTGGGTCGCTGTCTTTTCTTCTTATCTCTTGCCGTTGACTCACTTCGACATGCTGAGCGATATCGAACTCCTGGATGATGTTTTTGATGAGTGTGAATGCGAGCATGAGGTTGCGGGGGTCCTTCTCTCCATCGAGACACTGAATGAATCCAAAGACGAAATCCGATGACATGGCCTTGAGATCTGATAACGAAAAAAAATGGAAGTGTTGGTGTCAGTCGCTTTCGTACAAATTGGAAACCCGGCGCTTCCTGGAGCCGCTTGCTCGTCCTGAGAGAATCCATTCGCCTTCTTACTTTGAGAATATCTCTTGATCACCGACTCGAGGAACAAGAAAACATAGTGGCGAGCTGTCTGCTGGTATGTCTGAACGTTGACGAGCGCAAGAATACTAATTGAAATAGTTGTAAATGGAAAGAGTGAGTAAGCAATTGACATATCCCGCGAGGACTTCCTGAGCAATTGATCTTCGATGCCCTATTGTCTAAGGAAACGTGTGTATCACTTACGCCTTTACGGATTTGATGCAGTCGACGCTTGTGAACTTGTCGAACGTTGACAAGGCAAGCAAACCCTTCAAGAGTTCTGGGACGCAAGCCTGGTCTGTCAAACGATCACAATAAAACTCCACAAGCACAGTCACTAGATACAGCAGAAAAGATATGCAAGAAATGACGAAAAATCAGAATTGATAAGCCAGTGCGCAAGCGTTACGAAGGAAAGAAAACGAGCATTTTGCAGGCTAAGTCGTCGTCGTTACCTGCACTAGCATTGACTTTGGACTGATCAAGGGTGGCGAGGGTGGTGGATAAAAGGGCGGTGGCTACAATGTGCGTGTGCGTGAGAAAAGAGTGCAGCAAGGGAGTGAATGTTAGCCAAAACTTGATTTAGAGCCAGAGTTTGATACTCTTGCGTGATCAGCCTCTGCATCATTATTTGCGATGTCTACATTTTTTTTTACCTTTGGAACGAACGAAGGCCTCGTCGCTGGTCAAGTATTCACCAAGGCCCTGGACGAGCATAAGCAGCTTAGTAGGGTTGATTCCAACATCTAATGGCGATCCGGACAAGTGAGGGAGAGGATATATATCAGGAAAACGTCGTTGGTATTTACTCTTCTGCAACACCTTTGTCGTTCAGAGGGGAAGTCTTAATAGGCGAGAAGTGGTGATTGTTGTGAAGTGTGTAAGTATACCCTTGACGATGTCCTGGATGGCTGCGTCCGCCTGCTCCTGCGAGTCAGTTTGGGCGAGGATATAAGTCGAGATGAGTCTGTCCATGGTAGGCTGGTCCCTGTTGATCCGATTTGCTGAATGTCGAGGGCCGAATCGAGAAGAGGGGAGAGGAGAGAATGAAGAAGCAAAAAAAGTAATTTCGAGGGAAGAAAACGAAGTGTCTGTTCCCTCTCTTTCTGCACAGTACTCTCTCTATCGCAAGAGGGGAGACGATGACTCGACGCCGCCCTACGATTGGTCGTGTCATGTGATGATTTTGTGGATCAGATAAACGAAACGAGCAACCCCGGTCTCCCACTTGGCTTCTCGGCAAGAGCGGTAATCAAGGCTAGAATAATCTATGTTACGGTAGACACTTGATAGTCCTCTCAATTGGCTATCTTCTTGTAAGCCACATTCTCCCTGTATCTCTCGCGTTCTCAGTCGCATCAATGTTTCTGTTGCCTTCAATCAAAAACAACAATAACAAATTGGAGGTGCAACGCAGTGGTTACAAGCTTTACGCTGCTATAAGCTTAAACGCGGCTACAAGCTTAAACGCCTTTGCCGACAATAATGTCTAGATCGAGGTAGCCCTTCGTGCTTGATTGTCTTTTTTCTTACACGTATGTCATTGCTGCGCAAGTGCACCCTACTGCGACACGGCTTTGGCAGTAGAATCGATGCATGCCCATCGCGTTGTGCAGCCCAAAAGGAGCAATTCTGTCCAACGATCGAAGACTCTTTCTTCCCCACTTTTCCTGTGACAGAGCCTCAATTGGGATCCATGCACAAATTGCCTTTTTCATAGCGCCACGAAACCTGGCTGACCGACATAAAAAGAGAGCCTCCTCCACACTACATTCCTCTTCTTTCATTCTTCATTTCTTTCATTCACAACTCCTCCTCATTCACTCTCCCTCTTCGACAACACAATGTACGACCTCCCCGACCTCGACCGCTTTGTTGAAGTTCGCCCCGGACTCTACCGCTGCACCATTATCTGGCCCGTCGCCGCTGGAGTCGAAGTTCCAGTCTCCACCTTCCTGGTCAAGGGCGACATTCCCCACGACTGGGTCTTGATCGACTCTGGCGCGCCCATGCAGGTTGATACCCTCCTCAAGGCCATCGATCAGGTCCTGACCCACGAGAAGGACTCCATCCGGTACATTTGTATCACTCACGCCCACATCGACCACACCGGTGCTGCCTCCGCCCTTCTGGAAAAGTACCCCAGCTCCAAGGTCGTTATCCATGAAGACGAGAAGCCCTTCATCTGCGATGGAAAGAGTTTCCGCTCCATCACATCCGACACCTGGACTTTTACCCTCCTCAAGCACTTCTCTCACGAGTCCAATGTCAAGTTGCCTCATGACCGCACCCTCGCACTTCGCGATGGAGACAAATGGGAGTTTGAGCATGTCCTCAGATTAGTTGAGACTCAGGGACACACTCCAGGTAAGGAGTGAGGGCATCTTTCTCATATGTGGTCAAACAGGAACATGCGACGGATGAGAGATTGTGTACTTTTGTTTTTGTGCACCGACTAATTGGCTGTTTATTCCATGTGAATGCTTCACACGCTAGGGTCGGTTTCGTACTTGCACATCCCCTCCCGATCGATCATGGTGGGTGACGCCATTATGAACATTGCAGCCTTCCCAATTCTATCGAAGATCCCTTGCATTTCTGGACCCATGGCCATGTCGACCTGTCACTGGGGCAATGCCATGAAAGCCATTGAGAAGATTACGACTCTGAAGGACGATGTCGACACTGTCTTCCCTGCCCATGATTACAACACCGATGGCATCCATATCCAGAAGGTTCACGAGTTCCACTTCCCACCCTCCAACCTTTGAAGTTAAAGAGAGAGAGCCCTAAGTTAGATATAGGATTGACGTCGATGCCTCGTCGTCGTCATTATGTGGTGTGTATGCTGGAAACACCCGACCGATACCCCCCTCAAACAAGCAGAACGCAAAACACGTCAATAAAGAACCAATAAACAACACTCACTAAAGTAACACTACCATCCATGGCAAGCAGACTTGTTCGTTCGTTGTAATGACTTCACGGAAACACATATATCCTTACAACGTGCGAGCAACAGAATGGAATGACACCGAATATTCTTCAAGACCGGATTTCCCACTTCATTTTCTGAACCCCATTCCCCAACGATATCACCGTCCGTGTGTCATATTCCATTGCCACACCCAACTAGCCATGAGTCGTCAAGTTACGTTTTCTATTCCCTACTTATCATGAGCTCATAGAACTATTAACAAGAAAGGTGTTGGCCAACAAAGGCAGACAACTCTCTCCTTGTCATTAGAATGTCGGGGCTTCAAACCCCATGGGATTGTCAAGTGTCAAAATGCCATCCTGATGATTTTTTTTCTCTTCGCTTGAATGACAGTAGGGGTCGATGGAGCTTCTTGTGTTTGATGAAGAACAAGACCGGTCTCCAATAATTCATTGTCAGCTTAGCTTGGTCCGAGATATTAAAGAACATTGTCCTTCCATGTTCTCATGTCAGAGGGGAAGAATATGAAGGCGGCAATACCCTCTTCCCTTTTCAGTCTAAAGACAATGTACATAAACTGGGATACTTTCTCTCAGATAGGCAACAAAGAAGATAGATTCACATGCTGTAACAATGGCTCTCTGGCCAGTGCAACAACAAAGTTTTTTTTTGGTCTCTGACCAGCTCGCTCTCATTTTTGGTTACTGTTGACCGTAGTGTATAAAGATAAATGAGAGCAATTAAAGTCGGGAAGAAGGTGGTAAAAAAACCACGATATTCAAAAGATCTCGCAACGGTCGGTCTCTGTGTTACCACACGATTCTTAGTTTGCACAATGAATGAAGGTAAGGTAAGGATGTAGTTACCTTATTTCATCATGTACATGTACACTTCGTTTCTCAGCTGTTGTTGCCGAGTAGGACTCTGAAATGAAATGGAACATGGACGTCCCTACCCTTGCGGTATGTTAGCAAGTATGGTGACGACAACAACAACAATAACAGAGTCTCCTCGGACTCGAGTACGAGTCGCGAATGTGCGATGCGTACCCGTTATCTCCGGGCCAGAGGCGAAAAGTCACGGATGGGGCTAGCTATCGGAAACCCTCCAATGGACTCATGGAAGTTATGCAAAGACCAATCCCAAAGGGTATGCTAATCCGCATGAGAAAAAGAAAGACGATGTGGCATGAAAGGCGTGAAGAGATATGGATAAGCGGGGCTTGGCGTCTGATCATAAATACTTCTATTATTGCGGGTTAGATGAGCAAGACATCGGTCGAAAACGCGAACAATAACGACGTTTTCGCAGCCAGTACTCATGTCAAACGTTGCGGAGGTACTTCATACACTGCCTCATCCCTTGATTGATACGGATGCCTCTGAACAGAACAGCAGAGGCTTGTCATCAAGGCGGTATACGAAAATAGCTTCAACCACCTGCACCCTACCTGGCCTTTCACTATTGTCAGATGTCTTATCGGCTCGAGGCTTTGCAACAGTCCTTGGTTTGTTCGGTTCAAGAATGTGTGCGGATAAGAATTGAAGCAACCCCAAACCACCTCTGCACATGGGGCGCAAAATGGCGCATTATCTCCTTTCTTTGTTAAGTCACACTACCTTTTTTCTTCCATTCCTTTTGACCGGACTCCTCTTTCCTTGGGCCACCCGTGGTATTAGATAACGGCCTCGTTCCACACACGAGCCTCATCACCTTGGATTGTTAGATAATCTCTCCGCGCACATTGTCCAACAAGTACATACAGTATGCCTTCTCAATGCCACGAGGATGATGAATATACACATGGGGTTAACTGTTTTCATAATGTATACGCAGATGAATCGATGCGGATATATTAGAAGACTATAATATTGTCCCTGATCTTGTCAGAATAAAAGGCAGGTACGGATATTATTTAAGTCTTGAGGATAACTTAATCATTTGCTCGATTCAAGGGATCCTTGGATTTGCATCAAAATGAATGCTCACTTTGATGGCACTGTTAATATTGTATGGAAAAGAAATAAAGAACATTTAGGCCATTGAATGGATGAATTAACAGACGACAGTCAACAATGGATTGTGCTGTTGGCTGGTCTTGGTGTGAGTGTGTCCATGGGTGAGTCCGGGGAAAGAGTGTTGTCAAGTTGAGAATATGTTTGCTTCGATGATGATGTTTGCCTCTGCAACCTCCAAAGTCGGACCAACTTCCGTCCAATTTCACCTTTTTTTTGCTCTCACTTCCCCTTCTCTCCTTTCACTCTTCATCCTCCATCTTTCTCTCTTTCTCTCTTCTCTTTTCTCCCAAAGCGTCGAATCATCTCTCGTGCACACATCCACCCTCTCAAAGAACCATACTTCACTCTTGGACCACCATCTGTGTCCACCATCCTATCTTCTCAAACCCACTCCTTTTTTTACTACAGCTCATCATGACGACTGCAATGTTCAAGACCGGGATGAACAGGTCCCTCCTCAACAAGGACTTTTTCCAGGCCATCCTTGACCGTGCCTATGGGCCTAACAGAGCCCTGACCAAAAGCTGGAGCGAGGAAGAGTTAGACTCTTCAGCCAGTATCCTCAGCAATATCAGCTCCGGCGATGACGATGAGGATGAAGATGACGAGAACTTCTCCAGCGAGGAGGATGAGCACCATGGTGGTTCCCTCTCAGCTGCCAGTCCAAGCGGTAACGGTAACAGCAGTCACAGCGAGGAACCGTGCCCAATGGACGATATGACTGGTCATTTTCTCTACCGGATTGAATTCGAGTCTCGCACACATCCATCCATCCTCTCCTCGCCCTCCTCTTCTCCGCCTCATGGTTCTTTCTCCATCTCGGCCACCAGTCGTGTCGAAAACTACCACCACACATCAACATCCAACAACAACAATGACGGCCAGCTATACGTCGTCATCAAGTCCAAGCCCATCGACACTGCCCTGATCGAACTCACGAACATCATGGCCCAACTTCAAGGCGGCGACTTCGCAGAGGAGTACGACATGGTCAAGGACCAAACAGGATTCCGCAACAGCCACATCCGTGAAATCGAGCTCGCAGAACTATCATGGCAGGTCGGCGGCGCTATGGAAAGCATCTCAACCAAAGTCTACAACGTCCTCCGCAACGACTCTCAACAACTCTACGCCCTCTGCCTCGAATACCTCGACCCTTCCCAGGGCAACATCACACACATGAACAGCACTGATACTGCCCTTACGAGTTGGTCCTCGAACGACATTCATTTGGTCTTGCGTGAACTGGCGTCGTTTCATGCTCAGTTCTTGGGGCAGGAGGATCGTGTCTTGGGCATGACGTTCCTTGAGACCCCCACACGATCGCTCATGAAGCTGCTGCGACCTGCATACGAAGCCATGGTTAAGACTAACCGAAAGAACGAACCCGCACTGTTCTCTCAGTTCCTCACCGACAGTATGCTCGACTTTCTCGAGCACTCGGATGAATACTGGGCGAAGATCGAGAAGAGTCCTAGGACCCTGGTAAGTTACATACCATAATGTCACTCTCCCTTTTCTTGCACTGTGCATAACTAAGCGTCGTTCATAGACTGATCACTCCCCTTGTTTTTTTTTCATTCCTAGATTCATGGTGACTTCAACACGCGTAACATCTGCCTGCGCCTGAACCCAAACACCGGCGCCCAAAAGCTATGCGCCTACGACTGGGAACTGGCATGCTGCCACCTCCCACAACGAGACGTCGTCGAATTCCTCTCCTTTGTTCTCCCACCCGGCTCCAACGAATGGGCTCACTACATTGAGTACCACCGCCTCGCCCTCAAAGCCGCCTACAAGTCCCAATCCCAAGCATCCTCCTCTGTATCACCAGCAATTGTCTTCCCCTCGCCACGCGAGTACATGGAGGTGGCCAAGATTGCACTATTGGACTTTGCTGCTCTCCGGGTAGCCATGTATGGTGTCTCGAACTCGTTCAAGATGGTAGATTGGCTGCCCCGTATCTTGAACACCGTCGAGGAGCAATTAAAGCGCATGGGGCCTATGCGTGCACCGAGCGACAAGATCATTCATGAATCAAAGTTGTAATTAGCTACCCCCTCTGTTTTAGAGTTCACCACATTCCCCTCCCCAAGCATCACATTCCAAAAGTAATAAAAATAATTTTGCATTCACACCATTCCCATGTTCATTTTGTGCTTTTGTTTATCTCGCACTTGCACTTGGCAACAAAGACAATATGGCTTTGTCTGCCATGCTTAGACTCAACTTGGACTACTTTACGGTCTTGATGGTGGAAATCAATAAAAAAGAACAAGTCAGAGACAGAGAGTAGTGAAAAAAAAAGACACTGACGAGGAAAGTCAAAGAGAGAGCTTGAGGATGTATGGATGCATGGTCTTGTTTATTAATATTTTTTTCGTTATTGTCTATCATAAAATTGTGCTGGTAATGAAGTGAATGTTTTACATTGAAGAAATTACTTCTTCAAGATTGTCTCGATGACGAAGCGGCGGTAAAAGTATGTGCGGTCCTTGGCGGTGGCAGCATCGGCAAGGTCGACCTCGGAGCGGATCAAATCCTTGAAATCTTCAGGCCTCTCCCGGGGGACAAAGAGGTTCCAGTAGCAGATGCGAGCATCAGGTGTACCCTTGTTGTGGATGGCGGTCAGGAAGTTCTTGAAGAGGTCCTCGCTCATCCATTCAAAGATGTCTGAGAGGTTGTATCCGTCAAAGTGGCCGCTCTCCTCCGAGTTAAGGTACTTCAAGACATCGGCATGAACCAGCTTGACACGATCGATCCTGGAGCGGATGATCTCGTAGTTCTCCTTGACGAGGTAATCGGGAAGACCGTTGTTGCCGCTCTGCTGACCAGTGAAGACGTACTCAGCGTAGTAGTTGTCCCAGATGGGGATGTTGCGGATACCGTTGCTGACCTTCTCGAGCAAGAAGGCACCGACGTCGAGGCGGACATGCTCAAAGAACTTGGGGTCACGACCGAGATGGCCAAGAGACATCTGACCAAAGAAGGCGCGGGTGCCAGCTCTCCAGATCCACTTGTTCCAGACAGAGTCAAAGAACTTGATCTGTTTGGGTTGGTCCTTGGCAGAGAGGAGGGTGCGGACAGTGGACTTGTAGTGGCCCAGAGGGACGACGAACTTGCGGTAGATGTTGAAGAACTTTTCGAGACGGCCAATGTGGATGATCTTGTTGCTGATCAGATCCAGGTTCTCGTCCCAGTAAGTGCGGTGGTCGTCGTTGACAATCGCGGCGCGAACCTTGTTCTGGTAAAGCGCAACACGACCGTCACCGCCAATGTCCTCGCCGGCAAACTCGAATCCAAGGAGCTGTGTAAATTCTTCGTATGTCAGTGTCTTGTAGGCTGCAATCTTCAATCCGCAAAGAGCCAGTTGAGCAGGAGAGAAATCTATTTGGTACATGCGCAATTAACATTTGGTTGGGTTACTGCTTCCTGCTAACATATCACATTTCTGTCTTGGTAACTTGATCATTGCTTGGATTGCCTACCAATGGCGACGACCTCGCGGGCATCATCGAGCAAGAGAGCAAAGGCGTTGTCACCGGCAGAAGCAATGCTGAGGACACGGCTCTGGGGCTTCAAACGGAGACCCTGGCGGAGAAGACGGGTATCCTCCCAAACCTGGGAGTATCTGATCTTGGAAAAGTCGACGGTGGCCTCGACGGTGGCATCCTTGCCGGACTGGACAGTCTTGCGACCCAAGGATTGGTGGTAGAACTGGATGAAAGACGAGAAGACGCGGATGTGAAGAGGCAGGGGAGCCTGGCTTGCTGCTGCTGTTGTTGCTGTTGATGACATCTTGTGAGTATGATATGAGAGGATCGACTTTGCTTGGTTTGGTTGATTGCTAGGTTCGACTTGAGAGAGTTAACTTGAGGATTGATGAGAGGAGATAAGAATGAAAAAAAGAAAAAAAAAAGGGAAGTCTTTGCTTTTTAATACAGCGCACATCCGTGCGAAGAAATGATGCTCAAGTTCCTTTTTGCTCCTTTTGTTGAAAGACAGAGTCGGCGATTCAAGGTTCATTCGTGCTTTTTCTTGTCCCTTCGTCGTTGTCATGGGTCAAAGGACTCACATGCGACTGGTCGGCTTGTTCTTTTGCCGCTCATTTTTTTTTTCTGTTCATGCTTTCATTCTAACGAGTAGATGTTTTAAGGAAGGGGTGAATGAAATGAAGCCATGTGTTAACAGTCCCCTATTTTACCTAATTTTTTGTCCATTGACTGCATACACACGACTGAATTCGGATGATTTTCCATTTTTTGCAACGGTAAAGAGCACGACTTGGAGTTAAAAGAAATTGCTTAACTTTTGTGTTAACTGCAAGCACCCGATTGCCTGCAAATGTTTGTTTGTTTGTTTGTTTGTTTGTTTGCTCTATGTGATTGACTGAAATGAAATAAAAAAGACTAATTGAAAAGTCATTCTAAATTGGTCATCCAGTGGATCCTCATTCAACCTTCTATTAAGATAATACAAACATTGACCATGGCCACACAGACAATGTGGATTATTCCTTGGAGCCGTCCTCTGGAATACACAAACAAACAAACAAACAAACACAAACAAACGAGCAAACAAAGAAACGAACAAACAAGCACACAAACAGTAAATGAATATCAACAACAAAAAGTAAAAAAAGAAATCGAACGAAGAAAAAAAAAGAACCAGGTCCACGAACCACTGTTGCACCCCAGATACGCTGGAAAGACAGAAGTAAGCCTTCTATTCGATGATAATGACGAGGACCAGGGCTGGGTAATTGGACAAGGTATGAACAGTGACAAGAGAGAGAAAGATAACGCAGAGCGAGTGGTTGAGTGGTGCAGCGGCGGACAAATGCAGAGGGCGAAATTCACCTACGATATACTCGCTCTGTTCTCTTCTCCCCTCCTCTTTTCTTCTCTTTCTCACTCACGTTCTCCACCCTCCTCATTTGAACCTCGACGATACCCATTGCTACTCCCACCACTCCTTCCCTCCATCTTCGCTTCGGCAAAATTTATTAACGACCATCCGACCATCACCTGCATTGCTGCATCATCTTATTCATATCACTCAGTCCTTCGGATCCAATCTGTCACGCCTCCTTTTTGCGCATCATCCATACCCATTACATATCGATCGTACGCCACATCTCTTTCTATCCTCCAACAACTGTCCGTTCCCCTATAAACGACCTTACTCTCCCAATCCAATACGCATTACCCTTCATCTCTTCTTTTCACGCCACCTTTTAACGCCCACCCTTCTAACGCCCAACCAACCAACCACTAACTCGACCAACAACCACACTCAAACAAAGAACTTTGACACCAAAACGCATCCAACAACAGTCGCCGAGCATCTCGCCTTAATGCCTTCTTAGTTCAAACAACCTTGCACGCTTTTCTTTTAACGACATTGCTAAGCCCATCACTTTACTACCAACACCTTCATCAATCTACTGCACACTTTTTGCATTTTTCAATCCATCAACTCACTTTCTTTTGCACGACACACACAGACACATAACGACCAACACAACATGTTGACCAACCTCGGATACACCATCGACAAGCAGAGCGAGCGTATCGTCGCCCCCCTGCCCATGTCAGCCGTCTACAACAAGCCCCAGTTCGTTTCACAGTTTGTCTCGCTTCACAGGGACAGCACCCAACCGACACTTGTCACCCAACTCCTCACCACCGCCCTGCCCAACGTCTTTGCAGAGTATTGGATCCTCTATGACGACAACAACCGCCCTATTGCCTGTGCGGGTGCCAACACAGTCATGTCCGACTCTTCAGTCGGCTATGTGGGCCTTTTTGAGGCCAGGAACGAGAAGGCAGGAACCATTGTTCTCAAGGCTGCGACCGAGTGGCTGAGACATGCTGGTGTGCGCCAGATCCTTGGACCTGTCAACTTGACCACCTGGCTTCAGTACCGCCTTCGTGTCGACACTGATGAGGCGCCCTCCATGTCCTTCGAGCCAAGTCACCCAGAGTTCTACCAGGCTTGCTTTGCACAGGTAAATGGATACCACCCTTTCTTTATGCTTGGATCGCCCTTAAGGCTCTCAAAAAATACAAATTGCATTAGTGTTAATTCTGATGTCTTACGTTGAACACAACAAACACTTAGGCTGGGTTCGTCAAGGCTGTCGACTACTACTCGACGTTCTTCCACATCGACAACATCATCGACGGATACACCAACTATACCCGCGGAGAGACCCTCGACAGCATCCACCTCGGCATCCAATTCTGGAACACCCTCGACTTTGCATCCTCCCTCAGCCCCGAGCGACACCCCAACCTCACACCACAGGACAATGTCGCCAAACGCATCTACGACCTCTCGATCGAACTTTTCCGAGGAAAGGAGCTCTTTGACGAGGGATTCACACGCCAAAATCATCGCCAGATCGTCCTCAACGATATGATCTCCCGTCCTCAAGTGGACAACTCCTCTCTCCTCGATCTTTCTTCATTCGTCGTTGACCCCCAGAACGGAGAGGATGTTGGATACATGGCATGCTGGGTCGAGGACAATGATACCCTTGTTCTCAAGACTGTTGGGTTTGTACCACGGGTCAGAAAATCCAAGGTGTTTGCCTTTGCGCTGGTGGAGACGATGAAGCGTGCACGCGATGTCTGGGGATGCACCAAGGTCGCCTGTGCCCTCATGAACGAGAACTCGGCAGCGATCTCTGAACGCGTCGGAGGAAAGAGTGTTCGTCATGTCTACCGCCTCTACATTCACCGCCCCGCACCACCAGTTATGCACTCTGAACAGAGTCAACAACATCAACAAGCACAAGCTGCCGAGACGCATACTCTCCCCGAAGTATCACTCAAGTCTACAGAGAGCAGTAGCAGCAACAGTACCACACATCCTGCATCGACATCATCACCACTCAATGCTGAGTCCCTGCGGAAAGAACAGGATATACGCCTACAGATGTACTGGAACCAGCAACGCCAAAAGATGCTTGCCCTTCGCTCTCGTGGCCGTGCCATGGCCCGCCTCTAATGACACAGGCAAACAGGACCGACACTATCTCTTCCCTCACCTGTATTTATGTTTAATGAATGATACCTCAACACACTTGGGCTTTGTAGACTCACAACACGTAGGCTAGTCCAAACGACATGAACAAACCAAACACAGTCAATAAAAACAAACAAAACCGCATCTTTTTCTCCTCTCACAAGAACAACAACAAAAACAAAAGAGGCAATGGGGGTAGAGGTGGCTTGTGCGGTTGCAGCTTGTAGTCATGAGAGGGGAGAAGGAGCACGGACTTTGTCACATTTTCATGACAAAGATTATTTCGAAAGCCAAAAAAAAAAAAAAAAAAAAAAAAAAAAGATGAGCCAGAATGTTTTGTTTGTTGTGGACTCGCATGGAATGTCACACGCTGGAAGGAATGTCACACGCTAGCAGGAATGCAAGGAAGGACTATGTTCTCAAAGAAGGGATCGAGCCGAACAACAACAATTACTAGGCCTTTGTTTGTTATTGTTGTTGTGCCGAGAACGATACGCATATTGCTTGTTGTTGTTGCTGCTGTTGTTGTTGTTGTTGTTGTTGTTGTTGTTGTTGTTGTTGTTGTTGTTGTTGTTGTTGTTGTTGTTGTTGTTGTTGTCGTTGTTGTCGTTGTTGTTGTTGCTGTTGTTGTTTTTCGGGTCCCAGAACTTTCTTTTTTTTTCTTTCTTCCTTTGTCATCAAGAACCTCCTCAACCCATTGGAATGTTGTTTATTGACCCATGTCAATTGTTCTTTGAACACTTTTTGCTGTCCTTTTGTTGACGATTGACGAGAGAGAAAATGAGGGTGAACAGTGCGTTGGTGCGTGGAAGGTTTATTGTTTTTTGTAGTTTGTTCCATGAAGGAGGTGCTTTTGTTTATTTGTTTGTTTCTCTCGGCAGAGACAAGTGCGGTGCTTTTGTTTTACAAAGGCTGTCGTCGTTCCTCTTGTTCCCAGAAAGCTCTTTCTTCTATCACCTGACATGATATCACATGATGAATACCCGCAATCTGGGCTAACGGTGTGCATCGGGGCATCGGTGCATCGGTTCTTCCCCTTTGCCGTCTTGTCTTTGCGTTTGTGTGTATCTGTAAGGGTGTATCACCGTGTGTGTATGCAGACACGCTAGGAACGTCAAGCTGGGAACGTCAAGTTGTATGTTCGTGCCTAAAAATCATCTGTGAGACCGGAGAAGGCACAACCGAATCTCCCCCCTCTCTCTGATCTCGTCATCCCCGTACTTAATCACTAAGTGAGACATCGGTTTGAGTTGTCGGCGACGGAGAAGCTATTTAGTTTCAGGCCTCTGGTTTGATTCATATGCCTGGAAAAAAAATAGCTTTCTGATCCCCGACCCGATCATCCTTCGCTCTCTCACTTCTCTTGTCCTTTTACAACTGGATAGCAAGAGGAAAAGACGGACAAGAATGTTCCCATCAGGTACTGGGTACGTACCGGTACATGTATCTGCGTCATGAACGATCGAGGCGGACAAACGTTTGTCTTTCACAAGACCGACGATGGCTGTCTTCGAGGCAGTTTGCGGAGTCTGCTTGGCGGATCCGGCTGTCTAAACACCCTATCTATTTGACCCTGGGTCACTGTACCATTCCTGCCTTGTCTTTAGTATGTATGCCGCAGAAACATATGTAACAAAGGCCCTCTCTCTTTCGTCGTGAAAAGGTCATCATCACAAGCCAATGAAGTGAAGCCCGAAAGTCTGGATCGGTGAAGAATGCGGCAGGGTTCTTGCTGTAGCTGACCTTGGATTCAAGGTCGTTGAACCTTTAGTTAACATCGGACTTGGGACTTTTTGTCGTCACCTGTGTTGTCCAAAGTCGTGGTGACCCCTCTTCGCTTCTTTAACGTCCCAAAAACAAAAACAAAAAAACTTATTGCTACGCCTTGTCTCTCGTTTTTGTTTCTCAATCTACCTCGTTAGCTCATTTGTTTTTCCTGTGAGCGGTGAGGTATGTTGTGCTTTTGGGCGTGGTATTTTGCCACGATTAAAAAGTCTAGAACGAAATGAAGGTCCTTTTGTTCTTTCCGTCAAGTGTTAGTGTGTTGGTGGTGCTTATCTCATTTTGTCACCAAGGGCTCCTTTTGCTAATTCCTTCCCTTCGTTGTTCTTCCTTCTGCCACACAGCGTGATAAATGAAAGAGAAAACAAGCACGGGAACAAAACACAAAATTAAAAAAATAGACTTGCCAGCCGAGGAGTGGGTACGTCTTGGGAACTACATGTGCATGAAAAACAAGGAGCACGCAAATGCAAAAATGAAAAAATGTAGATATAAAAAAAAAGAGCGCAGTCCTTCATGGGTTCATTTTTTCCGTGGATGGGTCGTCGAGCATGGACAGTAGCCATTGGTGTTTCTTTTTACCATGCACAAGGTAGCGGTATCGTATCGGGAACCGACACATCCATTTCGCAACGAACGCTCTGTTGCATGCATCTTGAAAGAGGATTCATTGCATTGTAGATGCACTTCGATCTCGATCGGTTAATTTTTGTATTTTTCTTTCTCAGCCAGAATATGTCATGACAGGGAGAGAAAGCGCATTCGTTCTTTGTATCGGGCGCATATCCTCTTATGGGACTTGCATATGCAAATGGGTAATATATGAAGAAAAAAGTAGCAAAGGAGAGAGCGAGGAAGGATGACGAGAGAAGAGGCGGTGATAGACCTGTGTAATTTCGCAAGGGTACCTTTGCGGTGGCACCATCTCTCCTACAGAAACATGTGTTCCCTTAGCATGTTTAGATCAGGTCCAAAGGAATAACAAACAAAATGGATGCGCACAAATAACGGTCATCTCATAATACCAAAAATGCGTTCAAGGGGCTAAGGAAGAACGAGGAAGGGGAAAAAAGGAAACATCTACGCAGTTGGACAAAGCCATCCAAGTTCGTGGTAGGAGGCCAAAGGGCGAAATGGTAAAGGTGGTTGGTGCTTCTTTGCTTCTCTTTCTTTACACTCCAAAGCAGAAAATTGCCGATGTTCTACATAATCTAAGCCCTCAACTGCATTATTCCCTTTTTGCCCTCACTGAGTAGTGGAGAGTTTGCGAGATCGAGTGCGCGGGCTGAATTAACAAATGCAAGGTTAAGAACCAAAGCACTGCCCTTTTTCTTTATTACGTCCTCCCTTCGCCTTTGCCCCACTAGTCCACGGATAGATCGTGTGCGGGTGAATGCTTCTTTCCCTTCGTAATTTGTCTTGGCCTAAGTTTGTCAGACGAGGGGCAGAGATGTGATTGTTTGATGTTGTTGTTGACTTCGTTGCTTCGATTTCAGGGGTAAATGCTTTTCGGCGCAGCCAAACGCGTGTTCTTCATGCTTGGGGGATACAATTCGCATCCTTGGTTGTTCGTAAATAGAGATCTCTCGACTTTTCTTTATTTCATCTCGTCGGGGACTTATGCGAAACAGCCATTTCTCGAACTTTTTTTTCATGGGGCTGTTGAGGGATGGTCATGGAACAACGGAAAGTGAACGCGCCGTCAATTTTGATATTAGGCATACGTGTCTCCCTTTGTTTTTCCTTGGATTGGATGACATGGATATATGGTCTATGGTTGAGCAGTAAAGCCATAGACTGGCAGCAAAATCTTGCAAGGCACGATAATGATGAGGATGAACAGATACACCGCGCAGTCAGGCCAAGCCAAGACACCACGCCAAAAGCCAAGCTAAGGTCAAAGGCAAATGGCAAAGGAAGAGGCAAAGGGTAAAGCTAAAGGCATGAGGCAAAGGGCAAAGCCAAAGGCATGAGGCGTTTTGCGTCATGCAGTTTCGCGCAGTTCAGTCGGAGGTTGGTGATGGGTTATAATCATGCCGCGAATGATGCTCCGTTTTCGTTTATGTTTTTGTCAGATGCTTCTTGTAAAGTCGTGGAGTACTCTCCTCGACTATAAGGCGAATGAGAAGCAGCAAAAGAATGCTTATCGTATGAACATTTATTCTGTATACTTCGTTTCTTCAACTATTGAAGGCATTGAAGCTGGACATAAGTTATTGTCTAGCCATGATAGAAGAGTACCTTCGTCTTGGGTGTAATGCAAGATAATAATAGAGGAAGCGCAGACGGAGCCTCCCCTCCTAACCATTGCGTCACTTCCGAGCTGAGAACCCATTAGTAACAAATGGTCCACCTCTTTGGACTCTGTTCCTTTGTTGAAAGAGGCTAGCTTTTGGTGAACAAGAGCAAAGGCTGAGTTCTAGACAACTTACGTGAACAAAGTACCACTAACCCGCGAAATAGGAGCCTTGGGCGATGCACTTTCTGAGCAAATGGGCAAACAATATCCCTTCAAGTAAGTTTAAGAAACATTTCGCCCTTTCAGATCTTTTGTTTGTTCTTCGGTTCACGCGTGCTTGCAAAATATTCCTTCGCTCGTGTTCTCGTGTTTAGTCCGTGTGGTGTTTGTTTTCTTGGAGTAAACTCGAAGCAATAAAAACATTCGTTGACACGATGCGACGAAAATACGTATGAAAGATCCAGAAGTCGATATAAAGAACAAACAACATCTAAACATGCTGTTGCAAGATACCTCTCGCGGAGTTTTTTTTTATTGTTGTTGCTTGTTTTTTGGGACTTCTGAGTGTTTGTTGGCGAGATGTTGTTTTTCTATCAGATACGATGACAGGGGTTTCGTTATATTGTTCTTTGTTGATTGATGGTCGATGAGAGCTATCCATTACGAACCAAGGTACATTGGCCTGTTCGGACGCCACATTCGCTGTTGTTTTTTGTTTCGCCAAAGGGAAGGAAGGAAGGGAGTTGATTGGTGATGGTGGCCCGCGGTTCAACGAATACTTGCTCCATTCTTGGTTTTTTTTCTTTTGTTTCGGCAAGCTCATTATCAAGGAAAGAAATAGTACATGAAATCTGAGTACAAATGCTGTTGCAATCAACCAAAAGTGCATGCATGCATTTTATGTAGTCTTGATCAAAGAATACAATAATAACCAACTTAATGAAAACAGCCAGTTCTTCCTTTAAACCAAGAAGTCAAAGGCAATTGTTCTGTTATTGAGTATGGAGCAGATGTACGCTTGTGTGTGTTAACGGGTTCAACAAGCTTGCACCTTTTGAAAAGATCAACAGAGAGAAAAAAAAACAACAAACAACAAACAGGCAGACTGGATGTGTTGTTTGTGGAAAGGAGAGAATTGGCGGTGAGAGAGCGCACAAGCGAGGGGCAGGACTTTTTACAACACAAATGCTCTCTTCATAGGACACTAGTAAAGAAGGCTTTCTATTTTTGTTGGTCGTCTCATTGCGCGTTCGAACGCGGGCGAGACGTAAGGCGGGAATGGAAAAGAGAAAACAAAGCAAGCTGCAAGCAAGAAAAAATATTGGAGTGACAGTTCTGGGCGCGCGATGCTGGCGCAAATACCCAAACAGATAGAGAGTCAACATAATATATTTTCCACTTGCCATTTCTTCCGCTCCTCCTTCTTTCTCACTCTCCCTAACGCTCCCTTCTCGGTCGAGAGAGAAGAATGAAGTTTTTTTTCACAATCCAGCGAGCGTGAGAGAATGAGCAGAAGGCAAGCTTTGGTGCCGCAAACTGTCCACTTCTCATCGATATTGGGTTCGTGTATCCACAGATGCCTGCAGGCTATTGGTGCAAGGTTGGCAAGTGTCTGCTTGCACTTTGTATTCTTTTTTTTTTTCATTCGACTTGCATGTACAAGAGCACCACCAGCAATAGTTGACCGGTATTCGTTAAATGTCAGCTATTATCCGGTGTGCTTTTGTTCTCTCAGTTTCCCATACAACTTCTTGTCCGAGTCTTTTTATCTGTAGCCATGAACTAAAAACAACAAGAAGGACAATATAAAATGGCACTATCCTTCATGTAAAGAATAACACTAAGCCTACACCTTGGGAAACAACACCGACATGATCAACAAAGAAACCGACACAAAAATGTGCCATTCTTTTATCCGCCTCTTGTGTGCTTCACTCTTTCTCTCTCCCCTCCTTGCCACGATTTTGGCGTGTGGAGGACACATTTTTTCTCCTTCATGCAAAGGAAATGTAACCGACATGGGGAATGAGCTAAAATATAACGATACTGGCAGGGAACGGGACGACAATGATGTGGAGCACACCAGCGAAAGGAACATGGTTTTTTTTCGTGTTCGTGTTCTTCTGGCTATTCGATTTGTCTGGACAAACGCCTTCCTTTCGCCTTCTTCTCCACCCTTTTCCCTTGTGATTTTCTTGCGACAGAAAAATGTAAGAAGAAAAATTGCTCACCTTGCATGACGGAGAACCGTCCTGGTAGGGTGATTTTCTACATTCCTGTCCTGTCTATCCCGGTAGCAAATTCATTTTTCGGTCGGACCCACACAAACCTCCAACCTTATCGAGAAAAAAAAACGTTTGTGTTGCTGCTCACCAGCTTATGGCTCTTTCTAATAGCCAACAACGTCGCTGTGGCATGTGTGTCTGTGTTTTGTCTATCTCTCACATTAGAGTAACAGCACACCAAGAATAAAGGTCTGTTTTCCTCCCGCCATGGCCATCAACACACCTTGATAAGAAATGAGTTCACACCATCTGGGGAATGAAGGTTTACCTACAGGGTTGAAGCCCGGATTCTCTATCTTGCTCTATTTTCAGTCTGTGAAACTAGCTTGTTGTGGCACGTGTGTCAAAGCAGCCAACAGCTTGTTTTCCCGCCGTCGAAAATGAAGGATATGCGTCCAAAGAGAGAAGAGACAGACAGGCAAAGAAGAGAAGCAGAAAGTGAGCCCAACTGACATACACACATATGACATTTTCCATCTTGTTCAAGTCCGCTGAAAAATTGAAAGGGAGCTTGAGAATAAAATAAGGTAATCCCCCATAATGAAAATATTTTGTTACGTTAACTACGATTGCGTTTACGTTAATATGAGCTTCATTTTTGAGCCTGAACGAATGAAAACACAAATGCAATTATGTTTATTAAGTTTATCTTTTGACTTTGCACTTTGCACCCGGATGCACCTTGGCCATTTCTAAGCCTGTCCCAAGCCTGTTCCACCAGGGAAGAGAGAATGAACGTCAATCGTGGGCAAGTTGCAAAGAAAGACAGTCCTCCCTCACACTTGCTTGTGCTCCCAGCATCCATTTAATGGTCTCTTGTCATTTCTTTCTTCTCCTTCTTCTCCTCCCATCTCTCAACACCCTTTGTTCGCATTCTCTACTAAAAGCTCACTCTCCTCCCCTACATCTACCCCCATCGTCTTCCTTAATAATATCAAATAATACCAAGAAGCAACTTTGTACACAACCATCATGAGTCCCTCCGTCAATGAGGTAAAATTGCGTCCATCTCTGATCTCTTGTGGAACAATAGCACCCCCCTGTCAGCAATGGTCCTTGGGCACCTGTCATCATCATCATCATCCTCACCAACGCCACCAAATTATTACGAGAACTAACAAAAGCATCCATACCATGCCCTGCCACCAACACAGATCACCCCCGCATCCGCATCAGGCCCAGCAGCTGCCGCAAAAACAATCGCCATCTCACAACTTCACGACTTTCTCTCAGGAGGATTCCCAGATATCTTTCGATGGACCCTTCATCGCCCACCGACCACAGAAGAGCTGAACGGAAACCTCTGCAGTCTCTTCAACGCCATGTTTGTCCACTTCCGCAACACCCTGCCCGCCAATGAACCCTCCCCCGAGTGCTTCATTTTCACAGAACCCGGCAAGCCCGCAGTGACATTTGACGACCTCTGTAGTCGGATCAGTCATTTCACTCAGGTCTTGACCCAGGAGGGGTCCTTCAAGTCTAAGGGTAGCAAACCCCTTGCTCAAGGAGACAAGGTCTTGATTTTGTCGTCCTTGGGAGTTGATTTCTTTGTGGGATCTATTGCCTGTCTGGCGTTGGGTGCTACGTTGATCCTGTTGGACCCCTTCATGGAGAGGGCAAAGATGAGTGTCTGTATTGAGTCTGTCCTGCCTATCAGCCATATCGTCACCAACATGAAGCTGACGGCGTTCAAGAAGTGGATCCTCTCGAGAGCTGTACCTGCTCTCAAGAAGATCCCCAATGTTGTCGAGATCCCAGTCAACGTCGAGTATGTTCTCCCTTCTTTCACTTGCTCTCCTTTTATTTCCATTTTTCTTTGAATGTGATGACCGTGCATGTGCTAACAAACTCTGGTTAAATTCCTTGAATTCATTAGTAAAAAGATTTTGGCTTCGGTGCCCAAGACCATCCCAGTGACATCCGTCCCCGGAGACACCACCGCCCTCCTCTCCTTCACCACAGGATCGACCGGCAACCCAAAGCCCATCCGTCGCTCTCACGATTACCTCCGCGCCCAGACCATTGCCGTCTTCTGTCAAAACGAAATCAAGGCCTCTTCCGCAGAGTCCGACGCTGCACCATCAACAGCAACAACACCTGCACCAGTCTCCTCGCACAAGCCCGTAAAGGCGGTGACCAACCTGCCCGTCTTTATCTTTGGCCAGATCATGCTCGGATACACCACCCTCATCCCCGACAACTTTAACCCTGCCGGTGTCAACCCTGCCCCTCTCCTCCAGGCCATGGTCCGTCACAACGTCCAGGTCGCCTTCGGTTCGCCTGCATTCTTCCTCCGTCTCTTGCAGCACCTTGAAGCCACCAGCGGCGTCGACCAGTACGGCAAGTTTATCAACCCTCTCCCCGTCCGTGTGCTCTGCCTGGGTGGAGCTCCTGTTTTCTCGTCAGAGCTCGATATCATGCGCAGGGGTGTCCGTGGCGCTGCCTTCATCTTTTACGGTGCCAGCGAGGCTGAGCCCATCTCCAAGATCCGTGTCGAGGAGCGCATTCTCCTCGAGGCTAACCCTACCTCCGCTCCCAAGGTCAAGGGGTCCAACAAGATCACACAGCTCGATGTCCCGTCAGAGTCGGAATCTGAGTTTGAAGGAGGAAACGTCCATGCCCTTTGTGTCGGTCATGTCAACCTGGACGGTGGATTTGCTCACACCGCTATTGTGCCATTGGAAGGTGAGGAGGTCAAAGGACAGCAGTTCCTGGAGCTTGGTCACATTGGCGAGATCGTCGTCTCGGGTCCCCATGTTCACATCACTACTACCTCCGATGACGATCGTATTATCCACGAACTCCCCTCAGAGAAAAACGGCAACAAGGACAGGATCTGGCTTCGCACCGGCGACTGTGGATACTTGGACTCTGCTCACCGTTTGTGGTTGGTCGGTCGTGCTTCGTGGGTTGTTAGAGAAGATGCAGAGGAGGGTGTCGAGGGCAGTTTGAACTCTCTTCGCTACTGGCCCATTGCCATTGAGCGTTCTGTTCTCGAGACCTTTGGTGCCTCCCACGGTGTCACCTACGTCGTATTTATGCCATCCGGCGCTGCCAAGAAGCCCGCTCTCTTTCTTGAGGCACCCAACGGTCTTGCTCTTGCTGCCCACACCCTTATCCTCGAGCATCTCCAGGAGACCTTTGATGTTCCTGTCGATGAGCTTCACGTCTTCCGCAAGCTCCCTAGGGACAAGCGCCATGCTTCCAAGATCAACACCATGGCTTTGAGTAAGATGATTAAGGACAAGAAGGCCTCGGACAAGGTAGTCATCCAGCGTGGCGACATCACCGGATCCGTGAACGACAGTCTCCGTCGTGGTATGACTTCGACCTCGCTCAAGTACTCTGCCAGCTCTCTTGACCTCAATGCCCGCAACGCCCTCGCCTATGCCGTCGCGCCTTCCTCTGTCCCTGTCGAGCAGCGTTTCAAGTTTTCGAACCCCGAGCAGAACCACTTCTTGTTTGCCTGGCACCCATCCCCCTTATTGGCCCAGTGCGGAGGTGGAAAGGCTAAGAACATGGCTACGCTCACCAACCTGGTCAGCAGAGTCCCTGGAGTCCGTGCCACTGTCCCTGCTTGGTTCTGTGTCTCGACTGAGGCTTTCAAGGCTTTCTTGGCTGAGAACCACCTGGACTCTCAAATTTCCCCCCATATCACTACCTCCGAGGGTTTGGACGCCTTCCATGCTGCATTGACTACCAAGATTATGGCAGCTCCCTTGTCGCCCGCGATGACTCATGAGATCACTGCCTTGGTCGAGTTCCTCACCTCTACTTCGGCTTCTGCGTCCAACCCCAAGCCCTACTTTGCCGTTCGTTCGTCTGGTGCTGATGAGGACTCTGTCTCGCACTCCTTTGCCGGTCAATTCGATTCGTTCCTGTACCGCCAGTCCATGGACGACATTATCACCGCCCTCAAGAAGTGCTGGTTGTCGGCCTTTGCCCCCCGCGTCATGTCGCATCGTCTTGCCTGCAACCTCCCCGTGAACAATGTCCGCATGGGTGTTGTCGTCCAAATCATGGTCGATTCCGAGTGTGCCGGTGTCGCCTTCTCTCGTCACCCATTGAACCCCATCAGTGCCAATGTCGCTTTGGTGGAGGCTGTCTGGGGTCAAGGAGAGGCTCTTGTCAGCGGTGCTGCCGAGCCAGATTCATTCGAGGTCGAGCGCGGATTCCAGGGCAAGGTCAAGGAGACTCTTGTTCCCAAGCCCAAGATGTGGGTCCGCAATGGCGGTAGTGCCGATGATGCTGAAGCTACTGGATTGGTCGCTGTCGATGTCCTCGAGCCCAAGGCCAGTGCTGCGGCCTTGACCCATGGCCGTGCCAGAGCTGTCGGCGCCACCGTCAGTGGGTTGGAGGCATTGATTGGTACCCCAGTTGATTTCGAGTGGGCTTTCCAGGAGGAGGACGGTATGCTGTACTGTCTCCAGGTCCGTCCTATCGTTAACCTCCCTCCAGCTGCCTTCTTTGCTGCCACTGACCCTGCCCCCAAATCTGAGGCCTCTTCCGAGACCTTGGGCGAATCTCACATCTCGGTCCAGACGACTGCTTCCAGTGCCGAATCCAAGGGCAAGAGCAAGGGCGATGACATTGATTTTTCCACGATCGCCAGCCGTGCGATAGACTCTCTGGCTGCCCCTCAGGGCATGAACGTCACCTTGTGGGACAACTCGAACATTGTCGAGTCCTACTCTGGAGTCACCACTCCCCTGACCTTCTCCTTTGCCTCGTACAACTACCGCATTGTCTACGAGACCATGCTCACTTTCTTGGGCACCCCCACCAAGCTGGTCCAAGCCAACGAAGACGCCCTCGTCAACCTGCTCGGTTACATCCGCGGAAACGTCTACTACAACCTCATGAACTGGTACCGCCTCCTCTTGCTCGCACCCCTCGGCAAGTTCTCGGATCCCAAGCATATGGAGACCATGATGGGTGTCAAGCAAGGGCAGGAGGGTAACGCCGATATGGAGAAGGAGTTCAAGAAGATCCTTGAGGCCCGTCCCAAATTCAACGCCTGGCACCGCACCAACCTCGTCCTCAAGTACATCTCGGCCTACCGCAACATTGACCGGATCGTCAACAAGTTCTTTGCCAACTTTGATGCCTTCTACAGCACCGGACGTGAGATGGACTTTACTTCCATGTCGCTGGAGGAGATTGCGCTCTATTACAAGAAGAATGCCAGTGCCCTCTTGCGCGACTGGAAGGCCCCCGTTATTAACGATCTGTTGGTCATGGGATTCTTTGGTACACTCAAGTCCTTCATCGCCAAGCACTTGGTCGATGCCAAGGCCGCCGCTCCTGCGACTGGCGATGCTGCTGCTGTCCCCACTGCCGCTGAAGCTGCTGCTGCCGCCGCCGATACCGCCGCTGTTGATTCCCTCCAGAACGATCTTCTCTGCGGCGAGGATGTCGAGTCAGCCAAGCCTACCAAGATGTTGATGGACATCGCAAAGACCATCGACACCATGATCGAGTACCCCAAGCTAGGCGCATGGTTCATTGGACACAAGGAACATGTCCTCAAGGCCATCAAGCCCGAGGAGAACCAATGGATCCTGCGCTCGACTATTTTGAAGTTGTCGTTCGTCAAAGCTAGTGAGCTCTTGGCTGGTTTGAAGGTTACTGAGGCTGATAAGCCTCACCCTCCTGTCCAGGTCGTGGCTGATGTCTTGGCCATGATCCTCGAGTTCTTGGATTCTTATGGATTCCGTTGCATCAACGAGCTCAAACTCGAGGAGAAGGACTTGAATGACGACCCTGGTATGTATCTTTTTCTCTTTCTCTCGTTCGCTTTCCATTTTTTCATTGTTGCACACAGGACTAACAAACATTTTTATCCTATTGTACCACAACAGACTTTGTAATCGACGCGATTGCAGGATACATCCGCACAAAAGCCTACGAAGTCGACGACCTCGACAAGCGCGAACAAGCAATCCGCGCTGCCGCAGAAGCCCTAGTCCACCAAAAGCTCAAGGGCACTCAACTCAAGCTCTTCCTCTGGCTCCTCCGCAACACCCGCCGAGTCGTCAAACACCGCGAGAACCTTCGTTTCGCCCGCTCAAAGGTCTTTGGTGTCATGCGTCGTATCTTCCGCGGAATGGGTAACCGTCTCGTCGCCCTGGGTGCCCTCGATGCCGAGAGCGATGTCTTCTACCTCACAACCGAAGAGCTCCTATCCTACGTCGATGGACGTGCAGTCTCGCGTGACCTCAAGGCCTTGACCCAGCTCCGCAAGACCGAATTCGCAGGCTACGTTGCCGACGCCAACGCGCCCCCAGAACGCTTCGTCACCCGTGGTGCCGCCGGTGTTTACATGTGGTATCCCCACATCCTCGCCGACCTGGACCTCCTCAAGGACGCCGAAGACTCCAACGGCCCGCCAGAACCCGGTGTCCTCAAGGGTGTCTCATGCTGCCCCGGAATCGTCGAAGGTGTGGTCCGTGTCGCCAAGGACATCTCCGAGACCAAGGACCTCAACGGCGAGATCTTGGTCACTGCCAGAACCGACCCCGGTTGGGTGCCTCTTTACCCAATGTGCTCAGGTCTGTTGATCGAGCGTGGGTCGTTGTTGAGTCACTCGGCCGTCGTTGCTCGCGAGCTGGGCCTCCCTACTATTGTTGGTATCTCGGGCGGATTGATGAAGCGTCTCAAGACGGGAATGCGTATCAAGATGGATGCTGGAAAAGGAAAAGTTTACATCTTGGACGAGCTCGAAGCCCTGGAGAAGGAGGGTACAGCTTCCGCTGCTGCTGAGGCTGAGAGTGAGGCCATCCCTGTCGCTGTTTAAGATCACGGCAGCAACGATTGGAACGAACCCACACATATACACAACATGAACACAACACATATCATACCATAGACATAGCAATGCCCCTTCAACAGTAATAATAAGATGTTTTTTTTCACACTCAAACAACTCGGGTTCAAAGAGGTCATGGGAAGGAATGACAGGAGAACGTACGTACAGACGACATTGATATAATCCTTTTATTATTGCATATTTTCCTGAGCTAGATAACAAAGACCACGTTCAGCTGCCAAAGATCCTGAACCAACTGACTAAAAATCCGAACAATCCTAGAGCTTGCCTTACCAGATCCTGTACTTGAACTCATGAAGACACTCCTTGCTGATCCCTCGTAGTCCAGTCCCGTATGTCCGCTCCAGTCGCTTTCTGCAAATGAAAGTGGTTACAAGAAAAATCAACACGTAAATAGTCGATACCTGCGTTGATCTACAATGCTACTTGGCCTTGAACTTGACATTTCCCAATGCTTTGTCCAAGTGTGCTTGCGTGCTTGATACAAAAGAGAAAAGGTGAAGGAAAAGATTAGTAAGTAGGCTGGAAAGGCTTGCGCGCTCTCCTTTGCAAACAATCATCACTTGAAAGGACAGACAAAATATCCCGTTCTTTTTCACCATTTCCCCCATGGCATACTTTGACGGTGCAAAGGGATATTGTGGCCACAGCTCTCTGTCTTTTCAAAATCCGAGAGCTTCGATGAGTTCGAGTACAATATGCAGGGTGCCCGCGCCATAGGGGTATGGGAGAAGATGGGGCAGCAGCTAACAAGAACCCATCCAGCCTCGCTTCCCTAATTGCGTTACAGTAGGAAATTGTGGGCCCAGCCGAAAGAATGAGTCGAGGAGTACGTGCCTTGTGTTGCATCGGGCTCGTGATTGCGGGTTGGAAGTGATGGGCGGGCGTGTGAGCATGGTTGTTGATTGCTTTGTGGGGGGACCAACAGGGAAGGCGGATAAGAGAGAAGAGGGAAGGTGGAAGAGGAGAAAGGGAGGGTGAAGAAAGAACAAGGAAGGAAAGAGGAAGAAGGCGTGGATGAGTGAAGGAACAGTGGAGTTGGAGTGGTAGGTGAAGGAGGACGGACAGGAAACCTCTGTCAAAAATGAAGTATGGAAATGGCATTATCAAAAGCAGTCATATCACATTGTGAATAATGGAAGCCCGTGTATTAAGGTGAACGTGAGAGAGATAGTGGGCATAATGTGTGCAAAAGGGGAAAAGAACAATAGGAGGAGAACTATCTAGGCCTTCTTGGCAAGAAGAAGCAAGAGGCCGATGACACGGAAGGAAATGTAGTATCCGATAAGGATGATGACAGCCCTCCATTTGGTCAACCAGTCCAGGTCAGCCATGCCGAAATACTGCAGTGTAGCAGTGCCCTTTGCTGAGCCATCAGCAAACTCGTTGCCGAGCATACCAGAGAAAGCCCACTGGTAGTACGAGGCCCAGAAAGCCCAAATCCAGCCGCGGGGGATATCGGTCCTGCTGACAATGAAGCCCGAGAACAACATGGCCATGGTGTTGATGAGCGAGAGCATGTTCATACCGACCTCGGCGTTCTCGGCACCGGCACCGATGGCAGCGATGAGAGAGAGGGCAACGTTGACAAACACGGCGACGGCCACAAAGTAGTAAATCAACGATCCCTTGAGACCGATAAGGTAGTAGGTGATGACGACAAAGATAACCGAAAGGACGGTGTAGGAGAGGGTCTCGACGATGGTCTTTGCGAAGAAGTAGGATGAGGTTCTGTACATTCCTGCAGCTCGCTCTCTCAAGAACAAGCTACGCTCGATAATGACTATTGTAGAAAGAGGCGAGGTTAGAACAGGTGCTGCATACAGGCGTCAGATGCACCAACAATCAAAAGAAATGCAAGAGGCAACTTACACTGAGGCATGGCGGAGAAGGTCATGGTGGCGAGGAAGGAGGTGATGAAAAACAAGGCAATTGACTTGTTGAAGCTGGTGGCACCCATCTCAGGGCGGTCCTTAAGTCCTGAGAACAAGGAACCGATGACGAGCGCAAAGACGATGTGGATGAAAGCAGAGGCCTGGAAGATGGTGGGGTGACGAGCCAAGTTGGTCAAGCTACGCTGAGTGAGCAACAAGGTCTGAGTCAAGGTGGTGGTGGCGTACTCGGTCGTGTAGGCCTTCTTGAACTGGTCCAAGAGGGCATCGTCCTTTCTCTTCTCAGAGTCATTCTGGTGTTTCTGGAGAAGCTCAGTCAAGTATGCCTTGGGGTTGGTGGCGAGGAAGCTGGCGTACTTCTGAGCAAAGTCCTCCTGGGACGAGGATGACCCCTCATTAGGGGTTTTGTCCTCGTGAAGAGTAATAAGATCCACTGTGTAAGGTCAAGGAAACATAAACGAAAGATCCATTAGTTACAAATCATTTACAAATAGCGTTCGATCATCATGATATGCGAACGGATGGGAATTGAAACTTACAAAAGTAATCGGCAACGTTCCAACCGACGGGAACTTCATGACCAAGGGCCTCAAAGTAGGCGGCGGCTTCCTGAGCCTTGCCAAAGTAGACGACCTTGCCCTTGGACAACAACAAGAGATCATCAAAGAGCTCATAGATGTCAGAGCGAGGCTGGTGGACGGTCAGGATGACGGTGCGACCCTTGCGAGCAAGCTCCTTGATGGCGTTGGCAACGTTCAAGGCATCGGTCGAGGAGAGTCCCGATGTGGGCTCGTCGAGAAGCAAGACACTGGGGCTGGAGAGAAGCTCGATACCGATGGTGACGCGACGCTTCTCTCCTCCAGAGATACCGCGGATGACGGCACCTCCGACCTTGGTGTTCTTGATGTGGGTCAGGTTGAGCTCCTCCATGACGTCGTCGACGCGGGAAAGCTTGTCCTTTGTGGACATTGCGCGAGGGAGTCTCATCTTGGCGGCAAATGTGAGTGTCTCCAGGACGGTCAATGTCTCGATGAAGTCTAATGTCGTAGTTGATATGGATGTCAGTGTGCTAACGGCAATGAAGGTAGGAGACAAAAAATGGAGTGCAAGTGCAAGGAACTGATAGTTACCATCCTCCTGGGTGACATAACCGACGAGACGCTTGCGGATGGAGCCGTACTGCTTGACGGGGACATCGTTCAGGAGGATGTCGCCCTGAATCTTGCCAATGTTGCGTGCCTGGCGATCAGCGAGCAGATCCAAGAGGGTCGTCTTGCCTACAAATTATTGTTTAAGGGGTAAATTGAAGGATGGGAAAAAGTTAAGTAAAACGAAGGAAGACGAAATCGTTAGCAACGGGCAGCAAGGATGTATACCTGATCCACTGGGACCCATGATGGCGAGGACACGGCCAGGGGTGGCCTTGACATCGATATTGGAGAGGATAGCACGCTGGACATCAGGTTGCTTCTTGAAGAGGCTCTTCTTCTCGCCCTCCTTCAGCTCCTGTTTAACAGTGATCTCGTACTGGAGCTTGGAGACAGTGAGCGAAGCAGGGATGAAAGGGACATTGGCGTCACCCTGAACATGCGAGCCAGTCGAGACGGATGCATTTGACCCATTGGTAATCTTTTCGATATTCATCGTCGACGTTGCTGTATGAGGTGAAGGTATAGTATTAGGTGTGTTGAGAAGGAAAAGTGGACGGGGAATTTACAAGACTAAGAAGGAGGAGTGGAGGAAGAGAATTAGAGTCGGTCGACGGACAAGAGAAGATATGGGAAATGGGGATCGTTAAGTAAGAAGAGGTGGACTGCTGTGTGGAGAAGCAGAGGCAGGAAAAAGGATGAAGAGAAAGGATCAGGAGGGAGAGAAGAAAGAAAAGGTGGAGAAAGAAGAAGGATAGGAAAGGAAAAGAAAAAGAAACGAAAGAAGCAGTCGTCTCAAAATGTGAATGGTCAGTGTCCCCTTCCTCCCTTACTCCAAACATCAAGTCAACCATGGTTCTGCCTCGCAGCCCATGTACACTGCACAGGCAGTTCCTGCACTGAAAATCAAGAACAAAAAAATGAGAACAATGAACTCTAAACAAATGAACGTCCTCATGAAAGTACCAACGATGATGGCCCATGGGAGCATGAACGAAGAGAACAGAACTCTCGTTCTCCATCATCCCCATCAAATATTACCCACACACCCTGACCACAACGCAGTGCAGTTATCCCTTCGTCCGCTTCCTCGTATCGTCCATGGCACACGCAATTTGACTGACCAGATGATTGCAACAAAAGCGGCATGAGATGACCTTTGAGTGATGGGGCTATTTTCCTGCACCTACTTATTAGCTCGTGTGTTTGGTGTGGCTATCGTGTTTTGTCATGCAATGAAAAACAGAAAAAAAACGTCGCCGGATTCGTCGAGCATGAACAGGATGTACAAGATGTACCTAAAATTGATACCAGGGCACCGATAGCTTTGAAGACTGGGTGATGTTGGGAACACAAATGAAGGAGAGAATGATTGATTGTCAACAGAAGACCTTCGTCGAATATCAGTCGCTTCACATGCGTTTGCATTGTTCTATTTTGAAAACAAGAACAACCAACGAAGCTTGCGAAAGAGCGACTGAGAATGATGGAAGACGCATTAACAATGGAGAGATTAGCGATGATGACAATGATGAGTTGAGAGAGACCGCGGACTGGCTTCACACTGGCCCGAACGTACCACGTCGTCGATAAAGATGAATTGCTCAATTTTCAGCTGCCACCTTATCAACTAACAGCAAAGGAACAAAACAATGAGAACATCAATTGTTCGCGGACTTTTATAATAGAGCCCAATGGACTCGGCGTTGTTAAGTTAACTAGGGGATTGTTGGTATCGGTCAGCTCAAAGTTGTTTGCTCTTTCACAATCATGTGTATCCTTATTATTGCTTCCTTCTGCAGTTGAGTTTTCTTGTCTGCTCTCAAAATTGTTTGTTTTTTGTTGTAACTGTCAATGTTGTTGTTGAAGATGGTGATTGTATTGAATATCGGTCGTGCATCGTATTCACTCCTTGATGCACTATTCACCGTTTAGTCCGGACTCAAAATGAAAACCAAAATGTCTGTGAGCTGTTTGTTGACAAGTTGCTGAATGAACTTGTTTGTTTTTCAGACCTATTTTGATTGAGGAGTTACCCCGTCCACAGTCCTCAGGAACTCCAAGTACCTGCGATGAATGGATCAATGGCATGTATGTCAGCCTGTTGTATGTGATCAGACAAGAGTAAAGGCGATTATTTTCGCCTTGTCTCTCTTCACTCCTTCCTCCTTCTCTCTCTTCTTCTTCTCTTCTCCTTTCCCTCTCTCTCAATCTTACTCTTACTCTCCGCAATCCCTCCCTCCTTCAAACGGCCGACACCCATCCGCGTTCTTTTTTGCCCCTCGTCTGTCATCATTGCATGCACACATCACCACCACATTGCTAACGACCACGCAAATCACCTCTCACGATCGTCCCTCCCACTTTTTTTGTTGCTTCTAAATAAGCCCCTTCCCCCTCTTCGACTTCTCTCACCTCCCTTCCTCCCATCGCCCTTCTTTCTTTTCTTTTTTTTTCTCTTTTCTCTTTTCTCCTTTCTCCTTTTTTTCTTCGTACCTGAATCTTGATCCGCACCAACCAACCAACCGACCAACACATACAGCAAACCATGAAAGCCGAACAAGAAAACAAATCCCAGATCTCAGTCTCGACAACAGCCAGCAGTCGACAGGTCGACATCTTTGTCCAGTTCTCCGGCTACAAGGCCTGGTTCAAGTTCTTCTCGGAGCGCGTCGCTCTCTTCGTGTACCTCTTGACAGGAGCAGGATATGTCCTCACCGCCAATTACTGCCTGACCAATGGATCCAAGGACCTTCCTCTCCGTCAGTTCTTCTGGACCTTGGTCATCGAGACGCTCTTCTTGATCACCCTCAGAGTCATGGATGATCTTAAGGATGTCGATACCGTATGTCTACACCCTTTCCTTTCTTCACCCAAAGTGTAATGGCTACTTTCCTTTCTGTGTTACCTTATTGCTAACTAACCTCTTACTGGCTTCTGTTGAATAGGATATTCTTGCTCACCCTGAACGCCCTTTGCCTCGAGGCCTCGTTACAGCTCGTGAAGCCAGTGTTGTCGTCCATACCCTCGTCACAATCCTCCTCATTAACGGAATCGTCCTCGCCATCGTTGAGAATCTCGCCTGCGGTCTCCTCTGCATCGCAACCACCCTCTACTACTACGCCATGTTCAAAGAGTTCGGCTGCGGCCACTGGTTGAGCGCCCGCCCAATCCTCTATGTCATCACCCACCAGCTCGTCGTCCTCCTCATGGTCCTTTTCCCCATCGCTGCCTTCCACGGCGCCTCATCCCTCAAGAACATCCTTGCCTGGCATGCGGCCCTCTTGCAGTTTGGAGGCTCGTTCACCTTTGAAGTCTGCCGCAAGCTTGACCCAACTGCCCATATTGCCCTTGGAACCTATTTGATCGCTTATGGAAAGGTCAAGACCTTCTTGATGGTTCTCTTTGCAGTCATCATTGGAGCCTGGGCTTCGTATGTGATGGCTGTCGAGATCATCATGTGGCCCTTCTTGGGCTTCTTGCTCCTCACTGTCATTGTTCTTTTCGCCAAGCAACGTGCTCCCGGTACCCCTCTGGCTGAGGGAGAGACTGCGCCCAAGGGACACAAGACTGTCGAGTTGATCTGCACCCTAATTACTCTTCTTACCATGTACATTGTTCCCATCAAGGTCTGGAGCGGCGTTCCCAAGACTGCCATGCGCACCTTCTCTTAATCTCTTTCACTTTACTTCATGCCTACTTTTTAATGACTCACTTTTGCAAATAAAACCACTTAATATCTCACTCAACTTGGCCACATTCCATACAGAGGCATTGTTCAAGCGTGTACCTTAGGCAAATACTTTGATTGTCACCATTGGAGTTGAGGTTTGGTGATTACGAGGACTTCTCCCTTTCTTCTGTTTTACGCATGCTACAAATCATGCCCAGTTACATGGTTCAGCAAGCAAATAAATGGCAATGGTAATATGTGGTAGTTGTGTTTAATGATGCAAAATAGTCATGATAAAAATATAGAAAACATAAGAAATAAATCGCAACAAACTCTTTCTTTCTCACCCTCAATCAGCGAGTCGAACCCCCAACTTGACCCCCGGACAAGGCTTCAAACTAATCGACCACCTCCAATCAATCTCCCCCCGATTCTCCTTCAACTCGGGCGTCTCCACAAACTCGAACGTATTAATCAGATTCCCAATGTGGGTCTTCATCTCGAGCGTCGCAATCTTGTTGCCTACACAGCTGCGTTTCCCGTGGTAGAAGGGGAAGTAGCAGAGACCGTTTGGTGGAGAATAAGGTGGGCAAGGGAAGGCCTTGTCGGTGGTGAGCCAGCGCGAGGGGTTGAAGGATAGGGAGTCGGAACCCCAGATCTTGGGGTCGCGTTGGAGGATGAATATGGGGATTTGGAGGTTGGTCCCGGCGGGGACGTAGAGGGGTGGGAGACCGTTGTTGCGTGGGAGGTGATCGTCTTCGACTGATACTCGCAAGTTGAGCTAGGTGCATATCGAAATGGAAAATACCCCAAATTGAGGGTGGTAAATAATTGAACTTGTATCGTTATAGTTAATTCGTCCAACAATCACAAAGGACAGCTAAGAAATACTTACTGGGATAGGAGACCAGAGACGGAGACTCTCGCGGATGACGGCGTTCAAGTAAGGGAGCGAGTTGAGTTCATCATAAGTAGGGGCACCCTCTCTGTCCTTGTAGAGCTGACGGATCTCTTCTCTCAGACGGGTCTGGGCCTCCGGGTGACAAGCAAGCTGATAAAACGTCCATGACAGAGCCGCAGAGGTAGTCTCATGTCCCGCAAAGATGGCAGTAAAGACATCATGTCGGATCTGAAGATCGGTACCACCCTCCCCAATCAATTGGTCGACCAAAAGCATCGTCAGAAAGTCCTTCTTTTGACTGGTAGCCCCCTCTGCCTGAGAGAACTCTCCATCATGGGCCTTGATCTCCTCGAGGAGACTCTGCTTGCGATCTTGGACAATGCCCTCCATGGAGGAGTTGAAAGCTCGGACGGCACTCCAAGCACGGCGGTTGATCTTTGTCGGGATCCAATTGGACAGGGGCAGCATCGTCAACAGGGTAACCTGGAAAGAGTCGACAATGATCTTGTAGTTGTCGAAATCGGGACCGATAGGCGACTTGATGGCGTCAAATCCGCGTCCGAGAGCAAACTGGCCGATGGAATCCAACGTCAAACAGTAAAACGACGGCTCGAGATCGATAGTGGTGTAGGTCTTGCCAGCATGCTCCCATCGCACCTCCACTTCCTCCTTCTGCTCAGCCTTGCCGTCAAGCCTCTCCTTCCAGACTCCAAGAAGATCCTGGGCGACGCCATGGAAAGCAGTAGCCATGGACTTGAGGTAGGTATGCTTGAACCCTTTAGCAAGGTACTTGCGGTGCGCTGTATGCTCACCCGCCTTCATCGACAGAAGCGAATGTCCCAAATTCTGCTCAAACATTTCCTCGGTCCCTTTACTCTTCAACCAGTTATCGTTGCCTTTCCCTAGAACATAGCCGACAGTGACGGGGTCCGAGGTCATGAGAGTCAGTCGCGAGAACCAGTAGTAACGGTAGATCGATCCGGGGTATTCCATCGCCCAGTCGTAGAGGGCCATCATGGGCTTCTTCTTGGTCAAGGCCAGCATGTTTCCGAGGAAGGGGATCCGTGAGGGGCTTGGGCCGGGGATCTTGGAGAGCGGATCGAGGTGGTAGGGGTAGAGCCAGGACTTGTAGAAGACGTAGGTGATGATGGCGGAGAGTGTCACTGCCAGTGAGGCGGCCGACTGATGGGTTGCTTTCTCGACTAGGGCTACAAGAGTCATGCTTGTAATGTATGTATGTATGGTGATGCAGTTGGGTGTGTGACAGATTTTTGAAGTAAAGAGAAATGAGAAATGCCGAGGACAAAGAAAAATATGTGTGGCCCCTTTATGTTTGGGCTGGATGAAGCTAGTGTGAAGGAGACCCTGTAAAAAGAGAAGAAAAAAGAAGTCAATAAAAGCACGCCGGTGAGTTTGATGGAAACACGGTTGTACCGATGAAGACAAATGGTCCGAGGGGAGAGACAAGGCGTCGACGGGAGTGAGGGATTAGACCAGGTCCATTGGGCGTCCGTCTTAGATGCAATGTTTGCATCATTGGTCTTTTGTTTTTGCGCAGAAGGTCGGTGGATGTTGCGGTCTTCCTTGGTGCCATTTTTCATGCGACGGCCTGAGGTATGTTTTCGGAGATGATGACAACGGAAGGAGAGGAGAATAGACTTGATGAATGGCGGTTGTGTTTTACCTTGGTACACAATATTGCACATGTGTAATAATAATGAACAGAGAAATGGAGAAGAGGATGAGAAGAGGAAAACAAAAACAAAAAAAGAAATGAGGTCGAATGTCTATTACAATATCAAAAAACAAAAAAAAACAAAGTGAGCAGGCTACAGGAGTAAGTTTACTCATCTCAAGTTACCGTAAGTCATCCGAAATAACTTAAGCTTTCGACCGTTGAAATCCATAACTAATTTGAGTTACTTTGTTGAATGAAGAGGAATAAGAATACTACCACGCATAGATACAATACATTTTTATTTCTCAATTGCAGCGTTTCTTTAATTCAGTTTCTTAAAGAGCAGACCGTAAAACAAAGGATCGTCTTCTATGTTTCCTTACTTACAGACTTGCGAAGAAAGACGCTCTCTCATGCACCCAATTACGACAAAGCGGTCATCTTTCCAAAAAGGGAGCCACGAGGTGCAAAGAGGATCGGGATGGAAGAAACGGTTTTATGCAAGAAAACGATGCATCCTCAAAGCAACCGTTCCTCGGCTCACTTGCACATGTTCTGTTATGATTCTATTCCTTTATCTTTCGTTGCTAAAAACCACCAATGCTGTGAATGAATTCATCCTTCTTTGTATTTTTTCGAGGGATCCAGACTTTTATCTTTCATCATTTCTGTTGTTTTGTCGGTTCATTTAATACCCATGGACCTAACCCGATCTATGGTCAGAACGATGCCTTTTGTTTTGGTATGCGGACAAGGATACGTGCGCCCAACCAAAGAACAACCTATAGCGCTCATTCATTATCCATCCGTTCATTCATTCGCTCAGTCACTCGACTCAATTGTTCATTCCTCGCCTGTCAGTCAAGATTTCTTGCGGGCGATCGATGTTCGGTTGAAAGGAAAGTTGAGGCATTTGCACACCCACTCCTCTCGGTCGGAGGTTAAACAGCTGCAGATTTTGATCAATGGGTTCATCATCGTGCAAGCCCATCCTATCCCGCCATTACTTCGTTTGTTCATTCGTTCAGAACCGAAAGATGCGACAAGCACTTGCGTGTAAGAATGAAATGTCAGAGCGCATGATGAATGTCGTCTACCTCAAACTAAAAATGGACTCGGGAAACAACCAACCCAGTTCTCGAGCAGATTCAAGCTGGTCATTTAACAGCTGAGAGCTAAGTGCAAAATGAACCTTGACCTGAGATGTGCGTGTGATAACTTCTATGAGAATGACCAAACAGCATCAACCAAACCAAAACAAAAACAAATAAAAAGGGGGACTCGATTCGCTCTCCCTCTTGACGACCACAAAAAACACAAACCATAACGAAAGTCAAGAAAGGACCTTTCAAATTTCCGTGCCACCATCCCACCACCACAACCACCGCAAGGTCCTCTCCTCCAACCGCGCTGCTCTCCGACTTTGCATCCGTCCATCTGTCGCTCAATTTTCCTCTCCTTCGCTGCTTCACACCAAGACCTTTCCTTTGACACTCGTTCCTCCTTCAATTGATTGACCCAACGCCCATCTGCTTTCTTCTCTTGGTCTACTTGTGCTCACCACAATTCCATTTTACTTCATTCAAATCAAAAGGTATAAGTAAGCATGGAAACACAAATGAGCTGTTGTTACTTGAAAATATCGGCTATTCGTTTTTTTTTTGACCATTCAAAACAATTTACTTACACCTCATTCTCTTTCATTTTCATTCTCTGACGTTTAGTTTCATTGCATTCTCTCCCTCACTCTCTCTCTCCCATTTTGTTATAACCTTCTCAACCCCGTCAACCCAAATCACACCCACAACAAACAACGACTCTTACAACTCTTACACCACTCCACCTACTACCATGTCGCCACAACAGTACAAGTTCGGACCTGCCAAGGCCAAGGAGTTCTACACCGAAAACAATGTCATCTTTTTGACAGGTGCCACCGGATTCGTCGGCAAGACCATTCTCGAGAAGCTTCTCCGCTCGTTCCCTCAGATCACAAAGTAAGTAACTCTCTCGTATTTTAGCATGGCCCATGCGTTATATTTCTCTCCACCCCTTTCTTCGCTTTTTTGCCGGATACCCCTTTTTCGCCGTTGTTTTCTTGATTCCCTTCACGGTCTTCAGTGTCACAAACGTACCATGCCATGGATACCTCTCATCTCTCAAACACGAGGGTGAATGACAAACATTCAGTTACCCTCTAAACGATCACATGAGCACTTGAGTCTCACACGCATATTTTACAAACGTACCTTCTTCCACTAGGGTGTACTTATTAGTCAGGATATCAGGAACTAAAACCCTTCAGGACCGCGTAGAGAACGACGTTTTTTCTAGCAAGATCTTTGACACCCTCCGATCCCAATTCTCGACCCCCCAAGAGTTCCATGAGAAGGTTGTCCAAAAGATTGTCCCTGTCAAGGGGGATATTACGGTCGACCTGTTGGGGCTTTCGGAGGCTGATCAGCGCATGATTCATGAAGATACGAGGGTGGTGATTAATAGTGCTGCCTCTGTCAGTTTTGATGACCCCCTGAACAATGCCCTTGAGGTGAGTCTTCTTTTGCCGTATCACACTGTTCACACTGTTGGTGAGCTTTTAGGAGAAAGATTCAGGAACAGAAATGAAGAGGGGCTAGGTGATTGGTCAGTGATATTAACCAGAGACAAACAAACTTCATTTGCCACCAACTCTACAGATGAACACTAGAGGCCCCTTCCGCACATTTGAGATCGCAAAGGGAATCAAGAACCTCGCTGCATTCGTTCACATCTCCACCTGCTACGTCAACGCCCCCATGTTCGACGCCCACATCGACGAAATCGTCTACCCCCACCCCCTGGGCGAACCCGAGGCCATCTACGAGGCCATGACCAAGATGTCCTATGAGGAGATTCGAAACTATGAACGCTCCGTCGTCCTCAAGACCTACCCTAATACTTATACTTTTTCCAAGTCTTTGACGGAACATTTGATCCAGAAACAGTACAAGACCATGGGTTTGCCTATTGTTATTGTGCGCCCTTCGATTGTTACTGCGGCCAAGGCCGAACCAGTGCCCGGGTGGGTTGAAGGTGTTGCGGCTGCAAACAAGGCGGTTGTTTCCTGTGCGCTCGGACAAGTTCAAGAGTGGATCGGTGATGGGGTAAGGTTTACCAGTCACTCCCTTGTTTTTCGCCTATTTTTCTCTTCTGCATATGACGACAAGTGTGAACGACAAAAAAACCTAATTGCTGCTCTCCTTTTTTTTTCTTCCCTTCATAGTCCAAGAAAACAGATCTGATCCCAGTAGATATCGTCGCAAAAGTAATCCTCCTCGCTGCAACAACCGCATCCAGCTCCCAACCCCGCCCAAACATCTATCACGTCGGAACCAGCAGCATCAACCCCATCACCTGGGGTCATTTCGGAACCTGCCTGACCGATTATTGGCTGGCCGTCGACCGACCCCGCCGTCGCGTCTCGGACGACATCCGTTTCGAAATGTACGACTTGCCCGTTTTCAAGAAGCGATTCGATCAACGATTCGGGGAACAGATCAAGACGTTGGCTCAACACAAGGACGGCAAGAAGCTCAAGATTCGGATCTCGAAGGCGATGGCGGTTCCGATGACGTTCAAGACGTTTGCGACGAGTCAATGGTTCTTTGATGTTAGCAACACGTTGGCGTTGGATGATGCCGCACCCGTGGAATTGAAGAGTGGGTTGAGGAGTGGGATGGATTGGGACCGGTATATGGAGGATTATAATGCTGGTGTCCATGCGTTTATTTTGAAGGAGAAAGTTGTCCGACCCGTTGGTGGGGCCAGTTACTCGATCCAGCCCCTCAAGAGGAAGGAGCTTCCCGCTGCAGCAACGCCCGAGAAGCCCGATATCGCCGCCAGACTCTAGATCCCATCATCTACCTAGTACCATATTCTCTTCCCCCATAGACTTAATTAAAACATGTATCATCTCGAACCTGTTGTGGAAAAGTGTTATGCAAGAATAATGATAGGAAAAAAATCTAATAGATGATTTATGGTAAAGTTGAGTGATTGCAGTTACAAAACACTAAGTGGACTTGGTAAGGAAGGATGCATGGCAGGACTCGCAATCGCCCGCCTCATCGACACAGGTGCGTCCCAGACGATCCTTGATGGTCACATCAATCTCAGGGAACTTGCTGAGGAGGTAATCCAGCACCGCATGACGGTGCTCCGCCGCTGCAATGTGCATCACCGTACGTTGGTCAAAAAGGGGTCGGTTCAGGTCATAACCCGCCTCAGCAATCATCGACACACGAGGCAGGTCGCCCTCAGTGGCAGCAATCATCAGCTTCCATCCCAAGTCCGAGACCTCCGAGTCGTTAAAGTGGGCACCAGTCTCACGAAGGACCCTAACAACCTCCAAATTGTTGCTCCTGGTCACGGCATCGTAGAGAGGGGTGTGGTTCAACCGATCACGGACATGGATCGACGCTCCATGGCTCAGCAAGAAGCAAACAACGTCCAAGTGACCAGCACTGCAGGCAATATGAAGGGGTGAACGACCCTCCCAGTCTCCGCTGTTCATACCGATACCATCGCCCCCCATAACAGCCGTTCCACCTAAGAAGCTGGGCGACGAAGATCGGGTGTTGTCAGTGCTGGCTGGTCCGAGGTTCTGTGATATCTTGTTGGGACCGTGTCCATCGGCAATAACCTCCCACAGCTTCTTCAGACCCTCAAGATCACCACTTCCAGCAGCACCACAGATCAGCAACGGGTACAGACTTCTCTCGATCCAGCGCTGGTCCTCATGAGACAGAGATCCTACTCCCAGCTGCGAGTCGGCACCAGGGGGCAAGGTTAGATCCTCAACCCCAGATCCAGCATCCGATGATGTGTCAGACTCGTTGCTGGCAAGATGGAACGTCTTTTTCTTAAATTGCTGAGCAACCTGCTCAATCTGCTTCTCCACCAATTGACCTTCAGTGGGCACCCTGCCTGGAAGGGATTGTCCGTTCTGCGTCAGCAATCCATTGGAGGCTGCTCTGAAGAGGAGCTGGAGCAACGAGTGGGTGCGGTTGATGTAACTGAACCGGGTGCGAGGCTGGATGACTGTCAATTCACCGCGCATGTTCTTGGTCATCATCTCACGAACCTTGGCAATGGGCAGGTTGTGTCCCAAGAGGTAGGAGAGCTTTGTGAGTGCACACTCGGGTGTCATATCGTTTCCGGGAATGACACCAGCGTTGTAGAGGACTTTGCCCGTCTGGTATGCATCTGTCACCAATCCACGCTTGCCTAATTTAACGACCAAAAAAAAAGGGGGGGGGGGGGGGGGGGGTTAGAATGAGAACCAAGACACAACTGCAGCGAGCGTAGGACAAACGGTAGCAAAGAAACTAGAGAAACGTACATTGAGTGCAGTTGACGATGACGACACCACGGTCGCAGGCTTCTTTCAGGGCAGCAATCAGGTCAGCGCGAGTCGAAGGTGCATTACCAGCGCCATAGGTCTCCAAGACAACACCCTGGATGGGAGGTGCTAGCAAGGTTCTGATGGTCGTATCGGTGATGCCAGGGAAGAGGCGCAGACTGGCGACATTGGAGTTCATCGACTTGTGAGCACGGAAGCGAGAGAGGGACGTTGGACGAATAACCTCGGACCAATTCACATCTAGTATTCAGCAAGAGAGTAGAGTACGTCAAAATGAATATATGTATATATCAAAGCCCTTGCCCCCCAACAAAAGGATAAACATAAAGAAAAAAGAAAAGAAAAAAGGCAAAGCTGGGGAAGTGCGATCATGATCTCGTACCGATATTGATGCCGACCTTGACGAGGGGTGGCAAGTTAGGACTGTCGAAGGCGTTAAAGTCGATGGCGTCGAGTTTTGAGGAGCGGTTACCCCTGAAGAGCTTGTTGCTGAAGTAGAGGGAGACTTCAGGGATGACAAAATGGCCTGCGATGGTGAGTGCGCCGAGGAGGTTATCAATGGCATCGTTTCTGATCTCGGTGATGGGTACCTGAGAACCGGTGATAATGACAGTCTTTCTATAAACGGAGAAATCAACGCACGGGGTTGAGTGTGCCGGGGCAGGAAGAAGAAGAGGGGAAAGGATGCTCTTGTTAGTAAAGTTCAAAATGGAAGAAGAGCAACAGCTGCAGGATGTAGCGGACAATTGAGTCCAGGTGTTCCCCAAAGAGCTGCTTGATGTTGTTTGTTCTCTTGTTGGATGCCGTGTGAAAAAAAAAAAGTGAGAATTAAGGTGCGGAGGGTGAACGAAAATTTTCCACGCTCCGCTCCGCCCAAATATTGTGTCCATGTTGACGGTCATAGACATTAAGATAGTCGTAAAAAGAAAAACAAGTTAATCAGCCAGTCATATATACAACACCACTCAATCCCTTACCCTGAACTTTTATGTACTCCTCCACTCGCCGCTCACGCCACCCCCACATCTAATGGTGCTCATCTGACTCATTTGACTTACCCAAGGTCCTCAAGCATAAAGCTCAGTGCGCTCGCAGTGTACGCCATCGTGTCGGTGCCGTGCAAAACGATGAAAGAATCATATAGTTGGTAATTGGCTTCAATGTCCGTCGCAATTCGGACCCAGTCCGTCATGGTCATATTGCACGAATCCAACAAAGGATCGTATTCCAAAATCGAGTATCGGATGCGCTTGCCATAAAGCGAGGGTGGTGTAATCAAGGATGGGATCTTGCCCTGACTGTTGGGCAGGTGCGAGAAGCATGGGATACGGATCTTGTTCACTGGGGTATTGGGAGGGAGGGTAGCGCCAGACGCGGTTCCATTGAGGGTGGCGTGGTCAGGGGGAATGGTATGTTGGGTGAAGAGTCCATTCATGGCAGAGGTTTGAGGCTTGAACTGGAGGTCTACGCTAGAATTCGTCCGCGAGAGTCGTCCAAAGACTGTGTTGAGCGAAGGGAGATCGTGGAATCGAGCCTGACCGGACAGAGTCTCAGCGAGGAAGTTTGGCACAGGAACATAGCCGAACTGCTTTGTGTTGCTCATTCCGATGGTGCCTCCGGTATAGATCACCAGCACCCTGGAGACCTCTAAAACACGTCGACACGAGGGCGAGTATCAAGGAAAGTACGAAAGGGAGTTGATTAGGGAGTTGGATTACAGGGAGAGAGGAAGGGGTGCACTGTGCAGATCGGATTATTTTTGTGCGGTATGGCCTCTGGGTTTCATAAAGACTAAAAAGAGGTGGCGGCGTACCACAGGGGAGCATCTCGTCGATGTACTGCGACAGCTGGTAGTCGACGGCGGCATTCTCGAAGGCGATAGTGTCGAGGCTGTCTGATCGGTTTGCGGATGACTGCATGAGTGAAAAGGGGAGGAGAATGGAGAGGGAGTGAGTTGCTGAATGAGAAAAAGAAAAGAGGAAGCGGCAAAAGAATGATGCAAAAAAAAAAAAAAAAAAAAGAGCTTCCAAATAAAAGGGACGTGGACAGACCCGCGGGAGAATGTCCACGTGACCCAAACCCTTCTTTCAAAAAATCGTGCCGAGCCTATTGGTCCGTCAACGCACAGTTGTGCTCTGTGTCTGTTGTTTTTCGTTGTTGTATTCGTCAATCTTCTTTTTCTGCAATCGCCCCTTCACTCTCCTCACTCTCCTCACTCTCCTCTCCTTTTCCTTTCCTTCCCTCACCTTCCTCCTCCTTCCTTCCTTCCTCCTCCTCCTCCTCCATCCTCTCGTCATCCTATCCATCGTGCAAGGCTGGATCCCGCCTGAGAACAGCAACACATTATGCCTCCAGTAAATACAACTACATCGCTCTCGAGCTGCTATCACAACTCAACAACAGCTGTCTCATCATCCTAATGCCATCATCTCGTCAACCTGCGTCATCCTTGATCAAACGAATAGCCCCACCAGCCAATGTACTTTGTGCAGGATGTCCCCGTCCGGTACAAGCACTTGAGCAACACCCTGCGGGTCCTCTGCCTCTTCCCCGCCGTCTGGGGTGTATACAACCACCTGGCCGAGGCCAACAGCATCGATAACCGCCAAGCCCGAGCCCTCGACCATACGAAAAGCTCCGCTCTCGACAACTATGTGGGCATCCTCTGGGTGAGTAATTGGACCCAGTCGGGGACTCGTGAAAAAACGCGCCACGCATCATATACTTTGGCGTGTGTACATTGAACATATCGCACTAACAAACTACTACAACTTATTATCGTGCGCGACTCTTATCTTAGTGTCTTCTGGCTGGACTCTGGACCTACTGGCTCACCAACAGTCTGATCCGTCGATGGTTCATCCACTACGAGCCATGGCCTGCGATGATTCGACTCCTCACCCTGGGCACAATCTTCTGGTTCTCAGTTATGTACTTTGTGAGCTACTTTGGTGCGAACGAGCCCATATGGCCGTGGATGGTTATCTGCGCGATCCTCGCTGTCGCCCAGACAATTCAGATTCTACACTTTCGAGCCCGTGGTCTTTCAGGCTCTGAAAGCAAAAAGCCAAGACGTGACGGAAAGTCTTTGATCTACAGGACAGTCTTGATCCCAGGAGGCATTATCACATTCATAACCATGGTCATGCTCCTTCACCAAAACAACATGCGCCCTTCGAGCGCAGAGGCGATTGCGACTGGAGGAGCCACCGGGGTCATGCCCACCAATGATGCCAAGCTCGTCATTCAGGCTGCACAGATCCAGGTTTTGATCATTATTCTCTCTTCATGGGCACCCAAGGCTCTTCAGCGTCGTCAGGAGATCCGCGACACGACCTTGAGACTTGCGCCACCCAATTCGTCAAAGTTCGCCTACACCTACAAGTTTGTCCTCGGCGAGGCACCCAGCAACCACGCCAAGAACTCGTTGGGACCCAAGATCAGCCAGGAGATACAAAAGTACGACGACTTGTTGCTCTTGCCCGTATCGGACGCAGCCAAGGATCAAGACTACAAATCTTTCAAGGCGTTGGAGTGGAGCAACAAGTTCAAGTTCGACTTCCTGTGCAAGACCGAGGATGATGTCTTTGTTCGATGGGACACTGTTGCCCAGGATCTCATTGAGCTCGGACCCTCGCAGCACTTCTGGCGTGGCTTTGCATTCTGGTATGTTTCAGGTTTCTGTGATTGAAACTGAGGTTGGGAGTGTATCGACCCAAACTAACCATATTTGAGTATATTATTTTGCTCCATCCTCAACTAGGGCCATGGAACCAATTGGAAGCGACGATGCAAAGATCGAAAACAGAGACGCTCGTCGAGGACTCGATCCGCCCTTTGTCTCTAGTACCCTCTATACCCTCTCGAGAGACGTTGTCACTTTCTTGACATACCCCGGTCCCCGTGTCTTCACCAAGAACGAGGCCCAAAACGTCGGCAACTGGCTCTACTCCTTCGACCTCAAGCCCATCCACGACAGGCGCATCCAACAATGGGACGTTTGCGAAAACGACATGATTGCAAAACGCTTCAGCGACTCCTTCAAGCCCCTCGAATCCATGGAAGACATGTACAAGAACGTGCAGGAGGGCCGACCCCTTTGCACGGGTTTCCGTCAGGAACGCTGTGCGCCGTGCTATTCCTGTAGCAACCGACTGGGACACTGGAGAGATCGCGGTCTGAGCTGCGACAGCTCCCAAGGTATCTCGTTGATCCGCAGCGACTCCAGCGACCTCGGCTCAACCGTCAACCTTAGGGATCCTATGCCAGGATTGGCTGCCAAGCCAAAGTGGATCATCCCAGGAATTTTGAGCGACACAAGCAGCATCTACTCTGACACGGATGAGTGGGTTCGACTTCACTGGGCTATTTGGACGACCGACCCTGCCAAGACCTGGAAACAACGCCACTACCAGGCTATCGAAACCGTCTTTGTCCACAACCCCAACGCTGTCCTTATCATTCTCTCCAACACCCTCCCAAGCAACTTCTTCTCAGCCTATACCCGACAAGGCTACCAAATTCACATCATGGCCGTCTCCAAGGAACTTTTGTTGCACCGAAAGTGGTTCTTCAGCGCGGAAACAGAGGATTGGATTCGCCGGTGGGAGGAGTGGTCCAAGAAGAGCCCCTATTTCCCTATCCATTTGGCCGATTATATTCGTCTCGTGGCGATCTATAAGTATGGAGGTCTCTACATGGACATGGATGCCCTCTGGGTTCGTGCCCCCGGCGACAGCACAACAGAGTTCATCGGATCTGACATTTCGGATACCGAGAGTGATCACGCATGGAGTCTGGACGCCAACAACACCTATCTAGCGAACGGAGTGATGCGATTCCGACGTGGTCGAACCATGTTTAGGGAGATCGCAGAGAACTCCTTCACAGCCGCAAAGTACGACCCCAAGTGCTTCAACTGCGGCGGCCCCAAGGCCTTCACAACATATGTGAAGACTCGCCGATCCCTGCTCGAGACCAATGGACTCCACATTTTGCCTCGGGAAGCACTCTACCCTTATAACTGGAAGGAGATTGTGCCTGCACTCAGGAAAACCAACAGGGCCGAGGACGATGTTCTCCGCATCGAGGATCATAGTCTTAGTATCCACCTCTACGGTAAAGTGACCAGCGACTCGGATATCGAGGAGGGCAGTGTCGTCGGAGCAGTGCTCAAGATCTGGGGTCTGGACCTTTCACCGCCATTCCAGTCCAACCCAGGAAGCCCAAGGCTGCAGGGACCCAAAATCATGTACTATCAGGTCCCCTCCACTCCTTCCGAGTCCGAGTCCAGGAGCACAGTCCTCGATAAGGTGCCCGGATCATTCAAGGGCATTTACGCGGTGTTTGTTCGCGGAGGACGGTCGGCCGATGGGTTTATTACGAGAAAGGCGTCGATCCTGATCACTGTCAAGGTGGGAGCCATTGCCATGGATGCACAGGGAGCAGGGACGAAGAGGATCCAGATGGATTTGGGTCAGTCGATTACGATGGCTCAGCTGAACCTGGCGTTGTCGCGGTTACGGTACATCCCTCCAACAAGCGCAGGATGGGACGGCGCAGACGACATCAAGATCCAGGTGGAGTTTGGACTTATGATAGAACAGCTGGTTATCCCAGTCATCCGGAGGGCCGCCACAAAACATGCATAAATAGCACGCGCGTCAAGCGCGTTTTTAATTTAGAAAACATAAACACATTTGAAAGTCACAAAGACGGCGCGATTTCTGTGCAGTTTGCACTGCTTTTTTTTTTTTCCTTTCTATTGCTTCACTCTTGAGCAACCTCCCACTCTAAACAACGTCGAAATGGCCGAGAAAAAGACCAGCGGCACCAACAGGACAAAAGCAGCGACGTTGTCGCCTGATGGAAGGTGCGACTCTCATCAACAGAAAAGGCCAGGTCTCAATCCCGAAGATGTCCACAGGCTGATCATCGTCATTGTGCTTTCTTTTCGTTCTTTTGAAATACATTAGATACATCATGGCGGCCGGTCCTGGAGACATTCTCCTTCACCGTTTGCATGGGAGTGAATTCACGACCGGCGAAACGATTGAGTTTGACGATGACCCAGAATGTCTCTCTGCCTCAGTAAGTTATTGCTTCCAGCCTTGAGAAGTAGCCTTTACCTTACCAAAGAAGCACCTGTTGCCACCAATTCGTGTTCTGATTCCAACTTCTTTTTTTTTGGCTGTACGCGATATAATAGAACCGCATCATTTATGCAGGATATGCCGATGGCATGGTGAAGAGCTACGACTACATTAGAAAGGAATCGATGGGAGCTCTTACTCGCTGTGAGCTGGCAGTCAGATGTTTAGCTGTCTCGGACCATGGAAGGTTCCTGGCGATCGGAACTGAGTAAGGGGATCACTCACGCTCTCAACCTGTCGCCAGTTCTAAAATATCCACAAACTGCAAGTAAAACTTGATGGACTGACAACCACGATTTTGCTTTTCCACTGCGTAATAGGGGCACCGAGATCAAAATTATCGACACGGAAGACATCGACATGTGTTGGTCCATCAAGGGTCACAAGAAGGCTGTCAACTGTTTCGCATTTGATCCTCTCGGGAATTTCTTGGTAGGGCATGGTGGGATATGCAGGTGTCATCATTTGATGTTGCTTGGGACTTCACTACTGACTCTTGCTGTGTCGGCATGATTTAGTTGTCGTCTAGCTGCGATGGAACCGTCATTGTTTGGGATATCAAGACAAGGGATAGCAAACCATACGAGATCATCAATATTTCGGATCCCATCACGACATCGTAAGTGACGACGAGGTTTGGATAAGAGTGCATACCTGGAATTTTATTCGGCAAGAAACTGACCACCTCCCCTTTTCTCAATCAAATGGTATACAGCTCAGTCAAGAGCTTCCCTCTTGCGTGGCATCCTACGGGCGAGTTCTTTGTCGTAGGAAAGGACAAAGGTTAGCATTGACACACATCAGATCGCGGTATTGAAACAAGGACTCTATATGCCGAGTAAATGGGTTCGACGCACTTACATAATTAATCCAAACGATATTGTTTTCAACGTGTAGATATCATCGTCTATCACAGACATACATGGACGAAGTCATTCACCTATCGCAACGGATCAACAGCTGTAAGTACTTAAAGAAAGTTCCGATTCAGCATATCTATTACAGCGCCCACAACCTCATAACTAACATTTTTTTACGTGTTCCAACCCTACAGATGCCCTTGTCGCTCCACTTTTCCCCTAACGGCAGGTTCTTGCTCGCCAGGTCTAATATGGATAACGTCTGGGTTTGGCAGTACAAGGAGAAAGAAAGCCCCTGTGCCGAGTAAGCTGTCTTTTCAGCGGGCCCCTCCAGAAACGGGATGTTTTGACATTGAAGATAATTTGATCCGCAGCCATATTTATCATTTTCTACAATTTCTTTGCATGCTTAGATACACACACGCTGCAGGAGGAATGACGGGGGCTTGGTGGAAGATTGACGAGAATGCAATCGCTATTGTAAGTCGTTGGTTGCTGCTTGAAGATTTTCCCGACCTGACGTTTATTGGCATTGCTAACGAAACTATCTTCCCATTGGTGTCGTTCATTATCAGACTGACAAGAAGGGTAAGGTCAAATTTTGGGAGAATGTCGTCGATTCGGAGAAAGGAGCGCCCTTTGGCCAGCCGAAGCCTGACCCCCTCGAGGGACTTTTTGACGACGCCGCAATCGATGATGATGCCAAAGAGGATGAAGGTAAACCAACGGCGATTAACGTGTCCATCTGAGTAATTGTGAAATCGAAATAATCGACTGGTATTAATCTATTTTTTTTTTTGTTGGTCTCGATAGAAATGGGACATGCAGCAGTGAGCGACGATGAATCCTTGCACGACTTTATTGTGGATGATGAACATGGTCATTATATCCCCGAGAAAACTAGTGGCGCCTCTGCAGAAAAGATTGCGACCGCTCGCGGGGTTAGCTTCAGCTCCGCAAAGGCGAAGCCCCTGAAGACGTTACACCCTCGATTTCAGCCCGGAGCAACTTCATCAGATGGACAAAGGCGATACCTCGGTAAGATAAATGTGACCATTTCATATTGTATGAATACAGTATAACCCGCACCTTGCTAACCAATACTAATACTGTCGCACGTCACATAGCTTTCAACTTGCTGGGACTCATTACCTCTGTTCAACATGAGAACCGCTGCACCGTTGTTGTCGAGTTCCATGACAAGGTGACCAGCCGTGGTTTTCGCTTTTCCGACAACTCAAAGTTCTCGATGGCATACCTTGGTAAGTGCAACGGCACCTAGTGGAATTGTTTGATACGTTTTTTTTTTCGGTGCCTCTTTGCCACTGTAGAGCTACACCGGTTAACCGCCAGTTCCGTTACTATGATAGGTATCAATGGAGCTATTTTTGCTGCTCCTGCCATTGACGAAAACCCCAGCACAGTTTACTACAAGACGCATGATAGCTCGCTTTCAAAGTCAGAGTGGCAAATATATTTGCCTGAGGGAGAGGATGTCATTGGTAAGAATATCACGTATAAGAGTACATGGCAGGATACAATCTCTTTGGTAGCCATCTTAACACATATTACTCTTATTCACTCGATAGGTATCGCCTTGACAAAGGATGCTGCCATTGTGGCCACGTCAAGAGGCTTTGTTCGTACATTTTCACAGAGTGGAGTCCAGACTGGAATCTTCAGCGTTGGCTCGATTGTTGCAATTGCAGGACTTCACGACTTGGCAATCATTTTTTACCACCAAGGCGAGCCATTTGAAGGTAATATAACGAAACGCAGATCGAATGTAAACGAAGAAGCGCATATTGCTAGAGCATATCCTCACTCTGGTGTTTTGTATGTTGCTTCTAGGATCTCAAAACTTGGGCTACTTGATGTACAACGTTGATACGAATCAGAGGATACAGCGCGGACCCTTGCCTGTGTCTGACGACACTTCGGTTACCTGGCTCGGTTTTTCTGAATATGGCGTCCCGGCGTTTTACGACGACACTGGTGTCGTCCACATCCTGAACCATTACCGACGTATCGATCAAGGACAATGGGTTCCTATTCTAGACACGAACGTCCTTGATTCCGACAAGGACACTCCACCCACGTACTGGCCAGTTGGTCTTTCTGACGAGACGTTCACATGTGTCAAGTGCAGGGTAAGCTCAAATGTGAATGTGTGGCGAAACCACTGTACCAGGCGCTTTTATGCATAATAATCATATGAATTTCTTGTTTTTTGATACAGAAAGGAGAGTCGGAGCCAAGTTTCCCTAAACCATTTGTGACAGAGCTACCATTCAAGATGCCTACGCTCTACCAAGAAACTGAGGCAGGAGAGGCAGAAGAAGCATGGCTACGTGAAAAGATCATGACTGGACTCAGCAAGGATGAAAAGTTGGCCTCCTCGCTTGAGCGCCCCAATAAGACCGTTTCAAGGAGGGAAGTCGAGATGGACATGCTGGTCCTCAAGATGATTGGTGTAAGTTGAGGATCGTATGCACAAACAGCACTCTACCGACTGAAAGTTAATCCAAGCCATTGACCCCCCTTTTATTATTTCTTTACTACGATCGTAGTTCGCCTGCAAGGCTGGATTCGCGCAAAAGGCAATGGACTTAACGGCCATGCTATGCAACAGTAGCTCGGTTGATAGAGCGGTCAAGATCGCGTATCATTACAAGCTCCAACAACTTACGGAACGCATGCAAAAGCTCCGAGAAGTGATGGTGCGGGCCGAGGAGGATGGCCATTCTGATGCGGAGAACGTGATGGGGGACGATACCATTGACACGTCCTCTAGAAGGGATGAGAGATTGTACAGGGTGTCGTCTAAGCAGGAGGAGGAGGAGCTGGAGAGAAGGACTTTCCAGAAAAAGGAACCTGTCCAAGTCAACGATCCATTCGGAAGACGGGTTGTCAAGGACACCTCGGCGAGCAGAAGCACCAGTAATGGCAGTGGGTCTGCTGCTGCTGCTGCAGGAGGAGCGGCTAACCCGTTCAAGAAGAAGGTCGGCGCGAGCTCGGCCGGTGCACCCAAAGGATTTGGCAACATTGTGAAGGAGACTGACAGCAACGTTTTGCCGATTACTCGACGTGCGACAGATGTCTTTGAGGCTGCGGACTACCTGACAGCAGATGATCAGCGTTCGCGGACAGAGAAGGAAAAGGCCGGTCGCCAGGACGATATCTTTAGGAAGCGGAAGGCCAATGGGGCAACAGCGACCAGCGGCGGACAGAAGACCCTGAGCATGTTCACTAAGCAGGCGTCAGCGGGTTCTTCGTCAGCAACAGACACCAAGCGGTTCAAGAAACAACAGCAGGAGGATGAGATGATGGTGGAGGATGACTTTTTGGAGGACAACAATGGATACGAAGACCGCGAGGAGTCGTTCCCTCCAGCGGCGCAGGTGATCCCTGAGACTCAACAGGACGATAATGATGATGACGAGCTGTTTGCGCTGTCGGTTGAGGAGACGCGCGGGCACCTTGCTAGCACACGCGTCGAGTCGTCGTTGTCGCCTGACCGGAGATCAGTTCTTGCAGGGTTCAAGTTCAACCGTCCTTAGGCCGAGTCTCTCGGGCGCTGAAACTTACGCCCAATTTGCTAATAAAATAGGCATAGACCGCAAATTCAGAGGAGAGACATTGGGAAGGACGCCACGTCTGACCCCCTTTTTTTAAAAAAAACTCTCCTCCTGGGTGCCTTCCTTGTTTCCACCTCCTTCACTCAACTACATTTCCATTCATTCAATTCATTCACACACCCTACATTCCAGCTCTCATGGCAACCCGAAGTGTACGCACGGTCGACAAGACCATAAACGACAAACACGCCCGTATCCTCAAAGCACTCCTCCACAAGCCAGAAAATAAGTTCTGTGTCGACTGCCGCAGGAAAGGTATTCCGACTTTTCTCAATTGCATGGTGTCTCTTTTTCGTTCTTTTTTTCATTCATTCCCCAGGAAATGTCATGGTTCAACTACAAATGGCTAACTGTGCCTTGTACTTTTTTTTTAATTGTATCCTCCCACAAACCCTAGATCCACGCTGGGCAAGGTAGAAACGAAAAACTAAACCCTGCTGTTATGACGTTTGAGTTGGAGTGCGACACTTTTTGTTGTCGTCGTGTGGAGAAAACCCGTTCCTGAATTGACGTTGCGCAAACCCCTCTTTTTTCTTTCTTGTTCACATCCTTCGCACCAGCTTCAATCTAGGATGTTTCATGTGTATCCGGTGCTCAGGCGTCCACCGCTCCATGGGAACGCATATCAGCAAAGGTAATGTATCCCTTCAGCACCTCGCTATTGCGATACCTACTAGTTAAATAATTTCTTTGATCTGTAAAGGAATACAACTCGAGGTTCGAAGTACTAAACCTATTCATTGGTCTCTTTCGTCTTGTGTTTTTTTGCAGTAAAATCGATTGATCTGGACAGCTGGACGGCAGAGCAGGTGGAGAACATGATCAAGTGGGGCAACGAGAAGGCCAACAAATACTGGGAGGAACGCTTGCCTGCGAGTAGTATCCCTAACGAAAAGTAAGGTCATCTCGAGATATAGTTATTGCTCGTCGTATTTTGTTCCAGGGACGCCATTCTACAGCCTGCCAAACGAAATTTGTCCTGACTGTCGCATGTATGGTGGTGTTGACGCATACCTTATTAGTACGTCAGGGATTGACCCATGGATCCGATCAAAATACGAGTGGAAGCTATTTGCGAGCAAGGGACCTGTCCCCGATCCTGCAGGCCTAGGACCCGTTGACGAAGCCATGCTGGCTGATCTAGTAAATATTTTTGAAAAGGGCCACCACATATCATGTCGCGTTTATCCTTTATAACCAGTTTACTGATTCGGTCTTGTATATCTCCGTCCTTTTTCCTGCAAACTCCTATGGATCCTGTAAAAAAGCATGGACAGTTAGGTGCACGACTTAGGGTACACATGGAACGTCCGTCGGAACCAGGATCATTTGGGATCATTGCGCCTCCACCGTCAACTCCAACCCGCCCATCCGCTCACAAGTCAACCATGAAGTCGCCAGCGGGTGAGCAAGGTGGAGATCTTGTCTCGATAGGTCAACCCCAGCAACAGCAACAGCGGCCAAGGCCAGCAACCCTCCAGGAAGACTTTTTCGGTTTGAATGAGCCTACGCCTAACAGCTCCACAATCCCCGCCGCTACTCAGAATCAAACTCAGGTTAACAACAAGAGGGCCAGTGTCCCGTCCCAGCCCCATCAGCAGCAACAGAGTTCAGGGACAGCGCAGGATTTGTTTTCACTGAACGCTTCTCCCACCACCCCAGCCCCAAGCGGACATGTGGCTAACGCTGCGAGTCCAGTGCAGCAGGCAAAACCTGGTGGAAATGCTGACTGGAAAAATTCGATCATGTCCTTGTACGGGAACCAGAACTCGGCTGGCAACCGGACGTCGACTGGATTCAGCATAGGACAGCAGCAACAGCAGCAGCGACCTCAGTCAGGACAGTTCAATCAAGGGCAGGGTGTGAACTCCTTTGGATATGGACAGCAGCAACCGCATCCATACCAGCAGCAGCAGCATCATCAGCAACAACAATACCCCCAACAACAACAACACCAACAGCAACTGGGCTTATGGGGAGCCAATAATAACAACGGACTCGGGAACATGCAGCAGGCAGCGCCTTCGTTTGGAAGCGGATACAACAATGGGGATGGATTCGGAGGTCAAACACAATCCAGCACCAACAGCAGACCTATGAGCGGTAACTTTGGACACAACAGCAACAACCAACAGGGCGGTGACTTCTTCGACATGATCGCGAGCGCCACCAAATCGCCTGTGTCAAGTCCACCCGCTCAAAACAATAAGAGTTCCAGGTACGATGTTCAAACATTGCTATATGTCTATCTTGCATCAGAAGTTTTGGGTTTGATTGTTGACATTTTCTTTCACTTTTCTGCGTTGTACGAAAAAATAGCGCTTTTGGAGACTTGAGCTGGAAGTAGTTTAGTACGGCCCTTTGTCAAATAAAAGCTTGAACGAAATAATGCTTTTCCTACATGCAAAAATATACTTGTCGCACAGAATTGCAACGCGCGTCATCCGCAACCCAGGACATACGAGTACGAGTACTGTGTTCAGACATGCACTCCTGACCCTTTTTTGCGCTATTTATTTTCTCTGCCAATCCCTTTATTTTCGTTTGCCGAGGCGAAAGGATTTTGCTAGGTGCCCTGATCCACGACGATGGGGACAAGGGAACTAAACGCGTTGTCATCCACGCCAAAAATGCGCTTTGTTTTTCATATGCTTTTGAGGACGCAGTGGGCTTCTCATCCGGGTCGTCAAAGCATAGAAAAGAAAGCAAAAAAAAAAGGCCTCCACCGGATGCTCTTTGAGTGGAGAGAGATTAATGAGCTCCGGATCCTAAGAGAGAAAAAAGGCAATTAACTTAGCTATGACAACGAACGTCAGTGTCCAAGAAGGATGAGGAAGGACAAGGACCATTGTTCATTATTGTCGCGGACATCATCGTCGGTGGTGGTGGGCAAAGAGTCCTCATCGCCTCATATTCATCCTGCTCAATAGAAACCACCCCCTCAATGACATTCTGCACGTCATGGGTCTGTTGGTAGTTCGTTGGTGGTGGGACATAAACACAAAAGTGCACTGTACGACGACAATTAATGCAGCTGGTGCTTTTTCTTACCGTCATTTTCACCAGCCATGGAAGAACAACCACTTCTCTCTCATCTCTCTTTGCCATCACTGCCTTTCCTTTCCGTTCTTGAAATATGTCCCAATTCACGTTAATATATGATCGCACTACAGGACAAAATCAATTCCAGACTCAACCCCTTTTTCTTCAGTGAATACCTAAGAGACATGAACACATGTGGACAAAGGGACACCAGTGTCATGGTCTCTTCCCCCTTGAGGTCCTTTTCTATTTCCCCAGCATTCCAATACGACCTCTGTGCAATCTGTTTTTGTCCACATGTCCCTTTTTTTTCCTTGAACTAAGCACAGTACCTTCTTCCTTTCTTCGACCTTGTTCCGTCAACGCCCGTAATTCTCCTCCCCTTTCTTCCTCCTTGCTGCAAGTGAGGGCTTTTACCGCAGCCTACCAATGCTTGATCCGTGTCAACAAAAGAAAAAAATGGTTAGTGTGCCTTAGCCATCCATCCCTCCTTCGGGTTCGCGTTGCCAAAATGGCATTTCTTCGTTCCTACTCTTTCTGTGCGCTATTTTTCGCTTCGCTTTTTTTTAAATAAAAGGCGCACTCCTTCGCCCTTCTGATCATCAAACAATATCATTATCTTTCTCTTCTCTTTCAACTACAACAACTCTCCACTCCACTCACTCTCTTTTATTTTGCTCACTTGCAAACAACACCACACAACCCATCTCTTACTTTATATCATCGACCAGATACCCATTTTCTCGTTAAACCATCATGTTGGCCCATAACGAACAAGCCATGGCCGCCGCTGCCGATGTCACCACCGCCGCCGCCGTCGCCGCTGGTCTGAGCGCCTCGAATGCAGATGCATCGTTGAAGACCAAGACCCATCTCCAAGTCGATCAACTGAAATCATCATCGCTGGGCGGTCTCCAATCCTCCGCCTCGTCAACCCATACTGTCGCCAGCAACCACTCCCACGGCTCCTCCCACTCCCAGCAAAGCCACCACCACAGCCATTACCCGCAGCAGTCTCACCCGGGTATCCACCACAGGGCCTACCACCCAGACCCAGAACTGCTCTATCACGACACTGGAATCGATTACAACCATGTCCTCATGAACCGTAACGCGTCGGTCGCAAAGTTGTACGAGGATGCATTGAGATATGAGGAGGGGACGATTATCTCGAGTGCCGGAGCGTTGGTGACGTCTTCGGGAAAGAAGACGGGTCGGTCGCCCAAGGATAAGCGAATTGTGGATGAGTCGTCGACGAGTGAGGATATCTGGTGGGGACCTGTGAACACAAAGTTGAGCGAGCATGCGTTTTTGATTAACCATGAGAGGGCGGTGGATTATTTGAATACCAGGGAGAGGCTGTATGTCTTTGATGGGTATGCTGGCTGGGATCCCAAGTACAGGTATGTAATTGTGGGGTTTTTTTTCTTTTATTGTCAGCAGGTTTTCTTTTCGTCGCGGCTTTTTTTTTTTCTTCTCTCCCCTTGCAATCCCCCTTCCCCTGTCCTTTGACCACACCTTATCCCCTTTTGTTGCTTTTGCCCAATAACTGATCATCATCTCGCAAATTTATCAAAATGTAAAAAAAATTAGGATCAAGATTCGTGTGGTCTGTGCCCGAGCATACCACTGTCTCTTCATGCGCAACATGTTAATCCGCCCCACTGACGACGAACTCGAAGAATTTGGCGAACCCGACTTCACGATCCTCAACGCAGGCGCCTTCCCCGCCAACCGCTACACGACCGGCATGACATCCACCACCTCTGTCGACATCAATTTCAAACGTCGCGAGATGGTGATCTTGGGGACCGAGTATGCGGGGGAGATGAAGAAGGGAGTTTTCACAATCATGCATTACTTGATGCCCAAGGCTGGGGTTCTGTCGTTGCATTCTTCGGCGAATCAGGGCCAGGAAAAGGATGATGTGACGTTGTTCTTTGGGTTGTCGGGCACGGGCAAGACGACGCTCTCGGCGGACCCGCGGAGGCATCTGATTGGAGACGATGAGCACTGTTGGTCGGACAAGGGCGTCTTCAACATCGAGGGTGGATGTTATGCCAAGTGTATTGATCTTTCGGAAGAGAAGGAGCCCGAGATCTTTGGAGCGATCCGGTTTGGATCGGTCCTCGAGAACGTCGTCCTGGACGAGGATACGCGTCAAGTCGATTATAAGGACAACTCCCTTACCGAGAACACGCGTTGTGCTTACCCGATCGAGTATATCCCAAACGCGTTGATCCCCTGTATGGCCGGGCACCCCAAGAACATCATCATGTTGACCTGTGATGCCTTTGGTGTCCTCCCTCCCGTGTCTCGTCTGACCCCTGCCCAGGCCATGTATCACTTCATCTCAGGTTTCACCGCCAAGATGGCGGGCACCGAAGACGGCGTCACCGAACCCGAAGCGACCTTTTCTGCATGCTTCGGACAACCCTTCCTAGTCCTCCACCCAACCCAATACGCGACCATGCTGGCCTCCAAGATCGAGGAGCACAAGGCCGACGTCTGGCTCATCAACACCGGCTGGACAGGAGGAGCCTACGGAAAGACCGGCCAACGCATCTCCCTCAAATACTCCCGAGCCATCATCGACGCCATCCATTCCGGAGAACTCAAGAAGGCAGAGTACCAGACCTACCCAGTGTTCGGACTAGAGATCCCCAAGGCGATGGCTGGTATCCCCGGGGATGTGTTGAACCCTGCGGAGGCTTGGAAGGGTGCGGAGGCGAAGAAGGACTTTGAGGGGACGGTGACGAAATTGGCGGAATTGTTTAGGGAGAATTTCGCAAAGTATGCAGATCAGGCTTCGGAGGACGTCATTGCTGCTGGACCCAAGGTCTAGATTTGCAATAGATGGAACGGGATGTCAGGATCTTGAACCCACCAAAAAAAAAAACAAATCGTGCCATTCAACTATCAACAACAACAACTAAAAAAAAAAAATGACAAAAACTACAAGCGAGTAACGATAACACAAAACCAAACAAAATCAACAACAACTACAACAACAACAATAACTTTCACCTCTCTGCCTGCGCCGCTAGCTCTTTGTACAGGACACTACCTCGCATATGATAGAAAGACGGCGTTAGAGGCTGCGACTGAAACATGAACAAACCCAACTTTTGTAACCATTGTATCAGCATGCGACATAAACAGAATAAACATTAAAACTCAATTCATTCGACATGATGACTGCGACAAAACCATTTGATGTACGAAAAAAAAAAGTCCCAAAGACAAAAAGGTGGCAAAGGAAGAATACGGAATGGAAACGACAAAGGTGTGAATAAGGGTAGGAGGACCCCAGGTACGTAAAGAGCGCTCCTCTATCTATCCATGTGTAAAGGAGGAAGAGAGAGGAGGGGGCCAGTGCAAGGGTTCGCGTCGCATCGCTTTATTTTCCTACAAGTACTTTGTTGCTTTTGCCTATCCACATGCTTGGGGAGTAAACTCAATTGTTCAATCGCCTGTCAAGAAGCAAACAAAACAGGCTAGCGCAGTGACAACCATCGTCCATTCCTGAGTATGACGTGAAAAGACAAGCAAACAACAGACACGCGTAGATGGCATGATCATTGCTTTGTTCGTGGTTTTCGCGACCCATATGCACAAGATGAAGGAAAATCCTGTTCTCATTTTATTTTGTTTATGTGAGAGACTAACAAGGTCTAGTAGAGCTACAACAATAATAAAAGAAGAAAGGATGCGAAATAATGCGCAGGGCAGGGGAACACACAATGCAAAAAGTGGCGAGGTAGAGTGGAAGAAAAATTATGTGGAAAAAAAGTAGTGCAAAAAATAAGAAAGAAAAATGCTGGGGTAGAAGAACGAGACAGTGAAAGTGTCTAATGCTGCAGCAAGAAAAATACATAAAATACAGATGTGGTATGAAGATGTGGTGAAGTAAAAGAAAGATAAAAGGAGAAAGAAGGGTCGCGCTGCATGAGGATGCATGCGCATGGGTATACTTTTGGAGAGAAGGAAAAATAAGTAAGAGATGGTGAAGTAATTAAAGTGGAATGCAGATAATGGTAAATGAGTGTGAGTGTGGTTATGAAAGAAAAGTGGGATGCTGGAAGCGGTGTGGGATGCTGGTGGTGTGGGATGCTGGATGGACGAAGGGTCGAACGACAAACAAGTAACAGGAAAAGGTGTAAGGATAGACCTGTCTGTTGCGGGAGGGGAGAAGGTAGAGCAGACGAAGGACATATGGTAGCGTGGCGTGTTTTTCCCATGAGAACAAGGGACGACACAGGCTGTTCATAAGGGAAGGATCAGAGAGAGAAAGGGTAAAGTTGGTGCAACCATCCGCCATCAGCGATAACTATAGTCATCGTCATAGCCTGGCCCTCTCCTCTGCCATTCCTCTGTTCCCGAGCCGCCGTCTGACAAAAAAAAGTGTGTGTACGAAGATACAAGTACCTCATAACAGAGGAGTTGTTGTTTGTTGGTTTTCAATCCCCATCCAATCGGCTCTCAAAAGTGAAAATGAAGAAACCGATCTCTTGCAGACAAGAATGAAAAAAAAAGCCGCTGGCCGAAAGTGTGGACAGAAACAAGAATGGAAAAAAAGAATGTCCTGGGCCTAGAAATAAAATGGCGCGGTAAGGATGTGTGTGTGGATTGCGCAGGAAACGAATGAATGGAAACGAAATGCAGGCTGAGACCCGTGAAAAGAAAAAAGCATAAACAAATAAAAAGGGAGTGAGGTAACGCATACAGGCGCAGCTCCAAAAGAATGAAGGCAAGTGTGAAAGAAAGGCGATGAATGAAAGAAAAGAAGGAAAGGGAAAGGGGATAGGAGACAGGAAGAAGAAGTGGCCAATGCGTGGCACGTTTCGACATGCCTCGATGCTCGTTCGCTCGAAGGAGGGCGCAACGCTTCCGCCACAGTCAACGCCAACGCACCCATAGCACGAAAACAAAGGAGAGAAGAAGCAAATAAATGTCGACATTTCTCTCTCCCCGTTGAGCAGGAAAATCAGGATGGGCACCTGGGGACAGGACAGGACAGGACAGGACGAAAGGAGGGCGTGGGAGACCTGAGCTAAATTGAAGCTGAAAGGGTTGTTTGGAGTGTTTAAGACTTTCCCCCCTGGATCGTACTCGCACGCGTGCAGCGTCACTCTCCCTTGAATGAATTGAGTTCAAACAGGGTTCTTGAGTTGCAACTGAACGAGGATCTCACCCTCTTTCATCTGGTCCATCTGTGTTCAAAAAGAAGGACAAAAGAATGAAAGAAGAAGGAAATGGGTTGAGTTCAAGTGTTGGTTGAGTAGGGCAATCCTTCATATTCAAAATCAATTGAATCGGGTTATCAAAACGGCGTGCTGCAACGTTGATTTTTTGATACTCCGCCACCCATCCCCTCCCACTCAACTGTGTCCCTCTTTTTTTTCCAACAATGCCAACGTGGACAGAGGTGCGATGCAACTTACCATAACCATCACGACAAAAATATTATCGCTTGCTTGGCCGCTCAGGGTAGCGGATCGTTTGGTTGGTCGATGGGAAGAGGATTGGAGTGGAGTAGATTGCAAGGCGGGCAGGGGAATGGGCTGCTGCACGGCAACAACTCCAAATATATAAATAAAACAAAAGGGAAAACAGGACAGGGGCAGGGAAAAGAATGCGAAATGAGAAAAGGAAGGAAATAAAAGAGAAAAAATGTGTCGATAATCGAAAGTGAAGTAATGGAATGGGGTGAGCTGAAAAGGGAGATGGATGTTGTTGTGTTCAGTAAAAGTCCTCGCTGGCGGTGAGGTATCCTGCTGAAGAGGTGGAGAGGAAGGAGTCGGTTGAGCAGACGGAGGAGAAGGAGCCAAAGGTCAGGTTGCTCAGGGGATGATCCTCTTCCACGCTGGCCATCTCGATGCAGGTGGAAAGAGACGATTTCGCTATTTTACAGATATAAAAAAAGACAAGATGGATGGCATTAGAAAGATATGCAGTTGTGTGTCTGGGGTACATGTAAACAGCCGACGATGTGCAGCAACAACAGTGTGGATGATGATGGGTGAACATGGATATGCCCTATTTGGAGTAACCATCCGTTGTTTGTGTTGGCTGAATGAACTCTCTTTTTCTCCCTTTCCACATCTTCACACATCACAAACAACACCTTCAACCCCAATCACCCTCAACATCCACACACATACATAGCAACAGCAACAACAACAGAAAATAATATCTTCGCTTTCCGTATCGACCCATATTCCACCCATCCTCATGTCATCGCACGCCCAATCCCAATCCCAAACAAAACAGCACAAACAACTAAAAACCGATGACAAAAGGATATGAGCCGCGGCGATGGTTGCACACACTTCGACTTAAATACAAGTCCACAAACTGAACAACACCCGCGCTCTCCTCCGTGTCAGGTCAAGACAAGTATTTTTTTGTTGACAATTGATGCTAAGTCAGGGACAAAAATCCTTTCTTTTTAGATGCTATCATTCAACACCATCGAGAATTAACAATCTCCTTACTCCAACCCCAAAATCAGAGGAGTGAAGTGAACAGGGGTAAAGCAAAACACGGTCCTCTTTTCTTTCTGCGGTCCCCTTTTCTCGTTTTCGCTTTTTTTTGGATGATTAAGAGGAGTACTAGGAGAAAAAGAGGAGAGAGAGAGGGAAGAAGGAGAAGACATATGCAGGGAGGAAATAGGCATGAACAGGGCCAAGCAAAGGCAAAGGTAAAGCAAATTGCCTTCACGAGGATGGGGCAAAGCATATTAAAACAAGGAAAACGAGGGCATGAAAGAGCATACCTGCTTGGAATGGTTCCTTTCTTCTGGGAAGGTACCCTCTAGGCTTGAGAGGCGAGATCAGCTTGCGGGCACGAATCATTCTCAACTCGGCTGCCATCATCCGCAAGTAGGCTGCATTGGAACGCGTTTCACGAGCTGCCAGATGCCGCGGGAGAGGGGGCAGTAACGAAGAGTCCTGAGTCCTGCTGTTTTCTTTGCCGGTATTGCCGCTCTTAGCGTTCTTTGTCACGGGAAGGGATGAGGGCGACGGAGGAGAGAGACTACCAGCGGTTGTGGAAGGAGTGGACTCTTTAGTCTTGCGAAAGGGGGACTTGACAATGTGCGTCAGGACGGGAAGTCGTTCAATAACGGGTGTTTCGTGATAGGTGAAGGTCTTGAGTGGAATCGTGTCCGATCGAATGGGCTTGAACTTGTCCATCGCCGCAACGGAGACGGGATAGTTCATTGATCCACGGTAGGCATGGGTCGAAGGGGCAGCCACATTGGGTAAGGAGAGGAGCATGTCTGTCAAAGTCAAGGAGGCGGACTGGGGTGCAGTTGCGTCCACAGCGGCCACAGGTGTGCTGTTGGAGAGACGGAGTGCGATTGGGGGCGAGAATGCGTCGTCAGCCTGGTTGGAGCCATTGTTTGACCTGGCATCGTCGTTTCCAGAACCAGAGCCAGGCCAGGAGATGCTGGTGGCCATGGCAGCAAGGTAGTGAGCCTTGAGGTTAGCCCAGAATCCAAGGCGAGTGGAGGACGAAGTGGATTCGGGAAGGAAAGACTGGAGGGAAAGGAACAATGGCTGAATTATCTGGGTTTGCCGTCCGTCGCAACTGTCAGTTGAAGTGTTGTCGCTTTGCGTGTTTGAGTTGTTGTTGTTGTTCAGGAAAGACTTTGGCTTTGATGAGAGTTGAGTGGGCAAGAGCTCGACCGAGTTGCCAACGGTCTCTGTGGGGGAAGGGGGTAAGGAGCCAGAGTTGTTGTTTTTGGACTTTTTGGTGGAGGAGACGGTAAGGGCAGAGGTGGAGGAGGAGCGAACGAGACCAGTGCCGGAGGCCCGTTTGCGTCGAGGGGGGATCACTCCATATGGCTGAGGAGCTTTGGCGGTGAATTGGGCGACGATGTCTTTGTAGCTAGAGGTGTTGTTGAGCTGGGTAGGGGTGGGAGAAGTGAGGAAGGAGGCCTTTGTGGATGTGCTGGCGACCGAGGAGGACTTGGAGGCCTTCTTCTTTTCGTTGTGGAGAGAGGACGCGGTTTGGAATGAATCCGAGGCTGGGGCACCGGGTACGGTTGTCGAGGAGGAGTCGGTTAGCTGGTGTAAGCAGAGGGACGAAGACGGTCGTATGAGTGACAGCATTTGCCGATATTATTCTTTTGAAGGTGACAGTTGAGGTTGTGTGTGTTAGTGTACGTGTTTGTGTAGAGGGGAGAAGGTTGAAGGGAAGGGGCGAAGTATTAATGGAGTAGGAAGGAAGAATGGAGGTGTGAAAGAAAGGAGAGGGAATGGCGATGGATGGTGGGGAAGAAAAGAAGGATTTGAGAAGGAAAGAGGGAAAGAAGAGGTGAAAGAGGCAAAGCGAAGGGAGAAGTAATAACGAGGGGAGACAATGGGGAAGTGAGCAGGGTGATAGAAGAGAAATGGACATGGTGATTCGCCAGCTAAGAATAATTCAATTGAATGAAAAGAATAGGGGAACTGCCATGGAGTGGAGGATACATTTGACTTACGAGCCCTAACCTTTTTGCTTGCTATTTGTCTGTCGGTAAATCAGTGCTTCTCTTTTCATTCTCATGGATGCAGCATATGTATATCGTCCATTGCACATGCAAGTTGTGTGTCTCCGGGAGAAAACCGGGTTCCTGTTGCCGCCCTCATCTCCCCCCGGTTCAACTGAACCCAGGCTGGATACAATCAGATATACTTTGGTATGATCAGTGAAAAGCGAAAATAAAAAAAGGAGGATCGTTACATCAGTATTCAGTTCAATTGAATCAAAATGATCAGGACCATCAGTTTAGTTGTATTGTCGGCATCATCACCATCCTTGATCAACCATCGCCATTCATCAAAATCTTGTATTTCCTTCATCTACCATGGCAGATAGAAATACTTCGAGGAAGATGTCAGTGAAGGAGGCTAATTGAATAAGACCACCCGTAATTCACTTACGACTATTGTCCCCTACAGTAGAAAGATGGAGAGAGCTGCACTAAACTCAGGGCACAATGGACGTAAGAAAAGTGTGATCCGTTTTGTTGTTGGTGTTGGTGTTGGTGTTGTTTTTCTATTTGGTCAGGCGAGCATCAAGGAGCCAACTCAAAAAATATCAACAAGCTCTTCTTCTTCCCCAACTTCATACCACCCTAGACATACACCTACCCTCTCCCCCATTTAAAGAAAGGATCAAAGGAAAAATGGAGAGGGAGGAGGGGAAGGTGGAAAAGGAGTCGAGTTTCCCCCCTCTCTCTCTCTCTCTCTCTCTCTCTCTCTCTCTTCTTATACATACCTTGTCTGTAGGGGAAGAGCCGGAGGCAGAGAATCTCATAGGCCGACACGAAGCATCGCCCACTATATTCTGAACTCAAGGTTGACTGAGAGATTGGTTTTTGTCATCTGAAAATACCAAGTAACTGCGTCTGTCTCTTCATCCATCATTCATCCTAGATATTCTTCGTCAGCCCTTGCTTTTCCCGAAATCCCGAAAAGTGGACTCTGGCTCACCTCCGTTTCACATCCTTCTCCTTCCTCTCTCCTCGCCTCGTATTTTTCATACATCCATTGTATTTAGCCTGTGAGTAGTCAACACCATGACGACGACGACGCAGTATTCCCTGTGAGTTATTGTTGGGGGGCCACATGGAAAGGGATGGATGTGGGTTAGCTTGCCTTTTGTTTGGATGGGCGTGCGCGTGTGTATGCTTGTTTGTTTATGGGTGTGCCGTACATGTACATGTCACCATGGCACATCATTTCGCATCAAACAGACCGACTTCCTTCTTCCCTCAGTCCACATTTCCCTCCATTGATGAAAAAGGTGCACAGAGGTGTAAGAGAGAGGGTAAGGGAGAAGAAACAGCTGAGAAGATACGACGATCTCAGTCTGTCCGCTGAGCAGCTGTTTACGCACATCCCTGTTTAGGTTGGTGGAGAAGGAAACAAGGGAAAAACGAGAGAGCGATACCCATCAAGGCCGTAAAAGAAAGGGACACGCGACGAAACAGAACCATCAGCAACAACAACAATGGTGAGAAAAAAAATTGAAATGCCTGTTCTTCTAAACACGCGTCTGGGGTCTTCTTGCCCTTTGTTTCGAGATGATGTTGTTTCTCATCTCTCATCTTCCCTTCGTGGACAAACAACACACACATACACACACAACAAACATACACGCCCTCCATTCCTCATTCCCTCCAAATTATCCCCTTGGGTGTACATCCCCACTCCCCATGTAAGGACATGCATGTTCAAGGCACAAGATAGAGGCAAGGGTTCGGCAAGGGAAAAAAACACAACCACCAACGAAAACATGAGAGCAAAAAGAAGCAGAACTTGAAGAGAAAAGAAACGACTAATGAGAATTGCATTTTTGGGCGTAACGGGCGCCTAGAAAACAAACAAACAAACAAACAAACAAAATCCTTTCAATTGAGGGACGATATTGTTGTTGACCTTTTCCTGCTTTGCCGATTAGGATCAAACAAACAAACAAACAAGCAGACAATAGACAAATAACAACTCCACTTGCACTGGCGCCATATCGAATGTCTATGCAAGAAGGCATTTAGTCCTTTCCTCCTCTCTTCGGCATCTACCACTAGACCCGGCTTCCTTTCTTTCATGCTCGTCTCCCTATTGAACGTGGTGGTGCTATAGCCTAGTTTCCTTCACTAGTTCGCGAAACCCGAACGGGGTGAGCGGACGGACACGACATCCACCAATTGCATTGACCTTCCCTTTCAACTCCTTTCATGCTCCATCCACTTCCACCTCCACCCCTGCCCGCTTAGTTGCCACTAAAAAATATGTAAGTCCAAATGGTAAAACCTACAGCAGCAAGGTTATCGAGATAGAAGCTTGTGTGCTCTCGTTTTTGTGTCTGTCGTCTCATCCGAATAAGGGCGGGATACAACACCCTTTCTCTTCCTTCTGAGGGTTTTTTGCTCACACACTTGGTTGCTTGTTCATTCTTTTCCTTAACGGCATGGCGTGGAAACACAAGGGAGGGCGACATTCTTCTTTTACCCTGAAAAATCGAATCGAGACGCATGTTTACACAAGGAAGGTGCTCATTTCTCAGGAAGGCGGCCAATCAGGCGCAGGCACGCTCAATTAACTGGACCCATCAACACTCTGGTGAGAAATACAAAATGCTGATAGGCACAAACTACAAAAAGCACTTCATTTTGCTCTCACACACTCAAGAGAGAACACAGGACTACCCACGAGGAAACAAAGAAGGAATTGAGATTAGGGTGAAGGTGGGACTAAAATTGTTTGGTATATTGGGCATCGACTGGTCCATTTGAGCGTGCGTGCGCATGTGTTGATCGCTTTTTTTTCTCACGAAGAATGACTCGTCAACATGAACGAACAATAACGACTGAGAGGGAAGGCGCGCGGGCGGGAAAGAAAGAGGGAGGGGTAGAAAAAGATAATCAATGCCATAATGACTCGCGCGCCGCACACTTCGCCTCGCCTCACCTCGCCTCGTGGTAGTTTTTTCGACCCGATTTGAAACACCACTCCACTCGAAAAAAAAAAAGTGCGGGCGGATAAACCGCAAGGTGGACCTCAAATTACAAACAAACCAATCCGTTAACCAACAGCATCAATTTGTAACAGGGTCTGCTCCAGTTTAGAGGAGCCCACACACATACATAAAAAACAACTTTCCCTTCAAACCCTTCCTTGCCTTCTGGCTTACTTTGCATGTTTTGTAGTTTCCCTTGAGTACACATCGCCTACTCTTCCTATTGGCGCTGCCTTGAACCAATCGCCCTCTCTTTTTTTTTTCTTTTCACAAACAAGAGCATTTCAAAACGACAACCACAAAAAAACAGTAGAGCCGTGGGAGGTTATCTATCTTCATAGTGGTACCTATTCACCTGTTTGCAACGTTGTTTCTGAAAAGGTTTAATAAATGATATACATGCAATATGCTAACTGCCCCCCCTGTCCTGAAGAGAGGTAACTCGCTCTAGAAAAAAAAAGTCACTACGCCGTTGGTTTGGTGCTCCTCCGTCACCGATAGGTCCCTCTCCTATCCTACACTCCGAGTTCCCTGTTCCTGTACTATGTGACCAAACAAAGATATCCCGCGTGCGTGTCTACAAGAACGTCCCTTTAACGGAACTTGGAGTAAGGGTTCCTGAGCTCGTCCAAGATGCTGCTGCTAGGGAATGGTGGGACGTTGATGTCGGGGATGAATGTGACCTCCCGAGCATCCTTGGCAGAGGTATCCTTGGGGCTGTCGACGCGCTCCAGCTTGTATTTGGCAATATCGGCCTTGGGCTTGGGGACCTCCACCTCTGTTCCGACAACAAAACGCTTCCTCTCTGACTTTCCGGTGGTTTCGTCCACAATCGCGCGGTAATGAGTCTTCACAGGCTGTCTATTGTACGTATGACAATTGGCGCAAGAGGTGTCAATTGCTTGTTTTGTTGGATCCTAGTGTCCTGACTTTCATTTTTCCTTTTGATGCGCATCTTGTGTAAAGGTGTCCTGCCGAAGAACGCTAAAGACAAAGGTTGTACCTGGTCTGGGGATCGATCAGGGAGACGTTAGAGACGTGAATAGGTGCCTCGATTTGAATCTTGGTAGCCTTCGTGGGGTCCTCGGCCTGAGGACGAATGTGTTTCGTGACCTATAATGGTGTGAACCCATTGAGACACAAACGTGAAAAGGGCTGATTGTAAGTTCCTCTGTAGATAGATTTCCTTGCGTGGACTACAGTGATCACTGATCACCGAGCGCACGTAGATCCTGAACATATCGATAAAATTGTGGCGGGGCCAAGCAGCTTGTGTGAATAATATCCCGTACCATGTTCCTGTCGGCAATCAAGAGCGAGTTCAAGCTCCTGAGGACCTTCTTGACCGTTCCCGTCTTGCCCTTCTCCTTTCCGCTGGTAATAAACACCTAAGTATTTCAACAATCAAGGCGACGGTGTTAGCTATCATGTTCAGGGTAGACACTAACTGGTGGGAATAAGAGTCCCATTGACACAAGTCCCGTTGCAAGGTCCGATATCCCAAAGGTAAAGGCCCTTTCATCTCTAGAGGAACCTAGGAAACCTCCAAAGGAGGTAGGTAGGTCTGTTTACCTCGTCACCACGGACGATTCTCCACATCTGAATCTGATCCTTGGGGGCAACATATTTGACTCTGGTGGGCTGAAGCTTGGTGTTGATCATGCGGCGCATGCCGGCGACTAGTGAAGGCTGCATGGTATATGTTCTGTGTGTTGTAGGAGTGAAGAGTTGAGGATGGACTGTTTGTCGTAAAAGAGAAGGAGATCACTCGACATTCACGGGGCGAGAAACCCGAGCTCAAGCCAGGGGGGGGGAGGAAGGACTAGCATTTTTGTTTTCATTTTTGATCCTTGCCAAGCCACATCAATCCCCGACTCCCCTTGCTGATTCGCCCACTTTGTTCAAGACTTCCTTTGTTCATCCCGACAACCAAAACTACAACCAACACACACACCAACGATGTTGAAGTCCTTTACATCGACGGCCTTCTCTGGCCTTAGAACCGTCTCACAACAGCAGGCCCGTTGCATCCAGGTCTCGGCCCGATCCCTCAACGTCAAGGACGATTCCGCACCCAAAGGTACTACTCTTTTCTCAGGTGGCTCGCATTCGACTCCTCTCCGGGACCGAAGCTGATCAGCACACACACGCGGGAGGTCAAGGAGCACAAGAACTCAAAAGAATGTTCGGCAAGGCGAAATTAACGCCAATCGCTTCCTCTTGTCAGCTGCAAACACTATTCGAGAGAGCATTACGGATACTCCTAACCTGCACGTTCAATTCAATGAACGCGCCAAAGACCTCCGAGACTAAAAACTAACCATTTATCTCTCACCCTCCTACGTCGACCCATACCTGTATAGCCAAGCGCACAGTAGCGTCAAGCGCACCCGAGGGCACAGTGCTGAAGGGAATCAACTACATGAAAGATGGCAAGGATCCTGTTGCCCTTGCTGACGACGCTTACCCAGAATGGCTCTGGGAGATCAACGATCCCGAGGTCCGCAACGCCAGGATCGCAAACCCCCTTGACAAGAAGCACCACAAGGAGGCAAGGAGACAGGCCATTAAGGGCGAGAACTTTATCCGCGACAAGAAGACATAAGCGCGCGGCCTCGTACTTTACTCGGGAGGAGGAGGAGGAGGAGGAAGAAGTTAGGACATGGCTCTTGGAGTACAAGAGGCATGTTGGCAGTTTCGGAACGAGAGAATTGGAAGGAGGCAGGCAGGCAGGCATTGGAACGACGACTGTTATCAGGACAGGGCAGGGCTACCCAGGAATATATCTTTTTTTCAGCAACAAAAGACTTTCGCCATTTTGCTTCAATGGATATCAACCTACAGTCCACCCTTTTCGTACACGCACCACACGCATACGCACATTAGAGAGCGAAATAAAGCTCATGTATCATATCATCAACTCAGAGCATAGACACAGAAAGCTTATGTGCATGGATTTTTGTGCATGTAATGTTGGACTGCTGAGAAAGTATGTTCAGTTGGTGGTGATCGTGAACATCTAGTTATTTTGTGTCTAGTACGAGATATGTGATTCCTCATATTTCATCCGTGCTTCGGCGTCTGGTTCAGTTGAGGCGCGCCAGTGTTTTCCCACGATCCCGTACCCCCCACCCTCGTATGGCGCCCCACTCTCCCCGCAAATAGGAGGAGGAGGAGGAGGAGGAGGAGGAGGAGAGGGTTGCTTGTTTGTTTGTTGCTCTATGGGTGTACATGCAGGGATACATAGGCAAGGGACGATGCAAAACTGTTAATTGACACAGGGTCACAGTAGACGCTAGCGGGCGCATCGACCCTGTTTTCTTGCCATTGGATTGATTTATTGTTCTCTTTGGTGTCTTCGTTTTCGCGAGCTTTGCGCTTTCCTCCCCTCTCCTTCTAGTTTGCTGTGGACTGGGCTCTTGTTCTCCAATCAATCGCCATTCCATGCTACGATATCATCCGATGAAGAATGGTCTTTTGCTTCGTTCCATTTCAGCGCGTAGACGGGTAGCGTGTCAGAAACTATTGGCTCCAGGAGTGAAGGGGTTCAGCGAAATCTTGCGATTCCTTTCCGATGGGTGACGCGAAGCGCGCCCCTGGACATAAACGAGGGGTCCGAATGGGTCCAAGTGAGGGCCGCCATTGGCTGCACTATGAACTTTGCCCTTGGGCGTTAGATTACATGAGAAAAGGTGGTTGAGCATCCATCCTGCAGGAGGATTGTAAGAGACGAAGGAGAAAGGGGTCGCCCAATAGCCTTTTCTGTTCTAGACTCGGGGCAAGTTGCTGGGAAGGTACAGGAGCAGGTAGACTGCAGCCAAGTTGTACGTCTGCTGTTATCGAGGCAACCATAGGAGCCCATCACATGCAACACTTGCATGGTACCCCACCTCTTCGTACAACTCGCTCCTTCTCCAATCCTTCCTTCCTCTCCCAATGGTCTGCGCCTACGGGTCAAAATGCAAAGAAAAAAAAATAACTGCGACCAATCGCTCGCTTGTAACTCAGGTTGGAACAATCCAGTTACTTTAAAGCCGCGATGGGTCGTGCAGAAAGTGTCTGGTCAGGACTCCTCTGGTGCTGACCTGAATGAAGTTGAGCAAGTGATCGGTTCGATTAGTCAACGGTTTCTTGCTCTCATCCTCATAGGAGGAAGAAGGGAAAGTGAAAGGGAAAAGGAAAGAAAACACCGAACCCCCTGGGTGAGTGATGCATTGGGCAAGTCCAAGTTCAGAGAGCCCTACTTTGTGGACAATAAGAAAGGAAAGGGAATGATAGTTTCAACACGAGAAGATGTGTACCTTTCACTCACTAGCTCATACTTAGTTTATTGGGAAAGCACTCACAGTAGCTTCTAACTGTTTGACGTTGGTATGTTGTTATTCAATGGGGTTGCGTCGACCAAGGATGAGTCGCGTATAAAAGGGATCCATGGCGTCCCGCTAAACTCTTTTCATTACCTCCTCCACTCCCTCCCTCTCTCCTCACCTCCATCTCACTTTTCAGCGCCACCAAATAAAACCATGCGCTTTGCTTCCACCATTCTTGCCGCCACAACGTTGGTCCTCCTCAACGCCAATAGTGCTCACGCCTACGGCGTCCTCGGTAACTAACAGAATCCCCCTTCCTTCTCACCAGTACATATGTATACCATTTCCTTTCTTTCGCCCTCTCACATTCGATTGTTGGTTTCTTTCTTATTTCAGGCCACACGTTGACGGGCCAGATTGCCCAACTGTTCCTGACGCCCAAGACAGCCAGCCAGATCAGCACCATCCTCCCAGCCTCGTACGAAGGCCTCCTCTCCAACGCAGCCCCCTGGCCCGACAAGATCCGATTCCTGGACCAGTACAAGTGGGCAACCCCCATGCATTTCGTCAACCCACCCAACGATAACCCTCCTGAGCAGTGCTTGTTCGAGTATGTCTATGGTGGTCAGGATAATGTGAATGCGATTTTCAACATGACTGCGACGTTGAAGCAGTTCCAGTTGACACCCCCGACGAACGTGGGAGATGAGAAAAAGAGGGAGGATGCACTGAAGTTCTTTGTGCATTTCATGGGAGATATTCATCAGCCACTTCATGACTCTACTCCCTTTCGAGGTAAGTTGTCACCCAGGTTATTGCTTTGCTTCCTTCTCAAATTGAATTCATTTTGTGTGTCTTTGACTGAGCATCGGGCAGAAAACTAAATTGTATTTGTCTTCACGATCGATCAAATTATTTCCTTGCTTTCGTCCCAAGGTGGAAACGATGCTCCCATCAAGTTTGGCAAGTCAAAGTCCAACCTGCACTCACTCTGGGACACCCTCCTCCTGACTGTAAGCAACATCTCTCGCTCTTCTTACTCCTCGCCTGATTTTTGAACAATAAGACGGACCTGCCCCTCTAACACCTCAGTTACATAATCTCACTTTCGAACAATAGAAAGATGTGAAGGAGAGATTCGGTGATAACCCTCAGGCATACCTGGACGACACCATCAAGCTGACAAAGACGATCTGGAAATCCGAGGCCGCATCCTGGACTTCCTGTGGGCCCGCCGACAGCCAGCCCGCCAATCCCTGGTCATCCGTCACAAAGCAGGTCAAGACTGTCTGCCCGATCCAATGGGCGACTGTGACCAATGCTCTTGACTGCACCTATGTCTGGAAGGACTACTCGGCCAGCCGCGATTACTCGACCGATTACTTCCAGAAAGTGACTGGACCGTCCACGGATTTCTTGTACCAGAAGTTGTTGGCTCAGAGTGGGATCCGTATGGCAGCTGCGTTGAATGAAATCTTTGACCCTGCTTCGACTTTGTCGGCTTCCGAGGGTACGGTGGTGAAGAGAAGCGAGTTGCCTCCTAGATACAAACGTGCTGTTGAGGAGGCTTTGGCTCGCTAGAAATTGTTTTGCGTCGACTATTACATGTAGTTTTCACTTTTGTTTGTTAATAAACCATTCCCAGGCAGCATGCCGTTCTTCCTCTTTCATACACAAAGCAGCGCCTGGTTTCCCTGGTTCTGTCACTTGGGCTCAATACCATACTCCAAGAAAAAGCAAGGGCAGCTCTCGCTTCATTCTCGGAAGTGCGCCTCTTCTTCGTCCTCGTCCTCCACCTCCCCTCTCTTCCTCCTTGAATGAATGACCTAAGATTGCAAAAAATGGAAACGGAGATTCACGATTCCAGTTTTCTGTCTAATCGCGTCCACTATGAGGAATGGTTCCAGCCCCTTTTTTTATTTCCACCCACCCTTTTCAACATCGACATATCATCCCCCTTGAAAAATGAATGGTTTTCAAGATCTTGTCATTTCCCCTTTTATTTCCAACTCGCCTTGATTTCGACTTGTCCTCTTTATCCTCTTTTCTTTCTTCGTCTCGACTCTTCTTCTTTTACTTTCACTCTTCTTTTTGATACTCTCGAGCACATTCAACTCACTTTTTCATAGCCCTTCCTACTTCACAGCAGCGAGTCATCAATAATGAAGATCTCAACTCTTTGTATCATTTCACTCGGCCTGTCGCTCGCCGTCTTTGGTGACGCCGCACGCGCCAAGCAACACGAACACCACAATAAGCAAGTCGACCAGCATCACCACCACGCTCCAAAGGACCACAGCCACAACGACAAGCAAGCCAACCAGCACCATCATCACCGTAACCAGCAGGCGGATGACTCCCACCACAAGAAGCAAGAGGACCATTCCAACAACAAGAAACAGCAAGCTGATCATTCGCAACATGTGAAGCAGCAGCACCATAAAAATGTTGACCATTCTCATCAAATGAATGCTGATGCTATCCCCTCGAAGCCCTATAAGGGCGGTCATCAAGGTAATATCGCCATGCTTGTTGGCAATTGGATGGACTTGTCGCTTTCATTTTTCCAATGGCCATGTTGGAAACGGTCTACAGTGACAGTTACTAACACTTGGAAATGTCTATGTGCTTGTGCGGATCCCAACAGAGCAAAAGGACAACAAGGAGAAGCAAGAGAACCTTGACAAGCACCCCAAAGAGCACAAGGTGCCCAGTGACACTGTTGCATCGCCTCCCGCTCCCGCTAACCAGCAGCCACAGCAACCCACCTTCGCACCCCCACCCACGTCAGAGAGAAAAGAAAAGATGGTTGTCGCCTACTGGACAGACTGGACCTCGGCCGCGATGTCCCCAGAGGCGATCCCCTTTGACAAGGTGACCCATGTCAACTACGCCTTCTCGGTCGTCGGATCTGACTATCGCCCTGTCTTCGAGACCGATTACCTGCTGAACCGTGTGGTCAGATCTGCTCACTTGAAGGGCGTCAAGGTTCTGATATCGATTGGTGGGTGGACTGGGTCCCAGTATTTCAGTCCCTTGTCTGCAAGTCCTCGAGGTCGGCAGACGTTTGTGAATGGCGCTATTGACTTTGTGAAGAATTATAACCTGGATGGTATTGATATTGACTGGTAAGAATGCTAGCTTTTTTCTACGCGTTTCGTTTCTCGCGTCTGTATTCTTCCTATTGTTTTATCCAAAGTACCTGTAGATCTAATATCTTTCTCTTGTTTATGTGTTGTTGACTACTGCCTACAAAAGGGAGTACCCGGGTCGCATGGGAAGCGCCTGTAACATCTACGACACAAACAACGACGCCAAGAACTTTTTGATATTGTTGCAGGAACTCCGAGCTGCGATGAACCAGCTTCCCAACGGCGACCGTCTCGAGATCTCATTGGCGACTCGTTTGTTGCCATTTGATGGCCCCAATGGCATGATGAAAGACGTGAGCGAGTTTGCCAAGGTGGTCAACCACATCAATGTCATGGCGTACGACATTAACGGATCCTGGGGCTCTGTCACGGGTGCGAATGCGCCGCTGGGCGGAGAGGGCCAGTTGACGTATGCCAATGGAGCACAGGCATGGATCGATGCGGGATTCCCCGCGTCCCAGATCAACATGGGTGTGCCCTTCTACGGTCGGTCGTTGACGACAAAGAGCGATATGACGACGTCTCAGTCGATGGAGGCGCCGTTTATCAAGCCGGTCCCCGTGGGTGACAACAATGATGCGATGTGGACGGATCCCTGTGAGAAGGAGGCATCGTACTCGGGTGTGTGGAAGTACAAGAACCTGAGGGAGCAAGGGGTGGTGGATCAGTATGGAAATGCGCGTGCACCCTGGATCCGCAAGTTTGACAAGGAGTCACAGACGCCGTGGTTGTTCAACCCGTTGACGAAGCAGTTTATTAGCTATGACGATAAGGAAAGTTTGAGGCTGAAGGTTGACTATGCGAAGCAGAAGCAGTTGGGAGGAGTGATGTTGTGGGCGATCAACCAGGATACGGCAGACTTTGAGCTCTTGGATGTCCTCCAGGAGATCCGCCGGTGAACTCTGGGAGGGGGAGTTAAGGATGAAGGGGAGCCAGGTTTTGAATAAATCGATTTGTATCCAGGCGTAGGATATCCCTTTGATCTAGGCGCTATCTGATTCCCATGTGATGATTGGCCACGTTCTTCCCTTGCTAACTGCTGCTGGAACCCAGTCCGTTGCCTTTGATTACTCACCCTCCCCTTCGGCTCTTCTTTTTCTCACCATTTTCTACTTCAGCAAGAACAAAATCCAGGGGGAGGATGCTACAGAAGAAGCCCTAATCTCTTTTTTTTACTCATTTACTCACTCATTCGCTTACCAACCATCAGCCTACAAAAACACAATGTCACTCCTGCACACACTCTCACGGTCAGCTCGCCCTTCTTCGTTGCCTCGGACTCACTTTCCCTCAACAGCAACAGGAACAGCAACAGCAGCTGTCAGTCTCGGTCTCAGCTGTCTCTTCTCCAGACACTATACCTCTGCCGCCTCTGTCTCTGAGGCTATTATTCCTCCCCCTACAACCGAGACAGCTACGTCGCTGTACACCTTCAAAGACCTGTCGGAGCAGGAAGTGTTGTTTGTAGAGATGCGGCACCACAAGGTGTCGTGGAAGGAAATTGGGGTGTACTATGGCAAGTCGAGTCTCGAGGCCTTTTATGAGTACATCCCTATTGCGACGAGGGCGTACAAGCACCAGTGGAGATCGCGGATGACCTCGGAGGATGTTGCCGAGCATCTTCGTCTCCCAGGACAACGGTGCTAGTTGTGAGAGAGATCTTGTAGATCTGCTGAAATAAAAACAACAAAAACGTTGAGCTATATGTGTGTCAGTTGTAGATGTTCATGATATCTCATGGTTGGGTGTCCCAGTTCCTGCTGCACTTTGTCAGTGCTGCAGTTTTGTGGTCGATGCTTTGTCTCCCTTTCTCCCTTTGTATCTCTCCCTCCCTTCCTGTCCCATTCAACACGCTCGTTTCTCCTGTGTCCATTTTTTTTCTTCGTCTTCGTTGTCGTCCACGCCTTTTCTTCTTTCCACACTTCTATTTTGGCTCTCTTTTTTCCCTCCCTTCTTTTCTTCTTCCACCTTCTCCTTCCTCCGCCATCATCGTCCTTCTTGTCCATCGTCGTCCTTCCTTCTGTGTCTGTCTCCATCACACTCCCCTCTCCCCTCTCCACTCTCTCCCTTCACCACAACACAACAATCAACACAGACGACAAGCTCCCTTCGTCACACTCTCACGCTACCACATTCAGACACACCCAGACACAAACACACATAGAGACAAAAAACATGGCCATACTTGCGCTGGTGGCAGGTGCTCTGGCGGTTGTGATTCTCGTCGCAGGCCTGCTCAACTACTTTGGCAACAGAGTCGAGCACGCCTGGTACGTCAGTCTGATTGCCTACGTCTCCTGGTTTTTTCCCTTCTCCATCGTTGTCCTCGTTCCACTTGACCTTGCTTCGGTAATTCGTCTAATCACACGTCTATTCCCCGCAACAAGGGCTCACTTGCCCAACTCTTTTATTCTTCAAGTCGAGAAAAAAAAAAAAAAAAGAACAAAGCTCTGACTTACCTTCTTTCCCTTCTCGGCTCTCTCCACGTTGTATGTGATCCCTTAGACGCTGTTTCGAGACTGCAAGGTCGAGGAGGAATGCAATGAGCCTCTCATGTATGTCTCCAGCGAGTTCCTTATTGGCGCCTGGAGAACGATATACTGGTGCAGTTTTGCCTTGACATGGTACGTGCTTTTCTCACTCTTTCTGCCTTGGCATTGGGCTTTTGCCTTATCTTTTTTCTTCTGCGCTGTCACAGACGGAGCACCCTTCTCTTTCCTCATAATGATGAAGGACCTAAGCGCAAAGTTCGTTTGTTCTCACCTATGGAAACATTCCAAACATAATAACGCGCTTCCTTATCTCATGATTATTTGACTTGAACATGGGGCATTGCAATGATAGGGTCTTGATCCCATTGCTTCAATCCTATACACAGTCGGGAGACTTTACAGTCATGAAGAGGCTCCGCAGCGCAGTCAGATACAACATCATCTACCAGCTCATCATCGGATCGATCGCCCTCCTGGGCTTGGTGTTCTTATGGTACGCCCAGGGTCCAAGCAACTTGAGAGCATACATCATGGCGCTCAGCAACAGTTGGGGTCTGGTCCTCGTTGTTATCTTTATGGGCTATGGCATGGTCGATGTGCCAAGGAGGCTGTGGCATAAAGGAGACAATGCGCGTGAACTCCGGAGAATCTCCTTCAAGGCCAGTGTTGTCAAGGACAAGCGACAAGACACCGAAGACGAAGTGCATCATGTCGCCAAGGTGATTATACATCGATATTGCGCAATAGACATTGCGATGGACCAAAAGGCAATTGAACTGGCGCATAAGAAAGCAATTGAACTGATATGTTCATAACCCCCCCCCCTAAAAACCACTATCACAGGAACTGTCTGTGGTTTGCCACAAGGTTCAGCATTCGGATCCCCTTCGACCCTATGTCGACAAGATGGTCGAAGGCTTCCCTGCTGTGAGGGGCGTCCAATTCGAGTCCAACAGGACATCTTCGCCTATTCCCCCCTCCCAGAGTCAAAGGAGTGAGCTTCATGGAATGAACGCAGGTTTGCCATTAGGAAGCTCGAGGCCAGGAACAGGAGCGACATTGGGCGGCCGTAAACACTCTATGGATGGATTGGTCCCCAATGCTATCACGGAAAAGTACCTTGCCGATCTACATGCCAGGATCAAGCGTGCACTGAGAATGAGCGACCGATGGAACGCGTACGTATCCCAAGTCAAGTGTGCAATTATGTCATTCTTGACGAGGTCAAAGATCTTAGGCTTTTGATTGACTAACAGGCTTACGCCCTTGCAACTTTTCAAATAGTATTTGGCGCGACTTGCAAAAGGCAGGATTCTTGGCGCAGGACATTCAGGAGAACATGGACAACCCAGAAAAGTAAGACCAACTACAGCATTTTTTTTCTTATTCATATCCAAGAGACTTCTCACTTTCAAAAGAGCTAACAAAGGATATGTGCTTTATACTCACCCATGTCGAATCTTATAGAAAGTTCCGGTCGACTTTGCGTCCTTTGACATCAAAGCCCAAGAACTGGCAGCTTTCACTCGAGTGGGTCTGGCATTTGAAACTGCGCCCGATCTTGCTGCGATCGCTGGCAGTAGTGTGTGCGGCTTTGTCGCTGTTGATTGTTTGGTCCGAGATGACCTACCAGAACGTCAACCCTGTGTTGAGTGTCATTGGACTCTTGGTTCAAGTAGCTCGGGATCGCATGTCGTATGGAGCAATCGAGGTAAAAAAGAATATCCTTTCATTCATGTGTTCCGGTGTTGTATTTGTCAATGGTGTTCGCATATGACTGACCCTATGATTGTTCCATGGTCGCTATTTTTATTAGGCTGTGAGCTTCTTCACCATGCTGTACATGTGCACATGCGCCTACACCACACTTATGAAGATGAGGCTGCTCAACAATTACGTTCTCGTTCCCAACCACCACACGGATGAGCCAACGTTACTATTTATCGGATCATACCTCTGCCGTCTCACGTACGTCTATCATACGAGTTTAACGTACTTTGTAGGTCAGGGGCGTGCAAGGGAAAACAAGAAAATGCGATGCTAACATCCATTCATTATTTTCGCTCCTACTTTTAGGTTCCCTCTGGTGTACAACTATCTTACTATCTCGTCTGCAGGAAAAGAGGACAGCACTGTCTTTGCCGGAGTAAGCCATCTTCACCCAGTGTCTCGCCTTACCTGCATGTGGAATTGCTGAACGGACCACTTGCTCATCACCTTTCTTTCTGTCATTCATTTGAAATAGTACATGGGAAAGATCGATATGGTTCCGTTTTTGGGCGAGTTTAACTACTACATGCCCTATGTGATCCTTGTCCCTACTTTGATCACGCTCTTCAACGTTTTCGCGAAGATGTTTGCCGTCTGCAGCATCTCTGACAACTTTTTCGACAACGATGACGACGAGGGCGGCATCGGTGGCGATCTTGAAGAGGGTGTTCAAGTCTTGAAGGATGGTAAATGCTACTCTTTTTTTTTTGCTATGGTTTATTACAACACGCATCAATAATTATGTTTCTAATATCTTTTTATTCATCATCGTTCAATAGCTCGAAGGGACGAAGAAAGGCGGTTGCTGCCAGAGCGCGCAGGTCTCAACAGGGATTTCACAGCACGACGAGGAGCAGCATTCGAGACATACAACAACAACAAGAACAAGCAGAACCGCAGGAGAGGAGATACACCACCAACACACATACTGGGAGAAGGATCGAGTGCAAGTGCATGGAGAGATGTCCGACCCAGCCCCAGCGGTAACTCTCAACGAACCTTCCATGAGCCTTACTTTGACGACTCAACAGATGACGACGACTCTAGCAGCGTCTATACTGGTTTTAATCGTCGAGAATCCGCAGATCATATGGGATCGTCAGGACCTGGAACAGGAGCTGGAACGCACCCAGGTGGTCGAGTCAGGAGCTCGATTGATTCGCCCAGTCGAGGCCACCTTCAACGGCAAACGACCAAATTGGACACTCAGCCAACACCGGGACCGTTCAAGTCGCTTTGGCAAAAGATGGTTGGACCCAAGCAAGCGATTGCGCTGGATGGCACCAATACTCCAGACCCAACGGACAGTGATGGAGCGCGGTCGAGCATTGAGAGCACTGGGCATGAAGGAGGCCATGTACCCTCGAGTTATACCGGCCGGAGTACGTTCCGCCCAGACAGGAATTCTACATCGGCGGCAGGAAGGACGGGACCGGCACTGATGTTTGCGTCAGTGCAGCAACAGCCCTCAAGTTACTCGCGGCCGTCGCTGCAAGAGGATGAGAACCGGGATCGAGACCGGCTGTTGTCTGTTCATGATGCGAGAACGCGGCCTGGAGGATCGAGTGCGTCGTCACCACGGGCCCATAGTCCTCAGGGTCGGGTTATTGGTCAAGGAGGACAAGGAGGACAAGGAGGACAGGGGGGACAGGGGGGGACGAACTCTGGAAGAAACAGTCGGCCGAATAGCCGGATTTTTGGCGCTTCATCGCCTCAGCATGGCAACAGCACCAATCGGCAACCCAGTCCCCTAGTCAACATCTTTGACGACGATGAGTGATTAAAGTACTAAAACTGGTGGATGACATCGGTCATTTGCTTATTCCTTTTTTGCATTTTTTATCCGAGTGAATTTATTATGTTGTTTGGTAATGAAGGGAGTGTTCTCGCAAAAGTCCTCGTAGTAAATCAATCCTTCTTCACGACGGCGGCAGCGGTGTTTGCAGTGCGACGCTTAAAGTTGAAGACATCATCCTCATCAGGACCACCGATGAAGCGGAGCCCATTGACACGACCATCAGGATCCGTCGAGAAACTGGCAAGGGAAACAACATCAACACCAAAGTCCTTCAACGAAAACCGGAAGCTGTCAAAATGGTAATGGTCCATCTTGGACTTGTAGGTGACATACTCCAACCCGAGGACATCCTTCTCCTTTGAATCCTTATCCTTGCGCAGACTGATCTTCACAGTTCCCATGACGGGGTCTGAGTACTCCCCTACGTAGGCTTCCAAGTTCGGGTGGGAGAAGGAGGTGCCCTTGACGCGGGCTGGGAGTTCTGCGCCGATGCGATCGGCTTCAAAGTCGTCATATTCGGCCTGGGTCTGGCGGAGGGTGACGGTTGAGAGCCAGTCTTCGGTTCGGGGGAGGCGGAGGAGTTGGTCGACGATGTAGAAGGGTATGTAGGTGCGGAGGGCGGATTTGTGGGTGTTTGTCAGGAAGGCGACGACGATGTCTGCGTCTGGGTAGAGGGCTAGACTTCCTCTGAAGCCGTACAACGATCCCGCTATTGTAGATGGACAGTTCAAGAAGTTGGGGGGGGGGGGTCAATATGAGGAGCGGGACGAGGATATAACGAAAAAGTAAAGACTTTGAGGGGGGGGGGGGGGGGGCACTGAACAAAGAAAAACTTGAAGGGACTTACTGTGGAAATAAAAGTTGTTGCCCTTGTAAGTATCCAACTCCCAAGCCAATCCATAACTCGCAGCAATCGCGAAATCTTTGCCCCGCCCCATCTTCTCCAACATAATCGAATGTGGCGTAAAACATTCTTTCAAACTCTCCTTCTTCAAAACCTGCTTCCCGTCCAACACCCCCTCACTCATAACCACATGCCCCCACTTGACAAGATCCAACACATTCGAAAAAATGTCCCCAGCCGGCGCGTCGACTTTCAAACTGTCTTCCAAATACCCCTTCTCAAACTTTCCCTCCTGGGCATCCTTCAACGTCTTTGCATCATACGGCATCGCATAGTTATCCGAACGCTCGACCATTCCCGAGGGCGAAAATCCAGTATTCTTCAGACCCAGAGGATCGAGGAGTTTTGTCTGGACGAGGTCCTCCCAGGTGGTTCCGGCAACGTTTGCAGAGGCCTCGCCGGCGACGGCGTACATGGTGTTGCTGTATTTGTAGTAGGGTTTGAGCTTTTGGGGTGGGGAGAGGTTGCGGAGGGTTTTGATGTTCTCTCGGCGGGTGGTTGTGCTCTTGAACCATGCCACATCGATATCTGGCATTCCCTATCCTCGAGCAAAAAAAAAAAAAAAAAAAAAAGGCATGGAAAACAGGGGCATCAGGTTGAGGAAATTAAAACATCACGCGTGATTTGAACGCGTGAGTAAAAATGTCAAGATAACAAAATGGTTCGAGAAAAAGAAGAGACGACATACGGTGCGGTGGGAGAGGAGGTCGACGAGAGTCAATTGAGAGGTGAGGACGGGATCTCCAAAGGCAAACTCGGGGAGGTAGGTGTTGACGGGGGTCGTGTCCCAGTCCATCTTGCCCTCTCCGACAAGCTCGCTAATCGCCGCTGACGTGAACGCCTTTGTCAAAGACGCAATCGGCATCAACGTCTACTCATAAGAAAAAGAAGCAGAGAAGTACGATAAGCAAGTGATGTGAATACATGTTGTTGCAGTAAGAAGAAAGCAACTAAAATGTTTATACCTCGGCGGTGAAGGGATCGGTGTCGTTACGTTGTCCGAACCCATCGGCAAAGATCACCTCGCCACGGTGCATCACCGCAACACTCATGCCCTTCAGTCCGGCCTCGACTCGAGTCTTTTCCAACGTCTCGTGCAGGTGCGCCAATGGTGTCATATTTGTCTTGTTTGTGGGTTGGTGGTGGAAAAGAAGAGGTGATGGGAGAGTTTGAGTTGTGAAGAAAGGAACGTTGGGCGGATCTTTTATACTCATTTTGCAATCCCACGCGCAGCTGCAGTACAAGATACCCATGAAAATCAAACAGGTGTTTTACCCACACCGCAGTGGAGGGGCCTCCACATTAAACTTTGGAAAAGAATCAGTCGCAACCGCCAAGACGGGAAAACTCCGAACACAGACAGGCGTATTTGCATGGTACATGGTTGGATGACAGGTTGCCAAGCCGTCAAATATGCTAAAAAATGCAAACACGTCTCGATATGGTGTGCATCCCCACTTCATGGACCTCAGAAAGTAACAAGCATTGATCAATAATCTTTAGAGGAAAAAAAAGTCTATGATAACAGAGGAAGGTCGATCGCAATTTTTTACTACATGTACAACAAAAAAAATCAAAAGAAATCGTTAGCATTTGGGTGTAAACGCGTAACCTTTCTCAAACAGGTAACGATACACTTTCAATGGAAAAGAGGGCCAAGACTTACTGGGAAATGAAAGTTCTCCTTCTTAAGGAGAAGTCGACCGCCGGGGCTCATAATAGGGTCACGAGGACTCGCTCCGGCCGTTCTTTCGTACTCTGCCCCTTCCTGCCATACCGCAGAAGGCTGCAGGTCACTCTTTAAGCGTTGCATTGGGGGAGTCGTGAGCAATGACGTGTTAATCGACAGGCTCGAATCCTGAGGTGTTGGGCTACCAAGGTGGGCCGTTGTCGAATCGCCCGCAGAGCTGGCTGGTTGCGCATCGAATCCCTTGGTCACCCTGTGAGACGAAGGTGCCTCACCCGCAGCTGCTGACGATGGCAATACGTTCAATAGAGACGGAGCCGCGTCAACGAGAATGCCAGCCTTGCTGGTTTCCTGTTCCTGAGCTGGCTCAGGAGTGCTGATCTGGTTCAAGTGCAGAGCTACCGCAGGGTTGGCCAGAGAATCTCCAGTTGTGGCCTCTGTCAGCGCAGATTGAAGCACCTTGGCCTTCTCCAACGACTCATCAGCCCTCGCATCTCGTGAAGTCCGATGTGTGCTCTTGGTCCTCTGGAAAGCGCTATCTCTGAACGTCGTAGTCGACATGGTCGTTGTAGTAATAGTGGCACCGCAATCCTTTTCTCCATCCGCTGCTGGCTGTTTGTCCGCGTCTGTAGCGGCCTCAACAGGAGTGTCTGGGTTCGCGTCGGTGGCCGACTTTGGTGCTCCGGCTTTGGGTTTAGGGCGATGGGTATCCACAGCCTCAATGTCAACCTTAAAGCGCTTCTCCTCGCAGGTGTAAGCGCTAGGTGTGAGCTGGATGACTGTGTGGAGAGGAATCTTGATATAAGGAAGCTTTTCGTGCGAGTGGTTCATAAAGTAGGCGTAGATGCAACGCAGGATGGCCTGGTGTCCAATGATTAGAATGTTGCGCTGTCTCTCCAACTCCATGATAACTGGCTCCAGTCGAAGAACAACGTCGCGGTACGATTCTCCCCCTCTGTAGCGGTAGTTGAACTTGTCCTCATCTCTGTTCGCAAAGTCCTCTGGGTATTGTTCCTATTTCATCACGAATGACAAAATGTGTTAGCTCAGCTCGAGAAGCATAGATGTCACATCCATAAGTGCTCTTATATCGCAGATCGGAAAGGTTTTGCGTAACGCACCTCAATCTCCTCATAAGTCATTCCATCGCACACTCCGGCGTCCAGCTCGTCCAGAGCCTTCCATGCCAGCTTGGGGTAGGTGAGATGTTCGGCCGTTGCAATGGTTCGCTTCAAAGTCGAGGTCCAAACCTATTTTAACCAGATCGTAAAGAAAAACAACAATACAAAGTGAGTGAGTCGCACAAGATAAGATCAGGCAATATAGTCATAATCCAATGAAAGCATTGCTTAGTGTCCAGACTTACAGTCAATTGTTCCGAGTTGCCGAGATGAGTCGCGATCAAAAGTGGCAAAGATTTGGCATACTGCTTTCCACGGGCACTCAGTTCCGAATCACCTCCCAGCTTTCCCATCACGTTGTAGAGCGATTCTCCGTGCTAAGAGATAAGGTTGACAGAAAGTGGGGGAGGAGAAAAAAATAAATAAATTTGGTGAGTCGTCCGCTGCTGGAGATTGATTGCGATAGCGTCGGGAAATATACAAAAATTATAAGGACATCTTGCTTTCTTCTTACCCGACTGAAAAAGATGCTTCGAGGAGCAATATGCAGGTTCATCAAATAATAGACAATCCTCGACTGAAGATATCCTTGGATGTGGTTGATGATGACCTGGCTGCCCACGTTGATCAGCTTGATATATGTCAAGTTTTCCTCCGTGATCGATTCATAGGCTTCTCTGTAGTGGAAGATTCGTGCCTTGAAGTCCTCGACTGCCTTTTCCGGATCCATGTTTTTGTAATCGGGGGATTTCAGCTTGACGGACATGATGTTGTGCAGGACCAGGGCCTCATCTTCGCAGACCGACTCGATAAACATGACCTGGATGTCGTGCTTCTTGCATTCTGCCATCAACATCTCTCGTCTGGAACGGGTCGAGTTGGTAGCATCGTAGAGGGCAACGACACCCTGTTCCTTCTTGAACCAGTAGACCATATCCTCCAGAGCCTCAACGGCAGCCTCGCGGCGGGACCGCTCACCATCAGGGTTAGCAGGGTTGAAAAAGTCATGCAATTGATGTGCACCATGGAGCTTTCGACGATAGTTTCCGACGTTGAACACCTTGGTGGTGATGCCGAGCCATTGTAGATAACGGCAAACTAAAACGGGGGTAGAGGAGATAATCCAAAAGGGGAGCAAAAGTAGACATGCGCGTGAGTTTACATGTCCCGGTTTCAGTCAGAGTAGATCACTCACTCACACCCTTTGGAAGGAAAATGACCACCACCCCCTTATGCAACGCAATAGCAAAAAATATCCCACGCTAGTCAAGTCCATTTCCATTATATGATACTGCCTCTCATCCCTCCTCTCTCTCTCCTGTTGTCTCTTTTATCCTGAGTTGCTCGCATTGTAAGAGGAATAGAGAAAGAGATGGAGAGTCATATCCCTTCCTCGCCTCCCACTACGCTGTCTGTACGCCCACTTCATTAACAGATAATGAGCATGTGAAACAGGCCTGGCTACTCTTCACACACATCAATTGGCGTTGGTCTTATATTCGAGCAAAGCATGCAGTTCGTCCATACCTTTCTGTGAAATAAGCGTCTTGCCTGTCGCAGGCAAGCCTACCATCTAATCATAGGATCCAACGTATATTGTCAGTCTTGTGTTCTCTGCTTGTTCGCTTGCCCTATCCTGCTGATGCCTGTTCTCTTTTTTGCCAATGTTCCATTGTGCAACAGTCCTAAACTTATTAAAAAAGGCAGAAAACTTACAACGCATGCAATGCGGGAACCTAAGAGGACGAAGGAAAGACGTAATGGGAGTTGATGTGTGAGTTCGTTGTATGACGCATACATAGAAAGGGGAAGCGGAGGTGATAACACAGCAGCAAAGGGTACAAGGAGAACTGACCAGCGTTGGTGCTCATATCTCCTTTATCTCAAGGTTTTTTGTTGTTTTTTTTTGTTAGAAGGAAGGAGGAGGTGATGGTGGTGGTGGTGCGAGTTTGAATTGAATCGTGGAGGAGAGAAGCAGTTGAGTGAAGGATGAGGTGGGTGATGGGAAGCGAAAGTTGCTGGGTGTGTGCGGTAGGTTGGAATCGGATCACGTCCAGGTGAAAGGGGCGAAAGGTTTTATGTGTTGTGCGAGCGAAAGAGAGATAAAGAAAAGAGGGTGAATGAAAAACAGCGCACGTTTACCTATCTTTCTCCGCCTGGCTGCGACTGCTTTTACCTTTCACCTGGCAGTATGAGTTTAAAGGACGCGTCTGAATGGAAGGAAAGCGTGACACCAGAGCTTCTCACAGGCGTCGTCTTGGCGTTTTTGACCATGCTACTTCTTCTTCGTTCTTTCCCTTCTCTTTCTTCCTCTTCATCCTTTCTTCCTCTTCACCCTTCCTTCCTTCTTTTCAACTTTCTCACCACTCCCCCCACACTTTCAACCGTTCCCACTCACTCATTCATTCACAAGTCAACTCAAACGCAAATAACATGTCCCCACTTGAAATCCCAGGACTCTACTACTCGGGGTCACTGCTCGGCCTACTGATATTCATCGCAGACCTCTTTGCCGTCGTCCAGGTGATCAACTCAAGCAGACCCATGTCCTCAAAGATTCTTTGGTCCCTCCTTATCTTCCTCTGCCCCCTCGTCGGCCTTCTCATCTACCTGTAAGATACTTCGAAATCTTTGCTGTTGTGTTGGCTTTCGATTGTATGAAAAGACGGGTTGTATTAGATGTCATTAACCGCCTGCTATCTTCGTAACTGTTGGGCATTAGGTTGCTGGGAGAAAGGGAAAGGCGTCGCTTGAGATACCTATCGATCCCATAGGATGGACGTATATGGTCGTTTCGTGAGAGGGAAAGAGGAATTCAAACTACTGCTTGCGGCCAAAGAGGTTGCTCATGGATGGTGCTGCTGACCGCATGGTCTTGAGATTGAAGCGACCTGTGCTCTTGCTCTGGATGGTTGTATGGACCGATGTAGTCGAGGACGATGGTGCAGTGTCATGGACTAGTGGCATGAATAAAATGTGAACTTTAGTTTTTGTTTCTCTTTTTTTTTTTTTTTTTTTTTTTCCCGTGGCATCTATGCATATTCAGCAATAATGAAATGCGCAATTTTGACCTTATTACCTTCATGGTGGAGAGAGCTGGCTTTGCTGGAGGGTCTGCATGAACAGGTAGCATACAAACAAAGAAAGGCACATTGCTGTTAGTTATCTTGCACAGTTGCCAAGAACATCCTCACATGGGATACAGAACACAACAACAGAACAAGAACCAAAACTACAAGAACAATTGCAGCAATACGAAAGCGAATGACAAGAAGAAGAACTTACCCGCCGTCGTTGCTGTGGACGCTGGTGTCATCAGTGATATGGGACTGACTTTGGTTGCGGTGCTGGCTCATGCTCATGCGCGTCGATGCTTGACTCTGGGTCGGGGACTGCTGAGCCTTGGCAGAGGTCAATGAGGGAGTCTTTGGTGCTGTGGTCGACCCTCCAATTCTCTCCTTCACCTCCGCTCGCTTCCTCTCCCCCTCCTTGCCCTGCCAGCCCTTGAGCAACGCCTTCATGTTCTTCTTGTCAGGTCCACGAGCTCGCTGAAGGGCATTAGAAATACTGTCGATCTCAGACGACGACAGGTCATTCTCAAGCAGGTACTTTGCACATTCGACTCTGTTAAACAACGCCGAAACCTCGAGAGTGTTCATCCCCTCCTTGTTGCAAATGACGGCCTCGGCTCCATTGTCGAGCAGCAGCTTAATCAGCGCTGGGTCGTCATGCTTCATCAGAGAGTTTTGTAGCACCGTGTTGCCGTTTTCGTTGGCGAGGTTCACGTTGGCTCCGTAGGAAATCAGGAGGTGCATCACAGCCAATGGTTTGGAACATTGCCATGCCGCACGATGAAGAAGGGTCGATCGCGAGGCGTTCCGTTGGTCGGGTGAGGCGCCAGCGTTCAGGTGACGTTGAACCGTGTCGACATCTCCAGTCTCAGTCGCCTCCCAAATATCTGGCAAGGCCTCTATCGGGACCAGGGATGTGTCCAAGGGCACCATTGTATTGGGAAAGGGCTGTGGCACAAGATAGGTGCCAGGCGCCTGGAACCCTCCTGGTAAGATTAGCGATGCAGCCAGCTGTTGTTGAAGGGTGATATCTGTGTTGGCTCCTGGGCTGTATCTACAACAATGCAAGACAACAAATTGAATTGGTCAGAGAAATGAAAGGGTACAATATCCCTCGAAATAAATACGAACACAAATATTGTTTACCCATTGGTCGGAATGGAAGTTGTTGTGCTCGAAGGGACGGGAACCTTGATCGAAGTCTCATGTACTGGCTGGCCAAAGGCATCCAAGAACGACCCCACTTGGGTATGAACAGTATTCACAGTGTTTTCATCCATGATCTCGTTCGGACGAGTCGAACTGTCAACGGCCATGCCAGTCGATTGGTGGATCAGCGACAACCGTACTTGAGATGCAGCAGCGGATGAATCGGGTGAGTACGCCATAGTTGGGAAGAACGCTCCATTCACAGGAACAAGAGGCTGGTTCTGGAAGGATCCCGGAGAAATGTAGCCACCATCGTCCGTAAGAGGTGTCCCGATCACATGGCTGAACATTGCTTTGGGTGATGTTGCCGAGGCTGAACCGAGCGAGGGGAATCCTGAAGCTTCCACAACAAAGTTTACTGGAGGAGGTGGAGGGATCGTTTGAACAATCTCTGTTGGTCGTGTATCCTCGAAGGGTAAAGGTCTGGTAGGTTGCTCATGGGCAATTACCCCGCCGATTTCAAACGTCTGAGTGCTCCAGATGTGCTCGACAGATGCCAATCCAGGGGGGTCCAATACGGGAAGGGCGCTCCTAGATTTAATAACGAAGGGTAATAATGCCAATTGAGTTTTGCATTCTTTGCGTCAAACCATTTCTTGTAAATGAGGTAATTGACAATAAATGATATCTTCACTTACTTCCATGCAATCACCTTTTGGGCTGCTTCCTCCTGTGAGTATCGGAAGCGATCGTAAAGGCACATGCGGATGAGCTGAGGGAGCTCGCTTTCCAAGAGTTGCCCGTCTGCATCCGATCGAGTACTGACCGCAAATGGCGGGGCGCCCCACTGGTGTTGTTCAGCCATCCGCTCGACAGTCTCGCGGCCAAGACCAAAGGTGTGAAACTGGATACCGTGCAGTTTAAGCTGACGGATCATTCGTCGTTTGAGCACCCAGAGCTCTCGTTGCGAAAGTGAGTCGGACTTTGTAATGACAGGCACCAAGTTGACACGCTCATGGATGAGCTTCATGTAGATAATGTCGATTGGCTTGAGTTCGTAAAGGACAAAATAAAAGGCGCAGGTCGGGATGGCGTGGACTTGCGAGCCAGTGATCAAGAACCATGCCAGTTGTGCGTTGGGGATCGAGTGTGAAAAGATGGACGTCACCGTGCGCAAGTGGTGGTTCAGGTAATCGTCGGTGAGGGTGAGTGTGGTCGAAGGGTTGGTTGTCGAGGAATATCCAGGGAGGGTGATGAAGGACACATCTCGAGCAGGAGTCTGAACCTTGGGAGGCAAAAGATCCAAGGGGTCCGTTGCAAAGGACTTTTTGGCGTCCTCTCCTGGCATCAAAACGGGCGTTGTCGTTACTCGAGTGGCGGGAAGAGATAATGTTGAGAGGTCGAGAGAAGAAGGGTGGTTGAGGGTGGGTGCTGTGATGGATTCTTCGAGGTCCTCATTCGTCTGCACGTTAGCAAGAGAAGCGATGAAAGTGTCAAGGAAGGCCGACTTTCCAACGCCTACATCGCCCAGCAAAAGGAAACGGAGTGCCGTTGCATTCGTGTTTGTTGCTATATGAGTTGATGACCGTCCGTGGAAAAGGGATGCGAACACACAGTGGTTAATTGGCTCGATTCGAACTAAAAAAAATGATCCTGGTTGTTTTTATTTCTCCTCTTGACGCCATTCGTTTCCTCCAGTCTCATGAAAAGAGGGGCGTACCTTTCAGGTCGATTGTGGCCGAAGTCATGTCGGGGGCGAGGGTTGATTGAAAGAGAGAATGAAAATGAGAGAGAGAGAAATGAAGGGATGAAGAACAAAGAGAAAAAGAGAGAGCAAAAATTGCGTATATTTCCCTCCTGAATAATATTGACTAGTCTGTTGTCTGTAATGGACACTAAAAACAAACTCATATGAGATTAGTTCGGTTCAATGGGCGCAGGCAAAGGCGGTGCAGCCGCTGTGAAGGCTAGTGTACGCGCATGATGACATTTCCGTCCGTCGGTCTTTTTTTTTTCTTTCCCAGAGCCCTCATCAATTCCAGTGGTTTGTTTTTATGTATTACTCTCCGTCCCCGCGCTCTGTCTTATTCAGAGGACACACCCCAAGCCCAGTTATGATACATGGCACAACCACACACAACAACTCTAGCGGACCATTGTTTTAAACAAAATGTCCATGCAAAAGTATGAACGAAAATAACCACATGAATTTATGTAGCTTGTTTTTTTGGGAGTCAGGAGCCAAGATTCAAGATTGAAAATAGATAGTTTGTTTGTTTACAATGTTGGTGGCAAAACGAACAAGCTCATCAGCATCAGTCCCTCAGTTGGCGTAGTAGACGCGTTACTGATAATGCCCTGCGATTGGATGTGTGTGAGAGAAAGTGAGAAATGGAAAAAGGGAGTAAAGTGACATAAGGGGACAAGGAAAAAGGAAATATGCAAACTGCAAACACAAAGCGTAATACACGTACAGCAAATAGGCTGCCAGACAAGCAACGCAACGAAAAGGGACAACGCAAGGAAGGGAAAGAAAGGAAAAGAGAATGAGAGTGCTATGTCTGTGTACGAGTTAGAGATAACATAGTTCGATACCGAGACATGCAAAAACTCACGTCGCCCCTAACTAACCATCGGCAAACCATAGGCATACATTTTAGTTTTTTTTTAATGTTTATTTTTTGTTCTCTCTCCTTCCTTAGGACCATGGCACATGGTCCCATCCTCTCTCTCTCTCTTCCCAGTCTTTTTCGATTTTTTCTCTTTTTTCGCATTTTTTCATACCTCATTTTTCCCGACTTTCTCTGACACTTTCTCCACAGACACAAACCTATCAACCATTTCAAGAGAAGAACGCTGTGTTCAGTCACGCCTGCACGTCGACATTATTCATATAAGGTAACAAAAAACTTCCTTTGCTGCGGGTTGTGTTGGGGGAAGAGACAAAAAAACCACATGGTCGTTGTGGAGGACGGGTAGTGAGAGTTACACAGCGAATGGCAGGCGAATGTTGTTTTTATTGATGATCGAAGTGTTGATGATCTTGGGAATGAACAAGAAAGAGGAATGAGTGTCTGAGAAAAGAATGCGAGTGGGAGTGAGTGAGAGGTTGGAATGGCGAGCAAGATCATGTGCAGTTCATTTTGTTGAGTACTGGCTGACACTTGGAAAGTGCGATTGCTCTGACGTCCCTTTTTCCCACCCACTCCTTGCCCTGTCTCTTGGCCACACCCTTCCTGCTCTATGACAAAGTGATGTCGCATATCAGACACAGGCACACAACCTGTGCTATACTGTCCCCTTGGCTGACTTGTTTGTTTATTTGTTTGTGTTTTTTTAACATGATCGATACATGAATGTGTGCTTGCATGTTAGTTTGCCCATGTATCCCTTGCCTGGTCTCCCCTTATTTTTATATCTTATGTCGCTTTCTTCCCTTCCCTCCTCCAGTCAAAGTAGAGAGAGATAGAGACCATCAACGGGATGGATTTATACCCCTTCTTCCCATTCCTTCTGTCAACACACATTCGCATTTGAGCACTTTCTTTCTCGCCCTTTTGGACCGCGCTTGGCCTGGCTTGGATAAGCAGCTCCTGCACGAATGCATCCGACACACCCACACAGACCCCAGTGCTCTTGCTTCTTTCCTCGCTCCTACTATTCTTCGTTTTGTTTTCGTCTCTTCTTCCTTCGTCTTGTTCTTCTTTTTCTTTCGTGTGCGTATTCATGTCTAATGCGTTTTTGTGCCATTAGCATTGGTGTGGTGGTGTGTGCGTAGCGTGAATGAGATGAGTGAAGTAGTATGAATGACAGTGTCTGGGTATCCAATTGGGTTCCCATTGCCCTTCCCTTCCCTTTGTCATACTCGGGGTGCGAGTTGTTCCACTTCCTCCCTCCAATTCCCTTTCCCAATTCCCTTTTCCCTTTCCCTTCGTTCCCTTCCCTCGCTCTCCGTTGACAATCGGCCGTTGCTCCTCCTCGTCGTCCTCGTCCTCGTCCTCTTGTCCCTGCTGACATCTCTTCCCATTTCGGAGAATATGTTTCTGCCCCTTTGGCGCATCTTTTCTTGTTGCTTTTTTTTATACTTTTTTATTATCAATTTTATTCGCTTGCTTTTTACTTTTCTACTTTCTCCTCCCTTTCTACCCCTACTTTCCACTCTATCCTTGCCTCCTACCTTATACCTCGCCATGCTCCATGTCATGCACATGCCATGACCCTTGCACCCTCTCTCCCTCTCATCAACTCATCAAGCTACTTCATCATTCACCCTTCTCTCATTCATTCATTCATTCCAATATTAAACCAGTTCCCTGTTCACTCGTCAACTCCCATGCACGCACCAACCTTGTTTCCTACTCTTATCTCACTTTGACCCTAAACGAGAAAAAAACCACATCGTTTTATCCTTGCGTGGACTTTCGCTTGCTTTTCTCTTGCTCTCTCTTCTCTCCTCCCTCCTCTTGCACCTTTTCCCCATTTCTCTCCGTCCCTCTTTTGAGCAACGGCCCCTAACACCATTATATTGCGCTCTGCCCTCCTCTCCTCCACTTTCTCATCCATAACCCCTCCCTCCCAATCATAATCCTATTTCTGACCTCCTTATCTCTCTCCTCCTCCCCGTTGCTGTGTGTATCTCTTGCTCCCATTCGCCCTTACCCTTGTTCTTGCACTCCTAGGTCAACTAAAAAACGACAACGGCCCACCACACGGGAATATTTCTCGTGAAAAAAGTTCCCAAGTGAACGTGGACTTACCACCTGGCCACTGTCATGTCAAACCGTCGCGCGACCGTATCACATCCCCCGGCAGCCACTGCCACCGCTGCCGCCATTGGTTCCTACTTGCGCAGTATAGACGGCTCACTTCCCAACGCCAATCCTGTCCACACTGTTGCTGTCGCCCTATCCTCGCATCCAGGCGCTGAACATTGGAACCATGGCCACCCGCACCCTCAACACCATCACCTCTATCCCTCGACGGCCGCTGCCTCCCCTGCATTGGCCAACTTATCTTCGTTCTCAGGAGACGCAGTTTATGGCCAAAGCCCACCTTCCCACCGCACTTCCTTTCCCCCTCCCTCCCAACATCCTGCTCCTCTCCACTTTCACAACCGTCAAGCCTACCCTACTTATTCTTCGTCGCTTCCACAGGACTCCTTTCCCCGCACCATCTCCCATCCAACAAATTACGTCTACGACGGGGCTCAACCTTACCTTCCAACCTCGTCCAACTCTACCCCGACACGGTCCACTCCCTCTCAATATCAACTCTACCAGCCTTCGACACACACGACATTGCTCTCTCATACAGGTGGTGGATTCGAACGCATGTCAAACTACGAATCCAAACCTTCCTCCACCAACAGTGACTACGACCGAGGCGTCAGCAGTAATTTGCCAGAGTACTCTTACCCAATGGCACCCACTCATCGACTTCAGCGCGACCTTCCTCGTCCCAACATTCGACTGCAGCAACCTCACTACCAGGACCAGCGTGAACAGCCATCGTACCAGCACCGACAACATGCACAGCATCAAAATATTCCCGATCCAAGCCTGCAGAATCTTCTCAAACAACCACAATTAGGATCACATCAACCGCCTCAGCCACAGGAAGTTCCCCAACGGATACCGCCACCAATTCGCACCCGTTGGAGTGACAACGGCCCCCCACCACTCTCTTATCCGAGTGGTTCGAGCTCGATGATGAGCATTAGCAGTGCTAGTCAGCGCTTCTCGCCCTCCACACCACGCACCTTGCTCTCAGGATCCACGTTGCGACAGTCGTCCTCAGAAGATTATCCTTTAACAGAATCGCCCCTCGACTTTCGAGAGTTTACCTACCCGCAACGGATTAGAGTCGGCGTCGTTCGAAACAAGTACGACCGTGACCATGATCACGATATGGAGCAGTGCTCTGAACAGGACGATGCCCGTGAACGCGATGCCGGACACGTTGATGATCTCGACGATACAATGGTGACTCCTGGCAAGAGACAGCGTCTGAGCAACAGGGCCAGTCAACCAACTCCAGCAAAGTACATTAACTCTGGGTTGAAGGCGGCAAACGCTCACATGAAAGTCGATGCGGAGGTAGTGGAGCACGAAGATGAACAGAGTTCTTTGGCATCAACCTCCAGTAGCCGCAAGCCTAGTGTCTCGGGGAGTATCCAAGGAGATGAAAGGCCGAGCCCCAGCAAGTCGAAATCGTCAAAGACAACGGCTGCCACTGCGGCCACTCAAAAGCGGCTCCAACGGCAGGCTTCTGACCAGATGACACTTGGAGAGGTCATTGACAAGTAAGTTTGAGCGAAAGCCAAGTGATCAGAAGTGTGTTCGTTACAGCCTCCGGCCTATTGCTTACCACGAAAACTATGCTCATTTGTTTATAGGATCGACGAGGAGATCCATCCGGAGGATGAGCCCCAGTCATTGGCCGGTAAAGGCCTGCGCATCTATGCTCAATGCGTGCGCAGGCGGGTGGAGGCCAGAGGTTCCACATCTTACAACGAGGTAAGCATTGACTTTGTCCATGGAAGTTGGTCATTTCGTGTCAAACGTGTACCAGTATGCGTACTCACTCGTTGTCTTTACTGAAATATGTAGCTTGTGCATGAGCTTTTTGGTGGCAAGGCTGGCGAGAACGTCGACGACCTGCCAGAGGTCCCTGGTCAGGAGGTAAGATCATCCGAACTTAACCAATGGGTATCGCAAGGGACGAACTGTATTCACTGATTTGCTAATGTCGATATTATTTTTTCTGTACTGTGTGCAGAACATTCGCCGTCGAGTATATGACGCGCTCAACGTCTTGGAGGCGCTCGACATTATTTCATTCGAAAACAAGGACATTCGTTGGGTGGGACTGGAAGAGTCCAAGGTTGTGCAGGAAGTTTCCAAGCAGAAGGCAGCACAGGTTCTCGCCCAGCAGGGTCGTCTGCCTCACAACGATGAAGGCGACGAAGAGAGCGAGGAACCAGAGGACGACGACATGGAGATTGAAAAGCTTCAGGTAAAGCAAACAATCTATTTTGTTATTTTGCTTGCGGAAAGGAATGCTTGCCCGTCATGTTACTAACTACAACTTTGGTTTAAACAGAGAGAAGTGAAAGCAATGAAAATGCAGAATGAGCTAGTGCGAGCGCAACTACAGGACCAAGTAACGCGCGTAAGTTGTAACAAGTATCATGTTGTTTATTAAGGAGAAAGCCTTAATGAGAGTTTCGAAACAGAAAGCTGAAACTCTAATTCTTTTTTTGCCTTTTCTTATTATAGCATGTGCAAGTGTTGAATCTCGTCAAGCGCAACAAGAAACGAGAGACCAAGGAGCAGGAGAAGGAGGAGCGACGACGTCAGCGCAAGGAAGAGAAGCACGCTAGGATATTAGCAGCTGATCAAGATCCGTCCATGACTGATGTTGGGCCTATGGATTGTTCCGACTCGACAGCTCCTAAGGCTGATCGTCAGCATCGTCGACGCAGGACGTCTCGGAAGACTTCTGAGAGGCCGGAGGGCGAAGTTGCTACTGATTCAATGGACGACGAGACACACATGAGAGAAACGGAGAGCGAGGAGGCGCGCCAGCAAAGGAAGCAGGCGCGTCGGGAGAGACGTGCGCGCAAGGAGGAGAGAGCGCAGAGGAAGAGTGAGAAACTCGATCGCGTTCAGCTACCATTTTTTGCTGTCCGTATGCCTGGCTATACCGGCCAGAATTCTGATTCAGAAGAGAACATTTCAGTCGTTCGACGCTACCGCGAAGAACAAACACCCAGGAAGAGGTATGGTTATTGTCAGAGGCAAAACCATTATGTGAAAATGTAATGCAAGCAGGATTCAAGCGATGATCATTTTAACTGACTAAAATGCACTTATTCCTTTGTCCATTTACGAACACAGTGGGAAGAGCAAGCGCCAATGCGAATCGACGGGCGAAGAAACCACTCAAGTGAGAATCCAGATCCCCCAGAACGACGAGCTGAGTGTCATCTCGGATACAGAGATCCTTGGGGACCTAGGGTACAATGCGGTCACGCTGGAAGATCTGCAAGCCATGCTGCCAAATGATCTGATGGAGTCTGCGCAGTACGTTGTTAGCGCCAGAGATCGCCACTTGAGAGCTCGGCGCCGTAATAGCGACATTGTATCGATTGTTGATGGACTGGTCATCCATAGTGAGGAAGACCATGAGAGCAGCGCTACGAATGTGATTGTCCGCGGAGGCCACGAGCGCCAGATTGTTCGTGCCGCCAGCGAGACTGTAGTAGCTTAGTGCCACCACCACTACCCTTTGTTGTAGTATTGTAAATTAGCCATCTGTACATCAATTCACAAAAAAAAGACACAGTACTTTCTCTCCTCTGCCGCTTTCACCTTACCATGTTTCTTTCTTGAGAAGTTTTGCAAAGTCGTTTGTCTGATGCCTATTAGCGCCAACTAACAAAAAGAAAAAAAAATAGACTCTTTTAACTGCGTCATTTTAATCTCTTTTGGTGCTGATATTCAGGACGATTTTGTTCTTTCTTTGCCAACCAAGCTGCGGTCAAGGGCAGGAACAAGTTGGTGGCAACACCCAGAACAAAAGACATCTATCAGTGTGACTGCCCACTCCTTCGTCGTTTCGCCTGACCTTCCCTCCACTCACCGTCGTCTGCCTTATCAACAAGTCTTTCTTTTTCTTTTTCTATCTTTTCATCACTCCCTTCACACCTTTTTTCTCGCCTTCCTCCCCCTCGCACCCCATCCTACTTTCTTTCTCCACAACCTCCTACCCCCTGCCAAGGAAAACTATGTCTGTCTCGCCATCCCTAACCTCACTCCATCACCCAAAGACACTCCACAATATCTCCAATCCCCATGTCACCATTCTAAACAGTACCAGCGACGACAACAACGACGGCAATACCGCAGATCAAGACCATCATCTCCTTATGGACCCAGAAAGACGCCATCAGGATCAAGAACAGCGCCACCCAGGACAATCAGCCGTCGCCACCATTCTCTCCTCCGAACTTTATTCGTCCCTCGCCGATTGTGAACACACATCCACCGGTTGGGCTCAATCTCGATGGTCCCATCAGTCGCCAGGATCATCATCACCCAAGGTTGACTCTTCGACTATCGATAAGCTCTCTGGCAGTCTCGAGAATACCCTGACCACGTCGCTCTCGAAAAACAACAACAACGACAACAACAACAACAACAGCAACACATGGGAACGGGAACGGGAATCAAGGCTCTCAAAATCGTTGGCATCCACTCTGTCTTCAGTCCATGAAAGCTTCGCCCACGCCCCGCAACAACAACAACAAGAAGATGCAACGGAGACTATGCAGACAGATCGCTCTTACATCGCTCCTCTTACGACAACAACGACGCAAGCTGCTCGGCCACTTATCTCGATCGACACTTCGCCCCTTGCACTACAACGACGACGCTCTCCCGCTTCATTCGAACCTTTGCCCCTCGCTCACCATAACCAACAGGCGACTTCAAAATCCAGCTCGACCGAAAGTTCGAACAACAGCTCGGCTTTCTCACGGCACCCCCGCAGCTGCAGTAACAACACCCCTAGTCAACTCTCCCTTGGACTCAACTCATGCAGAAAGACAAACATAAACCCGCCTACTTCGATTCTCTCTTCGTCAGCCCCAAAAGGTTTACCAACGCCGTCTACAACGCCGTCGACCCCTCCAAAGCGGCGAATGCCACTCACCTGGAATCTACCACCTGATCATCCAAAGGAGATCTCACCGCCCAGCCAAGGCTCGTCCCACGCACTTTCGTCTGCTGTGCCCATTTTCTCTACCCCAACAGCCGACGGACAGGACCACCAAACGACCAACAACAACAGCCACGCCCCCTATATTCCCATCAACCGATACCGATCAAAGTCGTTTTCGCCGTCTGTTGCCCTAGAAGACTCTTTTGCTTCCACTTCCTCTGGTAATCGAAGCCACAGTTTTTCGGCAAGACCTTTCGTCACCTCATCTTCCTACAGCTCACTTCCGTACAGTCCAGCAGTCGCCTTTCTGTCCAACTTTGTCGATGTCACCGCACCAAAGATATCTCTGGACGAGGAGGGAGCCCAGGTCGGCGAGTATTTGCTAGGACGAGTCATTGGCCACGGAGGCTTCTCGATTGTCCGCGAGGCGACGTCGATCCAGATGGACGAGGGTGGTCAAGTGGACCGGGTGGCGGTCAAGATTGTCAAGACGCAGACAGGGGCGACTGATAACGATCGAGTCCAAAAAATGCTGCGAAAGGAGATTGCGATCTGGAGTCAAATCTCCCACCCGCATGTCCTCCCTTTTCTTGCGGTCGAGGAACTCCCAACGGACACGTTCATCTTTTGTGAGCTCTGTACGGGGGGTCATCTGTTGAACTATCTCTCTCTGAGAAGTGATTCGCTCCCTCAGTCGTCGATGCCAACGACGCCCAGGTCGGCCAAGCCACTGGAGGAGGATAATGCTAGAGTGATTTTCAACCAAGTTGCGGAGGCTGTTCGACATCTGCATGAGGAGAAGCGGATTGTGCATAGGGATATCAAGCTGGAAAACATTCTGCGACATGAGGATGGGACTTGGAAGATTTGCGATTTTGGACTGGCCGAGTATCAGGACGAGGAGGCAGCTGCGTGTTTTGGCGAGTCGCTCATATCCCCCGCAGACTCTGCCTCGACCTCTTTCACCAGCCCCAACTGTGGTGCTGGTGGAACAACGCCAGTGAAGACAGAAGAAGAGGAGAAACAGGAAGAAGAAGATATTTGCGGAGGATCCCTCGCCTACAGTTCACCAGAACAATTGAGGTCCCACAAGCCCCTTCGATGTCCCTCCTCCGATGTCTGGTCACTGGGCGTTGTGCTGTATGCACTCCTGACAGGTCGACTCCCCTTCCAGGACGAGTATGAACCCCGGTTACTGCACCAGATCCTGAATGGCCGATACGAAGATCCGGTCGAATGCAGCGCCGAGGCGAGGGACTTGCTCAAGAATATGTTTAGGTCCAAGCCGGAGGATCGTTGGCGTGTTGGTCAGGTGAAGGATAGTGCCTGGTGCAAGGGGATTACTGACCATAGTTTGGGTGTTGGTGGCGACTTTTTGTCTTCAAGAGGAGGAGGAGGAGGAGGTAGCTCTAATTTTCTTTCGTCCTTTCGAAGCATCTTGTAAATAATACGTTCAGCGTTGTTGTGTTATGCAATTAATCGATGTCCTAATAGCCCGCGGAGGTGAATAAGGCTGGGTCGACTTATGTAATGTTTGACAATACGGTTCAAAGGAATGGGTATTAGTTGCCTGCGGTTGCGACAACAAGCAGCTTTGATACCGCCAGTGGCAACAAAGGAAAGATAAAGAAAGAAAATGGAAGGGTCGAGGGTCGTTGCATGATGGTTCAAGGACGACAACGGGAGAAGACGAGCTGTCGATCCAGCAGCAGGGCATGATTAGTGTCTCCCCCTTTTCCCCCTCCGCTCGAAGCGAAGAAGTGAAGAAAGAGGGAAAAACGAATTGAACCAGTCCTGATTGCTCAATTTCAGTTAAGAGCCAAGCCATCGGCGTCGACAAGGGTGAGAGCGTCGTGTGGTTTGAGTAAAGAAAGAGGACGAGTCCCCTTTGTGTGTCTCCTCCGACTCGTTCTTTTAGTGTGTTGCACCTTTGCAACCACTTTTCCTCCTCTCCCCTTCGTCTTCTTTCTCTTCTCTTTTTGCCACCATCATCACTCGTACACAACAACATCAAGAACCACCCACAAACAGGCAGACATCCACTGTCCACAAACAACAAGCGACAGGAAACCAACAGCAATAACGACCGCCACCCAGGGTCAACCAGCCAGGCTTTGCTGGCCAGTCAGCGACCCACAAAAATAACAAAAAACTCACTTGCGGGATTATTTTCACCTCTATTTTCGACATCGAGTTTCCCTTTGTTTGAACTTGTTATTTTCATCCGCATTCACATCCAAGTCAGGCCCATCCCCACAGGCTTGTAGAACTCGACAGTATGGCCATCAAGTCCAAGAAAAGGTACGCGTCTCACATCCTCACACCATAACTGGGCACACAACGCTCGGCGGTGTGAACCTTTTTTTTTTTTTCGTGATCACTCTTTTTGCTTCAACTACTCGAAAGGCCTCCCCTACAGCTGCCAATGGCCAAGCCATCAGGACCAACTCTCAACCACACTACAAATCCGACCTTGCGCATGAGATCCAGGATTCCTTCTTGTTCATGCCTCGCCTTCACGGAATCAGCCCTTTTCGACCGCACATGGCACAAGCAACTCTTAACTAACAATGCCTTTTTATTTATTTATTTATTTATTTTTGCATTTTTTTCTGGTGCTTGTTTCCAGAAAACTGACACCCAGCGGGAGGAGCGCGGTAGAGGCCATGTCGACACTAACCCAAGCAGAGGCTGAGCTGGAGCGGGAAGAAGAGGAAATGTTAGCTATGACAAGGCTTTTGAAGCAGGTCGACGAGACCGAGGCGGTGTCGGTCGCCAGAAAGATGATGCTGGAGGCCAGTGGAAGCTCCGAGGTGCCAAACGGTGCGGGAGCAGAGTCAAGTGTAAACGGTCACTTAGAAGACTCTGTAACAGCACAACAGGACGATACTATTGTGGATCAGTCGAGTCATGGTAAGATACAAGCGATATGGAGAAGGATCTGTGTTGTTGGCTTAGGCATGGTGGAAGACTCAAGATCCCATCGTTGCTGCGTGTCAATGAAAGTCATTTGGAAGTGTGTTTTCGCATACTAGTAGCTTCCTAATGTTCAAATCTACGTTCCCATTTCATTTCTTCTTTTCTTGTCACCAGTGAATGGTGCGGCATCAACTATGAATGGTAGCACGACTGCATCGGAGCAGGACGGTGAACGCTGGGTGGGCAATCTCACTGTGGAGAACGTTGAGAGGCAGAACGACACCCATGAGAAGGAGCGTCTGGAGCAATCGCAGGATCTGGATCGAGATATCATATCGGCTCAACAGGAACTCTCCACCTCGGCTGCCGGTGTATCTACCGTTGCAGACGAGTCTGGGGACCACACGACCAAGCGATCAAGCCTTCGAGCCAGCGCTCGCAAGACTAATCAATCTCAGGACGGCCACAACGGAACATCGACTGACGCGTCAAGTAGACCTGCTCGAGGTGTCTCCTCTGCCCGATCGGATGTGTCAGACAGCTATTCTTCCAATGACTCCATCGCCTCTTTGGCCGCAAACCTCCCCGTCATCTTCAGGCCCGATGATACCGAGGGCTCTACATCAGCGATTGTTTCTGGTTTTGAGATGAGCATCAAGGACTTAACTCAACCACGTCTCAGCCAAGCCCTGATCTCCAGGAAGGCACGTACCATCTATGCTCCAGAGGCGACCAAGGCACAGCCAGTCCCCAGCAGTCCTGAGAATGTGAAACGCCGTCCCGGACGACCTCCAGGCTACTTTCTCGGACCCACATCCTGCGCATTCTGCCGTCAGCAGCACCGTCGATGCGACTACAACACCGTTTGCCATCGTTGCATCAAGGCCAAGATACCCTGCGACCGTAGCGGGACAGTGGAACGACCCAGTATCATTGTACGGGAAGCCAGGATCCAGGCCAAGGCTGAAGCTGCGGCTGTGTTGGAGCTTGCTGTTGCTGCTGGTTATGCTGAGCAGCCCGATCCCAAAGTGGTGGTTAAACCCAAACCAAGAGCCACTACGACGGCTTCTCGTTCAAGTGCGCGAGTTCAGTCTTGGGATCAAGGGTCATCGTCATCATCATCATCAACAACTGGCTCAGCAGTGCGGGAGGGTGTAAAGCGAAGGCGCTCGCCAAGCCCAAGTTCCATCAGCAGGGACAACATCATCCAGCAGAGGGTCAAGAGGGTGGCTGCAGCAAGGAGTGCCAAAGCCCACGAGCCCAATCCACCCCTAAAGTCAAGCAGGGCAACAGCCGCCAACAGGAACAAAGCCGAATCATCTCGCCAAGGACCATCAAGCATATCTACCTCTGAGGATGAGCAGCCCGAGGTAAATGAGAGCGATTTTGCTGACTACAATGACGACCACATATCGACACAAGCGGATGGAGCCACCTCAACGACCTCCAACCCCACGTCAAGCACCTCTACTCCCACTGCATCCAAAACCAAGAAAGTCCCAGTTGGCAGCAGCACTATTTCCAAGTTCGCTACTCTTGAAACGACCGTTCAACGAGCATACAAGAGTGCGGCAGAGCTGGCGCGGATCGCACCACCCAATGCCCTACAAAAAACCGCGAGGGTGAGAGTGAGGGTGGCAAAGACGGCAGATACGACAGGAAAGAGAAAGGCAGGACGACCACCAGGAGGGAAGTTTGTCCCCACATCGGCGCATTTGACACCAGCCAACCAAGCGATCCTCATTCGTGCTCAATCAGTCACCAATCCGCAGGCAGTTGAGCCAGAGACGATGCGGATGATGATGATGTTGAAACGCAGACCAGGACGACCTCCATGGAAACACACGTTACCCCAACCCGACCCAGTCGTCAAGAGGCCAGTGGGGCGACCCACGAACGCAGAGAGATTTGCGCTGAACCCAAGCTTGATCCCCCCTCCAAAGACTCTCGACCCTAACAGGCGTGGGCCTGGCAGACCTATTCGGTCACCCAATGCCCCTAATGCATCCACCAGTTCCTCTACTCAAGCCAAATCTCTCATCCCTGCCCCGTCCTCAAAGTCAAACTCTTCCAAGGCCACCTCCGCTCCCTCCAGGTCTGTTATTCCGGCGAAGCGCACTCATGCCACGGCGTCAGCCAGCCATGCCCAGGCTTCAGCCTCCACAAGTACCGCTTCGAAAGGAAAATCGGTCGCCTCTCGAGCTGTGGACACTGTCGTAAGTGCTCTTCACTTTTTCCTTATTTTTATGTACTTGTGCTCTTCAAAGAGTACTCATTTGAAATTGTCGACTTTCACGCGCATATAGGACGATGACACAGAGTCTAACAAGAGCGACCCTACCAAGTCGAATGTGCGTTTGGTGAAGAAGGCGTACCTCAAATCAGGGTTGTATTCATCGGATCTGAAGGTCAACCCGGACGAGAACGCGGCCAAGAATGGCAGGACATTGGGAGCTTCGAGGGCGATTGTGAGTAGTCGACAGCGGGCCAAGGCAGAGAGTGTGGTGGCAGCCGCCAACAACAACAACAACAACAACAACAACAACAACAACTCTTTCTTTGAGTTGCCGATCAACTATGGCTCCGTGTTGATATCGAGGCAGACGGATTTTACGTTGCCATTCGACATCATGCAGGCGTGGCAGCTGGGTCTGTTGCGCAAAACCGTACAACCCGAGCCCTTCATCAAGATTCGAAGCAGTAAGCCTTTTTTTCATGCTGTATACCTTTACCATCAAATGTGAGGTATTGGCTGAGGTTGACACTGACATTGCGGCCTTCTTTGTTTCCAATTAGACATCTTTGTGGAGCGTAAACGCCGGACAGAGACAAGCCCCATGGTCTGCCATTGTAAACCTCCACGCCCGGATCAAGGGCGGATCGGCTGTGGTGATGATTGCTACAACCGAGTCATGTTTTACGAGTGTATCTCTGCGCATTGTCCCTGCGGAGACCTATGCTCGAACCAGCGGTTCCAAAAGAGACACAACGAAGACAACCTCCGTGTCATCTGGGTAAGAAAGTTCGAATATCGTGATCCTTCGGCTGCAACAGCAGAGGACCAGGCTAATAACCCAGTTATGTTTTACCTCATTGAAATAATAGACTCAAGAACGTGGATTCGGTATTCAGACAACAGCTCCTATCAAGAAGGGGAACTTGGTCATTGAGTACCGTGGCGAGGTGATTTCTCAGGCAGAGTGTCACAAGCGCATGGAGGGCATTTACAAGAATAACAAAAACTTTTACTTTCTCGAGTATGAGAAGGGTGAGGTCGTGGATGCTTGTCAAAAGGGTACCAACGCTCGATTTGTCAACCACAGGTAAAGCTTCTGGATTGATGGCACGCCGCTTTCTTGTTCTATTGTACATATACCTGAAAATAGGTGCTGACATGAAAATTATATCTCTCTCATCAATTTTAGTTGCTCGCCGAACAGTCAGATTGAGAAGTGGTTCTTGAACGGCGAGATGAGCATTGGAATCTTTGCCGCGCAGGACATTCCTGCAGGAGCAGAGATCAGTTACGACTACAACTTTTCGTCGTTCAGTGGAGCACAGAAGCAAAAGTGTCGATGTGGAGCTCCCAACTGCCGCGGCTATATCGGCGAACGTCTCAGTAAGAACAAAGAGGCAGCAGCTATGGCATCAACCAAGGAGGTCTCAGGACGATCCGGAAGCAAAGTCAGCGCGAAGAAGCGCAAAACCGGACGTCGCGGGGTAAGTTTTTATGCAATAACGAGATTCTTCCTACTGCATTGCTGAACCATTTGTTCTTTTGTGATGTCTAATCTTGATTATTTACTTGTGCCATATTTTAGGTGAGCGAGCAGGATCCGTCCTCGCTGCGAATGGGCCAGATGCCGCGCGTTGGCTCAATTCGACAGCGCCAATCAGACAAGTACAAGGAAGGCAAGATGGCCGCAATCCGATACACGCGTCTCTTCTTGTTCCGTAACATCCGTCTTGTTGAATCAAAGGTACGCCTAAGACAGTCTAAATGGGATCATGACACAGCGAATGGGACGGGAACAAAAGTGCATGTACTTACTTTACTGTCTTTCGTTGAGCAAATAGTACGTGAAATATGCACAAACCAAGTCTAGGAGCTTCCAGGACAGGGTCTCTCCTACATGGCTTGCACAAGCGCGGGAATGCCGTAAACGCAGTCTGGAGGGCGTCATTGAGGAACTCCGAGAAAACGCTTCGGCGCAGGCTGCGGCAGTGAACCAGGAGCGCTTTGCTGCTGATCTTGAACATGCTGGGAGCAGCATTGCAGGCGATGATGCCTCAGAGTTCTTGCAGACGGCCTCTATTGTGGAGATCCAGGACACTGATCTGGAGGAGGAGGATGGTGGAGATGGTATAAGTCAATATGACTTGTCGGAAGAGCGTTCGCGCTCGCCTAGTCACGGAAGTCAGCAGCATTACACGGATGATGTGGATCAATATGAAGAAGAAGAATACGAGAAGGATTTTGAAGGGAATGCTGGTGGAGAAGAGTGTGCAGACGAGGAAGACGAGGAAGTTGAGGGATCGGCAGCTGGAGATGAGGCAGACGAGGAGGAGGAGGGAGAAGAAGATTTTGAAGTTGATGGTGATGAGGCCGATGCCGAGGAAGCCAATGGTGCTGGATCCACGACTGTGTTGGCGATCAATGGTGTGGGTACCAAGAACCGATCCGAGTCTGCAGAGTCCTTGGGCTCGACTGTGGCGGCCGAATACTCACCCGTTTCAGTGCAGGGCTCAATTGATACCTTGGTGGAGGATACCAAAATGATGGAACCCATGGATGTGGTGGGTGCCAAATCAAGGAAGGGATATGCACCCCGTCGTCTCCGCAATCGAATTCTGTAGATCGAGTGCTGGTGATATTCGCGAATAGCCATCTCTCCACACTTTTTGCACGCAGATCTTTTTCTTTACCAAACTTGTATTTTCCAATTCATTACAATTCTTTTTCACTTTCATGTATCATGTTCTTTCTTCATTTGCAACATAATATCAAATAAAAGCTCCTTCAGCCTCCATTCCTTCAGCAATGAGAAAAAAAAGCCGTTGTGGTAAAAAATCTATACTTTATGAGTAACCCACTACCCGATTCACGCTTATGAAGTTCCTTGCATTGTTTAGTTGTTTGTTTGGTTTGGTTTGCTTGGTGTCGATGATCTATGTGAGATGTATGATCTATTCGTCGGCGGCTTCGCGCTTCTTGTCCTCTGCTGCCTTCATTCTGCGCAAGTAACTAGTAAAACGGAAGTGAAAGAAAGGACGAAGGCTGTTTAGTATCCACATATCTTGCTGACAGGAGTCAGGGGTAGTTAAATTATCCCGATCTGGCATGGGCTTTTGATCCGGATATGTTTGATATGGGGCTTCAATTGATAAGTTTTCGGAGTGTCCGGCATAACTTCCGGAGCTCTACTTCTTTGTTGCAGTGGGATCAATCGCATCCGTTCCTGAGTTGAGTCAAAATGCTTATCTAGCATCGGGTCGAAAATAGCATCCGGATCACGACGCGTCCTTTTGATCCTTGAACATAGTTCCTGAGCGTTTTTTTTTACTCTCCCGTTCTTTCCGATATGTAGTCGTGAGTTCGGAAAAAAAGGATATCCATGGTTGAGGTCGCTCTATAGTCTCCTTCTTTAGTGGCGAGGCAAGAGTTGAAGCCGTCCAAAGTTTTCCCTTGATTCCAACTGCTTTTTTTTGTTTTTGCCGTTGGGCTTCCGGCCCCCCTTTGCTGTTGTTTGGGGGTGGGGGGTAAGTAGGAGGAGGTCCTTACTCGTCGTATTGGCACTTCTCATAGATGTGGCGTTCGTCCTGGCACTTGAATGGGAGGTAGTAGGTCTCGGAGCGACACTTGTTGAGGGGGATCAAGAGGTCGGCGCAGAAATCGCGGTAGCCGAGAGGAAGACGAGCATCCTGCATTTCCTTTTGTGTGGCGGGCATGGCTTTTGGTTGTTGTCGTGTGTTGGAGTGGAGAGAGGGTGAGGAGGGGTTGAGATGATCTCCGAGGTCCAAGGAAAGAGGGACCTGGAAAGCGATTTTGAAACGTCACCGAGGCTGGATGGGTAGCGAGGGCAGCGTGAAATTCTAAATTCTGTTTGTCCGCTCATTGTAGTTTTAGTTTTTTTTACTCTCCTCCCAAACAGGAACCACAAAAGACTACACGAACAAACATGGTACGACGGGACCGTTCATTCATGACAACAGGAAACCATGGAAAGAAGAAAAAGCTTCAGGACCATAGACAAGGCACCTCAAAACAACATCCTCTCATGGCGCTCTCGAAAACCTGACCCGTTTTTTCAATATTTTTTAATTTTACACAATCAACCATAGTCTGAACGCCGGCGGAGAATCGTCATAGACGTAAGAAGACCTTTCTCTATTTATTTGGTTCCCTAGGCCCATGAGGAAAGGCATATCAAGTGGATACGTCCGCGCTACCAAACAACATGCCGTGCATTCAACATTTGATAACTCAACGCACTCTTGTTTACTTTACACGTTTTACAGGACGAGGACGATTATGGATCGAAAGGCAGTTCACAGAAGAGCAACGGCAAGCGTGGAGCACCTTCGAGCAGCCAGAGCCATTCTTCGGGATCACAGAAGCGGGTCATGCGCGACGTCGACGACGATTACAGTGATCAGGACGACCATGCACCAAAAACGATCCGAGTAACGACTGTAGGATCTAAGGTCCACGATATCTTGCCCGAGGACTTTGAGCGGTTTGTCAAGGATACTGTGCGCCTCGCTATCTTCTCATCCCATTCTGAGGCTGCTACCGTCAAGAGAGATGATATCAAAGCTCGTAAGGAACTTTCTTTTTTTGCTTCAGGAGACATTGGGAGAGACAACTTGTTGGTGTTGTTGTTGTTGTTGTTGTGAGATGTGAGAGAGAGGAAGGAGTCTGACTATTTTTGCCACCAAACTTCTCTTGTTGAACTTGATATTAGTGTTGGGCACCCATACCAGACTGTACGACACTGTGTTTGAAAGAGCTCAGGAGCGACTTCGGAAGGTGTTTGGTATGGAGATGGCTGAACTTACCACCAAGGGCCGATCAGGAAAGAACGAGGAAAAAGGTATGACAAGGCTCGGCTCTGTTGGGGTTTCCCTTTTGTCTTACACTTCTACAGCCTCATACAGGAAATAGACATTGAAAACGACCCAACATTAATGTCGGCATTCACACAATGCTCAATCTAGGAACGAAGACCTATATCCTCAGGAATACGCTTCCATCAGACCTCTTGGGCAGCGAGTCTCTGGACTGGGATGATCAGTTGGAAGACCAAGGACTTTTGATGGTCATCCTGAGTCTTATCATGGTCCGCGAAGGAGTTATCTTCGAGAGTAAGTATTTCGGTCCTACGAACATTGAGTAGTTTGGGTGTTTTCACTGTACCTTGCGACCATTATTCAGCCCCTAACGCTCCCTCTCGTTGTTATTTACTTGGATAGGCCATTTGAAGGAACATTTCAGACGATTGAAGCTTACGGAGGAGGGCGGTGACATTGACAAGAAGATGGACATGTTTATGAAGAGGCGGTACATTGAAAAGTCGAAGATGGAGTATTTGGACGACTCGGGCGAGAAGATCGAGATGGAGGTCCGTTGGGGTGCAAGGGCGAGGGCTGAGATTCCAGAGGAGAATGTTGTACGGTTTATTGAGGAGATCTTTGGACCGGAAGCGCCAAGGACTCTGCGCGAGAGTATTGTCAAGGCCTCCAACATCAAGATGAAGGCAGCACAGGACAATGGTGCTGATGGTGCTGATGCAGCCGAGAACGGTGCACCTGGCTCCTCGAGCAATGTCATCCGTCTTTAATTCATTTCTGTTGTTTTGCAATACGTGTATAATATATATCCTTTCATTTTTTTTTGCTAATGAACAATGCATTAAGTAATTGACCATGGGCCATTGATATCGGCTGGATTACATTCAGGTATTTGACGTCCATTCATGCGGGCAAGGGCGGACTACTTTTCTCATGCAACCTGAAAGTCGAATTTTTGATTCTTAGTTGGCGACCCGCCACGTTCACTTCTCTCCTGTCAAGTGTCTTTCTCGGTTTTCTTTCTTTTCAGAACCTTTTTCCTTTTTTTCTTGTGCTCACTTCTGCTCCCTGTTCTTTCTTTCTCACTCCTTCTTCGTTCTCCTCGCTCTCTTCACCCATCCTCGCCCCAAAACCCATATACCCTTTCTTTCATCCCCTCTCCCTCCCTTGTCCACTCCCTTTCTTCATTCCCATTCACATTCGCATTCACTCTCACACCCACAAACACACTCACACGGTTGACGTTCATCAGAAACACAGACACCCCCCAACTGTAACAACGATGAAACTCTCCCTCCGGACAAACTTGTCCCTCCTGCCAGCCTTGCTATGCGTACTGCAGGGACTTAACGCACAAACACCACCCCTCGGCCCCATACTCTCCAGTCAAACTGTATCTATCCTCGGCGACGAGCTCTACATCCATGGAGGTAGATCAAACTGCGGTTGACAACAACCAACCCCCTATTCAATTTTGATGGATCATGAACGGGTTCATACACTGCTCTACTCTGTTTGTTGTGTGGTCGAACAGACTACAAAAAACCCCCCACATTGAACCACATGTCCTCGTCATGCAAATTGCCTCCTTCTAACACGGTTATTCTCACCTCAATGGCTTCAACTACATTTACCACCTCTCTGTGTGATAATAGGGTCAAGGCAAGACAGATTTATGGAGTCAGATTGCTCTTCAGAGTTGTGGCGCCTTCGACTCGGACAATCGGCAGCATGGAACTTATCGTCGGCAGCATGGGAGGAAGTTCCATTGAGAGAAGCGGCGGATGTGGTTCTACCACCAGTGGCGGGACTGGGGCTTAAGACATTGGGGATCCCGGGCAACCAAACCGAGTCATTTGTCAACGGAACCATGACGATTGTACAGAGCATCTCGCCGTTTATGATTGAGTTTGGCAAGGGAGGCTGTCAAGACCAGAATGAGTTGGAGGAGGCAAAGGCGACAGCGGCGGGATCGAAATGGACACCATGGATAGGGTTCAATATCTACAACCCGGTGATGAATACGTGGGAGGTTGAGGATATGATGAACGATACGACTATCGACCTCGGGATCAACTTGACAGAGACGTTATCAATCGGCAATTGGCAGGCACCAACGGTGGCGATCGACTATATCAACTTTGCGTGGTATATAATCCTCCAGAGCACAGCACCATTACGACAGGTGATTCTTCGGAAGGATCTTGTGAGCTTGACAGAGTTTATGAGCAAGGTTGACTTGACGGAGAGCAGCTCAACCATGTTCCCAGTTGACTTGCTGTACGAAGGCTGGAATGTCACCAGCATCTTGGATGAGAAGGCGCCGTTTGTCGACAAGGGCGTTGCGACGGTTGTGGGCGACAGGATTGTTATTCTTACGGGAACTGCTAACTCGTTCACGCCTGGTGATACTCAGACGTCGCAGTTGCGTGGATGTGACCATGCCTATGTGTACTCGACGACGGCGCATACTTGGACAAGGCAGGAGCTGGTAAGGAATTTCGAGTAGTAGCTTATTGTCACGACCAGAAGCAGAAATTCGTACCCTTTAGCTGCGCCCATACTAAGGTGTTTATGTTTCTTTATTGTCCGTATTTTTAGAAAGTGGCAGAGAATGAAGCCTTGCCAGATATCCGAGTGAAGGCAGCTTTCCTGACAGGTACGATATTACAAACGAGTCCCTGAGGATATTATCATTGCTGAACCTTCGTTAACACAGTGTTCTTTGTGTTTACGCGTAAACTAGTTGGTAAGAAGATATACATGTACGGAGGCGTCAAGCCATATCAGACTGTACTCAAGGACTTTTGGACTCTGGACACTGAGACGTGGACATGGCAGCGCGGACCCGATGGCCCAGGACCTCGTGCAGACCATACACTCTTGCAGTACTATGAGTACATCTTTGTCGTATCAGGTAAGCTAGCGAGCATCATTTGCATATATAGGATAGCGACGCGTCTGCTCTGCTCGTTAACCATACTAACGAGTTTCTATTTTTTTTGTTCCTGTTAGGTTACAATGTGAGCCTAAATGTTCCTTTGACGGAGACGCTGCCGCTTATGGTGTTTGACACCAACACAACGAGCTGGACCGATACCATCCGACCGACTCTCGATGCTGAAACGACATATGTGTCGGATATGACCCGGGCGGCAATTATCATTGGCACTGTGATCTTTGCAGTGGTGTTGATGGTAATCGCGCTGTCGACCCATTTGCTCCGAAAGTGGAATCAACGCAATTACATCAAGGGCTATGAGAATGTCGAGCTTGAGGAGCAACGAAGGAGGGCTGCACAGGAATTGCCGTCGATATTGAAGAAAAGGTATCTGTCCGAGGGTGGCAATGGCGCTAATAGTGCGCCAGGATCGAACCGGGCAGGACGAGCTGTTGGCATTCAGTCGGAGGTTCTCTTTGAAGACGAGGAGGGCGACTACAGTGACGGCAATGGGTCGTTTGATGGTGATGATGAATATGAGGATGATCATCATGGTGGTCAGAAGGTGTCGCTGTTGTCTCGGTCTCAACCCAACCCAAAGTCGAGGTCTCTTCAGGACCAGCAGCAGCAAGGGTTGGCACCACCACCACCACAGCGGGAGCGACGCGTGAGGATTCAGGAGCTGGTTGAGGAGGAGGAGGATGAGGAGGATGAGGATGAGTATGGTACGCTTGGGGAAGATGACGAGGACGATGATGACGGTAGTGCAGTCATTGTTCGTCTCCCACCCGACCTCAGTGAGCGCGAGGAATAGCTAAGGCGCGCTTGAAAATGTCCAAGCTAAATAAATGCGCGCGCCGTTTGAATATCAAGCTTGTTTGCCAGTCAGTCAGTCAGCCAGGAAGTTGTGTCTTTGCCTGGCCCTGTCGACGTGTGTGAGCACATTCCCTCGGGGTTACTTCCCACTGCCATTTATTCCTCTTCTTTTCTCCTTTCTTTCTTTTTCCTTTCACACCCCCACCTCCCCTTCCTCCACCCAACCATCCTACCACCATGCACCCCGCAGCTTACTCCGGCGGCTTCTTCGGCCTGGTAAGGACATTTTCTCCCTTCACCGTCTTACAAACTCACTCATTCACACAACCGCTTCCTATTCCTTTGACAGGCGTGTCAACTTGAACTAACAATCCATTACGCAATGCTCAATACATTCAACAACTACTAGATCATCCTCATCCTCGACCTCATTGCCATCTTCGAGGTCCTCAACTCCAACAGAAACGTCACCAGCAAGGTCCTTTGTAAGATACTCATATTTCTTACCTTTTTCGAGTGTTTTTTTTTTTTTTTTTTGCTTGCATTGCTTACAGCAAGTGCATGCACTTCTCATTACGCCAGAAACAATTCACTCACTCGTTTTCTCTTTCGCGTGTTCCTTTCTGAATGGATAGGGTCGTTGCTCATCTTCTTGTTTCCTATCTTGGGTCTCGTCCTCTACTTGTAAGTTACTAACCAGGAACAACAAAACGGTCCCCTGTTTGATACGACCTCCCCTCCATACCTCTCCACTTTCCACCTTCTTCTTTCGTCCTCACGCCACCATCGTCGCCTTTTCATGCAACTTCGCCAACCAACCTTTTTTCGTTCGTTTCGGGCTTTCTCGAGGGTGTTTGGACAGGACATGGCAGTACATTCGATTGCTTACATATGCAGTTGACGAGAGAAAAAATAGCGCGCCATAATTTTGTTTTCTTTCTCCCGTCCATTTTTTTTTTGAGTTTATCCGCGGCGTTGCGTGCAGCAGACACAAGGACAAAGCAAAGGACCGAGGCGCAAGCGGACTCCTTTATCTTGTTTGTTTTCCAACACGCTGACTTTTCTCTTTATTTCATACTTTCTTCATTGATAGCTTGTTCGGTGGTCGTGAGGAGCACAACTCTGGATACGAGTCGATTGCTTAACAACCAGGATAACTCACACAAGAAAAGCCTTCCTTTTCCTCTTTCCTTCTCCTCCCCCCCCCCCCACCCCCTGAAACTTTTGTCGTAAATAAAATCACACACTCTGTAAAACAAAAAACCGCATTACACAAAAGAAAAATTACGCCATGCCAAGACGAGAGATGTGCACACATTGTGAGAAAAATTGGACAAATCTTGGCAGGAGAGCACGTTTTTTTTAATGCATTCATGAAGATATGTACTCGCTATGATCTCGACCCAGTAGGCGTATGGCCTCGACTGCTGTTGTTGCTGCTGTTGGCTCGACTGGTATATGTTGGCACACCCATATTGCTGCTGTACTGGCCTAGCACAGTTCGATTGCGCTCATACTGGGCACGGAGGGAACTCTTGGTGGTCGAATGGGTCGTGCTACTGCTGTTTCCGGTGGGGGTAATGGGCCGTGCAGGTGTCGGGGACTCTGCACGTCTTGGCGGAATTGCGGCGTCATTGACAGCAGTAACAGAACTTCCTCCAGTGAAGGTTGCGAAATCCATGATTGGGATGGAGGACGAGGTAGGGTCTGTGTCGTTTGAGGGCGTTGAACGGCTATGGTTGTGGTGGCTCTGGTATTGCTGTTCTGGTGTCGGAGTAGGAGGCTGACGCGTGTATCCAGGAAGGGGAGAGGGGGTCGAAGAAGAAGAACCAAAAGACGGCGTTGCCTGATGTTGTGGTCGGTAGTGGTGGCTGCTGTTCGCGTGTCCGTGTCGAGACGTCCTTGGATCGATGATTTGGTTGAAAAACATGTTGAACGCGATGGAGGTCGAAGAGTTGGGCATAAACTCTGTAGCAGAGACAGCGCAGACCGATATGGCCTCTCCACCATACTTGGTCACCAATTCCTGACCCACCGCCATACCAGTACCACTACTGCTGCCGCCTTTTCCTTGGCTGTACCCTACCCCGGTTGCCATGTCATTCTTGGTTCCCACAACCAACAATGGAATGTTGAGAGAACCCTGGAGATTGCTTGATGATGGCCACCCTCCTGCGGCAGCTCGTCCTTGAGAAGATGCCTCAAGGTAGTCAGCAATCCACTTCCAGAGGTTCTCATAACTCCTCCTATTACACAAGTCATGTACGAGAATGATCCCTTGGTAAGATACACCACTGTAATACATGCTTCTCGATTTAGGATGTCGCACAGCTGGGGATCCAGACACGTCGTAAAACTCTATGAATGTTGGGTCCGAGGTCGAAAGATCGGACGATGATTGTGTTGAGGAGGTAGTATTAGCGGTGGAGCGACTGGAGAGGAGCGAGGGAATTCCTGAGCGTGCTGTGGAGGTGGCAGCTGCGGTTGGGATTGTAGAGGAGTGGAGACGGACGTTGATGTCGCAGCCGACGGTTGGGACAGGGGTTCGTTGGGGTTCGTTGTTGCACAGGATGTGTACCAGACTGGTCTTGCCCTGCAGTCAATGGGGCAATTGAGAAGTGAAGAATGTTTTTTTTGCTGAGTTCTCCATACATACGATAACAATGCTATTAGCATTTGTAGGCGACGTGATTGGGTTTAAGGCTTACCACGCCCGAGTCGCCTAGGACGAGGACCTTGTAGGAGGTGTCTTGGGCAGAGTGTGACGAGTAAGGGTTCATGGTTGCAGAGTGTGAAATGATGCCCTGTTGTTATTGCTATGTGGGATGGAAGGATGAGACGACAAGGTGGAGGTGATGAAGAGAAGAGTGAATGTCGCGTTTGTAGTGAGATGTCTAGAGGCGGAGAGTATGAAGGATGAAGAAAGTGTAGAAAGACAGTTGCATGGGTCATTCATCACTCTCGACTGTCACCTTTAACTATCGGTGGCGTCACGTGTAGAGCCACGCGTGAAACTTCGGTCGCTTTGCCTCCTTTTCCCTTCAAGCTCGTTCTTCTTCGTCCTTCTCAACACCCACCTCTTTTCACTTTCTCTTCAACTAAAAGGACATGGACGACAGACATGGACGACTTTGAGAACTTTGAGTTTATCGACTACACAACTTCAGGGCCATGGGAACGCTTCATCACCCAAATCGAGGACAGTCTCCGCTCATGGGGTCTCGTTGACAACAGCCTTGGTGTCTTTGACCCCGCCGCCATCGCTGCATCCCAAAGCGTCGGCTCGGACGACTTGTCGACACCTAACCTAGCAGGAGTCGGCAGCAGCAGCGATGGTACAGCCACTCAGACACATTCGCCCAAGAGCCCCAAATCTAAGGTCTATCAGCTTCGGGAGATGTTGAGCCTCGACGATGCCACCTATGCGCTGTCATATCAATACCACCCAGCCAAGATCCGCCTCGCAGAAGGTGTCGAGAGGATCGATTTGGATTTCTTGCCGATCTCTCTGGAAGGCGTTGTTCACCACAGCCTCCACCGCTGGACAGCACAGACCCACATCCTCATCATCTCTCCCGTCACCATCTCGGATATATTTGCCACCTCGCTCAGCTCGTCTTCGTCCTCAGCCTCCTCAGCAATCATCGACCTCAGTAGTGCCAAACTGCTGTTGTCGTCATTTGCGATCGCATTTCAGAACACAGGATGCAACATACCCGTCTTTGTGCCGACAGGGCAGCCCTGGAATATGACTTTTACGGGACTCATGATCCAGTCCATACCATCTTCCTCCTTAACACCTAATTCAGATCAACCTGATCTCCTCAACGACGAACACGACGACGACGGCCAGGCGATTGAGGTGCGATTCAACACTGTACATGTGCCCTACCCACCCGTACAGTACACACACCTTTCAGGAATTATGGACTACTTTATTGAGCGCATGGGGATCGAGGACGACGACCCAGCCTCTTCACCCGGGAACCATAGCCAGAGCACCAAGGAACAAATTCATGCCTCGGCACTCTTCAGCTACGACCTTGTCAATTGGCGTGACGAAGACTGGAAGCGGTGGGGGGACCCATTGGAGGTTGAGAGCAGGAGGGCATCCAGTACCAGGGATCGGGACGGTGACGTAACGACCTTTCAAGTGGACGAAGAACCTACCATGAACACACCGAGCGACAGCGTCAACATTGAGGACATGAAAACCGAGAATCGAGCTCTATCAATCCTTCCTATCCCTGTCCTCCCCTTTGGACCCGTCCAGGATCCGCTGAAATCACTTCGACTCTTGGCACGCTTCGGTACGTACCCTGACCTTTTGGCATTGAATCTCCACCGCAACTTTATGGAGAAAAAGCGTTTCGTAAATTAATAACCCGCTCTATTTCTTATGTGTTTTCAGCTTCCGCACCTTGCACGGTATATCTGGACAGCAAAAACTTTGCGGACATGGACGCCAGCTACGCCAACATCTGGATCCTGAACGCAACGTTCAAAGAGGGCGATTATGGCATTCTCAGCGGGATCATGGAGGACGCAATTGCTTCCTGGAGCTCGGAGAGCGTTGGTCGAGGAGGAGCCGATGGAAAGGCTCAGAAGGACCAAACATACAGCGGCGCTCTTCTCAACAAAGGCGCCAAGCTCATCCAAGGAACGATTACCATGGTGGACACGATGGACGTGGAGAATATCGTCGACGCCCTCTTCGAGATGCCTGTGGAGGAGCCTCCAGCAAAGTCGACGGCGTCAAACAGGATCGAGACAGAATGCGGTGTCCGGATCATACCAGCTTCAGAACTCGGCCTACAATTCAAATACGCCACAACCATCCCTTACAACTCGTTCCTCTGGAGGATGATCCAATACCTGATCGATGTCATCTCGCCCAACTCGGAAATATCCTACGCGACTTCTGTGATGGGATTCCTGAAGGTTCTCTGGTCAGAGCTCCTGAAGCAGTTCTATACGCGGTGGGAGAACAGTCTTTTGATCCCCATGGTCGACATTTACGGAGGAGGCGCTTACGAATCAGAGGCAGGATCGAGCGGCGAACGGAAACCGGTGGCGATCGATCTTCGATACAACCTCCTTCACCAAAAGTTGTCGATGCTCAACTGTTGTATTGCCCGCCAGATTGTTCGCAACAAGGAGGCCCCTCGCGACGTACACCCGGTTCTGAGACGCCGCAAGGAAAAGGTCATCGTCGAGGACAAGTCTGGATTGAACACTTCGTCATTGCCAGGATCAGGAACTACATCACCAACATCTGAACAGACTTATGGAGCTCAGTTCCAGAACCTGCTGCATGGACTCTCTGATATCTCTCGACCCCGCTCTGCTGATGTTGTACCGATGGCCAAGCGGCTTTTGAAGAACGTCAAGAACAGAGCTGTCTCCAGTCAACAAGCGACGACGTCGCTCTCTCCTTCAGTCTCATCTGTATCATTCACTGGATCCAAAACGGAGCCCTCATCGCCTACCGCATCGATGCCTATACCCCAGGTGGTAACACCCCGAGGACGCCACAGCAGCAGCCGACACTCTAGTCAGCATCTGTTCCACCCGACGAGGACCACCATCGGGAGCGATGATGATGATGAAGACGTGTTTTATGACCCTATGGAGGCGAGCGAGGTGATTCTGGATCCCATGGATATGCAACGACGCGCACATTCGCAATCGCTGACAGAGTCATTTGTTGCGCTCAAGTACTCCTCGAGTGCGGATTCGCAATCGGGTATCTTGGTGAACGACCTTGACCAGATGACCGTCAGCGCCAGTGGTCCAGATCCTCGGGAGGTTGCTGATCCTCACAAGAGTGAGGGGGGGCTGAAGCCGCTCAAGGACTTGAAGCTTCTTGAAACTGGTGCACCGTTGATGATCCCCAAACTTCAGGAGCCTGGATATATGACCGAGGATATGATCCAGCAGCAGGAGGAGCTGTTTGAGACGCTGGGTTCTTCTTCTGATGGGGCCAAAATGCGAGCCAAAATGCAGTCAACGCAGCTCATCTCTGGTAAGGTTCCTTTTCACTCTCTACACGTGCATATCGCAATGAATGCGGAGACTTGTCGCGTTCAACTAACAGTTATTGTTATCCTTGTTGCTAAAGATATGGAGGCGTTCAAGGCGGCAAATCCGGGATGTGTTTTGGGCGACTTTATTCGGTGGCATTCGCCAAAGGACTGGGCCGAGGACAAGCGTCAGATGAGCGCGCGTATGGCTGACGCTGGCAACTATTGGCAAGAACTGTGGGCCGTAAGTGTTTTCCTGTCATTCTATGGCTGAAAATGTAGTCTGTCTTCGCAAGGGGCCAGCTTCATCTGTGATCTGGACAGCAGTTACTAACAGTGGTATGGGTCTCTTTTGTCTTTTCTCTTGAGACAGAACTCGAAGCGTATCCCTGTGGGTCGTCAAACGCCGCTGTTCAACTACAACCAAGAGGCGGCCAAAGTACTGTATTACCTTGACAGTCTTTCAGGAGACCAGCTCTTCCTCAAGTAAGTCGCGCTAAGCTCTCCTAAGAACTGCTCGAACGACAATCTTTTACATTGGTCACAGCACTACAACACTAAAACACAATCCGGTATTGAATTTTGAAATGTAAACAAAAATTAGCTTGTTGCCGTCGATGTTTCTTCTTGCGTATGACACGCTGGCTTCTCATCCAGTAGCATCACACATCCGCCAAGTGGCGATCGGACTGAAGGAACTTGCCAAGGAGCTGACTGTGTTTCCCTGGAACGAGCTCACTGCTGGCGAGGAGGATTTGCATCTTGATGTGGTTATTGACAAGTTCCGCGATGTCGAGCTCCTAATGGGTCGTGCCATTGCTCTTATCCGAAAGGTATGACTTGTAGACGCGCGTTTGTGGGGTCGGGAGGTATTCTTTTTTGCAAGAAAAAAAAAACTCCCTGCTGACATCTGATATACTTTTTTTTTTTTTTTTTTTTTTTTTGCTGAAAGTTCCCTGAGCAATATAGGTTGGTGGAGAGGATCTTGGAAGACTTGGAGACGGTTGTCGAGGATGGCGAAGAGCGCGAATGTGTCTATGATCTATTTTCTATTGGAGGTAAAACAACAGTTTGATTTCATCCGAGCCCCTGACTTTGTGTGCAAATAATTTTTGCCCCCGCCGACTGAACATCTCTCTAATTTGCATCTGTCTAACACACAAAATCTAAATACGTATGTAGGATCGCTGCAATCGTCGTTCCCACAACCGACATCACGCGAGTTTGTGCTCGAGACGTTCGATCCATCAGATATGTCAGATTTCACCTCCGTGTCGTCGTCCTCTCCAAGCGCAATGGCCCTTGAACCCATCGCTGGAGGATGGCATACACGGCCATTGCAGAGACGCATGTATGCGTGCTTCAAAGAGTCTGAGGTTCGTATTGTAGAGGCCGTGGCCAAGGATGGCATGTACATGTAACAAAATCAATAACAACAACAAACTCTCTTTAACAAAAGTGATAACAAAAACAAAACAAAAATGTAATATGGAATTTTTTTTAATTTTTTTTTTTGTTTTCCAGCCATCGCTTCTATTAAGTTTTTTGTATGTGTTTTTGCTTTGGTTGTTTGGTTGTTTTGGTTGTATGCTTTCGGTTGCATGTGTTATTGAATTGTTGGCAAAGTGTGCAGCATTTTTTTACTACATCTCCATGGCACCGACACGGCGCATGATCCAGATCCGGCCTTCAGTCTTGACCTGAAGTGGGCTGCACGCAGTCCACAACGAGGCGACAGACTCCTTTGGACTCGACACTACTGTTGACACAGCAGAGACCAACTCCTTGATCGCCCGAGGGCAGGCCTCCTTGATCTGCGAGAGTGGGACACGCTGAATGCCCGCATAGCCATTGACCTGCTCCAGTATAACAAAGTCGTCCTTATGGAAAGCAGGTTGAGAAGTCAAGAGGTGGGTATAGTGCAAGTAATCCCGACGGTGACGGTGCGATTCGTCCTTGGAATAAGTCCATGGCTTGTGAAGCAAGAAGGGGGGGTTGTGGGCAGCATCGTATGAATATGTAGGCAAGGTTACTGAGGTTCCAATCTCGCCAAATCGGCTGCATCCTGTCTCGGCCGCTGCTCCGTCAATATGTACCGTAGCTGCTAGACAATCGGTTATTGCAGAAAGGAAAATTGTGAGTAAGGAAAATTGTGAGTAAGAGAATGAAAAGTATTCACTTGACAAATTGTGTAGATACGATTGAATCGGAGGGACGGATTTTTACCTGCAGCAAACCGGTGAAGATCAAGTTTGTGGAGACGTTGAAGGGCTTGGCCACCAGGGTAATTGAGACTGGAGATTGCAGATTGAGCAACGCTTGAGATGAAGCTCAATCCAACAGCTCCCAAAAGAACAACTGCCAACACCTTATATACAATCGTCTTGCGCTTCAAACTAAACCATAGAGAGAATACGAAAAGAGTGAGTATTAAAAGCGGGGGAATACAAGGCATATAAAGAAAGTATTCTCGAGTAAGAATATCAGAAAGAAGTCAACTTACATCCAAGCAAGGGTGATGGCGGCACCGAGGTTGAGGAGAGGGACGACATAGATGACAAAGCGCCACTCCTTGTGTCCCAAGAACGAGTACAGGGTGACAAAGACACCAGCAGGCAAGAGATAGCGTCTCAACCGCTGCTCCACGACCGTTCCCGCCAAAGCCAGAGGTAAAGCCAATCCTGCAATCTTGGGCAAGAGGACCAAGAAGTAAGTGTACCAGGGCGAAACTCCCCAGGCGACCGATTTGCCCTCAACGGCATTGAACCAAAAGACTGCTCCCTCGGCCCACATCCAGGTCTGCCAGAACCACGAATCAATCGCAATGGCAATTGCCACACTGGCAACACCAGCCTTGATTCCCTCCAAAACTGTCGTCCAGAATCCAAGACGGGTCATAGCCAGCTCGAGAAGAATAATAGGACCCATGAGGATCAGGATCTCAGATCTGAAGAGAACCGTCGCAAAGACAAGGCAGTCGATCATTCGGAGCAGCGAACACTCTGTTGCGCGCCTGGTACCCGTTTGTTGAAAAGAGGGTGAAGCCTTCATCCAGTACGAGTATGCAACATTAACTATCACACGCAGGCAACAAAAATACAACAATCGTAATTAGTTTTTGAAACGCAATTCGAATTCGCGAACGGCTAAAAAAAGGAGAACGGGAATTCCTTACCAATGGAGAGAGCAAAGGTGTTGGGCAAGGTCCTGCCAGCATAGAAAAGCCAGTGGAACTGCGAAGCCGAGACGACCATGAACAAGATGCTGACTGTCCTGCCAAACTGGTGACGGATCCCCCGACTCATTTGATGCCATCCCAAGAATGTGAACAATCCCAACACAGATCGAACTGAGGGGTGGGGAAGAAAAAGAAGGGGAGAGACGTAATTTTCCCGAAGAGTGGTAGAATGGAAAGAGAGAAGCGTTTTCCCCCGACCACACAGGGACAGAAAAGAAGAGAGAGACAATAAAATAAGGGGTTAGACAAAGCACACACGAGCCATGAATGCAACTAAAACGTTTGACGTGTCGACATATCAACAAATGTAACCAACTGCATTGACAACAGAGAAGTAAAACATTCAGCAAAATAAGGGGAGGTAGGATAGTTTCTCTTTTGTTTTCCCTCCTCCTTTCTTCTTCTCCTTACCAATGACTTGACCGACAAGGCCCTTGGGAAGACCAGAGTCTGGAGCAAAGAAACGCGCAATTGCCATCAAAGGCCAGCTTCCCGCGGCCAAGAGGAGCGGACCCACAAAAGTCCTTGGGACGACCCCCGGGAACTCCAAGTGATCATACTAAACGGTCCAGAAGAGAGAGAGAGAGGGAAAAAAATATTTAGAGATCGAAAGAATAACAGATTATCAAGTAAGCAAACTGCATTCCGTTTACCATATCCCATGTACAGAAGGAAAAATAAACACAAACATGAAAAAAAAAAAAAAAAAAAAAATGCCGGACCAAGGCTTGTGCTCAGGGAACATCGCTGGTTCCAATAACAACAAACGGGTTCAATCCACATCGATGATGTACCAGCGCGGTTTGCGGTTCTCTCTTTCTCCGCCTTGTAACCACTGATCGATATCAGACAAACCCCGCGACAATGTCGCTATTGGACAAAGAAAGCTGACAAGAATAACAATGAGATGATATCGCTTATGTAGTTTACCTGCTGAACACCCTTGGAGGTCATTCCATAGTTGAGGATATCATGAGTTGCCTGTAGGTTGAAGCTCTCCTCGACTTTGGTATAGGGGGCCACAACGATGTGAGCAAGGACCAACAGGAAGACTGAGCTCTGAACAATGTACTCGAGAGCTGTCCACGATTGCACCGAAGGCTGCTTTTTGGAAGATGTATCGTCCGAGACAAATGTCTTTGTGTAGGATGTGGTCGTGGTTGTTGTGATCGTCCTTCCGTCGGCCGAGGATACAGTGGTCGAGGACGATGAAGGCGAAGAAGGAGGTAAGAAAGAGGACGGAGAGACGGAAACCCCAGAGTCATAGGATGCCAGGGACGAAGACGAGCTGTGGGAAGAAGGAAGGTTGCTGTCGAAACGGACAGTCTTGTTTCCACCGGTCTTGGGCTCGTCCGGGTTGTGGAGCGAGAGTGCGCTCTTTCTCTTCTTTATGACTCCGTTTGCATGCCCGTGTCCATTTGTGTGGGTGTATCCGTTTGAGAAGCCGTTAGTGTCGGAGGTTGCAGTGGTTGCGGTTGTAGTTGTAGTTGTAGCTGTAGCTGTAGTTGTGGAGGTGGTGTGAGTTTCGTTGTGGAGGGTAGGGTGCTCCTCCATCTCGGTTGTTGCCATTTGGTTCAGGGAGGAGGTTGGTATGTGGATGAGCAAAGGTTGATGAGGGAGTGAGAAGGGTAAGTAAGCAAGAGGGTGAGAGGTGGAGAAAGAGAGAGAGGAGAAAAGGAAATAAAAGAGAAGAGGAGAAGGAAGAAGTAAAAGAAGAAAAGAAGAAGAACTAAAAGAAGGAGAAAAGATGAGGCAAGACGCAGAGAGAAAGAGAGAGAGAAAGAGAAGAGGGAGTGTGTTTGTTCTGTTGCTCTGGCTGTTGGAGCAGCTGCCTGTCTGCCTGTCTGTCACACAGCATTAGTGCGCGTCGGCACTGGCTGGTCGAGTGAGTGTCCCTCTTGCCAGCCCAGCCAGGGGTGTGGGATGTGGAAGAGGAAGGGGAAGGTGCATCAAACTCTAAAGGGTGTAAAGAGACAGAGAAGGGGACAACAACCATAAGGGGACAAAGAGCGGGAAAAAATAGAAAAAAAAAGGAGTGACACGAACTGCGACTGCACCGCAGAGCATCATAAACGGGGGGACCATACAACAAACCGGCATGAGATAAAAAATAATAATAATAATAGGAAAATACCACAACAACCTCGCTTTCATTTGCCGTCTACTATCAATGCTAAATGCTCGTCGTCTACTGCAAACTATTCATACAACATTTATTGCTACTGCCTCCTGCACTGCACTAGGACGTCGAGTCTGATCGTCCCTTCTCGCCGACCTCTGGTATGACTCCCACTCCTCCGCTACTGCCATTGACACTGCTACCACCGCCACTACCATGACCGCTACCGGCTCCACTGCCCGTCCCACTAGGAGACGTCTCCTTGCTTGGTGTAGGTACCTCGCTCACATTGGGCTGGATCGGGCAAAAGAACTGCAACCGCTTCTCAATCTCCTCCCTCGTCACCGGCTTCACCATCATATAGTCAAAGATCTGTGCCGCTAAATCTGGGAATGCTGTCACCGCAATAATCGGCGTCAACGAGTTTGTGTTCTGTGTCGACTTGATCATCCTCGTCGCCGTCTCTCCATCAACTATTGGTTGTTAACGGAAATGGTAGGTGGTTCGTTAGCATAGCGAAAAACAACGAAGAACAATGAAAGGAAGGGAAGAAGAGGGAAGGGACAATAGAAAAAGAGACCTCCTCCCAATGTAAAGCAATTAAAACGAAAATTGAAATGGGAGACTTACTGATGGGCATGCGGATGTCCATAAAGATCACGTCAAACTTGACACTGCCCATGGCACAACGGATCGCCTCGGCTCCATTTCGCATCACCACACATCGGCAGTTCAGTCGCGTCAGGATCGTCTCCAGAATCTTGGCACTAATTGGGTTGTCATCCACCACCAGACAATCCCGCGTCCGACTCGTCTTCCTGATCGCTCCCTTCGCCGTCGATCGAAGCGTCGCCGTCGCCTTGAGAGAGTGACGACTGGATCGTAGTCCTGATCCGCTGCTTGTGCTACCACTCCGGCGATCGCGCGTTTGGGTCACCTGCGGCAAATTCTTGGGTCCGATGGGCGACGTGGGCGAGTTGACGTTTGGGATCACAAACGGATGGATATCCGTGTTGCCGGTGCTATGAGTCCTGGGCCGCAAAGGCATCGACGCACGACGGATCGCTGGGGATGACTCCGAAGGCGAGCCTCCATCCTTGGACGAATCATCCCCAAACGCCACTGGGACTGAAGCAGATCGCTGAGGTTGATACTCGCCGCCGACCTCCTGAATAGTGCCTCCGTTTCCTTGAAGCTGACTGTTGATTGTACCCGCCGACCCACTGGACGAAGGAGAGCCCTTGGGTGAATACGAAAAGTAGTTCTTGCCATCGAATCGCAAGGGTGGCGTGTTGATCAATGCATTCATCGATCGGTGCTTGTTCTTGGTAATATTGCTGTTACCGACGTTGCTACCCGAGCTGGGGGTTCCTGGGGTCTCTGCTGAAAACTCGGAGATCGATGAAGAGAGACTGCTGCCTCCGTTGGAACCGAATGCATTGTCCGATCGAAGCTTCCGAATCACATCGTTGTTGGCCTTCTCCAGCGCCGGCAAGTTGATAAAGGCAAATGTTCCAAAATCGGCTCCTGTCTCGTCCTTCGCCGACTCGAGGTCTTTCAACGCTGGATCGTCGCTGGAAGCACGACTAGGACTGTGTGCCCGGGGTGTCGAGGCCGTGTCCAGAGGATTTGTATCGACTGTCAAAGGCGCCGTCGTTGCGGTTGAGGCTGGTTCCTCAGACTGTCCAGGAGTTGGAGGTTGGGTTCCTGCTTGATTGAAACTGTTGCGTTTTGAAAGAGCATTCGCCATTGCCTGCATGTCCTTCAGCTCGGGGATGTCCTCCTTGAACGAGCCCATCTTGGCTCCGCGGACATCAAAGTACTCGGTATCTTCGATATCCGCAGGTGCCGGGACAAAGGCAGGCCGTTCCGAGAGCAGAGTATTCCAGTTAATGTCCCTGAAGAATGGATGGTTCTTGACCTCCTCTGCTCCGTTGCATCCAAGACGCTGTTCGGGGTCAGTGCACAGCAGCCTCTCCATAAAATCGCGTGCCTCAGGGGAAATCTCCAGCTCGGATTCCATCCAGTCAATGTCTCTGGAAAGAATATTCTCAAACACCTGCTCAGGTGTCTCGCCGTGGAACGGTGGACATCCGTACAGGAACTCGTAACAGATCACGCCCAATGCCCACTATATTGAACGTGCAAAAAAAAATTAGCAAGTCTTAATGACATGATGCAACAACAACTTACACCACAGTATATAGAATTACAAAAACACTTACCCAGTCAACCATGGCATCTTGGCTCATACCGAGCACACACTCTGGTGCAATGTAATCGGGGGTTCCAACGCACTTCTCTGGCACCTCCTCCCTCAAATCGTTAAGCAAAAATGATGGGGGCATCAGTGGAGAATTGCTGTGTGAGACCTTAGGCGACATCGAATGAACTGGGTGCAATGCAGTGCCAGTGAGAAATGACCCGGAAGACTTGACGCTGCTTTCAGACAATGGGAACGGTGCATTGGACGATGACGATGTCAACATAGCTGCAGCAGGTAACCTGGGCATATCAACACTTGGCATTCCGAGGGCCGAAGAGCGACCGTCGATCGATGTAGAGCTAGCATTGGACGAGCGACGGCTTCGTTCACCCCATGCAAAGTACGAGGGATGGGTAGGACCCAACTTGGGAGTAGGAATCATTGGGATCGAAGAGGACTCTGTGTTGGCGTCTGCGGCTTGCGTGAACAGGAAGGGCGACATTGGTCTCGATTCTGGGTAGGTTGATGCCATAGGAATCTTCGTCCTTCTGTCCGTCTGCGCCTGTCGACCCAAGAATCCCACGCGGGAGAGCCCAAAGTCCGTGAGTTTGAGGTGTCCGTTCTGGTCGATCAACAAATTATCCGGCTTCAAGTCACTGCAAAAGTGTCATGGTGTGTAGTCAGGACAACGTTGAGAGAAGGAAGAGAAATGTCAGTACGTATTCGAAATATATGGTAATCAGTATTTTCAAAGACAAAAGAACCACCAAAAAGACTCACCGATGAACGACGCCTGCATTGTGGAGATACTCGAGTCCAAGGACAACTTCGGCAAGATAGTTTCTCGCCCAGTCCTCAGGAAGACGAACAATAGCTTTGATGAGAGCCATGCAGTCGCCTCCGTTCAGGTACTCCATCACCAGGTAGAGATACTCCTTGCTCTGGAACGAGAAATAGAGGCTGACGACAAAGGGTGAGTCCGTCTGGTTCATGAGAATCATTCGCTCTGCCTTCACATTCGTCACCTGGTTCTTGGCCACCATATCGGACTTCTTGAGGACTTTGATCGCGAAATAGTCACCAGTTGCTCTCTTCTTGGCCAGGAAGACCGATCCGAATGCGCCCTTGGAGATGGGCTTGATAAAGTCGAAATCCTTGATGCTTGGAGGGGTAGGTCGCGTCAAAGGAGTGGGCTGCGGGAAGGATGGCGACAAGGGCGATCTCAATAGAGCTGAAGGTGAGGCAGCATCGGTAGGTGAACCGTCCACCGAATGTGGTGCCAAGAACCGGTTGGACATACGAGGAGACAAGCGAGACTCAGGCAAGAATGCCGACGAAGGGTGGATGTCCACAAAGGATGGACGGTGTTTCCGGGCCGTAGGTGATGTCTGTTTGGTCCTGTTGCCATCGTTGCCTTGGCTGGTTTGACTACTCTGGCTGTTATGGCTGCTCTGGCTGACAAGATCCGGGCGAATCTCCTTAACACTGGCTGACGACTGGCTGCTCTGGGTGGATTGGCTAACCTCGCTGCTCTGAGTGGATTGGCTAACCTGGCTGGCTTGAGGAGCTGCTGCTGCTGATACCAGTGGCCTTTCAACCTTGCCCATCTTGACGACAGTCGTCGATGATTCAGCAGAGTCAGATGTTCCCGTGCCAAGGTCGGACGAGCCAGAAGCTGTTCTGGAAAGATCCACAGAAGTCGGCGTCGGGGGTGCTTCGATGGGCGAGGGCTGATGCTCAACCACTTCGGGGACAGGGACACTTTCGACCGCGCCATGAATTGTAAACTCGTCCTCCAGGCCATATCCACGACTACGCTCTCTCTCATCCTCCTCGGCGATCTGTGTCATGTGCGAGACAAGGGTCGTCTTGTGGTGAATGGCTGCATCGACGCGATCGCTCACTGCCATGATACTGATATCGCTCGTCATGGGAGCCTCCCACCGGAACACCTCCGAGATGCGCGATTCCGAAGCCGGCGACTGAAGACTGAGATTGCCTGGTGAATCCTTGGGTGACTTGTCATCGGGCTCGGCATCTCGTCCAGGCGTCGAAATCGCCAGTGCTGTCCGTGTGATAGCCTGCAAGTTGATGAGGGCATTCATATTCATCCTGGCTGACCCTTCATCCTCGGGCTCCACTGACTGGAGAGCGAGTGAGTCCTTGATGGTGCTGACGTGGGAAATGAGCTCGCGCAGAAGGTCGTTACAAATCTGGAGCTCCATCTCAGTCTTGTGCCATTCGGAGCAGGTCTTTGAGTGCTTCTCAAAATACAGAGAAATGATCATGCGCTCGCAAATGTTACACCGGACTTCCTGAAGAGGTATCAGCTGCGAGTGGATAGACGCGTTGTCCGCCAACGTCTTCTGGTAGCCGACATCCTGGTTTTGATCTTCATCGTCGTCTTGACCTGTCTCCCCATCCTGCGAATCTGAACCACCATCCTCGTCGCGATCCTGTTCCGCGTCGAGTTCCTCCTCCTCCGAGTTTTCTGACAAAACGGACATGACCGAGCCGGAGGACGAGATCGTTTTGTCGTCTCCACCGATATAGGGCTGAAGCGCCCACATTGTCCTGGACGGCTCGCCTGTTGTTCGCTCGTAGATGAGCATCCCGCGACCAATCATCTTCAAAAAGTGACCTATCGCTCCTTGCTGATTCACACTCTGGAGGTAAGTGAAATGCTCTGACTGAGAGGAGCTCGTGTCATCAAAGGATGATGGGGGGCTGAATTCGGAGAGGAGATGGAACGTCAGCTCCAATGTCGATTGATCGTCATCCAAAAGTCGTTGAGTGGCGTCCCTGAAAACATTGCACTCTTCCTCCGCCAAGAATGTTGAAATAGGTATGTCCGTCAGCTCTTGCCAATCGAAACTATGTCATAAAGGAGGGAAAGCGGTCGTGTTAGAAACAATTGCGGTTTCTTATTGCGACCGTATATTACCTACCAAAAACATCAAAAATACCGTGGCATAAAACAGATCACTTACCCCAAAAGTTCAGACCAACTTGGGCTTAGGTAGAGAATCGTCACATCGTTCATGTCAAGACTGAGCTCCATGACAACATTCTTGCTCTGATCCTTCTCGGCCTCCCTCTTCAATTGTAGAATATCGTCCTTAGTCAGCCTTGTCTGTGCGTCCGAGTCTTTCTCCAAAATATCGGCCAAAGTGTCGATCGTCACAAGTTCGGGTAATTCGCCAGCTTCTGCACCTTCCAGGTCGCTCTCCTCCATAGATACATTAGCTCCTGGAACTAGTAGAGTAGCACCGGCCGTCTGTGAGTATTTCAAGGAAGGAGTACTCTCGGGATCCACAAGGTCGCCTCCTGTTGGAGTCTGTGTGCGGGAAACGATCTCCTTAGCTGTGCCGTCCTCTGCTGTCTGGCCAGGTGAGGTTCCTGGCGAGTCTTGCTTTGCGACATACAAACTGGAAGGGCGGGACGATTCCTTGGTTTTGACGGGGATATTGGCACTCTGTGCCCAATGGCTGCGCTCCGCTTCCCACCATTGCACGACTCGCGCCAATCCAGCAACAGCCAGCAGGGCCTTCACATACCAGGCCCGGCAGGGCCAGTTACTGTTGTAATCCCAGGCTTTCCCGATCACCTGCAGCTTCGTCACAAAGTTGGTACAGGAGCCCTTGTTGTCGAGAATGGTCTTCAAGGGTGTATCGAGCATGAGCTGTGCCACTGAGATGAGCTCCTGCAATGTCAGAATGAAGGGTGTCGGCTGGTACGAGTCCTCTGAGATAAGAGTAACATTGGCGTTGGGCGAAGACGTGACAGGGGTTCCCGGAGAATAGGCTGAGATGGTGTTGCGACGACTGAGGGATGACACGCGAGAGTGGGAGCGTTGCTGACTCTCCCTGGTCATCTTGCGATGAAGAGGAATGCTTCCACCGTTCCAGGATGGCGAAGGCGACCATTCACCCGAGTCGCGCAATGGTCGTAACCTGGGTTCCTCCAGAGGTGACTCGTTGTCGAATATCTCAGGGAAGTAGCCCTCACTGAAGCCTTGAGGAGGTCCAGGGTAGTCGGATCTCGGCGTCCTGTCCTCCTCAAACAAGTCCCGCTCACTGACACTGTCAAAGCCAGCATCTTCTCCGAGCTGCTGGATGGCAGCTTCTTCCTCCATTTCCATCTGACTGTTCTCGATCCAGCCTTCGATCTCCTCAACCTCGGTTCGATCCAATTGCTGTGCCGAAAAGTCGGGCATACTGTCAATATCCTCCACGTAGTTGAGCCCCTTCTCCACGTACTCGTTTAGACCATCGATGATCTTGCGCATCTCTTCATCGCAATCTGACTTGTACTGCTCCAACATGCTCCTGATGGTCTTGGTGGATCGCTCAGGACCGCTTTGCTGGGGACTTCCTTCGGGAGCATTGGCCGAGTTGATTCCAGCAGAGAAGGATGTTGTCCTGGCCATGACAGATCCTCTGCGTACAATCGTTGGTGAGACGTTGACCTGGATAGAGAGCCCAGGTTTCTCACGAGGCGATGCCTTTGACCCACTCGATTTGGACGTGGGGCTTATAGACTCGACCGTGTTGAGGGCTGTCGTCAACACGAGGGGACCGGGCTTTGCATCTGGCTTCTCAAAGAGCGATTTCGATACGAACGCCTTCGGCTCAGGCTGCGGTGGTGGTGACTGAGGTTGCTGCGGTGAGAGCTGTTGGTGTAGCTGGAACGGGTGCTGTGGCCGCGGATATAGCTGTCGGGGAGCTGGCGATGATGACGAACTCTCCTGCTCTACGCGCTGTGGAGAGTATCCTGGTCCCATCTCAGACTGCTGGTCCCGATCCCGAAATCGACCCTCATCGCTGGGAACAGGGGGAGGCGAGTCCACAGACGCTTTTCGCGGTTGCACAAGCGACATGGACTTTCTACGGACAGACTTCCACCAGCTGACAAGTTTGGGACCCAGACCTCCTTTGAGCGACTGTTGACTCTTTTGACTCGATATAGACATTCCTGATGGCGATCTAGAGTTGACGCGGAGACCCTGTGAGTTCTTCTGCCGACGTCCTGGAGGCGAGAGAGAATCTGGAGTTGTCTGGAGGGCAGGCAGCGGGGTCGAGACAACAGGTGTCTTGGACCCTTCATGGAAACTCGAATCACGGGATGGTGGTGAGACAGAGAGGGATAAGGCAGGCGAGAGCGATTGGTCCTTCTTCTGCAACAAGCGTGCCTTTTTCTGCGCCTGATACTCTTCCAGCCAGTCAACCCAGACAACCTTTGCTGGTACCTTGGCGGTTGACGACTCATCCACCTCCAGTATCGATGACGTTAGTTCTACGGTGACCTCGATAATCGGCTGATCCAAATCCGGTCTCCATTTTTCCAGCTTTGCTCTCCTTGTCTGCGCAATGATCTCTGCGTGGACCATCGATGGATCGATAGAATCCACAGAACGTCTCCTGATGGACTTGGCTTGGTTGGGTTCGGGTATCTTGCCAGTCCCTTGGATTTTAACTAAAGGAACCACAAATTGATGGGTATGTTAGTCAAACTGGAAGCAAAATCCACCCCCTTCTCTTGCTGAGCATAGACATTTACCCCTCTAATTAACCTGTGTCTGTGCAAGGGCTAGACCGAAATGTGCTTACATGCGTTGACAAAGTCCACAGAGTCGAGATAGTTGGAATGAGGTAATTCCGGTACAGAGGTGCTGTTGTCGCTGCTCTTACTCGCCGCCAGCTGGGTCGCAGCAAAGGGTCCCAACGCAGAACCCGAGCCCTTTAAACCCTTACCCACATATCCTACAGACTTGGGAGTGTCCAGAGAAAGGTCATCTACGTCGCCGTCATTATCCTTGGAAGGGTCGACATCTGCTGCTGGCTGGAATCCCGACTCGTAATGAAAACGATGACCTGCTTGCCTTCGAAGCCGCCTCTCATGTGCGTCCACATCTGTGATCGATGCTTGCCGACCATGACCCAGTTTGATTCCTGGAGATGCAAATACTGGCGAAGGCCGCCCAGGGATGATGATTCCTGAGAGGGCAGGCCCAGCCAAAGGACTTGAGGCTGAGGATCGTACCATTGGCGAGATTTTGGGCGAGGCTTTAGGCGATCCTTTAGGCGATATATTGGGTGAGCGTGCGAGAAGAGGTGTCCTGACTCCTGCTCCCAGCACAGAGTACCCTGCGGCTCCAAGATGTTGTCCCGGCTGTTGATCGTACTCGGATGCAAGGTTCATGTCGATGTAGGATGCCTTCCTGGACTTTACTAGGTATCGTCCAGATAAGGATGAGCTCCGCGAGATGGATGGCGAAGGTGTGTCCCTGTCCTTGTCTGAATTCCGATCTCGAACTGTGTCGCTTGAGGCTGGACTCCTCATGTTCTCAAAAGGGTTGTTGAGCGATGCCAATTCCATGAGGGAAGCGATACTCTGACCCGTGTTTGGTGATCCAGATCGTGACTTCCGTTCCTGAGCCATGTACTGTGAAAAGGACCCTGTGGGGATTGAGGTTGAATAAGTGTTGAGCGATGGCGAGGCTTGGCTCCTGGTGGGCGACCAATCATCCAACGACAATTCGTCTGTGATAGAAGCTCTCCGAGATCGAGCGACTCTCCCAATGGCCTTTGGAGACGACGGTGTTGACCCATAATCCGAATGGCCACCCGCGTCAATCCACGACGTCCTTCTAGAGCGAATAAGATATTTGCCGCCACTGCCGCCTCCACCGTTGGGTAGATTGACCCCACCTGCGCTGCTTCCTGCTCCTCCAGGGGACGGCTTGGTCGAGAACGAGCCTTGATCCCAATCGCTCAGACTATTGGACATGGATGTGGCCAGATTAGAGGGTCTCCGACTGGTGCTTCCTGCTCTGGGATGGTGAAAATGTGCGGCGCGAGGTGATTCTGGAATGGGCAAGGTGCTGCTGGCGTTCCTGTAGTGATGTTGGTGCGAGTGGGGAACATCGTCCGAGTCGTTAGATGAGAGCGACGAACGGCTAGAACGACGAGTGAGGAGTGGTTGTGGAATAGGAATACTCTTAAACTTTGCGCTATTGCTGCCACTACCGCCGCCATTGCCAGAGTCGAGACCACCGCTGGACGATAGCGATCCGGTTGAGGCACCCATGCTACTGTTGTGGAGGTGCGAAGAGGGATGCGCCTGACTGTGCTGGCGCATGGACTGATAGGACGAGCTGAACTGATCGGAGGGTCTTCTCAGAATTCTGCCAGACTCGAACGAGGATGCAGCAGAGGACGTTCCTGAGACAGAACCGAGGTTGTCGAAGGAATTCTTGCGACGCGCTGGGATGGCTGTCGCTGCTGCAGTTGGGGGTGAGGGAAAATGGCCGGGCTTTGGGGACGAGTCTCTACTGGTGTTGGGGGTGGTGGTGCTTCTGCCGCTGGTCTGATTAGAGTCTGTCTGGTGGAGAGAGTGCAATCGCGACAGACTTGAGCTGCTTGTGCTCCGACTGCTGCTTCCGATTCCTTGGCTGTTGGCGATGCCGATGGTGATGGAGGATCTGTTGGGCATCAGGATCCTGTCGCGTGTTGGGTGGTTTACGCTGCCACCTGTCCTGCCCCGTTCTGGCAGCCTCACGCTTGTGAAGGCACCGTTGGTGCTGTTGCCGTTGTTGCTGCTGTTGTTGTTGTTGTTGTTGTTGTTGTTGCTGCTGCTGCTGCTGCTGCTGGTATGGATATCGGAGAAGGTGGTGCTCGAATTGGAGAGACTACTGGCGCTGTGGCTGGAGTGTAGGCTGCTGCTGCTTCTTCGTGGTGTGCCGGTGATGCTGTGGCTGGTATTGATAACGCGCTGAGGCTGGACATGTTGTACTTCTGGGGTGTCGACTGACGGGTTGGCGGGAGAAAACGTCAACGAGGGACTATCCTGAGGAGCTATTTCTAGTAGTTGGCAAGAGGTGCGAAAGAAAAGACAGAATGGTATTGTTGTTTAGCCTCTTTTCAACTTTTCACTATTACGGTGATAGGTGTAACCAAGTATATGTGTACAAACCTGCGGGTTCGAGTTCTCGTTGGAGTGGTGAGGGAGAAGTTGGGATTGTGGTGGATGAGAGGGCGGGGAAGTCGGGAGGGGAGGAGGAGGAGGTGGGGTTGGATGAGTTTGGGTTGAGGGGAGACGATCGCTTCGTCTTCAGTTTCTCCGGGAAGAGCATGGTCGAGAGGTGTTTAGCGATGTGCGGGTGTGTGCGCGAGTGTGAGTGAAAAAGGGTGGAGGGTGGTGAATGGAAGAGTGGAGTAAGAGAATGAGAGTGAAGGTGAGGAGGGGGAGGTGAAGGTGAGGAGGGCGAGGTGAAGGCGAGAGAAGAAAGGAGTGAGTGAAGTTATGGAAGAAGGAGGATAGAATCTACAGCATGGATACGGAAGCGGATGAGAAAGGACAAAGGGGAAGTAAAGTGAGGAAAGGGAAAAGAAAGACAAAAGGATGGAAGGGAGAGAGAGCACCAAGAAAAAGAAAGAAAAAAAGAGTGATTAATGAAAAATGAAAAATGAACTCAATCCAAAGGAGAGAGGGGGGATGAGATAGGGAGAGCCAAAGGAAAGAAAAAGGCACTCTGTTTGTCGCACAGGATCCACAGGATCAAGGCAAAACCCATTATTGAAACTTTGAAAGACAGAAATCCCCATTGCCCAGCAACTGCTATCAATCTATCTCTCTCTTTCTTTTCTTTCACCCCTCACTCACCTTCCTACCGTCTGTGGTATGCCTGCGTCATTTGTCATCCTTGCCTCGCCCTCCCTCCTTCACCTTTTTTTTTCTTTTTTCCTTTGGTCTCCTGGTCGATCCAATGGCATGCCTTGCCCTGTCTAGCTCTCTTTTTCCTTCTTTTTCCTTGTCCTCATTTCCCTTACAGACAGAGAGAGTCTTGAGTGTCTCGTCCGTCCAAGCACACAGAAGCACCCAAGAAAAAAGACCCTTGCTTGCATGAAAATCTGCACCTCCAATGGTCCAATCATATTCAAGGCGTCCTTTTCGCTTAAGGGTCGGAATCCGCCACCAAATGCGAATCCATCAGCCAGTTTCCGCGACATAGTGCACCATGCTGCATCCACTGCTCTCACATTTTGTAAATTAGACCAAGTCTGCAAATAAACAGTATGAGCAATTAGAGAGAGAGGAGCATCATGAAGGAGTATCGATGGTGGTCGGGACAGAAGTAGAGGTTGCTATCTTGGAATCAGTCGACGTGAAGACCCTGTCACTTTCGACTCGTCTGTAGATTAAGGTCCGATCTCGCCTGCTGAAGGTGGGCCACGAGCAGGAACGAAAGGGCTTTGGGCAGTTCATGGAAGATGTGAAACCTCATAGATCTTTGAAATTGTGGCATTGGAGTCAGGGCCTAGGCTGTGAGAAACAATGCATGATTGTGACAATGCATTCGGGATGCATCGTCAATGGTTTGTTCCGACCCTTCGCGGGTCTGAACAGGGAACTCGGTTCTGATGTCGGCCACATCCCTTTTTTTTTGGTGTTGAATCATCACAACAGATCGCGGCGCGAATTGATGATGCAGACTTGGACTTGCCATGAACGGGTTGATATAACTACGAACAAACATCTTCGGATCATCTCGTGCGCTTTTCCAACACCAATCCCGCTGGCAACAAGGAACGGCCTTTCTATCACAATACAACACCCCCCTTGATTACACTACTTATTTCGCTCTTTTATAAGAGACTTCATCGGGAGAACCAGGGTCAAGCTGTTCAGGCGCATAGTCTTGTTCGCCCACTGCAACCAATGTCATCACTGAGTGTCAAACAGCATCCCCGAAAACAGGTATGTACCAGTGCAAGCCTTGATGTGCACAGATCATAACATAACCTTGCGATGGTTACGAACAAACCAGATCCGCACTCTAACGAATATCTACAATAATACACGCGCTCGGCCCCTCTAAAGAACAGACAATGCGCTTTGCTTTGTCCCTGAAACTTGAGAAAAATAACCAGGCCTGGTCGAGATGGGTGCATCAGCGAAGGAGGCTTATTTAATCGTGCAAAAACTATGGGGACAAACGATTATTTGAGTAATAGAGTGTCCACACTCTGCGGATGAACCCAAGGAAGGCAAGAAAGAGAAAGAAAGACAAAGAAAAAGAAAGAAAAAACGAGGACGGGCTCACGGCAGCCAATCCGTTGAGAGGTGCGTCGTGGGAAGTCTGAGCTAATGTGGATGGATGATTGGAGCAAAAGTCAGAGGGTGACGAATACCATAGTATGTAACCTAATAAACCTTAGCAGGGTGAGAGTGTGGAATACTGTACATAGAGTACGAGAGAAGGAGAAGGAGGAGAAGGAGAAGGAGAAGGACGGAAGGAGATCCGATGAAGAGAAGCAAAAGAACAAGGTGCACGCCATCGAAGCCGTGCCTGATGGGAAAATAGAAAATGAGCCACGGGCGCTGTTGGATTGCGCGTCGAGTGGGTTGTCGTCGAGACACTCCTTGCCTGATTAGGGGTGCATCGGCTCTGTTCACGATACAAAGGCAAGCTTACTCGCCCACGCCCCCAAAAAAACATCACATCTCTGAGTGACCAACACGGTATAAAAACTGAGGTGCTCTTCTTTCGTTTCTTCTCTTCAAAAAAAACTCCTCTTTTTCTTTTCTTTCCTCCTTCCCTTTCCTTTCCTTTCACTCCCTTCCTCCAATACCCCTACTTCCCTCTTCTTCTTCTTCTTCTTCTTCTTCCCTATTCTCATTTGTTTGTCTTTCATTCATCCCACTCCCGCATCTCATTCATTTCACGTCCCTTCGCTGTACATAAAAAAAATCTCTTCTCTCCTTCCTTCGTCCTTTCTCTCCTCACACGACGATCACAGCCATGACCGCCCTCAAAACTATCCGCCCCATCCCAGAATTCCCTCTCCAGGGTATCCTTCCCAAGGAGGTAAGCAACTCGTACAATTGACACCCACGCGACAATGAGAAAAAGAAACCATAATCGAAAACGGTCTCGCATCCTCATTAACGCAACAAACTTCCACTTTCTCACCCTCATACATATTTAGGAAACCGAGGCTGCTTCTTACTTGAAGAAATACCCCAACTATGATGGACGCAACACCATCATTGCCATCCTCGATACCGGTGTCGATCCAGGTGCCGCCGGTCTTCAGGTCACCTCGGATGGCAAGCCCAAGATTGTTGACATTGTCGACTGCTCCGGCTCAGGAGACATTCCCACCACCACTATTGTCAAGCCCACAGAGAATGACGACGGCATCCCTGTCATCACCGGTCTCACCGGTCGCAAGCTCCACTTGAACAAGGACTGGAAGAACCCCTCGGGCGAATTCCGCGTCGGAATCAAGCGTGCCTACGATCTTTTCCCCAGCGACCTTGCTGACCGCATCAAGGAGGTAAGGACAATAATAAGAAAGAGGAAAATCTCGGATAACGCGGGGGTCAATGAAGCAGGATTGCGACATCAGATCCCAATTGACAAACAGCCAGGGAGAGACATTCGACCGAGGAAAGCAGAAGGAAGGCAGAAGGAAAGATGTGTTTGGACGAATGGCTCAGGAGGGACACGCGGAAGCGTGAGAGCAAAAAATTACTTTTGTTTTTTTTGTTTTTCTCCCACTGTACACGTACGCCAAAAAAAATCCCCCCCCCCCCCTCTCTCCAGATAGAGGGGAGAGAAAGATGAAACGGCTCAGTGCTAACCATGGTCTTTATTAATGTGATTGTTCAAATACAACAATAGGAACGTCTGGCTGAATTCCAAAAGAAGCACTTCTTGCTCGTTGCCAAGGTTCAGGAGGAGCTCGCTGCTTTCATCAAGGCACACACCACCTTGACTGAGGAGAATCAGCGCACCAAGGCCGACTTGAACGCCCGCCTCGATGTCCTCAAGGACTCGCTCAAGAACTTTTCTGATCCTGGCCCAGTGTACGACTGCGTTGTCTTCCACGATGGCAACGTATGGCGCGCAGCTGTTGATGCCAAGGAGGATGGAGATCTCCAGGGTAAGTTAGAGTTGGACACCTTCTTGACACACACAATTTCACATATCTCACACGCTTTTGTGAGTTCACACTTTACTCGAAGGGATACACGCAAACTGGCATTTTTTTGTGTGTGTGTGAGGATTTGCGTTCGGCGGAGCAAATGAATATTTTCATCAGCTGACAGCTCCAAACTCAAAACACCCTTAATTCTCAACAACACCCTCCAACGTACATTCTGACCTTGCACGCACTCTTAGATGCCCCTCTGTTGACCAACTACAAGACCGAACGCCAGTATGCCACCTTCAGCAACCAGGACAAGTGCAACTACAGCGTCAACATCTACGATAACGGCAACATGCTCAGCATCGTCGTCATCGCCGGCTCCCACGGTACCCACGTTGCCGCCATCACCGCCGCCAACCACCCCGACGAGTCCGCCCTCAATGGTGTTGCCCCCGGCGCCCAGATCGTCTCCATTAAGATCGGTGACTCGCGCTTGGGAAGCATGGAGACCCAGCACGCTTTGACCCGCGCTGTCAAGGTCATAATCGACGACAACTGCGATCTCGCCAACATGTCCTACGGTGAGGCTTCCAGTTACCCAGATATCGGACGCTTCGTCGAGCTCATGCGCGAGGAGGCTGTCGGTCGTCACGGATGCATCTTTGTCTCCTCTGCCGGTAACGCTGGACCTGCTTTGAGCACCGTTGGCTCCCCCGGTGGTACCTCCTCGGGTGTTGTCAGTGTTGGTGCCTTCCAGAGCCAGGCCATGCAGCAGGCTGAGTACGCCCTATTCGAGGCTGTCCCTGAGAGACCCTACACCTGGTCTTCCCGCGGTCCTACTCTGGATGGTGCTGTCGGTGTTGATATCTATGCCCCCGGTGCCGCCATCACCTCGATCCCCGAGTACGAGCTCTCAAAGTTCCAGCGCATGAACGGTACCTCGATGAGTTCTCCCAACGCCTGCGGTTGCATCTCGCTCATCCTCTCCGGTTTGAAGGGCGAGAATAAGGCTTACACTCCTTACCGCGTCCACCGCGCTCTTGTCAACGCCGCCAAGGACATTCAGGACCAGTTCCGCGTCGGTTTCTTGCAGGTTGAGAAGACCTTTGAGCATTTGTTGACCTACCACGCCTACGACGAGCAGGATGTCACCTACAAGATCCAGATTGCTGAACGCGAGAATGCTCGCGGTATCTACTTGAGAGAGTGGGAGGAGTGCAACAAGGCTCACACCTTGACCGTCAAGGTCGAGCCCAAGTTCATGAAGGACATCGACTACACCAAACCTGACATCAACGAGAAGAAACTCGCCTTCGAGTGCCGCATGGCCCTCGTCGCCACCGAGAGCTGGATCCGTGTCCCCGACTTTTTGTTCATGAACGGTGCTCTCCGTCAGTTCGAAATCAAGGTCGACCCTACCCAGTTGACTGCCGGTGCGGCCCACTTTGCCGAGATCCAAGCCTTTGACTCTGCCTGCCCTGCTCGCGGCCCTGTTTTCAGCATCTACGTCACTGTCGCGAAGCCCCTTGAGCTGACCACCCAGTCCTACATCAAGTTCGAGAACGTTCAGTTCGGACCCGGCCATATCGAGCGTCGCTTGATCCGCGTTCCCGCCGGAGCCACTCACGCCGAGGCTGTCATTCGCAGCGCCGGCGGCGTCAATGGTGCCCAGCTGTCGGCCAAGTTTGTTGTCTATGTCGCTCAGTTGATTCCTCAGCTCCGCAACGACCACACCAACCGTGGCTACATGGTCCGCCTCGGCAAGGGAAGCTACGGCGAGGCTGGCGCAGAGGAGCAGTCCGAGACCAAGCGCTTCTCGGTCGATGGAAACCACACCATGGAGCTCTGCTTGGCCCAGTACTGGGACAGCCCCGGCGCCCACTCGGTCACTGTTGACGTTACCTTCCACGGCATTCAGATCTCTGGCGCCTCGAGCGGACCCCGCTCCGTCTTTATCAACGGTGCCGACCATGTCACCCGCTTCCATGTTGCTGCGCCCATTCGCCGCGAGGAAGGTCTCTCTCCCAGCATCACCTTGGATACCCTCCGCAAGATCGTCCGTCCCTCGGAGAGCGTCATCAAGCCCTTGGTCCGTGATCGCGATGCTCTTCCCAACTCGCGCCTCATGTACAACTTGATATCGTCCTATGCTTTCAAGGTCGAGGGTTCTGGCAAGGAGACCGTCACCGTCTCGCCTCGTTTCCCCTCGCTGAACAACCTCTTGTACGACTCTCCCCTCGAGATGTTCTTGATTGTCTCGGATGTCAACAACAAGGTCGTCGGCTTTGGCGATGTCTATGTCAAGAAGTTCAAGCTCCCCAAGGGCGACTACACCCTTCGTCTCCAGCTTCGTCATGAGAGCGAGGAGACCTTGGAGAAGCTCCGCCACCTCCCTGGAGTCTTTGACTTTTCGTTGGCCAAGTCACAGTCGCTCGAGGTCTCTGGCAACTGGCCCGATGCCTTGGTCAGTAAGAAGACTGCCTTCCCTAGCGTCTTGGAGCGTGGTGATACCAAGGCCGCCTTTGTGGTTTCGTCCTCGGAGCACCCCAAGGGTGCCAAGCCCGGCGACTTTTTGGTTGGTCAGTGGAACTGGGGCGGTCCCCGTGTCGATGGCAAGCCCATTGCCCGTGTTGTCTACGCCGTCGCACCCGAGCAGATCCCCATCAAGGAGGAGACGACCGAGTTGGAGGAGGAGATCAACGTTACTCGTCAGTTGTCAGAGCAGGTCCGTGATGCCCAGATTGCCTGGTTGAAGAAGAGCACCGGTTACAAGGCTGACAAGGACAAGGAGGCTGCTGCTGTTGCCAGAGAGGAGTTGATTGCCCAGCTTGAAGCTGCTGGCCATGGCTCGCACTTGCCCTTCTTGTTGGCCCAGTTGGATGTTGCCTTGGCCTTGGCTGAGAACGCTGAGGAGTCCCTCAAGGACGAGAAGTGGAAGGAGGTCCTCGCTGCTTCTGACAAGATCACTGCTGCTATTGACCAAGCCGAATTGGCCCAGTTCTTTGGTCTCAAGCCCATTGTTCTTCACGGCAAGGCCGAGGCTGAGCAAAAGAAGCTCAAGAAGGAGAAGGAGGAGGCCAAGAGTGCTTTGATTGCTGCCTTGAAGGCTCGTGCCGTCGCCTTGGTTGCCCTCAAGGAGGACTCGGATGAGGCCTACAACAAGCTGAGCCAGTGGAGCGAGGGAACTGGAGTGACTGACTGGAAGTCTGTTAATGTCTACCTCGCACGCGAGCGCAAGCATGGACGTCTGGGTCTTGCCCTCCAACGTGTCAACAGCTGGTTGAGCGAGCAGGGTGGTGGAAGCAAGGACGGCGCTAGCAACATCAAGGCTGCCCTGTCGACCCGTCGTGATCTCTTACGCGAGTTGAACTGGTCTGTCTGGGAGGAGTATGAGCTTAGCTGGGACGGTATCCGCCTCCCCAAGGGCCCTGCTCCTTTCTAAGCGATAGATCGTTTATTCTTCTTTAATCTTCAACCTCAATGACCTTGTACAACATCCAAATTAAAAAAGTGTCACTATTCCTCTTCATTTGCGCCCACTTTTTTGACTTTTACTTCTTTTCTCCCACTCCTTCTCTTCTTTTTTGCCCACGCACGATTGAGGGAAAACTTTAACAGCAAGAGAAGTATTGCCTCAGAGTATCGTTGTGGAGAGCCCTCCTCCTAGGCAAAACTTTTGCCGGATCCGCGCGCTTTTTATATCTATGATGCCATCCATGCTCCATGACTGTAGCTTGGGCTATTTGCATATAAGTGTGTGTGTCTAATGTGGCTTTTTCGACTTTAGATTGAAGCGCTGTTTTCCCAGGTAAGAAAGAAGAGAGTGCCCGGCGGGGCTCAAATGGCCGAAGAAAAGGCCTTAATTGGGGAAGGCCATTCAGGCACAAGGATCTTTGTTTGGATTAGACATCCCTTGTAAGTTTCACACAGCGGGAACCCAACCCAGATCATTCACGTACAGCGATCCTAATGGCTAGTGTTTAATGGCTGTACGTCTTTTTTAGTCGTTTCTGTCAAAACCGCCGTTTTCTTCTTTTTCCTCCTCTCCCTCTTCTCTTTCTTTCTTTCTCACTTCAACCATCAACCATCCCTTCCACCTTCACCACCCCCACCCAACACCAACCATGTCTCTCACCCACGCCCAGGAAATCGAGTTCAAGGAGGCCTTCGCTCTCTTCGACCCCACCAACTCTGGCACCATCCAGCCCAAGGCCTTTGCCGACTTCCTCGCTGTACGTCTCTGTTCCCCTTTCTTTTTCTTTCTGTTGTTGGACCTGAACTCGTTTTCTTTGACCTCCCTTGTCAATCAATGCCTATCGGTTATTACTCGACTGTCGTCGGTTGTTTCTCTCAGAGTGTATCCTTTCTGTTCTTTCCTTTCTACTCTTCTGTCCTTACTTCAGAGTCAATTCAGAGTCAAAAAAAAAAAAAAAAAGAAGAGGAGAGAGAGAGAGAGTGGGAATACGCCCAACAAAATGCAACATCGTTGATCCGCCTTGTTCCTTCTCTGGACACAAGAAAAGTCGACAAAGAATGAATCTTCTATTCGCATACTCCTTCGTTTACAGAACCATAGCGGAAAATAAGGGACAGAGGATCTCCCTTTCCCTCTGAATCTTTGTTTATTTACAGCAATACCTTCCATCCCTATCGGCCAACCGAATGAGAGTTACTCCTGTCGTGCCTCTTGTGCCTTTCCTGACTTGTCTCGCCTCCCATGTTTTTATTCCTTGTTGCGACGCACTCTCACTCATACAATCCATACAACAGCCACTCACTCACACACGCACTCCATTTTTTTTTTTTTTTCGATGGTCTATTTTAATTCTTTTGTACTCTTTGCCCTTTTGGCTCACTTTACTAATCATCGTCGTCTCCTTTTACTATGGCACATTAATATGCATTTCTATAAACCAAAATTAGCTCCTCAACGACCCCGCGTTGACTGCCAGCGTCACACTCCCCACCCAGCCTTTGGACTACAAGGGCTTCTGCTCCCTCATGGCCCAGAAGCACAAGGGCAAGGAGACCTCCGATGAAGCCTACGTCACCTTCTTCAACGCCATCAACAAGGACGGCTCAGGCAACATCTCCTCCGCCGAGCTCCGCTCTGCCCTCCAGCACTTTGGCAACAGCGCCCTTACCGAGGTAAATTAGACGCTCTTTCCCACAGGATAAGAAATGTTTCTTTTGGATATTCTCTTTATTTCGCAGGATACTGCAAGAGCTCGAAAAATGAAGATAAAAACGGAACAAGGAGAAAGATAAAGAACAAAAATGCAGGAGAGATCACAACACAACATAACACAACACATAAGCTGAGCAAAGACACTAATCATCCCTTTTCCTTTTTTTTTTTTTTTTTTTTTCCCTTGAACAATAATAATAGCACGATATCGATGAGATCGTCCACGAGGCTGATGTCTCTGGCGATGGCCGCATTGCCCACGAGGAGTTCTTGAAGATCATGCAAAAGTCCGAGAAGAAGCTCCGTGGCGAGCACATCTGCTAAATATTCTTGCCATACTTCTTCCTTTTGTCACTATTCATCTGCCATTTTTTAACAAGCTTTACCATTTATAATAAACATACCAAAAAACTTGCCATTGCCTTGAGAGGGGTGGATAGTTGACAAGAAGGAAGGGAGTGTGTCGAAAAAGCGCGCCTTCTATGAACGAGAAAACAAACAAAATGGACGAGGCGGGGAATAGTGGAAGAAATGAGGAAGAAATCATACTCACTTCCATGGAGTAAAGAGGCACCGCCTGTGTGTGTGTGTGTGTGTGTGTGTATGCTGACAAGAAGAGGTAGAAAAAAAAAGAGTTCAACGCATTATCATTTTGTGTTTGCTTCCCCACACTCTTCTGTTTTTTTCGGTTCCGTAGATTCCTTCCCACAGTTCCTTTGTGCTTCGTTGTCCTACCAGTTTTCCGTTCTGCTGCTTTGTTTCTTTTTTTTATGCTTTTGGGGTTGTCCAGCCCTTCCCCCCGCAAAATCGACCTTCTTTTTTTTTTTTACTTCTTTCCGATAGATGGTGTACCGTCATTCAAAATTTCGGGTTTGCCGTCTGGCCTCATGAGTAATTGGGTACAATAGTATAGTACTAGACGCGAAATGAAGGGTCGAAAAAAAACATGTATGAGGTATGGGTAGTTTTGGGTAGGCGAGCGTTTCGGCACTAGAGATACTTTCGTAGGTTTTCCTTCACGCTGAAGGACCTTTTGGGTAACATCTCTATGCGAACAAAGGAATTCGCCACCAACTAAAAAAAACCACTGCTATTTTATTTTCAGATCAGTTGTTAACAACGCCACCAACCATCCAACTTCTTAAAAAGGAGGGTATATGTGTGTGTGTGTGTGATCACAAGGGAAAGTAGTAGATCTAGGCTTTAGGCTTGGCGACGACGTTAATCTCAAAGCAGGTGGTGTACTCCTCTCCAACAGGGTTCTGGTCAAAGGGCCACCACCACACAAACTGGTACCGTCCGGGGGCAGTATTCTTGGGGATCGTGAACTTGCCCGTACATTCGGTGTTGGCATAATTGGGGTCCTTGCAGTTACCGGGGTTGGCAAAGTCAAACACCGCCAAGGCCTTGCCCAACCCGTTGCGGCCACTGGCAATGTCCTTGCGGGTCTTGAGAACCTTGTTGGACTTGCCGGTCCAAAAGATGGTCACCTTGGTGCCCTTAGTACGGACAAGGTGTCCGTTAGCCTGCCAGTTCATGGTAAGGGTCTCGCCTGGGTAGGCCTTGGCGAAGGGGAGGTTTGGAGGGAGGTGGTTGGCCTTGTCCTTGTTGCGGAGGAAGGTGTCCTGGGTGCCTGGCTTGCAGAGAGGGGCGGCGTTGTTGCGGTTGGAGATGAGGTAGGTGTAGATCGTGTTGATGTCGCCGTTGGCGCGGGTGGGGTAGTTTGTAGGGTAGCCTGCACATTTTCCGGAGGAAAGGGTCTTGACGCAGTCGACCCAGGAGTGGGCTTCGGTGACGGAGGTGGTGCCCAGGAGGGTGGTGCCCAGGAGGAGGGTGGTAAGAGCTAGGAGCATGGTTGAGGTGAACCCGCGGCGGGTAGAAGAGGAGGATTGAGATGCCATCGTTTGGCGAGTTGGTTTTTGAAGTTGCTTGTTGTAATGGGTCACTGAGGAGAGTGTGAGGAAAAAAATAAAATAAGGTGGGATGTGCGCGCTTTTTATAGCTGTTTTATTTAGGAATTCAAAAATCAGATTGTCGGCCGTGATCGGGCCTAGACCTCCCATGCACACCGATTAACCCTATTTGTGTTATCTGCGAACCTTGTGGAAAAAGAACAATCAAAGAGAGAGAGAGAGAGATGGAGTTACCAGCAAATGCGCACTACCAGGCTGACTGTATACGTTGGCAATATGCGTGCACCATGTTTTGTCTACCCAATATTACGCCCAGCCAGCGCAATTATTGGACGTCTCTTCGCAATCACAATAATTTACAGAACTTGCGGGTTAGGAGAGCATGTCAACAAACCCCTAATTGCAATTATTGGTTTTTTTTACATAAAATTGCCTGAAAGACATTGTCTTGTGTCGATGATAGCAATGTCAATTCATAATGATGTATCCCTTACTCTGCGTACTGGTTATTCCTCATAAATGGATGAAAAGGCCGATCAGGGGTTTTTTTAGCCAAACAGGCTGGTCCCATTACGCGGGATATGGTGGGTCTGGCAAGGGTTACAGTAGCCATCCACTGCGTCCACTGTATCAACGCAACTGGCAGGAGCACCTACCAGAAGGACGGTGAAGAAGACGCGCATACATATTGTTAGAACATTGATAAAAGCCATTGTGCAGTCCAACCTTAATAACCACGCGATTAAAGACACCGACTTACCCTTGATCGCCTCTTTGGCATAGTTTCTCTCAGTTGCTGCGGCAATGTCTCATGCCCGCCTTTCCTGAGCTCCAAAGTCTTCCTTTGCCGCTGTCCCTTACTAATGTTTTCGAAGGCTCTGGTGGTGGAGGCGTACCGCTTACGCACTCGATGCGTGTCCAAGATGGTGGTGAATAACGTTGAGCGATGGTAAGACACCTTGGAGACTTTGTCGTATGCCTCTTTGACTCCGGTAGTATCTTGTTTCAAGTCTTGTAATCTGCCTCGAGTTGTACTGACAATACTGCATGGGGCCGGGTGAAGCAAAGATCTACAGAGATCTCGCCGCTGTATCCTGAGAGGTTCGAGGGGCGGGTGGATGGATGTGGTTGATCCTTGATCATTGTGACTATAAAATAAATGAAAATGGATGGTTTAGCACTTGCACAACAAGTCAGCCGTGTCCAACAGCGTTCCAGATATGCACAAGTCCCAAGTACTTACATCGTGGCAGATGCCCCTGCATTTGTTCTACAGTGTGAGCTGGGGTTACCGAAAGTTGACAAAGACCATAGTCCGACGAAAAGGACTACGGGTCAACAATGTCGTGCTGATGTCGGTCATGGGGACGATGTCCTCGCAGGCAGGATATAGCCTCGTCGGGGTGAACATCGCGTGTTCCATGTTTGTAGGCGGTGGTGTATTGGTGGTCGACACTGTTGTTGTAGTCGTTGTTGTCGTTGACGATGAGGGTGTTGTGGCGGTTCCGGTGTCCCACATGTTTTTGATCCTGCCCCAGAAGTGTCTCTCCAACTTGATGTTCTTCCACCGTTGTAGGAACTCGTCGAGCTCTTTCTCCGCAATCGCCGACGCAGACTGTGCGACACGAAGCTGGGCGTCCTTCGTGGCTGGTGACAGCTCCCTCGAATCAGCATCAGCGCCATGATCGCCATCGTGGATCAGACCATTGCGCTCGGCATCATGCGACACTTTGCCTGTACTGATATGAGAAACGAGTGACCACCGGACAGGGCAAAAGCCGTATAGTAATTTCTTTCATCGTTTCTCTCAACTGCCATTTCCATTGACACGGAATGAAGATAGCCTTATAGTTTTAATATGTAAGTCTGCATTCTTTCGTGCTTACTTTTTTTTGGCTACAAACCTAGCAAATGCTTATTAACCCCAAGACTAATTCTATTTTGTGCATATTGAAAGTGGCAATGTATGGCTTTATTAGGTGGCGTCCTCCTTTATTTGACCCTTTCCCTTGTATACTATGGTTCCTTGTGTTCCGATTGTTTTTACTCGTGCGGTTTTTGTCTTAATCATGGATGTTAATGGAGGAGGGGTGAAGTAGATAAGGGGACATGTCGTTCTACGGTTGAAAGGTACATTGGGCTCATTCGATTGTCCCATGTCATCGGAATAGAAAGGGGCGTGTTGTGGTTTAGGATGAAAAGGGGGGGGGGGGTCAATGAAAAGAATAGAGACTAAAAGGAGATAACGATCATCTCAAAGGGAGACGTAGTTTTTGTCGCGCGTTTTGAGTTAATCTTGTGCCTGGAACAAGTGGGGATGCATGGGTCATAGTCGACTCGACGCGACCCATCCTATCGCGTGCTTTGTTCAAGTGGTGGAATGCGATGGGTGGTCAATTAGAGATAAGTGATAATTTAACCCTCTCTAATTGACGGTTGCTGCTGAAGAGGTGCAAGAAATGCAAGAAAGAAAAAGAAGAACACCCAAGACAAAAAGAAAGAAAGAGAAAAGCCGCCGCGAAAACGACACGGCTTGACGTCAGGATTGTCCAAGTCGAACCCTTGGCAAAAGGCTCGGGCTGTTCTTTTTTTTCTCTCTCCCTCTCTCGATAATTCACTTGGTGCAAAGTCGACGTCTTTCTCTCTTCTCTCTTCTCCTCTCTTCTTCTGCTTATCACTCACTCCTCCGCCTCCGACTTACCCACTACCTGCGGACACTCGCCGTTTACAAACAAGTACAACTAAACACACACATACATACAGACACAGGGAACAATGGTCGTCATCAACTCGGCTCTCCTCGCCAAAAAGTTCCCACAGCTGCCCGCTCATGATGTCGACGACCTCGTGAATCAATTCCGGTAAGTCCATTGGCTTGCACCCTCGAAAGAGGGAATGCCGCCTTAACACTCAATCACTTTGCATCCTTAAGGTCGAGTGAGCGTGAGAGAATGACAGAAGTACAGACCAAAAACTCATGCATTTTTATCTTTCCTCTCTTCTTATTATACTTGACAGTCGCTTCGATATTGATGGACGTGGCCAGATTGACCAGAAGGACCTTGTCAAGGTCATCCAAGAGATTGGAGAGGGACAGTCTTATGACCAGATTCGCGCTACCATCAAGGCTGTTGATATTAATGCTACCGGCAAGGTAGAAGTCGACGAGTTCCTCGAGGTAAGCAAAGCAAGCAAGCAATTGAGCACGCAATCATGAATGCAGGCAACTACAAAAGGATCACCTGGTCAGCTGTACCTCAATTCCTTCGTGGCGATAAGAAAGCGGGAGAAACACCAGCAGGAAGTACAGTGTGGTTAAGAAACAACAAACGATACTATAACAAAAACAGAGAGAAGGGCCATTGTGTGGCCTGACCACTTCTTATGGGAAAAGAGGAGATTGAGGTGAGGTGGAAATATGACTTCCCGGCGACATCATCTGAGCTACCGTTTTATTTCCTTTTTACTGACGTCTTTACATCTCTTCTTTTTTCGGTCCTTTATTTGTGTATCTGCTGTTGTCATAAACCAACAAAATAGATCGTGTCAAAGTTGCGCGAGGGAGGCGGCAATCACCAGACCTCGGGCAAGAAGGTGATCCAAGTCAAGGGTGCCAACAACAACATTACCCACTCCATGAACGATGACGAGCGTTCCGAGTTCACAGCCCACATCAACTCGGTCTTGGCCGGTGATTTGCATATCGGCGACCGGATCCCCATCCCCACCCACACCATGCAAGTCTTTGACGAGTGCAGAGGTAACGTAACTTGTTTTTTTCGTCGATTGCGAAGTATTTTTTCTCTTTTCTGTCCATCATGTCCAAAATGGGGGGTAAACTTTTTTGCGGTCATCTGCCCGGAACATATGGCAATGACAGTCGCTGTGTCACCCGTCTGGATCTCTCTCGGGGAATTGAACAAGCCAACATCTCAGGTTACTTATTTTTTTGCAGCAGCAACCTTGCTAACTCGAGGTTTCCCTTCTCCTTTTACAACACACAGATGGTCTCCTTCTGTGTAAGCTCATCAACGACTCTGTGCCAGACACCATCGATGAGCGTGTCTTGAACGTCAAGAACAAGCTTTCCAACTTCCAGATCATCGAGAACAACAACGTCGCCATCAACTCTGCCAAGGCTATCGGATGCAGTATCGTCAACATTGGACCCCAGGATATCATGGATGGACGTGAGCACTTGATTCTGGGTCTCATCTGGCAAATCATCAAGGCTGGTCTCTTGTCCAAGATCGATATTCGTCTTCATCCCGAGTTGTACCGTCTCTTGGAGGAGGATGAGTCTCTGGAGAAGTTCCTTCGCCTTCCCCCAGAGCAGATTTTGTTGAGATGGTTCAACTACCACTTGAAGGCTGCAGGATGGCACCGCACGTAAGTGTCTTTTTGTTGTCCTTCCAACTTCTTTGGTGTTCTAAACAACATTTCGCTCTCACATTCTTATTCTTGTCGATTAACCTCTTTGCTTTAATTGATATTTTTGGGCGCTCTTATCATATAGTGTCAACAACTTTAGTACGGATGTCAAGGATGGAGAGAACTACACTGTCTTGCTCAACCAATTGGCTCCCGATCTCTGCTCCAGGGCCCCTCTTCGCGAGAACGACCTCTTCTCTCGCGCCGAGCAGGTTCTTCAGAACGCCGAGAAACTCAACTGCCGCAAATATCTCTCACCCCAGTCTCTCGTCGCCGGTAACCCCAAGTTGAACTTGGCCTTTGTCGCTAACCTGTTTAATACCCACCCCGGCCTTGACCCTCTGGAGGAGGTTGAACGCCCAGAGTTGCCTGATGTTGAGGGTGATCGTGAAGCCAGAGGTACAGTACCACTATCCACATTCTTGTTTATCTTTCAATTGCGCCTTGCCGAGGATGTTTTACTAATGGGATGTTAATTTTGCTCATGCTCTCTTGCAAAACTCGATTTTTCATCTTATATATAGTTTTCGCTCTTTGGCTCAACAGTTTGGATGTGGATCCATTTGTCAACAACCTGTATGTGGATCTTCAGGATGGCACCATCTTGTTGCAAGCCTTTGACAAGATGCACCCCGGCATTGTTGACTGGAAGCGTGTGACACGCAGGCTGCCTTTGAACCGCTTCAAGCAGGTCGAGAACACCAACTATGCCATCATGATTGGCCAGCACCTCCGCTACACCTTGGTCAACATGCAGGGAGCTGATATCGTTGACGGAAGCCCCACATTGACATTGGGACTTGTCTGGCAGATGATGCGCGAGAACGTGACACAGACGATGAAGAAGTTGTCCAAGTCTGGCAGGGATATTACCGACATGGAGATGATTCGCTGGGCCAACGAGGCTGTCCAGCGTGGCGGCAAGACGAGCAAGGTCAGCAGTTTCAAGGACTCTTCGTTCAAGACTGGAGTCTTTGTGTGCGATGTCTTGAACGGGGTCCGTCCCGGATCGATCGATTATGCTATGGTTTCTCGCGGTACCAACCTCGAGGATGCCAAGCTTAATGCCAAGTACGCCATTTCCGTCGCCAGAAAGATCGGTGCCGTCATCTTTGTCTTGCCCGAGGATATTATCGAGTGCCGTGCTAAGCTTGTAAGTCATTGGCGTCCTTTTCTCTGTCTTCCCATTGTTCTTGTTTATTGTTTTGACGAATGCTTTACTCACTTCTGCACGTTCCATTTCATTGCGTATATTTCTAGATTTTGACCTTTATCGGTTCGTTGATGGCTATCGATGCTGCTGGCAAGGCATAGGGGCATCTCTTTTTGCTGTAATAAATACATTCAACATCGCTTTTTGTTCCGAATCTTGTGCAATGTTTCGGGCAACAGCACTAGCGCGACCGTTGCAAACTTTTTTTCCTCAGGCACGCGATGTCAATGATGTCAATAGTCGGCGCACTGCCGTTTGTTATTAAGGGTAACGAGGCTGGTCTGCCTTTGAACTTGAAGAGAGGTCTAATCTATGAGATGATGCACTTGTCCTTGTCCTTCTTCCCCGCAGACGAGGATTGTCTAGACTGCGATTGTGTGTTACTGTTGTTGTTGTTTGCTCTCTGTTGTGCTGCCGCCGCTGCTCTTGCGTTCCTTGCCGCATTCGCCGCCTTCAACGACCAATTATTGTTGTTGTTGTTACTGTTGTTGTTATTGTTGTTCCCGTTTGACGCAGTTCCGTTTGGTTTCTTGGCAGCCCCATTCCCGTTCCCGTTTCCTGAAGGTCGCCCAGACGGACTGCAAGCATGATCAGTCTCCAATCGATGCTTAAGACAATAATTCAACCGACAACTCTGACAGACAATCGGAATGGCCGACCGATTCTTGCACCCCTTGGCGTTACATGAGTTTGTATAGATTGGTTTTGAGGTGGTGGTGGCAGGTTCGGGGCAACCGGCGGCGATATGTTGTTCCATGCGGAGGTTTGGGTTTTCGCCTCGTTTCACGGGGACGGGTTTGTCGCAGAGGGGGCAGATGGGGACTCGTTGGTCCTGTTGAGTTGCTGCTTCTTTGTTGGGGCATTGGTGGCCTTCTAGTCTCCAGTGGTCCTGGCTATGAAGAGAAAGAGGGAGTGAGAGAAAGGAATGGTGGTAAGTTAACTGTAGTTTAAAGCGTAGAGTGTCATCCAATTATTATTTTTGGCGGGAAGCCTCTGTGCGTCGCAAGGTGGGAAAGAAGGACATACCAGTAGATCTGTTTGCAGTATTGGCAGGTGAAGGGGAGAAAGTCGAGCTGGGAGCACGTTGTGTCTGAGCAGTGCTTTCCGATAGAGGGCAGTTCCATGGTTATCTTTTGGTGGGAGCGGTTGGTTCGTTGGTTGAGTGGGCGAAGATGTGTAAAAGTGAGTTGGGTTACCGAGAGTTGGAGGTTGAAGAGCAAGAAGAGAGAATGAAAAAGTGAGGAGAGAATGTAAAGTGTGAATGAAGGCTGTGGGCAGATGGAATGTGAATTGAGGTCTGATGAAGAGTGAATGAGGGCAGTTGATGAAAAGAAGGAGGAAAAGGAGGAGGGGTCTGTCCTTTTATTAGCGTTGGAGGCTGGTTCCTGGAGAAAGAGGGGTTGCGTAAGACGGAGACGAAGAAAGACACAGACAAAGACGACGGGACTTGCGTGGAGTGGACGAGTACGACAGTCGGTTTCTCTTGCTTCTCTTGGTCAGCAGCAGCGAGAAGGCCACAGAACAAAGGGCTTTGCCCTTTCTCGCTTGCTCAGTATTTCCTCACCAAGATATCTCTCACCCAAATTGCCAAAATGACGTAAAAGTAATTTATAGCAAACACTACTTCCTTGCTCAATTGCTTTTTTTTTTTGCATTTGGAAGCGTTGCCTTTCGTTCCGTAGGGCATCAAGCCGAAGTCTTTGTTCTTGTTCTTTTCCGGCATCCCAGGTTGGCATCCCCCTACTTCCCCCCTTTCCTTCTGGCATCTCTTTGCCCTTTTTATTCTTGCATTATCACAAGCGCAGCGTAACCCTGCAGACAACATCCAACCGACCAACAACAGCAACAATAGCAGCAGCAACAAACCCATCACGCCCACTCCACCAACGGCTCTTTCTATTTACTTTTTGTCATCCTTGTCTTATCAGCCAGAAAAGACTGCCTCCCTTTCTCTTCTCTTTCAGCACTTCCTCCCCACATTGTCCGCCTGCCTTGTGTTCTTAACTGCCATCAACAACTACAGCGACAACTACAGCAGTAGCAATAAATATCTCAGACCGGCAGACACCCTCACAGGTATACAACAAGCAAGCAGCATACAACAACTGCGACACCACTCCTTTCACTCCAACTCCTTCCATACGCACACACACACTCTCTCTCTCATTCTCTCTTTCATATCCCTTACTTCAATCTACCCCTTCCATCCCCGCCTCCTTCCTCCCCGCCATCACTCCTTTACACCCTCCCACTCTTTCCACTCACCTCACCAACAACCAGTCAATAACACTATTTTTACACCTTCTCCTTCTCTCACTCTCACCAACTAGCCCACCCTCCTATCACACACAACAAAAAAGAGACTCATCATGCCTCGCATGCGCAGGATTGCACTAGTGTGTTGCTTCCTCTCCATCTGTCTGGTCATTGTTGTCCGCCTACCCTCAAGACATCTGCTGTATGGAATTCTCGAACAAGACCCACACGATGCGGAACGTATTATGATGGAGAGATATGCTCACAGTCTCCAGTTCAAGGGTAAAGTCAGGATAAAGTCTCTCGCCACGGCTCTTGAGGACGATCGCAGCGATGACATTGAACTCCTGCCCAAGAAATTGACAAAGAAGGAGCGAAGCACCACCGTCTACTTCCCTCCTGCCTGCAAGAACGGGCGCCACTGGCAGATCTGTAAAAAGATCGTTCCCAGCTTCATGATTGCCGGTGCTGAGCACAGCGGCGCCGACGTTCTCTACGAGGCCTTCCGGACCCACCCCCAGGTGTGGGACCTGGTCAAGTCGAACGAGATGTATGAAAGGTAACCCAACGTATTCATATCCTTACCCATTCATTCATTCACCATCCATGCATGAACGAACGAACGAGCGAGCGAGCAAGTGATAAAAAAAGAACTGAAGTATGAACAGCCCCGAATCCCCGCTCAACCACCACAACCACTATCTTCAAATCTTTCTATCCATCCCTCTCACTTCCTCCCTTCGCCTCATCCTTCCTTTATCCCATCGTTTGTCTCTCTTTCAATTTGCACGATATATGATGGCGTATTTGTTTACGAGAGTGTTACTTTGCATGGTGAAATGTGTGCGACACAAACACAAAGCACGCTCACGCTCCGAGCTGACGCCTTTTTCTTAACACTCTTTTTTTCTCTTCTCTTCGCTCTTTGTCTTTTGCAGGACTGGAAATGCTTCAATGCTGGAAATGCCAGAGAACCAGGAGACGCCCTTCTTTGGATCTCGGAGCTACAACGACCTCGACCCAGCCACAAAGAACTTGGAGTGGTACCTCCAGTACTTCCCCTCCATCAAGGACATCCCCATCACCTCCCACAACCCAGTGCTTTCAGGAGAGTCGGTCCCTCACATCCAGCACTATGGTCTTGGACACGTCAACATGGACCATCAGGAACAGTCCCAGAACAACCAAAAGATTCTTGTCGGCGAGTGCGCCCCAAGCTATCTTCACATGGACGGCGCCAGCAAGAGGATCGCAAGCACCATGCCAGAAATCAAGGCTGTCTTCATCTTCCGCGACCCAATCGATCGCGCCTATCTTAACTATCTGGAGCAGAGTAAGTGGTTGCCAGAATGTCGTTATGGTTCGGCTCTCCCATGGACACATTCTCATCACACTGGTCTCTTTATTGTTGTTTGGAATTGCTGTTATCAAGCAAGAGCACAACGCTAACGACGTCTTGTTGACCCGTACTTTACCATTTAGAGCAATACGCCGCTGGATATAGTTTCGAGGAGATCGTTGCGGAAGAACTTTTGATTCTCAAGGAGTGTATCGCACGTCCAGGAAGCAAAAAGTGGACCGAGTTCTTGAAGTGTCATTCAGAGGAGGCCACCAAGAGTAAGTGTGATCCGACCCTGAAAAAAATGATGGCTGTTGCTCCCTGTCTTTCCCCTCTTGTATTCTGTCAGGGGTTAGATGACTCCTTGCCTAATTTCTAACAATATTGCTCCTCCTACTACTGTTTGATTATCACAGCCGCCAAGAGGATGGCTCTTCCCAACCGACCTAGGTCCAGCAACGCCAGAGGTAAAATTTCATTCGAGTACACCAGTGCCCACGTTTCATCATGGGCTTTTTGTCCGAAAGTGAGGGAGTACCAAGCGGGCGGTCTTTGTTTTTATTCAGTCATACTAATAACGTCTGTTTCCTTTAATTAGATCCACCTGCACCATTGCTCAATTTGATTGTCAAGGGTCTCTACTATTCTCAGCTGCACGAATTTGTCAAGTACGTGCCATTTACCAAGATTTTGGTGCTGAGGACAGAGGATCTCTACAACAAAAAATCGACCGTTTCGACCATGGTCCGTCTGTCGCACTTTCTGAACCTCGACCCCGCTCCGTTCATGAACTTTCCAATTGAGATCGGAACGGACCCAATGGCACCACTTCGACATGGAGGCGCAGGGTACAACAAGGTCTTTGGGTCTAACGGAATTATGATTCAGGATGAGGAGGATTTGTTGACGATGAACGACGATCCCGAGCTCGAGTACGAACGCAGAGGACCCTCAGGCTCGACTGGCTCGTTGCCACAGCAGGTCTTTTCCGATCCACCTCTGGAGTTGGCAACTCGGTTCCGTTTGCAACGGGTCTTTGAGCCATTCAACCAAAAGCTGGTTGATATGTTTGAGCATCGACAGGACTTTCCAGGATGGGAGTATGATGTGGATCGCGGATAAAAAAAGCCCCGCCGGATATTAGTGAAGGCAACGCAAGATACCGAGACAAAATTCATAACATATGCGCATCCTATAGACAGCCCAAAAACAATATGACATTCTCTCTCTCTCCCTTTATTCTCGCCTTCCTCGGCACTATTATCTTTATTTATCCTCTATCATGCGCACGTTCTCGCATGCCAATCCACGAGCACACATACCATTCTTTCAGTATCATTCCATAGTAATCTCAGTAAACGCGTTCTAAGAAAAAAAAACTCCCGAGGCGTCCATTGTGCATTCGTTGATAGTCCACGTGATCTAAGCGAGTACTGCAAGCACCAACAATTTCGCCAATTACAAGTGATAAGGAATCAACTGCGATCATTTCTATCTCTTCTTATCAACTTTTTTTTTTTTTTCTTCTCCAAACAACCAACAGTGCCTCCACCATGCAGAAAGATCCCCTTCCATTCACAAGCCCTCTTCTCATCACAGGCGGAACAAGACCAACTGCAGTCTCCATCCCCTCCGCAGCCTTAGCTGCTGCGACAACACGCGCCACTGCCAACAACTCAAACAACTTACCCCTCGGGAACGGAGTCTATGCACCTCCGCAATCACAATCACTTCCTCCAACCCAACTAACACCTCTCACCCCCGCTGAACACTTATCAGTCTCGGCATTCAGGCGGAGGAGTCTCTGCTCGATCGATCAGCCAGGCGTCGTCATGACCAGACTGCCACAAGGTATGTTTGCTCATTCCCTCATTCACAAAGGAAAAAAAGGCCTCAACAAAGAGTGAAAACAAAAAAGTGTTCTTTATTGTTGTGATTATTTGGGGACGAAGGATGAGTAGGGTGCGTGCACGGTCAACGATTGTTGACTCCTTTTTGTCACTCATACAGATTTTGTCGTCGTCTTTTTTTAACACCTTGTTTTTCTTGCTGTATCCATTAGAGCTCGAAGAGAGTCAACATGAGTTTGGATCAAAGCTAGTTGTTATCATGGGTAAGAACTTCTGCCTGTTCCCTGTCGCTGCAGAAAGCAAAGAACCTACTTTTATTGTGTCAGCGGACCACCTATCGTTCGATACTTAACATACACAAACACACACGCATATCTTTTCCTCTCCTTTTTTTTTCTTTCTTTTGCTTATAGTGGGGTTGCCCGCGCGAGGCAAGAGCTATTTGGTCAAGAAGCTGCAGCGCTATCTGACGTGGCTGCAGTACGACACCAAGGTAAAGAGAATAATGCACACAGAAAAAAAAATCATAATGCAAAAAGGACAAAGATAAGGCAGCGATCTGTGGGTCGAAGAACACAAGATGAAGAGAGGAGAAGGGAGGAATGGATCGGATGACGCCCGCACTTTTTGGCCAGTACTTTTATTTGTTTTGTTTTGTGCGCTCTCACTTTTTGCGCACCCCCTCCCCACTGATAAGGACAGGACAAAAAAATTACGAGAGCTTTTGGCATGGGAAAACTGGGCCAACGAAAGGCTAGAGGTCAAGTGGCGCCCCATGGATCGGATTGGACTGAACAGGACAGGAGTACAACAAGCAAGAACAGCAACATCCTTTGTGTCATCAGCATCGCCAGCCAACAACCGACGAGCACTAACAACAGCGAGACAGTGGCGATTGGACAAGGACATGGCAAACGCGGAGAACTTTAATATCATTTTCGTTGTTATTGTTCTTTGTGGAGTGGGTTGATTTTGTGGATCAGTCTCGGCGCTATCTTTATGAGGGAGGGAAGAAGGGGAAGGGAGGGGAGAAGATGGGAAGATAAAGGCCTGTTGCATAACTGCGCTTTCAGAAACAAACGCCTGTTCTCTCTCGGTCGGATGTTCTTTGGATCCAACAGTGAACATTCTTCTCCCACTTTGCTTCTTTGGTCATCCCCTTTTTCCTGGTCTTCATCTTCATCATATTACGACGTCTCTTCTTTTTCCCTTGCCACCTCTAACTTACAAAATCATGTTTTTTTTGGTGCGTTTCTCTCTGGCAATTTTGCCGAACAGGTGTTCAATGTTGGTAATCGACGCAGAATCGCATCGAAGGGCGACAACAGGAATGGGACTAGTCACTCGCACGCCTTTTTCGATCCCAAGAACAAGGCGGCGAAGGAGATTCGAGATGAGCTAGCACTTGAGAGTCTGGAGGAACTGATTGCATGGCTCAAGCAAGGAGGGCGCGTCGGTATTCATGGTACGACACACATTAGTCAATTATCAATCGCTCATCATCCCACTCCCCTCCCTGTTTCTTTTATCAGTTTCACCCGCGCATCACATCATTTTCATATCTCTGTCCACACATATGCAATAGGGTCTCTGATCGTACCATCTAACATCTGCATTCTCTTCTATTTCTTGTGCTCATTTTTGCATGTGCGTGTGCTTGTGCATGTTTCTCGGTCGATTATCTCCTTTCTATATATTTAGATGCTACAAACTCATCGCGGGAGAGAAGGTACGATGACAGTTTGGATCAACAGGAACGGAACTCGAAGCAATGAATCATGAGTATCTGCATGGGATTCACATGCCATGTCCACATATATTTTTGCTCACTCGTCTCCGCCTCTTTTTCTCTGTTTCTCATTCATTTCGATCACTTTTCTTAGGAAACTGTTGTTGAATCGACTAGAACAAGAACCAAATTGCAGAGTGTTGTTCATTGAGTCAATATGTACGGATCCTGTCGTCTTGGCCCATAATCTTACCATGAAGCTGAGCTCACCGGATTACAAGGATATGGATGAGAGGCAAGCCAGGGAAGACTTTAGAAAGCGACTTGAAAACTATGAGCGTGCCTACCAGACTCTGGGCGAGGATGATGAAGAGGACGGAATCCAGTACTGCAAGCTTATCAATGTCGGCAAAAAGGTAACGACGCCGACAAGCAAATGACGACTGCGGTGTTGCGTTTAGCTTCGAGAGATTTGGGAACCTTGGCTCGGAGATCTAATCGCTATTCTTTTATAATATGCTTTGCTAGGTCATTGCATATAACATCCAAGGATATTTGGCGGGACAATGTATCTTTTACTTGATGAACTTTAACCTGTCACCACGGTGCATCTGGTTAACACGCCATGGCGAAAGTGTCGATAATATCGTCGGAAAGATTGGTAACGACGACTCCAGCTGCAAAACCACTGTTGTGGGAAAAAGACGAGTTGGAACTGAGAGTACAGATGGCTAATAACGTGGAATGCTTCTTGTTTTTCACACTTGCAATAGGTGGCGATGCACCATTGTCTGCACGAGGAAGGAGATATGGTGACTGTCTATCGCGGTTTATCAAACATCAAAGGCAGGAGAACGAAAAGTCACGGAGGGTTGAGGCCGATGCAGGGATGGCGATATCTCCACATCGCGAGCGGACTGTCGCTGTGTGGACGAGTATGCTGACACGGACCAAGGAGACTGTCGAACGTTTTGACCCCAAGGAGTACGACATTAAACACATTCGATTCCTCAATGAGATCTATGCCGGTGAGTGCTTCTCTTTTTTGTTCATTGTGGATCAACTACGAGCTTTGCGTTGCGCATTGATTTCCACAGGAATTGTGATTGTTGACTGACTCTTGTGTCATATTTATTTTTCTACGGATAGGCATATGCGAAGGACTATCGTACACTCAAATTGAGAAGGAGTATCCTGAGGAGTTTGAGGCACGGAGAGTGAGCAAGTTATTCTACCGTTATCCAGGTATGCGACGCTTTTTTTTCCCTTTGTGCCAGTGACGCCGTGGTGTGCTGCGCACTTTTACTTTTCTACGTTTTGAATAGTTACATCGACATTTGTTTGTGTAACATGTCCCTAGAATTCTTTGTCTGACGTTTTCTGTTTTACCTTCTTTCTGGCAGGGATGGGAGGAGAGTCGTACCTGGATGTGATTCAGAGACTGAACCCGTTGATTATTGAACTGGAGAGGATGACATCTGACGTGTTGATTGTGACGCACCGGGTGGTGCTCCGTATTCTGCTGGGATACTTGATGGACATTGACCGGTCCAAGATGCCAGAGATGGATGTTCATTTGCACACGTTGTACTGTGTTGAGCCCAAGCCCCATGGAACGGTTGTTAAGACGTACCGGTGGGACGAGGGACTTGATTGGTTTGTGGAAGCGCCTGTCGATAAGTAATATGTTTGCGGTTTTTTTTTGTCTTGCCTTCTCTGTTGTGTTTTTTTCTCATGAGTGAAATAAATTGTATACAGATTACATACAACTATGCGATGCATTGGCTGTTGACGGCTGTTGAAAACTACAAGGTTGAGGATGGGATGACCAAATAGAGACTTTGCGCCGATAGTCGGGACGCTGGAGTCAAAGAGGGAGCCTGTTGTTGCAGGGATATATATCGTGGCTGTTGACTTTGAATAAATCAAGATTCATCGACATACCTGCCGGTGCCACTGACAGCCAGCGTTGCGAATGCTCCTCCTCGGCTCTCACATCACATCATCATTCAAAATATCGCTCGTTTTCCTTCCATGGAATTCGTTTTTCTCTTGAGATTGAAATACTTGGGGTAAAACTTTATGGCCATCGCATGGCGTGAACATGGCGCTAGGATAAAGTGGTGCTGGCATATTGAAACACCGTTTTCATTGTTGCTTCGTGTGGAGAACGTGGACCAGAATAGGCTATCCACAATGAGAGAAAGTAGAACAAAGTGGCGCAAAGGCAACGGAGAAAAGAAGGAAGAAAACTTGTTCCTTCCTGTGCTCCATCCACTCTAGTGTTTGCACAAACTCTTTTGCTCCACGATTCCTACGATAATTTACTAAGAAAAAAAAGCGAAAGTCAATCGCGATCATTGTAGTCGTCATCGCTGCTCCTGTTTCGTTGCTAATTGCCTTCTGCAATCAATCGACCGGTTGAACTGTCACTCCCACTCCTGTCTCCTGCCCCCCCTTTTTTTCAAAGACCAATGCGGTTTTAGCTTTGCTCAAATGTGTCAAATGAAGTTATCAATTGAGTCAAATGTCTCTGCTCCTCTCCTTTGACCCAATATCGTCATTCTCACTTTTCCTTCCTTTAGGCCAACGATCGTCGCAATAATGGGTCGGTTAGAAACCTCCCGCATGATGTGGCTGAGGATGGTAGTGGCTTGCCATCTATCCTTTTTTTTTTTTTTTTTTTTCTTACACACTGTGCCCCCTCTCTCCCCTTGTCTTCTTCTATCCCACCGTCTCCTCATTTTTCTTGTTTCCTAAAGGTTTTTCCTGGTACTTTTGTGTGGCCCTTTAAAATGGCCAATGTTTACTTTCTTGGGCTTTTTTTTTTTTGTTATGTCAGTTGAGCGCCTTTTTTGTCTATTTCTATTTTTGTGTAAATGGTGCTTTGGTGGTTTTTTTTTTTGGCGTTACAAGTCGTTCGTCGTTTGTGTTCGTGCTGCCTGGTGGTGCGCAGACATGGTCTGTGAGTGAACGGCGTGATTGAGCCAACAGTAAGAGGAGAGGAGGGGAAGAGTAAAAAAGAGAGGGAAAATGTCACTTGAAACTTTTGAACCCATGAACCCCAGGAGGCAAAAAAACAAAGGAGGCAAGGGGATCAAGAGCCAGCAGTAAGGCTGACATGAAGGCAAAGGCATCATTATCAATGCAACAGTTTATCCCACGACTCCATCGATAACAGGAAAGATACCTCTTCGGCACTCGATTTGCAGAACTGTGTCAGTGTTTGATGAAAAGAATGGGAGAAAGTTCAAAAGGGGGGTGTGGGTGGGTTGACTGAGCCAACTGAGTTGACTGAGTTGACTGAGGTTTGATTGGTACAATGGAAGACTCAAAGTCTTTGCTATAAAAGACGGGAAATTGACAGGGGACATTTTAGTCAGGACGGGAGAACATTTTCCCCACCCGAATTGAAGCTTCCCTGTCCCCCTTGATACCGGTGCATACACATTTTACTGAACACCTCACTCTTTTCTCATCTCTCGAAAATCTTTTTTTGGGTTCTCGAAAGGCAGGTGAGAATCAATCGGATGTGAGTAGGATGCTAGGAAAGTCAGCCAGCCAGGTTTGGGCGTAGGTACAGCTGCAAGCAGCCAGGCAGGCAATAGAGCAGGTGTTTGTATACAGGAGAAGAAGGGCACCTCTAAAGGAAAGAAATGTCAAGGCTTTTTTTTTTAGACTTCTAGAGAGTAGTGAGAGGAGCAGCCTAGAACTTGGGCGTAAAGCAAAAAATAAAATAAAAAAAAGGGGATAACGTACTTTTGACGATGTGGAGGGAAGTACGGTAGGGGTTTCCAAACAAAATAGAAAGTCAGCTTTTGAGCACCTATGATGAGATTGGGGAGGGAGGGAGGATACAGTACCACAAAAAATAATAAAAGAGGACAAGGGAACTTTTTTTTTTTTCTTTCTGAAGAAAAATGGAAAATGGATAAAAACAATAGGCATCTGGGATTGTTGTGTATTGCATGTTGTATTTTCGGCTCCATAGAATTGCCAGGATCTCTTCAAACCACTAGGAAGTTTTGTTGTAACCCCTGTGTGCCCCTTTGTCTGTGGCTCTATGCTCACGCTTGCTACCTCCCACACTATGTCATTTTTTCACGGCATGCCTCTAAAAGGAATTAACGACAGCAACTACACGAAAACTAAATGAACAAAGTAAAGCCTGAGTAGAGGTGCAAGGAGGGACGGAGAGAGGCTGATGATCACTTGAGGGCACATTTCTAATGCCGGGCAGAGTCGGGTATACACAAGTTTCACAAAAGAATTGTTGTGAGGGTTTTTGTTTGCACGAGAGGAAGAAAACGAGGTTAGGAATGAGGGATGGAGGTGGAGGGGTGAGGAGAGGAGGGTGAAATCATTCATCCATATTGTTTTTCCTTGTTGTCTCTTTGTGTTCTTTGTGTTCAGACCTCATATGTCATGGTTAGGTTACTGGTCCATGTTTATGTTGTCAACGTGGCGTGGCAAGGTAAGAAACGCGATGCACGCAGCAACACGCGTTGAGCGTGCGTGGCAGGGATGGGGTCAGGGGTTGATCGTTTTTCAGCTCCTTTTTTTTTTTTTTTGATTCCATCGATCCATCAATCCATTGGCCATCATTTTCGCGAGAATGCGCACTTTTTTGAACGAGGGGATAAGCATGCGTATGTGTGCTTGGCGAGTGAATGTGTGTGTTTATAGGAGAACACAGAGCAAAGGACAAGGGATGGGAGGGTGAGAGAGTTCTTATTGATAGCGTTGCTTGTCAAAAAAGGCAATTTTCTTCTCTTGGACCCCTCCTCCTCCATGCCCCTCCCCTTCCCTTCCCCAACCCAAACCGCATCGCACCAACTCTCTTTTTCATATAGGAGCTTTTTTTTTTTTTTTTTGTTTCCTCCACTATTCAATTATCGACATAAAGTAAAGTAGCCTGGCTTAAATATCCCGCAAACCATTTTGATATTCACTTCTTTCATCACCCGTTCATGTTCAGCTTCATTCCTTTGCATCAGACAGATAGTAACAGCCAGTCAGCACGAACACTAGAAAAAACAGTTGACATGGCACTACTACCGCCCCTTCAATTAGTAACCGTGTGCAATGGCGCGATTGCGAGAGAAGGCACTATCCTTTATTTTGGCTCGCTGAATAATACCATCAAAAAAAGAAAAAAGGGTTGTCTTGAGAACAACCGTCTTGGGATTGCTCATTGCAGATTAAAGGCAAAAAGATTGACATAACCTGTACTGTACAGTGTCCACACCCATTGTTGTTTTTTTGAAACAATTAATAATATGGGTTTTTTTTTTTCCAGGAAGAGTCGATTGTCAGCCATTTCTGAACGACATAGCAGTTCGAGGGATGGAGGATTAGTGGTGAGGTTAAAAAAAAAGAAACCCCAATAAGGGATTGGACGCATGGAAAGTGAGGAAGGACAAAGAAAGGACAAGAAGAAAGAGAGAAGGGACGCGCGTCACAATTTTCCACCACGGGGTTTGTGTTAGTGAGGTGGGTAAAAGAAGCACTTATCTGGTTGTTCTTTAGTCGAACAAGGTAAAATAATTTTTTTGTTGTTGTTTTTGTTTTTGAGCAGGACGAGGAATTATTAATCATACTTGTCAACACCTGTCAACTGTGTCAAGGCGCAATTCTATCGCCGAAAATAAACTGAAAAAGAAAACTTTATCGTTGAGGTCAATTGACCACTTAGGGTGTGGAAAAAGAAGGAAAAATAAGGTGGGGAGCAGCAGCAGCAATTGAAAGTAAAAAGAAGTGAAGAGTTGAAGGAGTAAGCAGAGAGGGATGGATGGTATGTGGTGAAGGCGAATTGGAGGAGTGTAGAAAGAGAACGATATGCGAGCGGATGAATAAAGAGGCGACGGCTGTTGATGGCGATGTTGATGTTTGATGATTATTTGTTGCAGTATGGATGCCCAGTGAAGCAAGGTGGAGTGATGAATGACGCGCGTTCATCTCTCATGGTTGTTTGTGTTAAGTGTTGACACTTAACCCATTAGGATCCATTCAATGCCAATTGGGTAAATATTACTGCAGCTATTGAACAAAGAAAACAATTGAGTGCATGAATCAAACAAACAATAAACGTTGCATGGCTGGCGCACGATTGGACCTTTGACACCCGCAATTGAATTGAGGCGTGGAGTATTCAATGATATGTAAAGGAGAGCTGACAAATTCAACAAAAAGATTTTTCTTTCCTCATTCTCCTCTCATTTCCCCTGACAGCATCCAAAGTGACTCAAATCAATGAGACGGGCCGTGAAAAATCAATACAGACTAATCATTTGACCGGCGGGAGGACAGCGTCATTCTAATTTGACGGCACTTTTCGAAAAATTATAAAAAGGCAAGGCCATTTTCCTCCCCTCCCACTTTTTTTTCTTTTCTTTTTTCTCTTTTTTTTGGTTCTTTAGCCTCAACTCTCTTCAAAAACAACAACTATCGCCAGCCTTTGCCCTCCTGACAGCAAACAACAGCACCCGCTCACTCTATACCCTCAGTCAACAGCACACCAACAACCAACAACCAAAAAAAACTCATTCACTCTTCCTCTCTTTATCCTTCTCATTCAACAAAACAGCCTCAACCACAACCACATAAATACATAATGTAAGTGGCAGGCACACAACCTTACCTTCTCTGCGACTCTCGTCGCCAGCGCTCCTTTCTTGTCTCCCTCGCCTCATGACTATCTCTCTCTCGCCCTTCTCTGCGCCTTCTCCTTCCTATCTCACAGTCAGTCTACCTCTCTATTTCTACGGGCTGCGCACTGGCCTGTAAACTGGCTTGGCTGGGTGCTTGGCAAGGGCTTGCGTGTTCTTGGCTGGAAAAAAGAATGAAAGAGTCAGTGGAGATGGTGGCAGGTGAAAAAAAAAAAGAATACTCTATGTTGTATTAATCCTCTTATCTTCTCTCTTCTCTTCTTTTATTCTTTTCATCCTCTTTTTTTGCAGTTTTTTTTTGTGATATGGCTCACTACCCTGTTGCAATGCGTCCTACTCCCCTCCTTCCAACGTGGGTCGAGTTGGTTGTTTACGGCGATACTCCTTCCTGAGAATGCCCCTTCTCTCCCTTCCACTTCTCTTGGCGTTTCTTTGTATTTTTATTTCTTGGATGAGTGCTTGCATGGGCTGACAGCCCAATACCTGTACTGTGTATGTGTACCCTTGTGTTTTGTTTGTTGTGTGTATGTGCTATCCTTCCCGTGCGGAACCAACATGACGAGGAAGTTACCTTTCTTTACCTTCGTTGGGACTGTTTCTTTTCGATTATTAATCCACAAAAGACGGCGTGGGAGTGATCGATAGAGAGAGAGAGGGCGTGTTAAAAAAAGAGACAGATAGGGACCAATGGAGCATGCCCTGTTATGGAAATAATCAACAATCGAGTCAATCAACCCGCTCCCTTCAGTGTCTGCGCAGACCCCTCCAATCGAATCCAATCCTCTCCACTCGCTCCCTTCCTCCCGTCAAAATTACCAAACATACAAAAGAAAACTGTAAACTGATTATCCCCCTACATCGCCTTCCCTACTGTTCCTATCAACTCTTTACAGGCAGTCCAACAACATGCTCAACTACAACTCCTCGCCCCTGTCCTGCGCTTCTTCCTGCTCTTCCTCGCCCTTCTCTTCTTCCGATAACGCCGCCGAGCTCGATATCCTCGACATGCAAATGTTCTTCCCCTCAGAGCCCTCCATCTACCAGCAAATCCTCGATATCGATGACGTCCTGGGTCAGCAGCAACAGCAACAGCAGCAGCTCCAGCTTGCCCATCAGCAGCAGAAGCAGCAGCAGTTCCAATACGAGATGGCTCGCATCGGCTTGGGCACTCCCCCAACCTCGCCCCCAGCGCCTGCCTTCCATAACTACTACGAGCAACAAGGACAAGCCATCCATAATGTGTATGTCACTCCTGCTCCAGTCTCTCTCGTTCAACAACCTCAGCAACCCTCTTCCTTGCCTCAAAAGCCCGATACAAAGCTTGAGCAAGAACTGGCGTATCTTGAATTGATGCAACAGTTTGATAACCTCGAGAGTTCTCTCTTTAGTCACAGTCCCATTAGTAGCTGCAGCAGCAGTCTGAGCAACAGCCCCTACGCAGAGTCTCCTCTCTCGGCCATCAGCACGGACTTTGACCTCTTCCCCATGAACAACATCTCGGCACCCCAGCGCCACCAGCCTCAGCAACAGCACCCAAGCATGAGCTACCCTTCCGTCCCCATTATGGCCCCCCTCGCAGCAACGGCTCAGTATAACCAGCCCAACGTCTATCATCAAATGACGCCACCCATGCACCAGATGGAACTTGAGCGGGAAGTCTGCTCGCTCTTCCGACCCGATCCCAGCATGCCAATGACAGCCGATATGTCCCAGTTGTGCAAGTGTCCAGGAAAGTTCCCCTGCGGAGGAGAAGCTCCCGTTGCCCAGGACATCGTCACCTCACCCATCTCTTCGTCGATCCCCCAGAGCAGCTCGCCCTTGCAGAGCATCTCCGAGGATGACTTTTCAGAATCAGATTCGGGATCAGAGGAGGACCAGGATTGGGATCCCAGCTATCTCCCCTCCAACGCAAGGACCGCAGTCGGAACTGCCGTTGCAAGATCAGCCGTTGGCGGTCCTCGATCTCGCGTGGACAAGGTGAGACCAAAATCTTTGGTCATTTCGTCGTCGGTCGCGAGCGCCCCTTACTCGAAGGAGTCGGCCCAATCTCCGGTTCGCCAGGATCGCCGCCGCTCCTCATCTGGGTCGTATAGCTCTGGAAACGGGGGTCAGCAGTTACTTGACCCCGAGTTACTCCCCAAGATCACCGACATCCACGTCTGTCCTGTCTGCGCAAGACGCTTCTCGCGTCCCTTCAACCTGCGCTCGCACATCATGACCCACACCACCGCTCGCCCTTACGCATGCGATGAGTGCCACTGGTCCTTTACCCGCCAGCACGATCTTCTGAGACATAAGCGCGCTAAGCACCCCAACTCCGTTTCGTCCTCGACTGCTGGCGGCCACAAGAACGAAACCATCCCCAACTCTGGTGTCTGAATGAGCGACACGCTATGCCTGGCGTCCGGGTCTCTCTTCGCAGGATGATCCTTTCCCTATTCTTCATATCTCTAATCCATCCACCTACCAATCCCCACACCTTTTTTGTCTGCCTTGGGTTTGACGACACCTCCAATATTTATTATTGGACCACCTCCCCTTCTTTGGCGCAATTGACCACTAATCAGATCCAACATCTTGCTGGATAATCGCCCTGCGGTCTTCGTACTGCATCCAACCATTCCAACACCACCACTCGTGCTTGCTCGAGTCGTTTGTGCTCTCCTGCCTTCTTCGCAGCTCTGACGGAGATGCGCTCGCTCCCCTTTTTTAATCATTACAGTTTATCGTTCATTGCATTGGGCTTATGCCTTGTTAATAGCAATAAAAAAAACTTGTAAATATCTTATACAGTATCTCTGCGGATCCTTTGGCCATGACCGAGTTCAAGAGGAGAGAGTACAAGTTTGGTCTGACCAGTCCTTTTTGGTGAAGTCATCCGATCTCTCTGCGATGTACTTTTCAATACATTGAAAATATAATGATTTTTGTTTTCGCATTACAAATATGTCGACGGAAGGTGCTGCAGGGCGGCCACCAAAGAGTGAACGAGTTTGGGCATGAAGCCAAGAAGAATACTATCATAGTAGTTAAGGGACGCGCATTTTAATCATGAATGTTCCTGACCTTAGTATCCAACTTGGAGACCTGGAACTTGGCACCGGCATAGATCCTCTCCATGTTCATATACAGTAAAAGATTCAAGGTTAATAATTGTTGGCAATGCTCAAAGATTGGCGAAGTGAGGTGCAATTTTATTCTGTAGGGTCAATGCGGCGTCCTGCTAGTAAATAAGGTCAATAACACCATGGGAACATAGGCACTATTAAAGTACCACCACCATAGTTAACTGTTCAGGAATTTTGACGCCTTGTAGATAGAATGCTGGACGTGTCAACAAGCTCTTCTTCACTTGAACCAGGCGTGGACGTCCAATGATCTTGGCAAGAGTGTTGGAGGCAATCTCTTATAACAACTGGCAAAGAGATACAGTTACAGTAATAAGTACAATCGCAAAAAAAAAAAAAAAAAAAAGGCTTATATCATACCCTGGCAGTTGTCAAAGGACCCAATGCATGCAGCAGTAAGGTAACTGGAGCTTATTCTCAGGGATTTCGAACGTTCCTATGGCCTTCGGTATATAAATACCTTATAGGTAATGTCCATCGAGAATACTTCACACCGATCAAGAATGAAAGAATGATCAAAGGTATGGGTAAGAACACAATATCTTGTTGAAACGAAGTAACTCAGGGCCTTAGAGGCATCATACAATACCTTGAACAAGCATCCCTAGAATGACAGGGTCCTCCACGCCGGCTTCAAGTAGACAGTTAAGACTCAGCCGCATCAGAAGGAACACCTTTCTGACATCTACGTCGCAATCATCCCCATCAACATCTGGAGACTTGACCTCAAGCATAGCAAAAGGAAGGCCATCCTTTTCATTGAATAAATCGGGATGGAGTCGTTCTTCGTAGTCTGGCGGCAATGGGAACGGGTCAATGGTCTCTGGAATACAAATGAAAGTTATGTGAGATATTCGGACTAATGGTGATCAAGGACGACATCTCAACCAAGCATCAAAATAACAAACCAGTGTTCCTAAAAGTCAAGCTGCGCAAAAGTACCAGTAATGAGAGGCTTCAATGACTGTTCAATGTGAGTATTCTCGTTGACAGCAAGTTTCGAGGCTCTATCACGCAGGACTCCTGAGGATGCATAGACCGAGATGATGTCACCCGCAGCACTCTTTTGCTGCGCTGTTCTCGCCACCACTCTTTTTAGTTGGCAAGCATCAGAACACGTCAAAGTTGATATCCAACATACTGACTGACTGGACTCAAGCATGAGAAAAATACCTAACGCGGTGTTTATTAAGTAAATAGTGAATGATCACGACGAGCGCGTGAGTGGTACGTGACTGAGGTGAAAGGATGAGCGAGCGACTCATTCGTTCGCTCGCTCAGTACTGGAGTTAGGCCTGCCTCTTTTTGATTGGTGTTAGGAGAAGTGTTTCTTGAAGCACTTTTGGCTTTGGCGGGGGAGTGACCGATCTCGGTCCAATTCACTGGATCATTGCATTTCGCACTTGACGGTGTTTATATTTTTGGCGAAAGCTTGTTACATCCGCCGAGAGTTTGTCCACCGATCTCAAAAAAAGCGTAGACAAACCATGTAAGTAAGATAAATAGAGGCAGAAATAAAACTAAAACATCACAACAGCAAGACTTAATAATAATAGCGCTTACGATAAAGTTAAACATGGTCGAAAGGGATTCCCCATCAAAAAAGTCTTCTAGTTCTGCGGCGTTGGTCGGAATATACACGACGTCCGCTGTCACCGGTCCGCATACGAAGATGTCTCCATACCTCTGAATGACATAAAAAACCCCAAGAAATCCTTCAAAAAACAGTCAAGCCAAAATCAGCTGTAACAGACAAATATGTAATAAAACTAACATCAACAACTGAAGGCTTACCCGCTATATCTCCAGCAATAATAGGCGTGTCCAATCCAACTTTGTGTAGTGCTAGCTGAATACATCGGTTGATTCTGATGTTTTTTTCGATTCTGCTGAGAAAGAATCGACCCGCATCGAGAAGGTGCCTTGACTTCGAGGTTCGCTAGTTCATTTTCTCCAGACCTGAAAAATAGGTTGCATAGCCTTCCACTATCCGATATATCGCCAAGCTCAGCCTGAAGCTCCTTTCGTACGACTTTCGTGCAGTTAAGCATTTGGTCACCCCTGCAGAAAAGAAAACGGGTCATTAACGGTTTCAAGTAAGCAGGTATAGATGCAGACGTTTTTCAAGTAAAGACAGACTTACATGTGCATTGAAATTTTTTTAACAACGCAAAAATGGCGGCCAACTGATGAGAGCAGTCTTCTTCATATGGTGGTGATGATCCGAAGGGAGGACTCATAATAAATGAGCAGAGATGCTGTACAACGCTCAGGACTTGGTCGTGAACTTGGTCCGAAGGTCCTGGGGTACCTGCAAGTGATAGCTGTGCGATCTCGCCTCTCCGTACTTGTATCCAGCATGACAGATGCTCTATCCCTTTTTCAGTATCTCCTGTAGAGGCCGAAGAACCTCCACAACGACATGATCCTAGTTAAACTCTTCTCGAAGGCATGCTTAACGTGCAAACTTTAGGTGTTCATCTTCAAAGTAGTCTTCGATCCCAGTTGCATACAGGTTCAACACACACGACATTGACACCCTAAGAGACAGGCAAGCTGTTTAGTACCAGATATAGAAGTAACTAAACGACCGCAAAGCAGTAAACCAATAGAATAGCCAAAACATACATTGCATCCTTGATGAGGACCGTCTCCCTGCCACCGTTCTTCTGATATCGCCGAAGACATGCCCTGGCGTGTCTGAAGAGTCTCAAATGATCTGCCGACATGTCTGCAGGTATTGAAGGGGGTTTTATACCGTGTGCCCCGTTCATCTAACAAACAAAAGAGACGCGTAGTCGTTAGAACAGCTTCCAGTCGAGTAAATGACTCATGGCTCATTTGCACGTCATAAGCCTACCGAGTTTATTAGAGCGGCTGTCAAAGAAAGCCATGGTTCCTGAGTTTTGGCAGAGACACGTCTTCTCTTAGCCGGGGGTACCGTCGGTGTTTCTTCCCTGACCTCTCCCTCCTCAGATTCGGAGTTGACATCGGAATTGGAGCCGAGATCTACTTCTTCATCGAATTTGAGTTCGACAACTTCCTCCTCGGATTCGGGCTCGACAACTTCCTCTTCGGATTCCGGTTCGACGACTTCGTCTTCGGATTCGAGATTTCCTTGTTCGGCCTGGTATGCGTCCAATAGGGGGTTTCAAACCTTGGCATACCCACATTCATATCGAAGCGTATTTCAATGGTGTATTTGAAATACATCAGCCATAGAGGAAACGTACTTCCATGGCGGATTTCCTTGACGGCGCATTTGAATGACAAGAATACCTGGTTGTGCATCTTCCAAAGACTTGAAGTTGTCATGACTCCAAGCCCCTCAAGACGTCACCATCATGCCTTGATTGATTGCATCTGTCACGTGCAGCAATCCTAGACAAGTGGGCGCGCCTGCTTTTATCTGTCGTTTTCCTTTGGATAGAGAAACTCCTCTCTTTCCCACTTCACCCACCTCTCATCATCCCCCACCTTGATCACCGCCCACATCCGACTCTTGACGCCACCACTCTTCCCCGACCTCATAATCTGCATTCTTCTCAGCCATACATCTTTCATTTGCTCGGAACATCTTTCTACCGCTCAGACATTCCTCCACCACATTTCCCTGGTGGCCCTGAATCTCTCACTATCAAGAAGGTCGTAAGGAACGCACTCGGGACAGGAACATACCTACCACAGCTAGACAGAAGTCTCAACGGATAGTAAAGAGTGACCAACGGAGCGCTTAGTGAGAGAAAAAGCGTCGGAAATACTATTCCCACTAGCGAGTTTCCATAAGGACGTTAGGAAACAAAGGCGACGTATGCACTCTATGTTTGTTTTTGTTTGTAGTGGCAACAACACCATGAGGCGGACAGAACAAATGAAGGCGATCAGGAGGTTCTAAGCAATTTTCTCATGCAATGCTTTATATTGATTGTTTGTAGGAGATAGTATCTCGGCAGGACGTTTCAACAGTCTAAAGCCGATAACCTGACAAGGAGCCTTCGCCACAACCTGTACCACCCCAACAATTTGACAGTACACAGGACGCAGGATGGCAGAGACAACGATGCAGGATGTTGGTCTCGTCGAGCGGATCCTCGAAAAAAGAGTCAACATGGATACGGGAGCAGTCGAGTATTTGATCCGATGGCAAGGGACAGACAGCCAGGGGAACGAGTACGAGGACACTTGGGAGCCCGAGGAAAACGTATTGGGGGTGGAACTGATCGAGGAATTCGAACAGTCTCAGCCAACGATGCGTGTTCACCCTCGCCAGCCCCTCTCCACAAAGGCCAATGGAACGATGTCGCACCAGGGAGAGACCAACAAACGCCATCCCTCGGTCCGGTATCCTCTTCCTCCATTACCGCCTCCAACAGGAACAAATCGCCATCAGCAGCCTCATGGGCGGGAGCACCATCTTGACTCGTACCCTGCACATTGGCAACACGGTGGACCTTTACGACGAACACCACACCAGGCTGCACCGTTTGGCGCACCACCAGGATATTACCCTTCTCGCAATGCGTCCCAATACCCACCAATGCACAGGCAACCTCACTTTCCGGGCCAATTTCATTTGCAACACTATCCCTTTTACCCTCCTTACGATCATACCGGAGTTGGAGGACATGTATCAAAACGGGACCGATCAGCCGCCAATTTTACAAACCCCTCAAAACGAAAGGCCTCTACTTCGATGGTTGATGATCCAGAGTTCAAGGATATGTCAGGTGTTGAGTCGACTGCTGACGCAGAATTGACGGGATCGCAGGAAACAGGGGAGACTGACAAGCGGTTAAAGGTAAACTGTCAGCGAGTGCTGGTTTAGATAAAGATTTAACCTGTCCATTGCTATTGTGAACTAGCTGGGATACTAATATCCTCGATTTTTCCGCTCTTGTGGTATGCGATAGGCAGGAAATGTGTTGCGCAACTACAACCAGAAGAGCAAATACATTTCAAGAAGGCAGGCAACAGGCATTAATGGGAAATCGACCACACCCATTCGACTCTTGCAGCTGGATTCTGATCACGAGAGGGCTTATTTCAAGTCGGTTATTGAAAAGTCGGAGCTTCTCAAGGATTCTACTCTTCTCTCAGAGCTTATCCATTTTCTCAAGGATCCCAAAACTCCGGGTACGCATCTTGGCATTTTGAATGAGCATTAATGCATTGACGGTAGTTTTACATGCTGACTCTGGCTATATTTTAATATGGAAAATAGGATTTGATGCCGAGGCAAGATTGTTGAAATCTGATACGTGGCTTGTTGAGCTCAAGGAACAACAGGAGGCATCAGGCAGTTTGTTCTTGGCGCTGGACATCCCGGGTGCGATCATCAAGGCGCTTTTTATTCCAGAAACATTGCTTGAATACCAACGACAGCAACATCCTGTGAAGGGCCTTGTTCTGAACGAACGCTCAATAATCTCTGCCATTATTGCTGGAGATCTGAGGGGTAAGATATTGAGTGGTAATTGATTTGGTCCGCGTTTTCAACTCTTGCGAGTATGATATTTTAGCTGACGTTATGTATAATGACCATTCGACTTGCTTCATATCTCCGTGTTTACAGGCTCAGGGCTTTCACCGGCAGTCAACGACGAGTCAAGATCTACTATACCACTTCAACAGCCTACTCTCTCAAGATCTGTAGCGGAACAGGTCGACACGAATGGTGATGTTTCGATGGAGATCGATGAATCCACAAGTGCGACACCCGCGATCAGCTGTGGATGGAGAGATTGCAATGAGACGCGCACCACTGTGCAGGAGCTTTCACTCCATGTGCAACAGGATCATTTGCAAACTCTGGAGCAAGGAACTGGCACCACGCATGCCAGACCAATGCAGAATGGATCAGAGACGTCCTTGGAAACAAAGTCTCATGAAGCAGATGCTGACAACGTAACGGAAATCTCTCGGGATGACCAGATTGTACGCCTTCAGAGTTCTTACTCGTCGTTGAAGGACGATTTGGTTAGAATGAAGGAGAAGCTTACGTGGTCGGATCAGCAAGCCAAGGACCTGAGTACCCTATACTCGGCGGCGATCGTGTCTTCGGAGGAAAATATCAAGCGACTGGAGGCTCAGTTGGAGTGGGAGATGAAGAAGTGGGACCATTACCGGGAGGAGACGATGCGGATGATTGCTTTGGGTGGCGGAAACGAGGACCCTGCTCGGGAGCAGCAACCCGTGGTTGCCCCGAATGACGATACCGTACCCACTTTGACAGTGCAACCTGATGTACAGGATTCGGCAACACGTCTGCCAGGCGATCATGGATTCGACAAGCCCATGGAAGCTCAATCCCAAAACTCAATTCGGACGATCCAAAAGCTTCTCATTACTGCCAGGGAGAAGCAGGCACGTTTGGAGCGGCAGAACCTGGAGCTCGTGAGCAAACGCAAGGCATTGGATTCAGAACATACACTCCTTGATCAGCGCTACCGGAAAACGCTGGCTCAGTTGGCGTCTCTCGAAGCCAAGGACCATGAGACGGCCGAGGCCCTCAGGAGTCGTGCCAATGGAGTTGAACAGTGCAGAGCAACAATCGATCAGGAGCAGGAGCTGTCCCGCAAGACAGTGGAGGAGCTCCAGTCCAAGATCGAAGAGCTGAGACAGGGTACTTCGACGTCGCCAGCGCAACCGCAGCCTCAACTTTCACCTCCTGCGGCGATGGACATTATTGCCGGCAATAGTGTTCAGGAGAGTGACACCAATGGCGACCACATCATGGCCGAATCGACTCCACCACCCGAGTCAACGCCCCCACCCACCACGCTGGCTTCTACTTTGCCTTCTCAGGCAGAGCCTTCTGAAGGTCTTTCTCCAATGAGCGTGGAATCAGGACCTTCGACTGCGGCGGAGTCTACATCAGAGCCATCGACATCAGCGCCTTTGGACGAACCACAACCGCCCGTTGAGCCTGTTGAGTCGTCGTCGTCGTCGTCATTGGACAATGTCTCGGCAGAGCCTCCTACAACACTCCTAGATGAGCAACCCGCAGAGAACTCGGACGTTCAAATGACCCAGGAGCAGCGGGGCCAGAAGGAGCAGCAGGACCAGCCCACCTTAACTGCAATGGTGACAGAACCAGTCAACCTTGACACTTCTAGCGACCCCAGCACAAGCACGAGCACAAGTGCAGATACAAACACCTCCACAATCACTGCTCCCGTCGCTTCTTCACCCACTCCCACCACCCCAGCTCCCGCTCCTGTCGATACTGCTGCTTCTGTTACAACTAGCTATACCGCTGAAAGCGGACCATCCACATCCACATCGACACCATCCTCGTCAGTTGCTCCCTCCTTGGTACCACAGGGGAAGATTGAGGATGCAAACGAGAATCCGCCTAGTGGAGAGCCGCCAGCATCATCGCCTAAGGCACCTATGGCGACATCAGTCAACGAAAACAGCATCAACGACGAACCCTAACCTCTACCACCACTGCCAGCACCAGCATCAACGGCAGTAACGGCGACTTGAACGGCCCGTCCATCTCTGTCGATCTTTTGACCAACAAGGACAATTGAAGACCATCACCACTCCCCTCCCCTCACATAATACTTTAAAAGATAGCAAAAAAAAAGTTACAGTTTGCATTTTCTCCAATCTTTGGTGCGCTTCTACGTGATTTTTATTTATCGGACGATAAAGGTTGGTGAATGGTTACATGAGGTGGTGAAAAAACAGGGGGAAAAAATGCAAACAAATGTCATGAGGGTCATAAAGAGTACTCGTCGAATAAGACGTGGTAATGTAGGAAGCTCTGTTCCATAACAGGATAAACGAATCCCTCTCACTCTCTCTCATCTTTAAGCAACATTGCATCCAAGGACACTCTGAACACCTCCAACAAGATGCAAACTACCGGTTACCAAGACCTGAACATGCTCGACTCCCTCAGCAGCAGCAGCGGCCGTCTGATGCTTGACATAGTCGTCAATCCAGTTGACAGAATGCTCGATCGAAGGCAACACCGTTGTTTCCGTTGCGGTCTCTTGTCCCTGTGCCAAGCCGACCTGTTTGATCCAGCAGGCTGCCAAAGTCTTTTGTGTCTTCAACTCCAAGTCCAGAGGAGTATTGTTGTTGACCAGGTCGCCCTTGTACGTGTTGGACGCGAATGTGATGGCAGGAGTGAAAATGGCCTGGTCAAAGTGCACTGTCGAGTGGATCGCTGCTAATGGCTGCAACAATGCATCACCGTCTCTTGGACCCGTGCAGTTGAATACCAGCAACTTCTTCACCGATCTACCGCCATAATATTTACGTTCAAGAGAGAAAAGTTAGTGTCTGCATGACATACCCCCACCAGAGTACAACAATTTTCACAGAGTTTCCTTACCCATGAGCATCCTTGCGGCTGGCGTCTTTGAACCACTCTGCACAGACACGAATACTCTCGGTCGTGTGGGCGCCATCAAAGAACCAAGTGATCTTGGGCTTGTCGTCCCTCACCATGATCTGTCCACGTCCTGGCCAACGAGCACTCGAAAGACCCTGGACAAACTCCTGCGGCACATCGCCGGCCGATCCCTGAATCTTCTTACCAAGAACCTTCTCAATCCAGATCTTGCACAAGGCTGTCGCCAAAGCTGCATTGGCCACCTGATGTTTTCCTGCCAGTCCAATCGTTGTTGTGCCCAATGCTTGCGATGTGAATGCAGGGATGACTTGAAAAGATGCCTATATGACAATAACGAAGGCCAAATGAGGAGCCATTTAGTAACTTTAGTTCGCGAGGTTCTGCCACCACGACCACACATTCAAAAAAAAACAATTAATCACAAGGATCCTTACGCCGATCTCCTTCGCTCTGCTCTGGAGAACATCGAGTCCCTCTGTAGGCTGCTCAGATGAAACAGCTGGCACGCCATTCTTAAAGATACCTCCTTTGTTCCATGCAATCTCTCCCAGAGTCGATCCCAAAACCGAGACGTGATCGATTCCAAGTGCTGCAACACCGCAGACGACGGGCTGGTTGATAATGTTGGTCGAATCATAAGCACCGCCAACACCGACCTCCAGAATAGCAACATCGACCTTCTCCTGCTTGAACACATGGAACGCCAACACTGTCAAGAATCGGAAGTAGCCAGGCTTTGACTTGTCCTATCGATAAGAGGTTATGATTAGGAGTTTGAATATCATAGAAAACGAAGACAAGAGTACAAAATCGCCGAAAAAATACTCTTGTAAACTTACTCCGGACGAGTCAAGGCGATCCCAAACCTCGAAAAAGTACTTTGCAAACAGATCCTGGCTGATAGGTACTCCATTGATCCTGATTCTCTCTCTCACTTCCATCAGATGTGGCGAAGTGTACAATCCTGCAATTACCGTAGTGAGTGAAAGCAGTGGTGGTAGAATAAAAGTACATCGTTAATAACAGCGATTGGGCAAAGTGAGACATGTCGCCATCCAAGGAGACAGACGAAGCAAATACATAAAAAAAAAGTAGCATTTTGAACACAGTACCAGTCTTGATGGTCTTGTCGCCATAGTTGCGCAGGATCGACTCTGTCAAGGCACAAGTCGAGCCCTTGCCCTTGGTGCCAGTGACATGGATCATGTTCAAGTCGTTAAAGTCCTTGGGCTGCACATCCACGCAGTGAATAGGAGGCAGAGTGAGGGTGGACAAAGGGAAAATTTTAACACTGATTAGCAATTTTGATAACAAATTTTTTTCTCTTATTTTTTCCTCGGGCGGATCAATTGTTGATGGCGGCTATCTCAACAACAACAACAACAACAACAGTAACGGCGCCCATTTTTTTTCCAATTACTCCTGATGCCGCACCCTTTCATTCGTTTCCTTGTTTTCTAATTGATACTCCTGCTTCCGTGAACAGCTCATGAGGTTTCTGCTCAATAAAAGTCCTGACATGAGTGTCGGTCAAATAGTACTGAAGCCCGAGTGATGAAGACGTGCAAAGTGGTAAGTGCTCCTTGAGAATGTACGATGGTCTTTCTTACTTGATATCCACTGCGCTCGACAAAATCAATCACCTCCTGAAGTGAATTCTTGTTGGCGCTGCCTCCTGACTTGCGTACTGCTTCGAGAACTGCAAAGTTTGTCTGAAGTCCATTGAGCTTGTCAACGGCGTCCTATCACAAAGACCAACATCAAAAAACACTTTGAAGGTTAGTCCAAAAGAAAAGAAAAAACTCGGAAAAGAAAAATCGCGCAAAAATGAGAGGGGGGATACTTTACGGCGTATGAGCGAGGCATTGGACTAGGGAATATCTTGACACGGTCGTCGAGTTCGGTGAGTGGAGTTTCGAGGTGGGAGGTAGACTGGACGGTTGAGGCGGCGGCGGAAGAGAAGAGTCTGATCGGTTTGAGGGATGGAGCCGTTGACTGAGTGAGGTGATGGGATCGAGTTGCTTTTGTTGCAGTTGTGGTGGTGGTGGTGGTGGGAGTGACACGAGGATGGAGGGGAGAGGTATGTGAGAGACGATGAAGAGTAGAAGTAGAAAAAGTAGAGGTAGAAGTAGAAGAAGCGAAGAATGAAGAAGAGGCGAAAGAGCGAGCTGGGAAGGAAGAAGAGGAAGTTAAAGGGAGGACACACGTGCTTGAGACCAAGGTCTGTCTGTGTGGTGGCGTTGAAGTGGCGGTGGTTGACAAGGACTGGACACGAACGCAGACGCGGATGGGGCGAGAGGAAGAGGATGGGGTTGAGAGGACGAGGGATCGAGGAGGATGAATGAGAGAGCGAGTCCCTGTGCGGACAATGAACATGGCGCGCGCGTGTTGTAGATCAGAAAGGGAAAGGGTTATGTGGGTGGGATAGATAGAAGGGAAGGGAAGGGAAGGGCAGGGAAGAGCAGTGTGTGTGTGTGCAAAGAGGATAATGTAGTGGCGTGCTTTTGCTTTGCTGGATCGTGGTTGGATAGATTCGTCTGGAGGGGAAAGGAAGAGTTCAGGGAAGGCGAAGAGAGAGAAAGAGAAACAAACAAACAAAGAAGAAAAAGAAAAAGAAGAGAAAAAAGAAGACAAGCGACGGATGGGGTATGCGATCTCCCTCATTCCATCCATTCACAACTCAGGTTGTCGTTGTTCGTCGTTGCTCATCCAACCAAACAAAAAACAGCTTCACGACTCCGTTCCCCTTGCTCCGCACCCGTTTCGTCTCCTTTCCTCATTTTCCCTTCAACTCTCCTCGATGTCTCTCTGACTATGTGTGTCTCTCCCTGGGGTCCTTCTCTCTTTTTCCCCTTCCGCCCGGGGCCGCTGACTCAAAAAGTCAAAATCCCTCCCTCTCCTCTAACTGAGAGCGGAGATGGATGAGCACCCGCAACTCTTTTTCTTTTCTCTCTCTCTCTCTCTCTCTCACTCTCACTCTCACTCCCTGTTTGCCCTTCTTTTTCGTATATAACAATAGAACAATGACACATATGAAATGCAAAAATGGGTTGCCCTTTTAATTATGAAGGACTCATGGTGATGTGCTAATGCGCTGTGTGCTACGTGCCAGAAAGAATGAAAATGCGTTGTAGTGGGGGGATAAGAAAAACAAAGTGTAAAAACTAACATGAATTGACAAAGAGAAATGAAAGAAAAACTACTAAAAAGAGTGTATCTATGGTTGCGTCTTCAATGTCACCTTGATACCCATGCTCATGAGCTCGGTGGCAAGGTATCTGAAGACATATGGAAGTGCAATCTGATCAATTGCCGACGACGTTTGACAGGTTCGGCACTCAATCTCCCGGACGCCCGATAACGCAGCCGAGGCATGGGTCGAGATAGGCGAAGTAATGCTTCCACACTTTGTGCAGATATTGCAGAGCGAATAGTCCGAACAGTTCATCAGACGGTCCTGAAGTAAGTACGACACTCCGTGAGCCAGAAGCGAATCACGCTCCATCTCTCCGAAACGAATACCTCCAGCACGCTTACGACCCTTGACAGGCTGCATCGTTAGGTTGTGCACTGGTCCAGTCGTACGCACCTGATACTTGTCAGCAACCATGTGACGAAGACGTTGATAGTAAACGACCTACAGATATAATCACACGCGTCGCATAGATGTTGTACGTTAATAAACGACTTGTGGTAGTAGTCATACATCAGTAACAACAAAGACGCCAGCAGACAAAGAACTTACTCCGAGGTAGATGTCGACCTTGAACTCCTGTCCAGTAATACCACTGTACATGGGCTCGTTTCCGTGGTAGTTGTATCCAGCAGACTTGAGCTGCTCACCAAAGTAATCGGCTGCAGTAAAAGTCTCGTTGAAGGTAAAGGGCGTAGCATCCTGAGCGATTCCGTGAAGAGCTCCACTCTTTCCTGCCAAACTCTCGACAAACATTCCGATGGTCATACGAGAGGGGAAAGCGTGAGGGTTGATGATGACATCAGGCTGGATACCAGACTCCGAGAAGGGCATGTCGATCGAGGGCCACTTTTGGGAGCAAACACCTTTCTGTCCGTGACGAGACGAGAACTTGTCTCCGATAATGGGAGAACGGGTGATACGGAACTTGATGTGGATCTTCTGGAGCTCAGCGTCACCGTTGTCCGAACCCAAGAGACGAACATCGTCAACAATACCATCCTCCATACCCTTGTACTTCTTGATCGAAGTCTTTCCGGTGGTGTCGTCGATGTAGGCGCAGATGGGATCACCCTCCTTCAAGGTCACTCCGATGCAGGGCAGACCGTCGTTGTCCAACTTCTCTCTCCAGGACCGAGGAGCATCCAATCCCAAACCAAAGTGGTGGAGAACAGGCTCACCACGGACCCTAAAGTCGCCCAAATCGACAATCTCAGACTTGTAGATAGTACCATAACCGAAACCACGCTCGTGCGACGACTTGTTCAGGATCATGGCATCTTCCATATCGTAACCGGTGTAGGAGATGACGGCAACAACGGCATTCATTCCGTTGGGGAAGCCATCAATACCGTAGGTGTCGTTAAGGGCAGGACGGACAATAGGAGTCTGACCGGTCTGAAGGCGGTACATCTTGTTGTCGGTACGGTACTTGATGGCGGTGGCAGGGGTTCCCATACTCTGTTTACCCATCTGACACTGGTACATGTTACGGGGCGACTGGTTGAAGTCGGAGAAAGGAGTCAAGTTGGCCAAGATACTGAGCATGCTTGTGGGGGCGAGCTCTTGATGGGTGCTCTCGCCAGGACGGATCTCGTCATCCATGCAGGCAATCTCCATGTAAACCTGCTCGAAGGATCCGACCATGTCAGTCTTGCCGTTGGCTAGGTAGCGAACAGGACGCATCATACGTGCTGGCGAGGAGAAGATGTAGAGACCGGGATATTGACCGCCCTGGGAGATGGGAACGTAACCCAACTCGACATCCAGAGGGATGGCGCCTTGATGGGTTCCGGAGACCTTGTAGTGGCGGAGGGCATCAGCGACCTTCTTGGCCTCCTCAGAAGAGCAGTATCCAACAATACGACCATCCAATTGAACAACGATCGTCCTTTGGCCACGGGCAGGGACCAAAGTCTGAGAGACACCGAGGGAGGCGAGGATGGCGGGGACGCGCGAGACATCGGCGGGCTCGGTAATAACTTTGCAGGTGTGTGACAAATGGTTCAAAAGACCACAAGGAGAACCATCAGGAGTGTGGACAGGGCAGAGGAATCCCCAGGCCTCGGGGAGCAGCTTACGAACAGTTGTCGTCTTCAACTCGGCGAAGAAGGAACCACGATGGATACAACGGAAATGGGCCAGGAAACGATAAAAGTTCAGCTTCTCGGCAACGATGGTGTAACCGGTAGCCTGCTGCAAATCCAAACCAGTGTTGGACACCAGGTTTCCTGTGGCAAGGAAATAGGACATTTTAGATCCGACATCCTGGAGTCCTGAAGTCTTTTGGAGTGTCTTTGTGAAATATTGGTCTATTGGAAATCACAGAGTCAACAACCAGATACGTTAGAGCTTCCTTCCAGTCAAATATCATATCTGCTGCTCTCAACAACCCAAAGATGATCGAAGTACGTACTGTTCATGAAATCGACTCCGGCGACCTTGCGACGCACGTCCTGGTTGATCTGAGCTCTGATACCGTTCAACCAATCCTCGATCTTTTCCTTGATAATAGATCCGTACAAGTGACCTCCGAGAAGGACCTCCTGATGCTGAGGAGAATCGGGGTTGTCAGGAGAGCACTCGCCAGCGACCAGGGCATACACTTTGCGGATCATAAAGCTACGAAATAGAGAAGAAACAACACAACATGGTTAGCATGGTTCTACAGGTCTGGTTCAGGTTACTGACAAGTACCGCGTGCTGGTATACTCTGGATCGTGACACTTACATCAAGAGGTTGAACTTGTCGCGGTTGCTCTTCAAGTGAACGAGGACAATCTTGCGCAAAAGTCCCTCTCCAACCTCGACATCGCTGTAATCCTCAGGGAAGTTCATGACGACTCTGAACTTGTCTCCCAAATACGCCAGGCACTGCTCGCGGGTGTAAAGGTTGTATTCCTTGAAGCTGCGCAACATGAGTTCCACGCGATCCGTCAAGAAGGTGTTCTCCAAGTCGCCCAACATGACGGCGTCGAAAATCTCCTTGTCTGAAGTATCAATCAAAGCCTAATTCCGAAACGTGCGCAAGATAATTGTAAGTACTCCAACTTTGTATGTGAGAACATCATAGCGGCATGTCCACAACCCTGTCGTCGTATAGTACCTTGAGGATAAGCATAGTGGGGACCAAGTACTCCTGCTTCCTCCATGCGAAACGCAACATGCTGCCTCCGTCGGTAAGGTAGTGGACAGTGTTTGTTTGTGAAGTCTGATCAGGGCGGGCGCAGCGAATGGCGGTACCGAAGGTGGAGTAGGTAGGTCCGCGGTTGGTGAAACTGGATCGGATCAAGGCAATAACGTGGTTGCGTCGTGGCACAATCAAAAGACGAATCAACTTTTCGATACCGTTGACCAAGAAGTATCCTCCAAACTCCTCTGACTCCTCGTGGTGCTTAATGAGTTCCTTTGGGAAAGCGCCCTCCAGGTTACACCGGTTCGAGCGGATCATGACAGGGACAAGACCCATATCGCGAGTCTCCACAACAACGGGTCCATCGTTGACGCGCCAGGCGAGCTTGGCCTGGAGCTTTCCTCTGTATGTGTTCAAACGTTCTCTTGCCTGCAATTCACAATGACAGTGATCAATTGGTCAGTCGAGAGTTTTGGCGAAGGTTGAGAAATCAATCCAGTCAAGACAGCAGTTGAGGTGAAAGCTCATGCAAGATGAAATAAAGGAATTACCTCTGTAGGGTAGATCTGGCGCGTTGTTGAGTGGCGCTCCTTTTCTGAAAGCATAGGCTTATTCAATGTGACCTCGTCAACCCAGACTATATGTATAGGAGTAGATCCAAGTTAGTTGAAATAGTTTTGGAACAATAGTTTCCCTGTCGTTATTGATGCAGTAGTCGAGCAAGTGCACGTACAAGTCAACTTGTTTCCGAGTCCGCCGCCGGCCATGTCAAAGACCGCCTTGGGTCCAATATCCTGGATTGCCAAATCCAAAAGACCAGACTTGGAGCCCTTGCCGAACTCCATAAGAGAGTTGAAAGCCTCGATATGGGGAGCGACGAGCTCCTGCAAGGCAGGGGTCTGGAAGGACTTGTCCGAAGGATTTTTGAAAATCCTCTCACGCTCCAAGGTGTTGAATTTTGCGATGGGTGGCATGGTGGAGAGGTAAGAGGATGGAGCGGAGGAAAGGAGGAGGAGGGATGGAGGGAGGGGGTGAGGGAGGTGGGAGTGGTGGTGGTGAGGAATTCTTTCCACTCAAAAGAAATGAGCCATGTCAAAAAAAAAAATCTGTCCCCTACCACAACACAAGCCACATTGTGCGCTGATCTCATCACGTGATAAATTCAGCCACGTGGCACAGACTAGCTTCAAGGGCATAACAAAGTCTGAGACATCAATCTCCCTCTGAGAGGTAGCATTTGTAGCTTGCAGAAAAGAAGGTGTGTTCATGGTGCATTGGGATGCCATATAGAGAGTTTGTAATGAGAGGATGCTATCCTTTAATCATCAGAGCGAAATTTTCTACAATAGGATAATGACGCCCTGGTAAAGATCTGGTCAGAGTTGTGAACCAAGGCACAGACATGGTGTATAAGCAACACCCTCCTGTGGATCTAAAGCAAACTGAATAGCGGATATCACTCCTTGGTTAATGTTGACTCGCTCCAGGTATACATAGACAACAAACAACAGCTTTATTATTTTAGATATTGGTGGCGTTAAATCATTCGGAACAGGACAGCGAAAGGGAGAGAAAACAAAAGAGGCGGAGTTACTACTCACAGGAGGGGTCCCACCGCGGTACTTGGAGAAGCTGCACATCGCCCATGCTTAGCTCTTCTTCTACCAGAATTAAATCGCTTATCTGGATTTCTTAGCATCATTGCCTCAATGTGCATAATCCATTATGTCTATTGTTTAGGTGTGATAGTGCACTCTTGATCCAAGCGGTGGAGCACAAAATGGTTCTTTGACTTTTTCCTCCCTTTTGTATGGATACCTAGAGGTGATTAGTGATGGCCCAAGGCTGATCAGTGGCCAATAGGAGAAAAGTGCGGAGGGAAAACCTACTTTGGTAAACCCAGCGCCCTCTTTTAGGTTTTTTCCTTCGCGACCACACTACCCGTTGTTCAGACTATTCTCTTATGTTTCTCTATGCCACTCTCAGATCCATTTTTTTCTTTAGGCCATTCTCGATTTCAACCTAACACCTGTAGTCTTGCACATGTTCGGACATGATTCAACGTCCAGTTGAAGATAGTTGGAGCCATTGATGGCCAACAACCTTGCTCTTTTATTGTTTGTCACTTTGCATGGCAGTTTGTCGTATACTCGTCAAGAGGAGGCTTGCTTCTATTCTTCGCCATGCTTTCATCAAACGGCTGCCAAAGAGTTGATCAGTCCCCCTTAATCACTGTCGAGAAATTCATTGATGATTTGCAACTAAGCAGTTATCAAACTGATCAAGCTGTACAACAATACCTCTCAACCAACACGAGATTATTACTACTGCAATCAAATTGGGGTGGCCTCTTGGCGTATCGTCCTCAGTTACCAGAGCCAGAAAACCAACGTTCACCTCTCCATATTTCAGTTTGCTCCATTTGAACGAAAAACACATAGACATTGGTTGAAGATGGGGCGAAGGACAAATGATGACACATGCCCATTTCACAAAAACCACCATCTATAATTTTAGTTGATTGCTTTTGCTTACTTCGAGGGGCGGATACTCTTTGCAAGTCGATCGTCTGATGCGCTCTTCAAAAAAGGACAAACAAGGGAGTAGAACGAGAGGAAGAGGTGTGGAGGAACGTGGTTGATAGAGTAAACACGGGTTTGGTCCCACATGAACGGGCAAGCCAAAACAATGGATCATGACCCCCACCACGCCGCTCCGTGTGTGCGCGTGTTCATATTTGAGCGCTGTTGTTGTGAAAGGTGTAGAAGAAGGGAGGGGAAGTCATGACTCCAAACAAACGCTGTTCTGAAAAGATAGAACTCTAAATGAACAATAAAAGCAATCATACATGTCGACAGAACTATGGAAGGGAGGTCAAATTTGGGAGGAGATACAAGTATGCATGTACTATGCATGGGAGAAAAAGAAGATGCGGGTGACACAAAAAAATCAACGAAAGGAAGTGTCCTTTGGAAATAAAGGAGCGGTGTTCAATTCGACGCCTCCCTGGTGTCAAATACTTGAGCAAAGGCGCACTGGGAGTGGAGAGAGAGCGGAGAGGCAATGAAGAGGGAGAGAGGGGGGAGTAAAATGGAGCGAAAAGGAGGGGGGAGGAAGTGGCGGCGGTGCGCATACATTCACTCCTTATCCAGTCAAAAACATGGGAGGGTGCAGAAAGGTCATCAGCCAATTGACAGAGCCTTTTTATTCAGGAGGCTAACATACCCCTATTGACAAGCTCTCCTCTTTTTTTTTTTTTTTTTTTTTTTTTTTTTTGTTGTTGCTTTTAGTGTTGCTGTTTGGTTTGTATCCCTTTCATACGCACCTCCCTTTTGTGTGTGCGCTGTGCCTTGATTATTTCAATCCAATGAGAATTTTTTCCACCTTAGGAGAGTTTTTAAAGTTTCCCGTCGAGGAGGGGCAATGAGGGCGAGAAAGAGATTTCGGGAACTTGCCCGGGTCACCTCCTCTTCCTCCCTGCTGGTTTTTTCTCGTTGCTGGCTGTGGGATCATGTAGACATTTATCTACATCCTACCCCTCCCCCTCTAGGAAATCCAAACCGGGTTGGCCACGCTTGACAAAAAGAGGGTTCCAAAAAGTAGATTGATCGGAGGGACGCCGCACCAGTAAAGTTCGAAAGTCATTCGCCCTCCTCCCAAATATAATTGCGAGCAAAAAAAAAAAGGATGCAGAAAGAAAACTCAGGCTCGGTCGAGAGAGAGAGAGAAGGGGATTCCCGTTTCGGTCCCGACAATTGCAACAAAACCAACAAAACACAACAAACCGAGGCGCTTTTGTTTTCCGCGAAAGAAACGTCATGCGTCAGGAGATGATAGGGTCGAGAGAAAAAAAAAAGTGCGAAATAAATGACTTTTATCATGAAACGTTTAAACCCTGAGGTGGGGAGGACATTGCTTATACGCGATTGTTGCTGACAGGAGAATGGGAGGGCGCTGAAAAACATAAAAGGCAGAATTGATAACGGCTTCGACTGTTTGTGTTCAATCAAACGTAAACAGAACACACGAGTGAAAAGCATGGATCAATTGAAAACGGCAACCTTAATAAGGCATTGTCGTTTCGGCCCAAGTCTTTTGATCTAGACTTTTGTTTCTGTGTGTGGGTTCGTCGTTCGATGGGAAATACGAACGTTGTAAAAAAAGCCGAGAAAACATATTCACGGGGCGCGCATGGATATTTTACCGAACGAAAGGAGATCTCAATCGAGGAAACCCGGCGAGAGATGTGGCAGTAGAATTGCATAGGAGCATATCAATTTCGCTGTAGAAAGACCCCTGTAGATAAGACGAGATGCAGTGGCTGATCATGAGGCGTGTGCATGTTTCTTCTCTGTTGGTTCAAGTATCCAAGTCCAGGCGCGGATACTGCGTTTTTTTGCATGGTTTTGTTTATAAGCAAAACAGGCTCCTCATGGCCCCTTTCGAACATGATCTGATAGGACCTTGAGTGACCATATCATGCGGACTGAGCGAAAGGCGGAAGAGAGAAGAGTGTTTGTGTGTGTGTATATTTTAGGAAAAAATAAATAGAAAAGGAGGTGTTCGCAGTACGAACAAGAGAGGATGAAGTGCCACATGGAGATTGGAATACCTTTTGGCATGAAGTAATGCAACACTTTATCGAGCAGCAGCCCACACGAACCACCTTGAAAAAACACAACAGCAACAATCACTACAAAACAACAATGTGTAGATCCTGTTACCAGCTTACGTACAGGCACAAAAAGCCCGATCTGATCTATCAGGATCAGGGGGCTTAAAAAATGGCATCGGTTCCAATAAAACAAAATGGTCAGCCCAAAATAGGAGGGTGATCGAGCGCGTAAGAAGAAAGTGCAAGAGGAAGAGAGAGAGAGAAAAGGAGAGAGAGAGAGAGAGAAGCGAGAAAAAGCAGGCATTGGAGTTCAGGCAGAGAATGAGGTCGTCACGTCGTCTACAATGTATTGTCTTACTACATGAAAACGGAGGGGGAAGTTTTTGCTGGAGATGGATTAGATGAATGGAGGGGATGTGGAAGGGAGCAAAAAAAACAAAGAAGGGATGGGACGGAGAAATGGCAGGAAGAGAGGATACGAAAGAGACAGCAATTAAGAATAGTGAAAGAGAAAGGAACACACGAATCGGGTCATGGTGTCAGTGAGGAATTTGTTTGGGACACGAGGGAGAGGGGGCGCTACTTGCACTGGGCATTGATTGATATTGGGTGTTGAAAGACACAGGTACAAGGGAGTTGTAGCGACTGTTGGATGCTATTGGATGTGGTTTTCAATGTTCACCCGTGGTTCTATCATCTTTTTTTTTATTCTGGCCAGCTTCACTACGAGGTTGATATTCTTGTTGGGTATAGGTGGTCAATGTGTCGATATCGAGTATAAGGAAGGGAGAAGAGATTAGAAAAGGAGGGGTATTGTCACCGTGCAGGGTGGATGGGTCGATTGAGTCTCTTGATTGAAGGGGGTTAGAAAACTAGAGAGAGAGAGAGAGAGAGAGAGACAAGAGAGACAGACACACAGAGAGAAGGAGAAGGAAGGAAGTGAAGAGATTTGGAGGAGGGAGATGGAGAGAGACGACGAGGAGGACGAGGAAAAGAGGGTTCTTTGGCCGTTCTTGCGGGCAAAGACAGTTCGCATCGATACACAGATGACAACGGAAGCGAGAGTCGTATTGTGCGCATCCATCCAAACCCTATGCCATAGAAGAGGCAAAAGAAGAAAGGTGAACCGCGTCAACCCACCGTCCTGAATACCGTCCTGTGTCCATCTCTCTCTCTTTCTCTCTGTCTGTCTATCGTTGTTTGGTCAACATCTGTCTGCTGCCAATATGCCCTATTAGCACTATGAGCAAGTTCTCTTGGTGTCATCTACCGATTCTATTCTACCTATTTATCCATCTCAACTGTCCCCATCTCTTTTCTTCCTCCTCGTCATGTTCTTGTTCTTCTTGTTCTTCGTCATCTTTCTTCTTCTACTCTCACTTCACCTCGTTGTGTTGCTTGCCTTGCCGCACCTTGATGGCTTTGCCTTTCCCTTTTGTCCCCCCGCCTCTCTCCTCGACCATCCAGCCAACATCCATACCAACTCTTTTTAAGAGTGTGATCTGCTACTTTGTATGACAAGCAAGATAATTACCCTTCAGCAGACTTGCATTTCAGTCTGTCAATCAATCTACCCCTCTGTCTCTGTCTCTCTGTCTCTCTGTCTCTCTCTGTCCCTCTCCCTCCCTCCCTCCCTCTGACAGCATATACTGATACTGATGTACAGTACTGGCGTGTCTGTCCTCCTATTCCTCCTCCCCTGTCACCCTGTCACCCTCACTCTCCCTTGCTACAAACTGATCAAAAAGTCATTCTCGTTTTTCCCTCGTTTTTTTTTATTTTTATTATTTTCTTTCGCACTGTCTGTCCTTGCTTGCCACCACCTCCATCATACCCATCTCTATCTATTCTATCCCTCCTCTTTCCTCCTGTCCAATCACCCGAGTCGGGTCAGCCTTGCAATTTTCATCCATCGTCCATCATCACCCACCCACAATAACAACAACAACAACAATAACAACAATAACAACAAACAATTGTTGACAAGCTTTTCCCTTTTCTCTCTCGTCAGTCAACCGGCCCCGTTTCTCGTCACCATTTTTTTTCTTCCACTTTTTTCACAGCCACGACTTGGATCACCACCCACCAAACAAATCTAACACAAACAGACTGCATGTTTTTTTAAAACCGGCAATTCATCTTTCTCTTGTCCCCCTTTTTTTACTTCTTACTTTTTGTCGCTTACTTTTTACTTTTTACCTTTCTCCAATTCATTCGTCTCCGTACGTCCGTTCGTCTGTTCGCTCACTTCCTTGCTGACTTTGCTTTGCTTTGCTTGTCCTTCCTACTTCTCTTTCTCTTTCTTACTTTGCATACCATCACATATATTTATATATATTCCTCTCCTTTCTCACTCTTGTCTTATTTCCATCCTCCCGTCCTCCTCCTCCTTCGCTCCGCCCCATCCTCCCCTCTCTCCTTCTAACTGCAGGACCAGGACTTTCGCCATCTCCAACGCGTTCGCCATCACCCCTCCCACTTCCCATTCCTTCGTCAGTAGCCACGTCATAATCAAACACAAAAAAACACCTCTTGGAATTCTCCATCTGCCACTGACCCCTCTTGTGCATCATTCCCAGGTACAACTCACTCGCCATCCAGATCCACCGCCGTTTCTCATTCATTCCACAAAACGTGATCACACCATGGAGCCACAATGGATTTATTATATTATTTTTTTTATTTTATTTTATTTTATTTTATTTTTGAATGAGGAGCCAGAAAGTGATCCTCTCGTCATGTCCCTGTTCCTGTTGTTATTGCTTTTCCCTTTCCAATCTTCCTTAATACTTCTTGCTCCTCGGCACCCCCTTTGACCATTCTTCCGGTTCCACCTGTATGCACAAGCCTCTATTTCAATCATTTCCTACTCCTATCGCCACCACCACCACTGCTCCCACATTACTATACAACTACCGCTACTACTGTCAGTTACAATCTCCTTGTTGAAAAACGATGCTCTCGTTTTTTTTATCGGCCCTGGTTCCACCAATTGCTCCCGGCGTTCGGCGTAATCGACTATTATCCCATACCACTCCACTATCTTTTTTTATGTAATTTTTTTTCCATTCTTCCCCTCCATTTCAAAAGAAGAAGGGAAAATCTTAATTTGGCGGACAACCTCTATCTGCAAACTTTCACAAGTGAAGTGATTACCCAAGCCTTCGAGGAACGAAGGAATCTGCTGGCTCTCTTCGTGTTATGCTATCCGAGAAATCGACATCACCCTTTTAAACACACTCACACGCACACGCCAAAACAAAAGGAGCGCAGTTGGCTGCATATCGGTTGTGCATCGATTGGAATCAAAATCCAATGTTCCCAATAACAACGCCGCATCGTAAGCCGATCACTTGGGAGGAGGGAAGTGGGGGAGAAGGAGGAGACAATCCAATTGTGTAGGATGAGCCATCTATCTATCCTCTCGTGGGATAATCGGGCTTGAAGTCGACCTCAAAAGGAGTTGAACCTTACACTACCTCCACTCCACCCAGCACCAAAAGAGGGCCATCCAAATCCAGCCTGTTTTCTCTTCATCTCGACATCGACACTGGACAATCATGCGTCGTCACTCGACTTTCTTTAGAAACAAAAAGGGCTGTGTGTTGCTCATTACATCGTCCTGGAGCCGGATCCTCATTTCAAATCCAGCCAGTCATGTTGCCTCTCTCTTCCGCTCTCGCTACTCTGGCTGACCCATACACTCTCACACATATCCTTTCGCATTTTTGCCACAAATGACGAATGGGAAAAAATGGATACCACTCAACCTGGAGCGCCTATCAACAGGGCTAGGTCATTTTTTAATGCCTAATGAACAACCCCCCAAAAATGGCGTAAGAATAGGAACAAATATTAATGTCATTCACTACAACAACTTGTTCTTCCGGATTCATAGGACATTGGACGCTCGGAACTAGTAGTCAGTGGCAGCAAAAGTGTTCAACAACACAGGCGCCGACTGACAATACATTAGTGGAAGGGCAGGAGAGCATGGAACACAAACACGCAGAACAGCCAGAACAAGATTATCGGTAAGAGTGAGCCCAAGATCCTACCTGCTCTTTCGTTCCTTGAACTTTGGCATGCGCCGAGATATATCACAACCATCTATGACACACAGGGACATAGTCAATGAGAGTACATTTGTTTTCTTTACATATCTTTCTCTCCAGGGACAGGAGTGAGGCAAAATGGTGAAGTTGATGTGGGATGGACCATGGTTCAATGTGGGAGTCAAGACAAAAGGCTAGGTGACGCGCTGAGCTTAGTATGAGAAGGGACGCGTTCGGCTGAACACTGATTTACGCAGCGTTTCCCTGTAATTTTGATGACACAGCCACTGGCTGCAAGAAAGTCATGGTAGCCTTTTCTCTCGTTCGTTCTGAAGAATTCTCTATTGTGGTTTGGTGGTTTGGGATACCACTCAGTTGACAACATTGTTTTGAAAATAAGAAGGTATATTTATTTTTCTGCCCTGTGTTCTCATTTAACCTTTCTCCGCCCGACTTGATTCACTCTCTCTTCCTCTCTCCCTCGCTCTCTTTCTCTTTGGTGCTCTTTCTTGGTTCTCCCTCGTTGGGCTTGGGGTGGGGAGTGCGGTGGGTGAAGGAATCCAAGGTTTCTGTTGCTGTAGGGTGTCTGACATTGTCTTCAGATCTGGGCTCCATTCCAACCCATTTAATTCCTTCCGATTTACCAATCAACGTTTGAGACATCCCTGCGACCGGAAGTTTCCCAGCGTGCTCGCGGTTTAAAGTAGGGATAGATCAACAAGATACATCGTTGGGTCCTTTTAAAGAGAACATCGCAGCATCATCTGAGGGCCTAGGCGGTCCAGGAGAGGCCAGTGGACTGTCGGTCATGATTATTGTTTCCAATTCAATCGAGCCACCCGTACGTCTTGGATTTTTTTTTTCATGTGTACGCAATCTGCAGCACCAGCAGCGACATTTACGTCCATTAGCCGTTCTGGACAATCGCGGGACTATATACTGCCTTTTTGCAGTCCAACAACGACAGCTGAGTGGTTCTTCAGCAGCTCATCCGTGAATATGGTTTGGAAAAGTGCCTTTGTTCCGGAGTTTTGCTCCAGAGTTTTGCTTCTCTTCAATACCTCAACATCCCCAATACCACAAGTAATGACCACTTTACATGGCTGTTTCGTTGCCAACCTCAGCCATACGGCGTGTAACTTTTGGCTCCATTCCTGGCGCTCCATCCGCCTGTGGTGTATTTTTATCTCAAAGATGGAGCCATTGAGTCCATGGGGAGCCTTTTCCTTGAAGAGGCATGACAAGTTTGTCGCTGACTCCCTCGAAGTCCCCTCGGACCCTTTCATCCATAAACCCTGATATCCTCAACCCACTCCCAATTCTTGCCTGTCGCGCGGTTCTCATACATCTTTTTTTTTTGTTCTACACCAACGTACTTCTTGACTTTATTTCCATTTGTCATCTTGTGTCTCAGTTATTTTACCTAACTCGCCCTTGCTACTTGCTACAACCACTCACTTCTTGTCTTTTCATTTTCTTGTTATCGCTTCAAATGCTCCATTCTTTTACTGTCACCGCCTCCTGTGTCCAAAGATTTCCAGATCCTACTGAAGCTATTGCCCCCCGCGCCGCCATGATGGCCCACGAACGTAATAACAGAACCTATGAGCTCCAGATGGCTCAAAACCCCGTCCGAGCGAGAATGTGCGGATTCGGCGAAAAGGTAAGCTGAAAGTTTAGCATTTAATTTGCTGTGATTTCTAGGGGACAGGAAGGGTGCGCATCAGCACTCAGCGAGTAACGTTTGGGCTTTGGGTTTGGCGCCATTTGAGCTCGGAGGAAAAAAGGAACAACGTCGTCAAAAGGGGAACCAACAGAATGTGTGTAATAGGGTTGCAACAGCGACCACAGACAAAGCGACTCGATGAACAAACGACTGTTTCATTTCGCTTACTAGTCCTGTATAAATATATCATTTGTGCCTTGCCTCTTCTAGGATAGGAGACCAATGGATCCTCCGCCGATACTCAAGCTTATCGTTCGAAATGAAGACGGAACACTGGCGGACGTGAGGTAACTATACAAGACGATACGCAGGACCTTGAACAAGTGGACGAAAGATAGTGCGAACAAAATGAAAGAGAAAAAAGAGGTGCAGCTGATAATTTAATGAGTCTCAGGCGAGCGGAAAGTCGGAGGACAAGATGTAGATCGCTCGGTGTCGTTCATTTTCCATGGCTTCATTCTCGTACACGATCGGTTTGTCTTTTGACCGACAGAACCATAGAAGCCAGCAAAAGGATAAAAGGGATGGATACTCTCGGCTGATCGCTCTGTTTGCCTGAAAGAAAATCATGACGACAATGAAACCATCGAGCAGAGCTAACATTGGCCTGTGTTTTTTGTCTCGTCCTATGTGCTAATGCTCTAGTCAAATGGACGTCAACTTTTATATGGTCATTGCAGACATTTACTCGGCAGACCGAACGACGCCTTGCACACTGGTGGCAAATCCGGCGATGGCACCCCAGACCACGTCACTAATACCCAACGCCGTCGAGCCAGCAATGTCCGTGATGTCGTTATCCAGCTCCAACTTAATGGCGAGCCGCAACCTGACAGGATCGACTGTTGCATCAGGAAACCTTCTCTTCAACTTAGAGAACGAGCCAGGAGTGTACTTTGTCTTTCAGGATATCAGCGTGAGGAGTGAAGGCATATTTACGCTTAAATTTTCATTTACATTGCCTCCAACGTAAGTCCTTCATTCGTGTGCATCGCATGCGTTGTCTTGTTGCTACTCCGAGAAAAGAAATGTTTGTCATTTCTAATTAGCTCATTTAGAGGAGTGTATAGGCATACATTAGACGCGTTGGTTTGTGTCTATGCAATACTCTAACATTTTGTTTATTATTCTTATCATTTTGTATGACCAACTTATAGCCCGGACGGACCTCCCTCTTCAGTGATGGCAACAGTGTTTTCAGAGCAGTTTACCATTTTCTCGGCCAAGCGTTTCCCTGGCATGACCGGTAAGCGTTCTTTCAAGGAGTAGTCTTCTTTTACATTCTCCTCGAGACAGGCGCCACAAGATAATTGATTATTGACCCTCCCTTCACGTTTCAATTTGGTGGCAAAATCCAATAGAGTCTACGCCGCTTTCGAAATGCTTTGCAAAACAGGGCATCAAAATCCCTATCAGAAAGGAACCTCGCATCAGTCGCGCCAAGAGGATGGCCGGAGGAATGGCAGTCGATGGACAGGAAAGGCGAGGAAGCAGTACAGGAGGGGAGGGTGGTTCTACAGGAGTTTCGTTAAGTAACCAGGACAGGGATATGATGTCTGAAAGCGACGACGACGACGATGGACAAGGATAGAGTAGCAATTAGCTTGCTTCGTAGATACAACTCTGCTCTTCCTTGTTTGCTTTACCTGATGGTATCTTTTCCCCGTCCTTCTTTTATTTTTCTCTCTCCTTGTACACGTACATGTCTTCATATTTTTTTTCTTCTCGAAGGGTTTGTGTGAACCCAAGGGACCTTCGTAATTAACTAGATTTCGCGAAAAACCATGCTCTGTCCCACATTTTGTGTTTTTTGTATCTTGTTTTTATTCATCAATATGGTATTGTACATTGTTGTTCTCGTTTTCGATGGCTTGGGAGAGAACAACGATATTTTGAGAGCACTCGATGCAGGTAAGGTACACCGCGCGGTGTAGAATGGAGACGATGGATTGTTGGGTGTTGCAGAAGCGATAGGGATCGATTGTTAATTGATGTTGGTGGAACAATGAACTGTGCTGGGAGCTCGGTGTTATGCGGGGAGAGGTTAGATTCATTTTCGGATGCGGCGTGTTAATGAGGAGGAGGGGAATGCCATTTTTGAGTTCTGTGGCAGTCCAGTATGCGTGGACACAATTGCCACAGACATTTCAACGCACGCCTGCACTGAGAGCTGAGAGCTCTTTCTTTCTTTCAATGTATCTCTGTGTTCTCTCTCTTCCCTGTCTGTCTGTCTGTCTGTAGCCTTGGCAAGACTGGTTGCACCGGCAAAGAAGGGGGGTTTAATGGCCATATAGATTGCATTTGTGTTTTGCTTTGGCTTGTTCGCCTTTTTGCTATGTGTGGATTCAAGGCCAGTGGGTTGATTTTGTTTTTATCTGCCCTTTTCCTCTCTTCCCTTTCTTCCTCTTGTACCTTTCCCCTTCTTTCTTTCCTTCTTCCTCCTCCTCCTCCTTATTCTTCTCCTTTCCTTTCTTCCCTTCTTTTCCGCCACCACCGTCTCTTCCACTCCCCACCGTCTCTTCCACTCCCCACCCCCTCCTCACATTCCTCTTTCCCGTCTCATTTTCTTCTTTTTTTTTTCCATCCTTCATACCATCCCCACTTAACCCCATCCCTCATCTCCCTCATCCTCATCTTTTTTTGTTCTCATCTGATTAATACCCCTCTCCGAGTAACTGGTTCATCATTCCCACACATATACACATATACATTAACAAAATATCATGAACCAACAAAAACAGGGCCAGTGGCAGCCTCAGGCCCAGCCCATCTATAACCAGCAACAGCAGCAACAGCAACAGCAGCAAGGATACGCACCCCAGAGACCCCTCCACCCCTCCGTCTCCGCCTCTCCTTCTTCGCTCTCTGCTGGCGGCCGCTCCAACTCGCCCCAACCCTCCTCGCCCATCAGTCCGAGTATGCACATCAACACTTCCAAGGTCGGCGGATCTCCAGCCTCTCAGCAGCGATCCAACCCTTCCTCGCCTGCTGTCGGATCAGCTGGCAACGCCATGGAGATTGCAGCCAGACACTACGAATCCCTCCAGCAGTATCTTCTTGCCCATATCTTGAAAGGTAAATAATAGCAGAGAAGGAGACGAAGAAGAAGCAAAGGACGAATTGGGACCGAGGACTGGATCAAACCAGTCGCTCGATACAGGAATAGGAGAAGATGAGAGGAGCGGATGACCCTTGGAATAGTTCGATGTTCCCAATGTCCGTTGCGTGTTTTTTTCTGTTTTGTTTTAATTTTTCATATTAATGTCGGAACCCCTTTTTTTTTGTTTATATTATTAGAAAAACATGGTGTGAGCGAGCAAAGGATCGCTGCCAGAGAAAAACTGTCTAGGTTGCAGCAAAACCAGCTTCAGGATCTTTCGACCGATGTCTACGATGAACTGAAGCGACGAACCGACGGTGCCCAAGGTATGTGTCCTTTTTTCCTTCTTCCCCTTCCTCATCAAGACAGGAAAACAACCACAACAAACAAACACACACACACAAAACAGGATCTGGAAAACTATCACAATCGGCCGATGTCACGGAGCAGGGAAAGAATGAAGTCGAAGAACAATGGAATTAAAGTCTTGAGAGCTGGGAGCAGAATGTGATATCATGGTCAAAGTTCAAATTAAAAAAAATGGACCAATCTTTATTAAATGCCGGCAATGTGCATCCTTTTTTTCCTCATGATAGTTCCTTTCCTGGCTGTGCAGAATGACTTCCATCCAAAGCGCAACCAAGCCCGTCAGAAGCTGGCCACTCTTCCTCAAAATCGCTTCAAGGACCTGGCCAGTGATGTTTATGTCCAACTGGAGCGTCAATTCCCCACTTTGCTCGAGATGTTCCCAGTAAGTTTTGATCGATGGTGTTATTGGCTAGTGTCGTTGGATTGATTAATCTCGACAAGCATGACCTTGCCTTCTATTTTTACACGACATGGCATTTACCTTTTCCCCTTGAAAAATAACGTCTCCGCAATTCCAATAGCTGAAAGCCCTAGAGGAGAAAGAGTTTCTCTCCCAGTCACCCGCACCAGCGCCGCAGCTTGTCCAACAGGAGCGTGAAGCCCCCACTCCGGCTGTTCAACAGTCAAGCGTCGTTCCCAACATGGCAACATTCACCATTCAGGACAGCTCGAACGTGGAGGAGGAGACATATTACCGCTCGCCCGGTCAGCAGGCTCCAGCATCACCCACAGCTCTGGAAGGAAACGTAAATTTTGCCAGTTTGGACAGTTTGATGACCGATATTGGTCATATTGTTGGCAAGGATGGCTCAGATGCCAGCAAGTCGGCCTCCGTTGGAGGAAACAACAAGATTTCGGACAAGAAGGCGGATGCCAATGAGCTCATGAGACTTCCCAAGGACCAGGAGCCAAGAAGCCCTTTGAACGGCCTCGGCATTGATTCAGGTTCGGTAAGTCTTTTTTTTTTTTCTTTGCCTCATGTTTTTCTCGCTCGACAATATTATTGTGAATCCTGACTGAAACGCGTGAGGATTGGGGTTGTGGAACTTTTGTTTGACATTTCCTTTTTGTTTATTTTTTCATGTTGCCGTATTAGCAATTGACTGACCACATGAAACAGGAGTACGAGACCCGTATCTCGGCTCTTTGTAAGAGACTGCAACATCTCGAGAGCGAGGTCGGTGAGGGGGCGAATCGCCCAGAAGGCTCGCGTCTCTCCCAGGTCGAGCGCCAGTTGGCTAAGCAGACAGAGCTGTACAATGAGCAGGCTTCCCAAGTTACCAAGCTGCAGCTGGATTACAACAAAGTCTTCAACGACTACCACGCACAGCTTGAGGTAAGACAGTGCGATAGAATGCAATTTTTTCTCCGGGTGCCATGGAAGGGCGCAGCCTATGCAGTAGCCTAATGATCCAATTGCTGCCATTTTACATTTGTAGACTGTGGATATGGTGAACCAGGAAGTCAAGTCATTGGTCATGGACAACAAGAATTTGAAGCAGCGTCATCTGGATGCAGAGGAGGAGCTTCAGCTCGCCTACAACAGGATCAAACAGCTTGAGGACGAGAACAGCGATTTGAAGGGCGATTTGGAGGATGCTCTTCACCGCGAAAAGGTGGCCAAGGAGGAAGCTGGAGCCCGTGCTGTTGTCCGGGAAAACACTCTCAGTGCAGCAACTCCCGTGCCCCCAACCAACGCCATAAACATCAACACCATGGACCATATGAGCAGTCATCACGATGCTCCACGCTCCGATGACGTGGATCTGGACACTAAAAACCGTGATGATGATGATGATGATGACGATGACTGGAACCAGGGCCGTCAGCAGGTTAGAGACAGCATCCTTGTGAACCCCAACTCAATCGTTCATCAGGACAGTCTGGCCACTTTCCGTAATGCCGTTGATGACTTGCTGTCCGCTGGAAGGTATGTTCTCTTTGAGTCGCGCTAATTCTTTCCCCCGCCCGGCCTACCACCATGGGTGACAGTGACCTAAATTTATTGCTCATGCCCTGATCTCTCTTTTTTCTTCTTATTTGTTTCCCAAACGCAGGTCCGATTCGTCATCTTCGGTTCTTCTGGGCATGAAGTCTGTCGTTATTGCCTGCAAGACTGTGACGGAGGATGTCGAAGACTATGAACACGAGACGAACGATAAACACATCTTTGCGGATTTGAAGCAGGAGCTCTCGTCAGGATTGACACAGCTGATGAATTCCGCCAAGGCCCACTCGAACGCCTTTGACGAGGATGAGGATGAGTTTGATCGGTCATTGAATGATTTGGAGGCCGCAGCGGATCAGTTGGAGGCCATCGTGATGGATATTGTGAACGTGCCCAAGCACAACGGTGGTCCCATCAAGGAGAACGGACACCACGGCCGGGATCATCACGACGACGATATTCAGCACAATAATGGAATGAGCAACCATGACGGACACCACGGTGAACCTAACGGCAATGCCCCCGCTCATAACGGCAACAGCAACAACAACAATAATAACAACAACAACGATGGCGGCCCTATGGATTCGCAAGACTTGAAGGTATATACGAGTGCGGTTTCCACACGCATCTATAACTACAGCGTTATGTTTTCTTGGATTGCTCCAGTGGAAATGATCACTTACAGCTCTCAATCTCTCTTTGCACACAATAGATTTATCTTGAGACACAAACCGGGTTGATTGTGTCGTCGATTCAGATCCTGTTAAGGTCACTTCGATCCAGCTCGGACTCTGAGGGCATTAGCGACGCTTCGGACGATATCACCAAGGTGGTTGACCAGGTGATCCGGCAGACACGGATGACACTGGCGACCCCCAATTTGGTTTCTGCACCACAGGCAACGGAGCTGCGTTCGCAGGGAGAGATGGTTCTTGAGGATTTGGAGAACTCTGTTGATCTCTTGATTGAGATCAAGGAGCAGCTCGAAGCCGAGCCTGACTTGGCCCACTCGTCCTCTGCAGAGGCCAAGTCGTTAAAACAAAAGATGGCCAGCGCCAGTTTCGACATTGCCAAATATGCCAAGGAGCTCGTCAGTCTCATCGAAGACTAGACATCCTTGTCTCTCTATATCCGCCGTCCTATTTAACGTTTCTACCATCCTCCTGATTCCCTACATACGAACCCACACAACGGACCATGACCTATTTTTGTTCCTCCTTTACAGATGTACATGATACGACCTTTTCTTCTATTACTACCTCACATCCTTCCCACATACGATTAGACATCATTTTTTTACGAACATACACCACACACTACAAGCATTCATTATTATAAAAAGTAGCAACTTTACAATCACACTCTTGACTATTTTTCGCTGCATACGCGTTGAAGCGGGACATCCCCATCCCCTTCAACAAACATCCCGCACACGCCTCCCAGCTCGACGTGGTGCAACAGAAAGATCGTCGAGCTAGAGTAAACAAACCGATCAGAAATGAATGAAGAGAAGCAAATACACCTGCAAGAACACCCCCGCGGAGGAAGTGGTGGTGCCGAAAGAGGATAAGGCTGATGGCAAAGTTGGTGCGACTCTCATTAGGCCTTTTTTTTTCTGTGTTGTGTTTTGTGAGTGAGTTTCTTTTACCGTTTTACGTGTCGGATGAGTACCCTTTGTTTCTTTGTTTTTTCTGATTGAAAAGGGTAGGGGGGGCATGCATGCATTTGTATGAAGATGAATAGGGTGGGATTCTAGGTAGGTGCAGTGAGGCTTAACGTTCCAGCTGCCAGGAAGTAGGCTCATGACACTCTTTTTTTTGCTTTCTGTTCAGTTGGTCCAAATCCGTCAATCCGTTAGTGTTTAGCAAGCAGAGTGGAAGACTCTTAGTTGGCTTTTCTCCTCGAGTAGGTGGGCGTGTTGAATGAAGTGAGTGAGTATACATTTGATATGAGTGTTCTCACAGGTGGTGTTTTCTCGGTGGCAAAGCGGTTATGATTTTTTTTTTTTTTTTTTTTTTTTGACTGGGATGATGTGGATGGAAGAGCGTAGAACTTTGCAGGGCCAAACAGGAATCAGAGGGAGGGGGCTTTGCAAAAACACAAGGTTACGTCTTTTGGACTAGCACGGGGATCCTTCCCCTCTATTGCATGTCCCAATTGAAAGTGGAATGTAAACAAGCATCTCTTGGCAGCGAATAGTAAACCCTAATATGCATTCTCATCTTTTGCTCACGGCGAAGAAAAATGCGAATAAAGCGACACAACAACGAGATGACAGAGCACAGACAAAAGCAGAGGGTAGAGAGATCCACATGGTCGGATGACTGTCCGACAAAGAATTCAGTCCTACTCCAATCTCCCCTTCACACTAGACAGAGCATCCCCCACATCATAATTTGCCTTTTCGCCCATCCAATAATCCCCCCCTGTCCTGCCCTATCTGCTCAACTATCCAATTGCTCTTTTCTTCCCCTTTCCTTCTCTCTCCGCACATCTCATAGCCTAAGCGTCTACACACACACACACACCTCGCTCTCGCCACCATCCCCATCCCCATAAGTTCATCCTTGGCTTGCCTTTTTTTTTTTTTTGTTGCTGGTGCTGCTTTTCAAATTTGGCTTACATCGCTTGCATACCTTTATTTTTTTTCTCAGCTTTTTTTTTTTTTTTTTTTCTTTCTACACTGCCTCATCTGTGCACCCGTTCGTTAATATCCTCTTCTTTCATATTCGCTCACCTCTGCTTCGCTTGGCTTTGATGTTTCCTATGGTCTGACCCTGCTTCCTGCTTACCCTGCCTTGATGCGTGTCTAATGTGTGTTGTGTAATTGTTGTGAGTGATTGTTGTGTGTATGTAATATGTAATGTCCGTGTGCTGTTGGCAGGTGCATACATACATACAGTACACACACACACACACACACACACACACACATATTTTTATGCTGTCTTGGGTGATCCTAACAAACAAACAAGGCCGAAAAAATAAAAAATAAAAAATGAAAAACCAAAGACACGAAAGAAATCCAGCAACTACAACGACTCACGAACCGAAAACTCTCCCAAGAGCTAAATGGTTATTGACTTCAATCGCAAGAGAAAGTTCAACAGACAAGGAATTATTTGTTATTTGATGTTTTTTATTTGATTGATGAAGTGAATGAACAGAGAAGGGTGGGTATATGTACAAAGGCTAAATGGATTTTTGTTTGCAAAAAGAAAGAGAAAAAGAGAATGCAAAATGCTATTTAAAAGTGGTTCTCGAGGCGACGATGTCTCTGGAGAGCATCGCTACGACCAAAGCGAGAGGTGCAGAGGTTGCAGGCATAGGGCTTGTTGGCCAAATGCTTCGACTTGACATGGCGATCAAGATCGTGACGACGGACAAAGTCCCAGTCGCAGCCGGGTTCGGGGCATTTGTGGGGCCGCTCACCATTGTGGGTGTTGACATGCGACCGGAGGTTGAAGGCACGCGTGAATGACTTGTCGCAGCCCTCGAACGTGCAAGGGTGCATGCGCTTCTCGATCGTGTCAGACTGAGGGCGGGTGAACTTTGTCGACGAACCCGAAGGAGAACAAGAGGAAGGCGAAGAACCCTTGACTACAGCCTTGGAGTCAATGTAGTTGTGCTCCAAGGACGACAACAGGCTGTGGACAGACGAGATCGAGCTGTTGCGAGAGTGGGCCGGTGAGTGAGCTCCCGACAACCTACGCTGACCAGCCGAGGCGGAACCAACCGTCAACGAATCCATCCTTGCGCGCTTGGACGACGAGGCACTCTGGTGCTCGTACGACTGCTGAGGATGGCTGGTGCTGATGCTGGAGCCGATGCTGTTGTTGTGGTGGTGCTGATGGTATTGCTGTCCGTGTTGGCCGTGGTGGCTATAGTGACTGTGGCTCAGATGGCTCTGCTGTTGGTGCTGAGTCTGATGGTAAAGCTGGCTGTGTTGCTGTTGCTGATGGTATTGGTGGTGATGCTGCTGCTGCTGGTATTGGGGCTCCTCCTCATCGCGCTCGTGCTTCAAGCCCTGGGATGCCCGCCGAGAGTTGCGCTTGGGCAGGGACAGAGCTGGAACAACATTGTCGTCGGTAGGATAGCTGCTGTTCTCCTCGTTGTCAGAGTCTGCGTCATCATCCTCATCGTCTGTGTCTTCGGTCTCGGGAGATTCCAACTGGGGCTGAACCGTGCGGGGAGCGATCACGGCTCCTGACATCATGGCCTGGCCGGGCATGCCAGCACCCTCGCGCTTGCGATCCATCAGATAGTCGTTCTGAGCGTAAAGACCGGCAGCGCCAGCCCAGGAAGGCAGGTTGAAACCAATGTGACCGGCGGAGGAAGATGAGCCAGCGGAGGACGAAGAACCAGCGGAGGACGATCCAGAGGAGGAAGGCATAGAGGGGTTGAAGTAACCCTGCTGCTGCTGCTGCTGCTGCTGGGAGGGCTGGATGAAGTGCGATAACTGGTCGCCAAAGATACCGTTAGAGCCCATGCCAAAGGCTTGAGGAGCATCGCACCAGGCATTGGGGTCCATACCGTCGCCGCAGCCACCGGCGCCGGGGGTGTTGATAGTGTAGGGGAGAGCGTCGAGGTATTGGCCGTCGAGGAGGAGGGAGTTGTACTGCAACAGCTCGAAGGGGTTCATGCTGCCCATGAGGTTGTAGGGGTTGTTGGGGTCCTGGAGAGCCGGGTCGGTGTTGCTGGCGTTGGCTTGAGTGTTGTTGATAAGCATGGTTTGCTCTTGAGGGTAAGTGGCAGCAGTTGAAGAGGAGGCACTCGAGTCGGCAGGGGAGTATGTGTTCTGGCCCATGACAAAGTCAATGAGATAGGTATCGTGTTGCTGGGATTGTTGTTGTTGTTGTTGTTGTTGAAGGGGGAGAGCGTGCGAGTGGTTGTTGTTGTCTTGGTCGTGGTGATATCCCGCGGAGGAAGACGACATTGAGTATTGGTGCTCAAGGGCAGATTGGACGGTCACTTGCTCGAGCTGGTGCTGCTCGTGCGTGTAGGCGAGCATCGAGGCCAGGCCGGGGAAGCCCTCGCGCTCAAGGGCCTCGGCAAGCAGGGGATAGACGGGAGCCAAGGGCATGTTGGCACTGGTCGAGACGGGACCATAGGGACCGCTAAAGTCAATTGGGCCTGCAGAGGTGGAAGTCACCTCTGCTGCGGGAGTAGGGGGCTGCTGCTGTTGTTGAGAGTGGTGGCGGTCCATAGTGGAGTAAGTGTGCTTGTTGGAGTCGGGTTGCTGTTGGGAAGTGTTGACGAGGGTGTCGGAAGAAGAGATGGAAGAAGAGGAAGAGGCAGACGGCGAAGGGTAGTGCTGTGGTGGAGGGGCAGTGGACTCGAAGGTATCGAGGCAGGATTCGAAAAACACCTTGGCTGAGGAGTGGTCTTGGTAGCGGTGTTGGTGAGGCAGGTCCATGGAGCTGATGAGCGCAAGGGAAGAGCGCGGGCGGGCGGAGGAAGAATAAGAAAAAGATGAAGAAGGCGAGGAGCAAGAAGAAGGATGAGAGTGGTGGTGGTGGCTGTAGTTGGTGTTGTTGTGCGGGTGAGAGAGGGAGTAAGAGGAGAGAGAGAAAGCAGAAGGGGACATTCAAAAAGAACTTGATATTTTATGTTGTTTGAGTTTTTGTTTGTTTTGTTGGTGCAAGTACGTTTGATATGTTACTGCTACTGTTATTGCACTCTGTGCAGGAAGGAAGAGGAAAAAAAAGAGAGCGTTGAGGGAAGGAGTGAAGGAGTGCAAGAGGAACAAGAGAGCACTGGAGGATAACTTTATTCCGCGGTGGTTAGAAAGAAAGAAAAGGGGGGAGGTGTATACAAGAGAGAGAAAAGGCAGGAGATACAAAAGTTGTTTTTTTTGTTGTTTTGCTTGGCAGTTGATATATACAAGAGGGCAAAGCAGGGCAAGGGACAATGAACAAAAGAGAGATGGAATATGCGATATGCAGAAGGAAAATGCGAAGAACAAGAAAATGGTTGAGGGTGAAGAAGAGTATGAACAAGAAAGAGAGCGAAGGTGTGTAGATATATACAAGAAGATGAAGGGCTTTTTTTGGTTGGTGTTTTTGTATTTGAAGAATGAGAAAAGTGAGGTGAAGAGAAGAAAAAAAAAAGAGGAGAAAGGGGGGAATAGCCACGCTTTTTATATACGTCGGGGGAAAGAGAAGGAAGATTGGGCTAGATATAACCAACAGGATAAAGTAAAGGGGAGATGGAAATAGACTCTTTCAACCATTCAACTGAACTGAATGAAAAATAAAATAACGAAAATTTATATTTTCCCAAGGTATGCGCCCTCTTGAGTACTCGCGGGCCACTGCCATGTTTTTCTTGCTGCTTGTTGTTGTTTTGTGAAAAAGGGTAGACGCTCAATGCTGCTGCTGGTGCGTTGTGTATCCCTATTATTATTGCTGACACGACAGACAACATCTTCTCGTTTTATTCATAGTAGTAGCAGTAGTCGTCCTTGGGATTGTCGCTTGTTTGTTCACTCTCTCTTTTTGCTCGTCCGCTTTCTCTCTCTCTCTCTCCCTTTCTCTCGCATCCAAACACTCATGTCCGAGTATTTTTGTCTTTTCATTCCCTTTCTCTTTGTCCAAAAAAAAAACGAAACTGTCTACTTTCACTTCTTCGTCTTCGTCAAAAAAAGAACTAGAACAAAGCCTCGTCTTGTCAGACGAGTAAGAAAAAAAAAACAAAAAAAAAACAAACACAAAAATAAGCTCCAAGTACGACTTTCATCAAGAAACATGAACGAACCAACGAGCAAGGCAAAGGCCAATGAAAACATCACGGCCGTCATGATCATGTCGACACTCGCCTCTTCTCTTTCATGTTCATTGACCACCGGATTGGGTCCTGTTGGCTTCATTCACCAACTCAAAAGCGAGTATTTTTGGTCCAAGGGTTTAGATGTTCTCGAAACTTGTTAAACTTGTCAGCGAATCTGATGTAAGGGCAGGTGTGAGATTAGTTGACGAATGGGAGGAAGGAGGAGGAGGAGGATGAGGAGGAAGAGGAGGAGGGAGGAGGACTCGCCCTCTGTACCTCGGGTTGGAGTGGTGGTGGTTGTTGTAGTGGTGGCAAACATGAGGTTCTAGTCCCCTCCCCCTTGCAACTGACACTTTTTTTTCGTGCTGAAGAATAGTTATGAACACGATATCAACAACCTTTAGTAACATGAAAAAGACGAAGAAGATGAAAAAAGGAAGTATTACAGAAAAACTAAGCAGAACAGGCAAGCAGACATGAACGCGCTCACGCAGCAATAGCAGCGGCAGGGAGCAGTAAAAAGGGGGTTCGGAGGGACAGGAAGAACAGACACGCAAAAAGGCATGATTGTCGTTCAATAGAATCGACTCAATGCGGACCACGATGTCCAACTGTAAATAACAAAATAGAATACACAGACACACCGATTGAATGTTTTCGCTGTTCGGATGATGTTGGTGTACAGGACAATTGTGGTCGACAAACGCTAAAAAAACCGGGATGAGCACCTAGCCATTGCTTGTTTGTTGTGAACATCCACCCGCGGGAAAGAACGCTCTCTCTCAATTGACGGTTCCGTCGGCACACCGCCCCCTCGACCTGTGCCCTCTCTCTCTTGTTTTTTTATGACTCTTTGCTCATGCCCACGCTCTCGCATCGACTACGGCCGAGAGCATAAAAAATAAAGGGATTATTGCTGGTAATCAAGAACATCGCTCATCAGCTTGCAGAGATCCCTCCCTCTTCCTCGGCACGAAAGAAAGGCAGTAAGGAGAACGAACAGGTGAGAGAGATAGAGAGGGGAGAGGGATGGGAGGGAGAGGAGTATCTTTTGTGACATATGGGACCCATGTCATCGATTTGGGGCATGGTCCAACAATCCTTCCCCCTCCCTTAGCCACGACCCCGATCCAAACTGGAAAAAAAGAAGACAACTGCGGCCTCCCAGACATCCGACAGAGTTGTTTCCCGACAGGGCCACGTTTCCCCCAGCCCTTGCACAAACGCCCCAAGCTGCCCTGTCCGCCGTGCTCTTTCCCGCGCGGCATCCTTTTGCCACCATTACCAAGTCCTCACGCGGATCAATTGTCTCATCCAATAGCCCTAGCCAAGCTAACCTTCAATCGAAGGAGAGACAAAACAGGTCGGAGTGATAAAGATAGGGATAGAAGGGGTGGGATAGACGAGGGACAGCCATCTATCAATTGAACCAAGTAGCCATGCAACACACATAAGACATACAAGCATACATACACACATATATACATACATACATACCACGCATACAAGCACGCTTCCGATCCGTCCTGTTCACCACCCTTTTCCCTTTCTTCTTTTCTTTCCCCTATTCCTAGCATTGTTCCTTGACGCCAACCCTGCCCACTGCCCATCGTGTTTTTCTCGCCCCTCCCCTTGTCTTTTTCTGGTCAGACTTTATTTTGATGTGGATGTGAATGACCAAGAGACAGAAGGATCCAGTAATTGGATGCCGATAATAGATACTCTTCCCTTTGTTTTGTATAAAAAATAACGCGCTGCCAACGTGCATTAAGAATCAATCTAGAAGTACCGATAGCGCGCGAATGAGGCGATGACAGACAATGTTTATCGCATGAGATGATTAGTCAATCTGCGTCAAATCGTACCTTCTTTCGAAGAAGAAAAGGGACTATATTATGAATGTTTTCGCGCGCGCGATTGAAGGTACGATAGGAATAGAACAAGCAAGGGACAGAGACTCAGCCCGGTCCATGTTTTGTTTATCGCTATTTCTACTTTTGGCTCTTGTTGCGAAAGAGAGAGAGAGAGAGATGTATAGGGTAGGTCACGCTTTGCGTTTTGATCCATTGACCATGCTCTGGTCGACCCTTTGCTCAGAGGTTCTCACGTTGTTTTTAGGTATTTTTTGTGCGCTCTCAGATAGGGGGCGTCGAGTTGCGAAAATCCAAAAATACAACTTTTTTTTTCTCTCGTTGGTACACCTGGACCGTATGTCTCTCATTGTTGATTTTTTTCTGCGCACTGTTTGTGTACCTCTGTGTCTGTGTGTGTGTTAGCAATGGTGCTATTTTGTCGGTAGCGTAGCAAGATGTGTGTTTGTGTTGTGCATGTTGATGTCGCTTATCTTTGTAAGTGTGTTTTCCCTCCTTTTTTTCCTTCTTCCCTGTGCCTTCTCTCTGCTCCCTCCATCTCGTTTTTCTTTCTTCCCAGCTTCCCTTCCTTATTTTTGGCCCCGCACAGGCATCAAATCTTTTTTTGTTCTTTTCTTCTTCCCTGTCTTCCTTCTTTTTTCACAGCCTCCTTATTTTTACCATCTCTTTACGCCTACTTTTTTTCTCGTATTGTTACACGGTGTGGAAGCCGTCAAGATTTTTGCATGAATGGGAATCACCCTTCTATCTCGCCCAAGCCGCCCTTCGTTGTTTGCCGAGGTCCTATTTTTATTTTTCCTTTTCTTTTTTTCAACGTCGTACAAGCACATGGCGTACAGTACGCTATTTTTTGTCTTCCCTTCCTTGTTCGGTGTGGAACATATCCACTTTCAACTCTCTCTCTTGCTCCCTCAATAATGTCCTCCTCTCTTGTTGACTGCACTGCCACCTCTCGGCATAAAAATAGATGCATAAAAATAACCAGCAAGAAGACAAAAATTCACCGAATGTGTTCTTTTTTTTTTCTTCTTCTTGTGTTCCCACTCCCTCTTGTACTCTTCTCGTATTTTTTTTCTCCCTCCAACTCTCAGGCGAATCGTTCTGTTCTTGTTGGCCAGCCTTGTTGTTTGTTTTCTTGCGTTCTTGTACTTCCATGAGTTTAAAGAAAAGAGGGATGGGGCGCAAAAGATAAAGAGGCGAATGGAACCCCGGAGAATACACAACAACAAGAACAAACATACAAGCACACGCTGGGCCTCCAAACGCGCAGCCGAAATGTATGGAACTTTTCGTACTTTTTTCCGCTCGAAAATGCCGTGCTTGAGCCTGCTCTTCTTTACAAACCGTGTCGGACACGTTGCATACACAAACACGCATACACAGAGATACAGAATACTCAGAAACGCAAAAAGAACGTAACTTTGAACCGTGCACTCTGCACTCTGCCTTTTTCTTTATTTACTTTTTGTTCCTGACGCGCACGCGTAAAGTATAATAGAAAAAAACATTAGAGTTATTGTTCTCCCTGTTTTTTTTTCTCCTTGGCAACGCAACGCGTAGTGGTTTATGCCAGCGAAGAGGGGAGTAAGCAAGAGATGAGGAGGAGGGAGCCTCGTCTCCTTTCCTTTTACATTTCTTCCCCCTGCCTTCCTCCCTATCTTGCTGTTTCCTCCCTTCTCGTCACCCCTATTTTTTTGCATTTTGATTATTCATTATTTTTTATTTTTTCGCCACTTTGCCACAATGGACTCGGTGGAGTCAAAGAATAAGGAGATGGAGAAAGGAGCAAACACACCTATCGCATAAACGCATCCGTCGCGTCGCGTTCTTGAGTTCTCAGATTATACATTTTGGGGAGGAAAGGGGGAGGAGAGGGAAACTATTGGCACAACTCCTTGATAGCCGCGTAGCAGAACTGATACTGTCCCGTGGTCTGAACCATCATCATACGCTCGTTTCTGAACGCGTTCAGGATCTCAAAAACAAGATCACGATCCTGATTCCAATTGTACGCGTCTTCGGCCTGGACCATTAGGTTAAGCGCTTGTTCTTGCAGGCTGGCATCGCGGAGTGGGTGAGGGGCAAGGTGGGGGTATCTGATATGCTCCAAGACCGAGAGAGCTGTGTCGATGACACAGAAAGTTCCAGTACGACCCACTCCTGCACTGCAGTGAACTAGTATAGGTCCAAAATTGCCCTTGGGGTTGTTCGTAGCCTGCTGATTGCGCTTCCAGCTCCTGATGGTGTACATGATGTCGCGGAGGCTGCTCGAGCTCTTGGGCACACCGTGATCGGGCCATCCCTGATAATGAGCCAGCAAGATCGATCGTCTAGGATTCGCGTCCGACGAAGGGTCCCAGAGTTCCAGGTTGCGGTAGACAACTTCGCTGTCACTATTGGTCGAGTCTAGACTTCGCACCGAGAGGTTGGGTCCGAACCGATCGGTCTGTCCTGCGTTGGGCCAGTATTGTTCTGCCTTCTGTCCCCTTTGCGTCCGGTTAGCACTGACAGTCGTCAAACAAACAATCACGTGCACATTTTCATCGCAAACCATCCTCCAGAAGTTCGCCTGAGTCTCGGGAAGAGGCGCTTGGGTGGCGATGTATCCTGCAAAGTCTGCGGGGAGGCTGGTACGAAGTGCTGGTGGTGCCGTGATCCTGCTGGCATTCATGAATGGCATTGGACCGTTCACCATAACTCGCGAGTGTTGGTATGGAAGTACGTTGGAATCTATTGTGGAGATAGGAGGTAGACTCAGAGTTGTTAGACATAGAGCAAAGCGCGATGTGGGTTGGTGAGATAAAATCCATACGGCACACGCGAAGCAGAAGCAATAAAACTTACAGCGGTTGAGTTTTACTGTGTTGGGGAGTCTGGCCTCGTGAATCGAGAAGAGAGTCTCATCCCTGCCATAAGCCTGTTCCAGACGGTCAACTTCTTGGCTTTCGATGCTCTCAAAGACCTGGTTCTGATGGTAGCCTCTGCTCGTTCTCGCTTCCGGACGGAGGAATCCAGGCAGAGTTGGTATTGGTGCATTGGCCATTGTGTTTTTGTTGATTTTGATGTTGCTTGAGTTGCTGCTGTTGATGCCACGGTTGGGGTGCTTGATCGGGGATGTGAATCTGTTGACGGAGAATGTGCGAGTGTGGGTGTGGGTATGAGTGTTGAGGGGATGGAAGAAAGAAAGGAAGGAAGGGGCAGTAGTAGGGGTTGTCTTGCAAGGGAACTGAAACAACCGTGGTTGAAAGACAGGGGAATGGAAGAGGGGTCGAGAAGGAAGTAGAAGAGATGGAAGAGTGGGCATGCCTGTATGAAATAGAGCTTGCGGAGATTCACTGAGAGGAGAAAAATCAATTACAGAATGAATTTGAGCGCAATGAGGCTCATGGGATACAGTACTGTACGTACGGGGCGGATACCATAGTGATGGGTGCCATTGGGCGGTAATAAGAAATGGAATAACTACTTTATCGTTGTTTCTGGGATCTGTCCCTCTCCCTCTCACCTTGCGTTCTTCTCCCTCCATCTCTCCCTTTCTTGTTCTCCTTTCTTGTTCTCATTCATCACCTCCGCTCATCAAGCATCTTTCTTTCCCCATTCAACCTCTCGTTTTACGTACACTGACCGATATAGCTGGTGTTGCGCCCTGTGGACACCAGACACACAGCAAGGGGTGAAAACAAAGCCAACTTAAAACGGTATAACCAACAAGCAACAACAATAACAACAATAGCAAAGCAAGCACAAGCAACAGCCAGCCTCGCTTGCCACTACAACAACCACGAGACAGCTAGAAACGAAAGGAGAGAAGAGAGGAAAAAGAGAAAGTGATAATTGTTGACCTCTTCAATGGATCAAACAATGCCCTCTTCATCTTCCTCCCCCTTGCCCTCTTCCCCCGCGGATCAATCCTCGGAGAACAATAATAATTGTATAAAAGCATCGCCCTTGCCAGAGCCATTGCCTTCTCTTCTCCTCTGCCCGGCCGACAACAATTCCACCTCCACCACCACCGCTGCTGCCACTTCTTCTACAGCCACGACCATTACAATCAGTCCATCAGAAACAGATATCGCCACATCACCAACCCCGGTTGCAGATCCCTCTTGTCCAGTCCCTGACTCCTCCTCTGCCAGCCCAGGTATATCAAATCACTCAGGAACCGTTCCACCCAGAGGCTGGTGCCCCTATCTTTTTATTATTATTATTATTATTCTCATTCATGATTCACAGCCCAACTGTAAAAAACATTATTCCTTTGTACTTTTGGGCTGGTTCACACCACTCGCCACTCTCGCTCTTTCTCTTTCTCTCTCTCTGCTATCTCTCTCTCGCTCTCTACCCTCTCTCTCTTTATCTCTTTTCCTTCTCCTCCAACTTTCTTTTTCTTCACTTCTCACTCCCTTCTCCTCTGCATTCCATCGTTCTCTCGCTCTCTCTTGCGCAAGCAACACCTCCTTGATCATCCTTCCCCCTTCACACTCTTTCTCCCTCATCGGATTCCTTCCTCTTGCTTCATCCTTTAGCTGTTTGCCTGCATAACACATACAAAAAAACTCTTCCCAACCTTATTTCCCGGTGGTGTGTCACTTCAACACCGACATTGAAAGACCTTCCATTCTCATTCCTAATCTTCATCCATCAAACATACCATGGTTCTAGGAGGCCCCCGGTACGAGTCTATCCGGGACGAAAGTCAGGACAACAGCAATAACGATAGCAACAACAATCCCACCAGATCGTCCGCCTGGTCTAGCCTCACCAGACGACCGTCCGATCAATCCGCCACAGACGATTTTGAACTAAGCCCAGTCAACGACCGGACAGGCTTAACAAGCAACCGTCAACACCGCCCACCCTTCCTCGACCAGGACTCACAGGAGGATCTACTCCAAGCTAGCACCATGGCCTCAAGCAGCCAACACCTCCAACCACCAGAAATGCATACCCGTCGACCGCGTCGCTCCAACCTCTCTGGCTCCAACATCAGCGGCGATTCGTCCCTTCGACCAAAATCAAATCGCTCTTCCACCCCGAGCTCTCGTCTCGCCTCGGTGAAGCAGGTCCTGGGCAGAGCTTCAACAAGAGTCATTGGCCTCACAGGACCATCTCGTCGACAACTCCATGGAGCCGACTCGACGTCAGTCCATTCAAAGCGAGAGCTCGACGAGGACAACGAAGGCGACGAACAAGATGCACTCAACAGGCTGGATGGTGATCAGGAGGCCCGAGCGAGTTTGGAGAGCAATCGCACAGCCACATCCCGGCCCGGGGAACCCTCGCGGATAGCCATAACGTCTTCAACAGGACCCCCTCAAGGACCACCAGAACCAGTTTGGATCGAGCCGCCACTCGAGGGTAGATCCCTGTTCATCTTTGGTCCTGACAACTCTTTCCGTAAAATGATCAATCGTCTCCTGAACCAGACGTAAGTGAGCGCCAATCCAAGGAAGGCGCGATCTTTCTTCTTGTTGTCCTTTTAGGAGGTTTGCACAGCCATTTGAACGATCGATCTAGACCGTTCCATTTAATTGAATCTCCCAACTAACAATATGATCACTTCAATTGACGATTAGGTGGGTGGAACTTTCGCTTCTCGTACTTCTCGTGGCCAACTTGGCGTTTCTAATAGTCGCAGTGTCTTCACCGATGGACAGAACGGACACTGTTTGGGGAGGACACTGGACCGACTATGGACTATTGGCCGTCTTTGTGATATATACGTAAGGTGTCGCTGACAACGTTCAGATTACACATAGTTGGCTGTACGGACGGATCGTTTTCTAATTTCTTGATCACATCTTTTACACGAAATAGCCTGGAGATTGGCGCAAGGATAATTGTTTCCGGACTGGTCTTGTATCCGCAGGATGGCGATAAAGTCCGCAAGTTCTTTGGGAAAAAACCCAGGACAGACAATCTCCACGATACCAATCCCACAATCCTTAGGAAATCGCCCGAGGCACAACGTGCAAGGACAATGGCGCTACAGCCTCAAAACTCCAGCGCCAAACTGAACGAGCAGGCTGTACCACATTCCACTGGAACGAATCGAGCCACAACCATCATCGATTTTGCTGTCGGGCGACAGACAACAATGATGCAGTTTATTCCGACATATATGGACCCCTTGGTCGCTTACAAACCTCAGTTCATTGCAGCAGAAGGAACTCAGGTCCCTTTTCTCCGACACACCTTCAACCGTATCGACTTTATTGCAGTGGCTTGTTACTGGGTGGACTTCTTTCTCATGATCACTGGAGTGCGAGGCGTTTACTTTTTCAAGGCCGTGGCGGCAATGCGAACTCTCCGTCTGCTCAACATTACCGGGGGATCGGCGACCATTCTGCATTCCCTCAAGAAGAGTGCCCCTCTTCTAGTCAACATTGTGCTCTTTATTGCATTCTTCTTCATCGTTTTCAGGTAAGGGGTGCAAATAATGCTCCACTGGTTACCCACAGAAATGATTGTGTGTTAATGAGCAACTGTGATGTATTGACTGTTGTATTATTCATTATTTTATAGCATTATTGGCGTGCAAGCTTTTAAGGGATCGATGTCTAGGCGCTGCGTGAATGCACAGAACAACTCGATAGTTCTCAATGGAGTCTATTGTGGAGGATACTATGATCTGGACAATCCGGGAATCAAACAGTCATATCTCAGCGCTGATGGAGAACCGAGCTTGACGGCAGCCAAAGGAAATATTTGCGCGCAGGGATTTGTCTGCAAGGTATAGGCGAGAATTTCAAGCGCATGATCTGGAACTTTTAAACTCAACACATGCGGAACCCGGGACTGACTGCTTCATCTTCTTCTAACGGTGCGTTTGTAATGTAGGATATCGGAACAAACTATGAAAACGCCATCTCGTTCGACAACATTTTTTCCGCCATGGTTCCAGTATACGTGTTGATGACAGGACAGACATGGACGGACCTGATGTACAGCATCATGGACGCAGAGTATGCATGGTCATCCATCTACTTTGTATTGGTGGTTCTCGTCATGAACTTTTGGATTCTCAACCTGTTTGTGGCTGTTATCAACGAGATGTTTGCCAAGATCCGAGACGATTCTGCCAACAACTCTGCCTTCTCTTCTGAAAGATCGGACAGGTAAGGCAAAAGCCGGGGGGGGGGGGGGGGGGGGGGGGGGGGGGAGGGGTTGGCACATTAGGGCGGTCAAGGCTTTTTTTGCTGCAAAGGAAGCTAATACGTTTTTCTACTTGATTCACTTTCAGCAAAAACCAAATCTTGAACGACAGTATCAAGAACTTTACCTACACCGAGTCGGAGCAGACGAGTCGCAGAAAAAGGTGGGTCGAGACGTTGGAGGGTGTCTGGGTTGCTGCCATCATTGTCGATCTTGTCTTCCAGTGCTTGCCGAGTTACGACTCATCATCCGAGAAGCTTCAGCGACTTGGTAAGTCTCTTTGGCAATGGACTTGTGACTGGGAACAGATTGGAGCCAAGTATTCCTGGTTGATTGACATCTTCTACTGACCGTTTCAAATAGATCGAGTTGAGCTCGGGTTCACGGTCGCTTTTGCGGTGGACATTGTCATCCGATTTCTGGTCTGCCTGCCTATGCCTATGGAATTCTTCAAGAGTAGAAAGAACATTGTAGACCTGTTCTTAGCAACCGTGACACTGCTTATCCAGATCCCGCCCATCAAGAACAGTCATGTCTACTTGTATCTTACCGTTTTCCAGGTGGTCAGGATCTACAGACCGATCATCTACATCGAGCGTCTTCGCTCCCTTATTGTACGTCGTGGTCTCAGTCTCTTTTGTTAACCGTTCTTGATTTGATTTTGATAACCCTAAAGCTAACAATCCACTCTTTCCAACTGCTTTAGCAACGAGTTGTTGGTAGTTGGATTGGTTTGTTGAACTTGGTGATGTTCATTGCCGTATTCGTGGCAGTAGTGTCGGTCATGGCAGGAATCTTGTTCAGGGAGAACGTGGATCCTAATGAGGACCATATGACCTTTGCGGATTTTTATGTCAGTTACCTCGCCATGTACCAGGTAAGTTGTCGCAAGCAGAGGCCAAGTACTACAAGAAGCATACATAGTGCAAAGGTACTTCGGGCATTAACATAGACATCACCCCCGCTCCTCTTTCTAGATCTTTTCTGGAGAAAACTGGACAACCATTCTGTACAGTGTCATGCAACCGAGCGTGACAAGTCAGATTATCGTCGCCACGATCTTTATTATCGCTTTTTACAGTTTCGCCAATTGTAAGTAATCCTGCAAGTGCAGGCTTTTCGTCGACAATTTTTATTCCAAATCCGTATCAATGTTACTCACCTCCCTCGCTTACATTGGCCCCCTAATAGTTGTTCTGTTGAACATGCTAATTGCGATCATTATGGAGAACTTTGAAGGCGGCACGGAGGCATCGAAGCACGCACAGCAGATCTTGGATTTCGCATCAAAGGAAGGCTACTCAAAACGCAAGGAGCGCGAGTTTGTCCTGTACCTGACAAAGTATCTCAAGCCGATGCCCAAGTCGATTGGTGTCGACAGCTCGCAGTCAGGATGGATCCACAAGATGCGCAAGGGACTTGCCCGCCAGTTTCTTTTGGTCGATAATGACCTTTTCCATTCGAAGGAGCTCGACCCTATGGTGCGAACAGCCTCCGACCCCACAAGACGCCACCACAGACGCCGCTCCAGCCAGAACTTTGGACCCCTCGAATTGGACCAGATCGACGACAATGAGCACTTCAGGAATCTCTATGGCGTTCAGGCACCTGGAACCGACGAGGCTGGAAGTATTATCGAGCCTGTAAAGTCCAAAAAGGTTTTCTCCATGGACTCACTCCGACATAGATCGTTCTTCATCTTTGGACCCGACAACAAGCTCAGGAAGATGCTGCAGCCCATGGTGACTCCTGGGCGGGGACGGCGTATTGAGGGTGTTCCAGAGAACGTGCTGCTGAGTCGACCTTTCAACCTCATCATCACTATCGCGATCTTGGCGTGTGTCGTTGTGGCGGCTGTGACGACTCCAGTATGGCGCTTCAATCAATTGGAGAGTGGGGAAGAGGAAACGCCGCTGATTATCCGCGTATCCGACTGGTTTTTCCCTGTCTTCTTTACGGTCGAGTTCCTGATTCGAGTCATCGCCGATGGATTCATCTTCACGCCGGATGCCTACCTCAAGACACTATGGAACAAGATTGACTTCTTTGTGCTTCTCACCCTGTACGCCCCTTGGTTCACCAACCTTGGTGATTCACAGGGATTCGCCCGTTTCTTCCGTTCTCTCAAGGCCCTGCGTGCGCTTCGTCTGATCAACCAGTCGGCCTACATCAAGGGAACCTTCCATGCAGTGTTGGTCGCAGGATTCCCTCAGCTTTTTGACGCCACCTTGCTCTCGATGTCCTTGATTGTGCCCTTTGCCATCTATGGCATGCGCATGTTCTCGGGCCAGTTCTATTCGTGTAACGACAAGAGCCCTAGCATCGAACGCATGGAGCAGTGCGTGGGGATTTTCTTCGACAAAGGCATTGAAGGACTGGCCGAGGAGACGGGATTCTACAAACCACGCATATGGTCCAACCCACATGTCTACAGCTTCGACAACTTTGGGGACTCGTTCTTGATCATGTTCGAAATTGTGTCTCAGGAGGGCTGGTCTGGAGTCATGGAGACGGCGCGCGATGCTGTTGGACTCGGCATGCAAATGAAGACCGACGCCTCACGCTACAACGCCATGTTCTTTGTCTTGTATAACTTGGCTGGTGGATACTTTGTCTCGGCCTTATTTGTCGCCATCGTCATCGAGAACTACACCAAGCGAACCGGTACCGCCTTTATGACAGCCAATCAAAGGCGGTGGATGGATCTGAAGAAGCTGCTCGGAGGAATCCGTATGAGCAAGTACATGTCGACACCCCCCGCCGGCGCCATCCGTCGCACGCTCTACAACATTGTCTCACCCAAACGAGGCTGGTTTGTGCGACTCTTGACGGTTGTCACCATCATCAACGGCATTGTGGTCGCGACGGAGCATGTTGACTCGCCCTCATGGGAGGTCACCAAGGCCTGGATTTCGTTGGGTCTCCTGGTGTTTTATATTGTCGAAATTGTTCTCAAGATTGGAGGTCTGGGTTGGTCTGGATACCGAAAGAACCGGTGGAACATTTACAATGGGTCTATCTCCATTGCGGCTTTTGTGCTGACGGTCTGTCGTATTTTCTGGGCCTCTTCCTTACCACAGCCGCTCATTCAGACTCAAAAGTTGCTCCTGACGGCGATATTGTTCCGCTTGGTGCCTCGCAGCAACAGTTTGAACCAACTCTTCATGACCATGGCGTAAGTTCTTTGCGACATTGGATGGTGAGCTTAATTCTTTTCTATGATGCGTTTACTAATGACTACCTTCTCTGATCCCTTTTTATTAGTGCAAGTATCAACTCGATTGCCAGTTTGTTTGGCGTGTGGCTCGTTGTGTTTGCAGTCTACGGCATCATGTTTATGGAGATCTTTGGCTTGACTTCCTACGGGCCTAATGGCTCGGACCATGTCAACTTCCGTAACACTGGAGCAGCCCTTCTCATGATGGCCCGCATGTCAACAGGGTAAGCAACACTGCTAACTCTTGGATGCAAGCGTGACCCTTGTTATTGCCTCAAGTACTCATGAACTTGATTCTTTTGTTATATATCAACCTATAGAGAGGGATGGAATGACCTGATGCACGATTTCGCTGTCGAACGGCCCTACTGTGTGAACAACCGACTCGACTACCTCTTCTCTGACTGTGGATCGACCTCGTGGGCATATGCACTCTTCATCTCCTTCAACATCATCTCGATGTATATCTTTACCAACATGTTCATCGTTGTAGTGATGCACAACTTTTCGTACGTCTACCAGATCGCCCCCGGTTTCTCGTTGATCAACAGAGACGAGATCCGAGCTTACAAACGTGTCTGGGCCGAGGTTGACCGTGACCGGACCGGATACATCCAAGAAAAGGACCTTACCAAGTTCTTGATGGTAAGGATTGTGACCCTTTAGGGGAGCTTGATAATAATCGTTTGTCTAAGCGCCTCCAAATTAACCTTTTTCTTGGCTGATATGTTTAGAAATTGCGAGGAGTGTTTGATGTACGGATCTACAGCGAAGAACACTCGATCGCCAAGCTGCAGTCAAGACTCGAAACCGCCAAACCAACCTCCGTGAAGATATCAGCCCGGGAACTGGAAAAGAATACAACCAGCCAAGCCACCCAGGCACGGAAAGTCTTGATGTTGAACCAGACCAGTCGTCGAACGACCCTCAACTGGGAGGATGAACAGAAGGGGACAGGTACTGGTAAGGGGGTAGGACAAGGACAGGGGCTCCCTGATCCTTCTCGGCCCAATCTATCGTACAAGCTGGATTTTGACTACAACTTGGCGGCGTTCAACTCTGCGATTGCCAATATTGACAGGGAGAGGGTGCATCAGAAACGGAAGGTGTACAACTTTTTGTATACGGAGGCGATCATGTCGATGGAACCTATCCCTGGAACTGAGTTTCGCAAGAGGAAGTCGAGGTTCTTTCCATGGCGGAGTCTTGGCAGACAAGCTGGGGCATCAACAATGGCAGGAGCAGGAGGAGCAACATCAAGGGCAGGACCTGGATCCGAGGCTGACGACTATGAAATGGGCGGACTGGGCGAGGACGATACTCCTGAGGAATGTCTGAAGGGTATCTCCTTCCAAAAGATGCTCATGATCCTGGCACACTACAAGCTGATTGAGGACGACCAGTGTCTGTCGATCCGCGACATGTTCCATCATCGTCAGAAGATGGATCGGATCCACGCCCACATGAGCGTGATCAAGATCCGGAGTGTGTTGTTGAAGTTCTTGATTCGACAACGGTTCTTGAAGCATTATCATGCAGTAAAGAGGATCCAAGCTATGATGGGCGGTGCGTCGTGGTCGGACGATCAGCCTCCTATTGGTGGCGATCCTTCTTCTGGCTCTCCCCCACCACCTCCTTCTTATGCTCTCACTGGTCCATCATCGTCGTCATCCTCGACACCTTTGGCTTCTCGATCCGCTCCTATGGCATCTTCTTCGTCTCCTGCAGGCGCTGGTATCGGTTCTTCGCAACACACTGAATCAATGGCACAAGTTCCAGCAGCATATTCGTCCGTCTCGTCGACTAGCAGTTCACCCAGCTCGCGCAAGCAAGTCAGAATCAACGTCGACGACAATGTCCAAGATACTCGAGGCAGAAGCACAGTTGCGTTTTCAGATTCCAATGTCGGCGGCCCTGGATCTTCATTCTCTCTGAAATCTGTCATTGAAGAGGATCCTATTGAACCTGTCCAAGGCGGCGCCATGATTGATGACCTCCGTTCCGAATGGCGCAGTAAGTTTTCTTGTCATTTCATTTCTTCCTTGGTTACCATTTCCACTGTGAGAGTTGGGGGGGGGGGGGGGGGGTTGGAGCATTTTCAGCTAACCCGCCGCGTCTTTTCTTTTTGTGTAACTTAGCATTCATCTCGAATCACGACATGTCTGTAACAGGAACGACAGATGCAGGACAGGCTGCAGCGCTGCAGTCAGCTCCGGGCGTCTTCCAGATCATGGATATAAACACCCCACGCCCTACTCCCAGGCACGAAGTCCTTGGCTTGGACTACCTTTAAATTTCAGTAATCTTTTTTTTTCTATTTTACTCCCTCCACATCGTGTATAAATTTCATCCCCTTTCTTGCTATTTGCTTTTAATGTTTCGTTCCGCACTAATTTGTTTGTACGTGTATTGTTATTGTTTGTTTTGTATGCTTGGGATGCTATCTGATCTAATCAGACTGAGGTTCAGGCTCAGGAGTAGTATACTCTGCATCATCACTCCACGAAGAGGTCTCCAAAGTTGACGGTTGAGTATCATTCACCGACAGACCACCATTGCTGTGAGAGGCGTTGGGGAAGCCAAACGAGGCACTGACATAGTCCAGCAGAGACTTGTCGGACCGCAAAGCTACAATGTCGCCACGTCCGGATTTCATTGGGTAATTGATGATGCAGTCCAGCAGCTTCCCTATTACAATGATTAGAGAACGATTAAAGGGTGTCAACTAAGGGGTTTGCTTCGACACACATAAAACATGTCTAGCGGCGTGGAAAAAAGAAGCGACAAAAAAGAGTTAGAGGGGGGGACTTACAGGGTTCAAAGAGTTGAGGAGAGGCTTGGAGGTGCGCCATAAAAGTCCGGATCTCATCCGCAAACCCATCAAGCCCATACGTGAAATAGACCAAATCCCTTCCCAGATCATCCCCATCATCCACCCTTGAATACGCAGAGCATACAGAAGCAGCCATCAACTGGATCAAAAACTTCAACTGCAAATGACCCCCAAACGCGCCACAACCCCAGTTACCCGTGGCGATGAGTTCCCCGCGAGGCGAGGGGGCTTCTCCACGACAGAGACCCCATTCCGTGGATGTGATGGGTGACCGTCGGAACCCGACGATAGCCTTGTTGAGTTCTCGAAGAACTGCCGATTCACAGAATTGGTCTAGTCGCTCGGATACGGACTTGAAAGGCAACGCGTCAATCGCACAAATTTCTGTCTTCCTTCGACCTAGCTTGTCTCTAAGTGAGTGTAAGACAAGGAAGGTGTAAGAAACGTCTCAGCTTATCAAGAAGCGAACACATACAGATATACATGACAAGTTTGTGCCCAGAGTATTTCTAAGACGAGATTCTTACCTTGGAGTGGTGTCGATGTGGTTGGAGTGCCATTCAAAAGTCTGGGCATATCCGTTGTAATTTGAGAACCGCTCCGCGCCCTTCATCAACAGCGCTTCATTGTTCTGAAGTGTCTGCGTGAACAGTCGAGAAATGATCAGCTCAGGGCAGATCACAAACCGAATCTCCTCCTGAACTGCCCCCTAATAAGAATTTCATAATTAATTTTTGGTGGCGTCAGATGGGGGATAATGAAGGAGCAAGGATCTAGATCTACAGGAGGACAGGGGACAAATGGACAACAGCAATAGCAGCAATGTTGGCTTACTCGACTAAGGACTCCACCGCCAATGACTTTGTTGGCGAAGTCCAACTGAAGGGCACCGAGTGGGGCGTCATCTTCGAGGGGAGCATCCAACTCAATCTGAACATTCGAGTAACGGAACGGCGCCTGGTTAAGCATCTCTCCCGAGCTCAGTGTAACTGTATCGTTCAAGACTTGTCTATGGAATGTCACAACTCCAGTAGGCACTATTTTTCACCAAGACGCGTCAGGACATGTTAGTTGATATGTAAAAGCATTGAACGCGTTGATATAGACAACCTTAGAAGCACAACATGTTACAAATGGAGGAGCGTACTTTGTTGAATGATGCGGTCGAAATAGTGGATGATACAACGAAGCTTAGCAGCATTAGTTGAGGTACAAGGGTTCCGGGCTTCGTCGCTGTGGAAAAGACTGGAAAAGTTGATGGATGGGTATCGAGGAAATGGGGGCCGTTTATAGTCTCGTCCAGCATTAGTATGCGAATTCCGTGTTGCTGACTCGTGTCCTGCACTATGTGTTTCCCTGCCAGACTTGACTTGTCCACTCAGATCCTCCTGTTTCACAGTACCAGCTCCACTACCACCACCACCGTGTCTACCATCGCCGGGGCGGACTGAGCGTTCTTGTTGATGATGTCCACCTTGCTTCTTGTTGTTATCGAAATGGGGAGAAGTCGCCGTTGCTGGTGGTGAGGTTCTTGATGACTCTGGCTTGAACGACGTTTTCGGTTCGGTCTTTTTGAAATATGCAAATAGCGACAGCTGGCCATCGGTATTACGATAAGGATCTGTGTTGGACGATGACTGCTTCTTAGGACGTGGAGCAGTAGATCCATGTGGGTCCTTTGGCACGCTATCTAACGTCCTTCCTCCTCCTGCTCCTCCCTCTTGCTTTCCTGTGCTCCTGCCTTCATATTTGTCAGAGTGAGGTCGTTTCCGGTAGGGGTTGGGGTTGCTGAAGTGCTGGTTCGGGGCATTGCGACAAGGGAACGTGCAGAAAAAGGCGTTTGCCAATAAACACGCGATCTAAACACCGTCGTAATGAAAGAAGGTAAGAAGGTCTGTATGATCAGATACTTGCGCGCTATATAGATTCACCTTCTGGAGGGCTAAATAGCATGATCAATTAATTGACAGCAGGAATGAGTGTGAATGGTACCTGCTCCTGAGAAAGTGTAACGGCAGAATCTTGTTGCTGCTTCAAAAAGGGGATCGGTCGCTTGACGAGCTCTGGTAGACGGAGAGCGAGCTGTTGCATCCCGGGCAAAATGACCTTGAAGAATCGGTCGCGTTCTTCACGCGACAAGAATTGGTCTTCCGCAGCTTCTTCGTTATGATCCCAACGCAAGAATGGACGGCTGACAGATGCTGCGGGAGGTGTGCGCGTTCCATCATCGTCCCCATGATCACTCATTTTCACGTCATCACCTTCATCGATGGGTCGCTCATTGTTGTTATCACCATCCTGGAATCGACCTTCTGACATAGAGGTTGCAGAGGTTGAGGTCGATGTGAGAGTAATCTTGCTGGGTACATCCCGGTCGGCTTTCTGGTTTAAAAAGGCTTCCAGGGCATCAATATTCCATCCACGAGGGTCGCCTTCATTCCAGCGAGAGAGAATCTCCGAGAGTTGCTTTGAATTGGTGATAGTGGTGGTTAGCCCTTGGACAATATCGGGCCATGCGTTGGAGACTGCGGCATGCGCAGGGCGGTCGGAGCAGGCGAGGCGGACGTGGTGGTGATCCCAGCAGTCCTGAAAGTCTTGAGGGTATGGGAACTCCTTTGGGTCTAATCCTGCAATCTAGCAGAAAGGTTTGTTAAAATGGTGTCAGTTGCGGCTGCTTTATAGGAATTTTTTAAAAGTGAACGTGGATAGAAAAGGCTGAGGAGTCGCACTTTGCAGAGGACGTGGTGGGTGCCGGTCTCGAAGAAGGATGACGGACGCGACATGTCAAAAGTCGGCTTGCTTGGCGAGTGATGTTATGATGGTGTGTTACAACGAAGGAGGAGAGGGAGAAAGAGGGAGGGATGAGAGAAAGGTGTGAAAGAGGGCGACAGGTACAAACGAACGAAACCAAAGGTGACTGACAAAGTTTGCCACCATCCGTACACGACCGCCACCAAAGGGTCTCGAGGAGCCATCGTGTGACTTGTTTTTGTGTCTCTCTCGCAGATATCAGGCATCCAGGCACAAAGCGATTGCCTGTGTCATTCCAACCTACTTGATCATCCCACCTCTCAGGACACCACGACTCTCAACACCAACAACGGAGACATCCTACCGTGCAGCACACACGCAAGCAAACGTCAATAAAAAGACAGCAGCAAACACACACACACACACACAAAACACCATCATGAGTGAACCAGAATCAACGGCCAACACACCGTCAGCCATGGTCACAGATTCGCCACTACAAACCGAGGATGAATACGAACAGCTGAAGCGATTCCAGGTCGAGCTCGAGTTTGTCCAGTGCCTGTCCAACCCATGGTACCTCCACCGTACGCGCGCACTCGACATTATCCTCTCTTGCCTATGTTGAGACGAAAGCCTATCGTGTGTATCGATTTGCTTCAAAGGATCAAAGGATCAAAGGATGACTATATGCTAACTCCTCGCCCTTTGGCGGTTGCTCGTTGTCTATAACTACTGGGTCACGTATTAGACCTTGCGCAACAACAATACTTCAACCAGGACGCGTTCGTCCGCTACCTGGACTATCTTCAATACTTTCGGAAACCAGAATACGCTAAATTCATCATGTAAGCCATCGACTACATTTGACATTATTTTATTGCTCTATTTCGAAAACACCTCTGAGCCACATAAGTCTTGTAGTTCAAACTAACGATAATATATTTGAATATAATAGTTACCCACACTGTCTTCACTTCCTGACGCTGCTGCAACACAAATCCTTCCGGGACCAACTCGCCAAACAGGATACTGCGACCTTTGTCCACGAACGTCAGTACTACCACTGGCAGTTTCTCAGGAACCAGGATATGGTCGTTCGGATGGAGATCATGCCTGATGGCACAATGGCCGAGATAAAGACTGAACCTCGCCTTCCTCTTCCTGGCGAAGCTTCAGACGCTGCTGCAGTAGTGGCAGCAGCGGATGGTGCAGCAGGAGCAGGAACAGGAGTAATGGCAGGAGAGGTTGGATCGGGAACAGGAAATACACCGTTGATGGCCATGGATGCAGATATCCCAGGGGTAGCAACGACAGGAGCACCAGTAACAGGGCAACCGGGAGCATCGCCCTTTGCAGGAGGAGTAGGATTCATCAATGGCCCTAACGGATCTCATTTCCCGCGGCCATGAGTTGCCTCATGAGATGCCTTTCGCCTTAGCACCGAGCACAATAAATTGTCCAAAGAATACTGTTTTGGTATAATACAATTTGATATTTATTCATGATGGAGATTACCGCTGGAACTGGAAGCCGTTAGGGTAGGGTTGGAAGTTGGCTCCATTGGTCGAGAGCTGGATGGTCTCGGGGACAAGGATATGTCGCGAGTCTAGGTTGTAGTTGGGATATCTTTGATGCTGCTGTTGTTGGCTATGAAGACTACCGGGTGATCCTGGGAGAGTTCCAGTTCCTGAATGTGGTCCTGACATACATTCATTCTGTTGGCGTTGTTGACGCGGGTCATATGTGCTGTGGTTGTTGTTGATTCCATGTTGCTCTTGCTGAGTGGACATGGAGACGCCGTTCTGTTGTAGCGCATTGGTGACGGACGACCTTTGGAGAGTCTCGGCAACGTCGCATGCCAGATAGACCGCGCCCAGCTCGTTCTGGGACCAGGCTCCAACAGCAGGACTTGACTCTGTTGTTCTAGGTGGTGCTTGACCTGTCCCAACTCCAACTCCGGCGCCAACTCCAGCGCCAACTCCAGGTCCTGTTAGATCGTAGACATTTCCCGAAGTCCCGACATACCCGACCGGCATCCCCGCCTCATTCACCACCGTCGCACTCCCACCCTGTCCCTGCTGCTGTTGTCCCCCTTCCTGCAGTCCACCATCACTACCATGATTCCCATATCCCATCGCCCTCCTCACCGCAATCAAATCTTTCAAATCCTCCTGCTCCAACTCACTCAACGCCGCCCTCAAAAACAAAATCGACTTCAGTTTCCTCGCCCCAAACTCTGAATCAACCCACCGAGACCGATGAAAGACTCTACACAGAACCTGGAGACAGGCTTTACTGGTCCCGTCCTTTGTATGGTTATTTGTCGCGTTGAGGATGACGTCGATTTTATGGAAATCGGAGACGGCCTCGCCTTCAACGTAGGTTTGGATCTTTTGCTTGAGTTTTTGAATTGTCCGTGCGGTACTGAAGAGGGGAATGTCCATCCAGATGTTCTCGACGTGGTCCGCTAAAACATAGTCAAAAAAATAAGGGAAAAGTTTAACAAAACGCGAAGAAGAGGAATAGGATAAAATGAAGTGTAAAGAGAGTTAATGGGCTATGTGCGGGTTATTGAAAACGTTCTCTCGATCTCTCCTGGATATTGTCTAGGCATAACAAGGGTGAAGGACTTACATGACCGACTGAGGTTGTTGATGTTACGCGTCGCAAGGACATAGTTGGGCGAGAAGACATGCTGTCGTCGTTTTGTTTTTCCGTTTGGACCCCAAGTGGTTGTTCATATTAGCGTAGAGTAACATTGATAACCTTGCAGTTCCTTCATCGATTGAATAACAAGCGATGACGTTAAAAAAAGAAAACAAAGAATAAGAAGCAAAAAGCTTACCATTCCGTCTCCTCGTTTCAACTCGGTGCTCAGGATATGAATAGTGATAATGGTAAAGTAGGCGCCCTATCGGATATTTTATCCATGCAACAACAACAACAACAACAACAACAACAACAACAACAACAACAACAACAACAACAAACATAAACCAATGATAGAAAAAAGAAACAAAGTTAGGCATGATATCCTTTTGTTTCCAAGAACAAACAGCAAGCGTGCATAATGCACGAATGCATGCACGCATCCTTCTAGAAAAAACTTACATCCAATTCGATCCTGTCACCGACATCGAACGCTATTTTTCGTGAGAAAACAAAGAACAAAACGAGAAAGTTGGAGAGAGGGGAGGGAGGATGAGACAGTGTAAGCCAGAAATGATTGGATTGTCAGTTCTTTTACATGTTTGTCACTCGTTGGTTTAGATTTCAGAATACATGCATGATAAAACTTACGGCGCTAGATCATTGGCAGGAAGCAACAAAATAATAGGGACATGAGGTTAATGGATGGATGAGTGAGTGAATGAATGAATTGGAAAACAATAGGGGGTGAGTGAGGACGGTGTCCAAGGATACGCTTGGCCAACTTAACATTTGAGTTAAAGGAAGGCATCTTCAAGCTCTGCCTCACGAAGTCATCACCGCGACAAGTCTCATTTTGCTTACCATGACAAAGATGAACACCATTGACTCGAAGGCATTCTTGGCTGAGGTTCCTGTGACAAATGCACATCCAACCACCAACTGCATTCCATATCCATATTAGCACCCATCATTATTTTTCAGAAGGTGGCAATGAAAAAACCCACAAAACAATAAAGGAACCAGGCACATACCGATGATACGCCGACTGCAAACTGCTGCACGGCAATGTCGTAGGCAATCAGAAAGGCCACAATCACAAAGAGGAGTACAATACAGTTGAACAGCATATCGAGCTTGGCCATCGCATTCTCAAACGTCTTGTGCGTAGACGTGAAACTCTTACGTAGATTCACCATATCCACGATTGCTAGGAAAAGAATCGCACGTGAAATGTTAGGAGGATAGACACGAGTTTGGCACATTTTTTGCATGCTCGGCCAGCCCGATAGACAGATAGTGATCGGCAGCGAAGCTCTCGATTTATGTTCATTTCATGCATTTGTGCTTACTTTGTTTGAACATGGCACGCGTGACGATGTCTCCTCCACTGGGGTTAAACAGCTTCCAGACGCGGTCCATGATCTCCTTTTTGAATTGTTGCTCCAGATCTATGCGCTCAAGGTGGTTCCTGTGTGATGGACATATCCGTGCCCACAAGTCCTTTGCCTTCTTATTCGGGTTCTATCAATGTAGAGTTGTTTTGTGTAGTATTAGACAAGCCCAGGTAGCAGTAAGTCATTTGTGCTTCAAGTAGCACATAATACAACGAAAATTCCTTTGTTGTTTACCTCGATGGGCTTGTTGCGGAGGCTGTGGATAAGTTTGGACTTGCGCTTCTTGCTCATCCGGAAGAACTCCTGGGGCTCCAGCTCATGGTCCTTGTCGCCGTCAGCCATGGATCCAATGATCGACGCCGCAGTTCCTGACATATTAGGCCGACCGGTCCGTGTCCGCCGAGCGATCGATCTCTTCAGTAGCTGCCAAGTTGAATTCTGCCTCGCACTTCTTCCTCCAGCTGTTCCTCCAGTCGCCAAATCCGCAACAATCGATGCCGTCAAAGGTTTGTCGTCCTTGGGTGAATTGGGTCGACTAGCGCCTGGCGATCGCGCTCCCTGATAAGTGGTGGCCAACCAAGATGTCGATTTCTCTGCCCAGCGTTGCGTGTGATGGTGCTGACTCAGGTGGTACTGAGGTGCATGCAGACTCGATAGTCGGCTCGCCCTCGGCTGCTTGATCTTTTGAAGGCCGTCCAGAACATGGCCCTGAAAGTTGAGCTCGACAAACTTGGAGTTGTCCTGTTCGAACCGGTCCGAGAGAATTTGCATGGTGTATCGCTTCACGATGTAAAGCATGTTCATGGCCTGGATCCCCCAGAGACACCGATAGACCCACCAAAAGATCCATCGACGACAATGCATGTCGACTCCACCCGGGAGCGTGTCTGCTAGACCTAGTCGACTCTTGGCCAACATACATGTTGGGCTGTGTACAAAGACCGCCCAAAATCCAATCAGAGAAAAGAGCCAGCAGGACCGTGCGATATGAGGGACCAATCCGTCATGCGTCTCTAGGGTGATCTTGACCTTGACGGACCCAAACCTGTGGATAATCTTGAAGAGAGCCATGATCAGGAGCTGCATCACAAAGTAGCCGATATGATTCCCTACCACGACAGCCATGTAGGGCCTCCCGTCCTCGATCAGCACAATCGTCTCGTGGTGGCGCGAATGGACATGGTGCAAGATGAACTTGGGGATGAGCAAGAAGGTGAGCAGGAATGCATGCTTGATCAACTTGAGGATCCATGGGTGGAATCGACAGTGCAACGGTCGACAGCAGACATCGTCCTGTAACATCCTCGGTTTGTCGATACTGCTCCGAGCTTGCTTGCCCTGCTGTACCTCATAGATTTTGTCCTCCTCCCAGTCAAAAAAGTCATCGTCGTCCTTGTTGTCAGTGTTGCTGTTGGTGTCATCTTTGTCGCTTCTTCCTGTCTCTTGACCATCCGCTAAAACGCTCTTGTCGCCCAGAAAACTGACGGGTGAGGCTTCATCGACTCTCATCTTGAAAGAAGACCCCAGCTGCTCGGTCTTGATTCCTGAAGGTACATGCCCCCGCGTTGAGCTGAAGGACGGTTTGCGTTGGAGCGAAGGTGGTACTATTGTTCCGTCGCCTGTTGATTCAGTATCCATTTCTTCTGTTATTGGGAAACGGCGTAGCGAGTCGGCTGGGGATCGTGTTGTTGTTGTTGAAGCGTGTGGAGTGGAGTGTGTTGAGTGTGTGGATCGAGTGGATCTGCGATGCCGGAGCATTGAGTTGGGTGATTCGAGCTCGGCTGACTTCATGACAACTTCGACCGGTGGGGTTGTTGCTGTCGTCTGAATGGATGCCGATACGGATGGATTGTTGTCGATGGAGCTGGTACTGTGGTTTGAGGTGGGTTGGTGTAATGTCTGCGATAGTGAAGTGTTGAGGGCCAGTTGAGAATGCGGTATAGTTTCTGTATTTGCGGTTTGGAGAAGGCTGGGTGAGCTGAAGGTATGGTCCGGGTGGCTGGTCGATGTAGACGTTGTTAATGCATCTGTTGGTATTAGAAGAAGGGTCGGTGTCGATGTTGTAGTTGTCGCTATTGTTGTAGACAATGAGGCGTCGCCATGAGTCAAAGGTTGTCGAATTGCTCTGCTCTGACTGCTAGCATTGCTGCTGTTAGTTGTTGTATGGCGATGGTCATGATGATGATGGTGATGAGGATGATGGCTATGGTTCCTCGGGTCTGGCTGCCCATGGTGCTGCTGATGCTCAGGTTCCATAGAGTTCCCAGTATCTGGTATCGTTGTTGTCTCAGTTGGGTCCTTGGGATAGGCTGACGAAATTGGTGGCGTATAGTCCGTCCTTGGTCGTGTTGTCGTGTTCTGTTGGGCTATTGGTGTATAGGAGGAAGAGACTCTTGTCCTTGGATCCGGGGAGCCCCCAGTCTCCTTCATTCTTTGCTGTCTTTCTGTCTTTCCTTTATTCTGATGCCCGCGTTGTTGTGTAGATTGTGGTCGAGATATGAGACGAATAGGAGATGGGAAAGAAAGAGAGAGAGGAGGAGATGGCTGAGCGGGTGAGATATGTGTAATGGATGGGAGAGCAAAGAGTGGAAGAAAGAAAGAGAGGAATAGTGCAGAAAGGCAGAGAAGGAACTGGAAGGGTGTAGTCCAGTAGACTCTCGTTTATTTTTCTTTCGCATCAAGTCTATTATGAAAAACACTCGCTTGTATCGTTCTCGTAACGAAGTGCACATACAAGCGCGTACAGGCAGCGAAGTAACCCATGGGTCGAGCTGGAACCAAGAATAAAGGTACTCCATGGCCTGACCCATACGGACACCACGATTGGACACAGCGTCGGCATTATTCTAGATCAGACGCGTTCCCTTCTTTGTTAGGAGCAATTGGACACTGTGGGGCAAAGCCATTGTAACTGTTTCCTCTCTGACCCTTCGTGACTCCCTCTCCATCTCTCCCTCCTTTCCCCTTGTTCGTTTTATTTTGATGGAGAGGACGGAACAAGTTCCTCATCCAGGGACTGACTTGCAAACAATCTCCGATATCTATACAATTATGTGAAAAGGAGAGAAAGAGGTACGAAGGACTTGAGGGGGCCAAAGGGAGGCAGTAGAAGCAGTATGTATCCGCTATCTGTTGACCTCATCAGCGGAGTATCGTGGCGTGTTTTTTTTTTTTTGTCGTGAGGATGTGCCTGTGTTTACGAAACAAGGCAGCCAGAACGGATAAGGGAGATGGGGTATTCTTAGGCTATCTGAGCCAAGTTTTACTTTTTTTGACAGGCAGACAGGCAGGAGGGGCAAAGATAGGCGGGCAATGAGGGGCAGATGACCTTTGTCCCATCCCATGGCATGGGATATATGATGGGGTTTGTTTGCAACAAGAATGAAGAGAGTGAGTACGAAGTAGTGAGAGCCCAGGTCCATTTCTTTTCTTGCTCCGTGGGCAGTTTCCTTTTTTTTTTTTTTTTTTTTTTTTTTTTGAAAAAACCTAAAATAACGAACCAATTGAAGCGTGAAGAATGACGTGAAGGACAAGGCATCCCCATCGATTGACCATGGTTGAAGAGAGTGAAGGATTGAGCATGAGGGATGAGCATGTCGCATCGATGGATAATGACCATGGAGCACTTAATCACACCTTTGGTCTATCATCGTTGTCAACAGAGGGGATAAGGATAGGGTCATGAAGGGTCTCTGTCTCTCTCTCTCTCTCTCTCTCTGTCGGCACCCTGTGCTATTGTTATCCCTTCTGTCAATTAAGCCCAAGTACCCAACAGCATATGCACTAATTGCTTTCGTCTTCTCTCTTCCCGTTCACACCTCCTTGTACTGACCCCTTTCTTTCTTTCGTTCCTTTTCTTCACTTTCCCACATTCATATTCAGACTCCCTTCTCCTTTGCCCTTTCACTTGCCTTTATCACTCCCCAACTTTTTTCTCATTCTTTTTTTCTTTTCTCCTCTCTTTCTTTTCACTCATCACCATCTCTTTCGCTTTCTCACGCTCGAACCTTTCAGGACAAGTCTCACGCAAGAAGCAACAAACCAGCAACACAACAAACAACCACATAACAATATGGCACCCTTCTCGTCAAAGACCAAGAGTCCCTTCACAAAGTCGGACAACCTCCTCTTCGACCCCGCCCTGATCCCAGCATCCATCCAGGAATCCCTCCCCGCCGGATATGTCGTCCGCCCCTTGGCCCGGTCCGATAACCAGGTCCGATCCAACTCCTCCTTCCTCAAGACCCTCGAGGTTCTCACCACCGTCGGCACCATCTCTGACGAAGCCTTCCAGCGCCGCTTCCAGTACCTCAAGGAGCATTCGGATCAGTACTATACGATTGTCATCGAGGACATGAACGTGCCCCCGACCTCTGCAGGATCTGCAACCTCTTCATCACCGTCATTGGTCACCCCCGGTCGGGGCAAGATTGTTGCGGCTGGGACCGTCCTGGCCGAACGCAAGTTTATCCATGAGTTGGGAATGGTGGGTCATATTGAGGATATTGCGGTCTCGGCCGACCAGCAGGGCAAGAAATTAGGTCTGCGGATCATTGAGACCCTCAAGGCTATCGGACAGCAGGTCGGTTGTTACAAGGTCATCTTGGATTGCTCAGAGAAGAACGTACCCTTTTATGAAAAGTGCGGCTTTGAGCGCAAGGGTGTCGAGATGGGCTGGTATGTCAACAAGCACAAGACCGCTAGCCCCTCTGATGCTTACGCACCCATCCAAGCCAAGCTCTAGAGGAAGAGGTTACACCTGGAGAACAGGAACGTCATGGTCGAAACCTCCTCGCCCTTTCCCGACCACCGTCTCTGTCCTCGACTTTCGACCCCCCCGGCTTTGTATTTTACTTCAAAACCCCAACCCATCCAAAAATACCACAGGTACATTAGCCGACCCCACCCTTTTTTTTCTTCCTTCGTTCTTCCTTCTCATCCCTCCTCAAAGGGTGAGTGGAACCGCTTTTCATTCTTCTTTTTTTTTTTTTCGCCTTGCGCCTTTTGTAGTTCTATTCTTCTCGTTTTCAAACCAATAATACATCTCTTCATTTCTTTTGCACCATTCATACACATTGTCTCATCGGAAAAGCCTGCTCTGTGCTCTCTTTCAATTAAAATCACGGATACTGTTCAAAACGGACAAAACAAGAGGGAGTGATGAGCCTTTTTTTTCTTTTCTTTCTTTCTTTCTTTCTGCAGGTTCCGTTGTGCCACGGACGAAATGGAGGACCCGTATTTGTGTTTTGTGGGAGGGAAACAATGGGACACAGAAAACAAAGAGCTCATGCACACGTCAACATAACACATCATGCTTGAAATGGGTAAATATGGTTTTACTTGAAAAGTGAGTATGCTTGGGGATATCAATTGAAAGGCAAAAAAAACCATTACTCGGTCTTGGGACGCTTCTCGGCCGACTCTGCTGGCTCAGGGGCGCCGCCAGCCGTAATGCTTGTGTCAGTTTCCGACTCGAGTTTCCTCTTGACGTCGCTATAGTGGAAATGAACAGGGTGCGTGTCAATAAAAGCGCATACAAGGGAGAAGGGAGGGGATGCTTTCCCGGCGAGCTAAAATAGATCGAAAAATAAGCACGGACTTTCATAAGGAAAACAACCCACCAGGGTAGAAATAACCAACACCCAAAGACGTTACCTTACCTTGCAAATGCAATCTCGGCAGGGAGACGGAACGAAATACAGTACATATCTTTGTTGGGGGCCACCTTTCGCACCCAGTGCAGCTTAACAGAGTCCAGCTCCAACTTGCCACCCATTACGGCCTCGACGCGTTCGCGGACATCGTCCTCGGGCTTGTCGCTCTTGGAGAAGCAGTGGCAGTGGATCATGGGTAGCTGGACCTTGGGTTCTGGGATCTGTTCCTCGCGACCCTTGAATAGTCCGCGGAAGGCGTCCAGGAACTCGATTGCTGTTGCTGGGAGGTTCATTACAAAGTGGTCAAATGTCTTGAACTTATGGGCTGGGGCTGTTGGCGTGACGGGAGCGACTGGTGCAGGTGCAGCAGAAGTCTCAGGCTTGGGAGCAGCAGCACCCTTCTTGCCCTTGGGCACTGTAGGAACTGCCACTGGGGTCTGGTATCCTGACTTTTCCAAATCCTCGACCGCCTTGCGGATGAACTCGCGACCATCCAAGTTGTAAATAAGCAAATTATCCTTGATCTACGATGGTAAAAACCAGGCAGTCATACTCCTATGTTAGCGAGTTATCCAATAATCAATATCCAAAGAAGTGCTTTTCAAGCGCGACAAGCGTAAAGAGAATGTGTACCTTGTTAAGGCCCTTGTTCTCGAGCATGGACTTGTATGAAGTGGGGTTAAGGTCGTTAGCGTAGACCATGCAGCCCTTCTTAGAGGCGGGCATGGCAAAAGGACCCACTCCCGCCATGACATCGCACACAGCGTCCGTTGGCTTGAACATCTTCACAAGACGGTCGTGCTCAGTGTGAAGGCGAGAGTTCCAGTACACCTGAGAAAAGTCAAACTTGAATCTGCATCCACTTTCTTTCTATCAGATCGTCGAAAGGTATAGCGTTAGAATCAATCTTAAGGTCTTGACAGAAAGCAAAGGGCGAAGTTAAACGCGCTGAGCACTGCCAATCGACGACCCAACATTGTCCCGTGCACTTACGACTTCAGCGATCATGTTATCCTCTCCTGCAAGAACTTCCATCTTGAAGAACCGGAAAGTAGTATCAATCGAATCCGTCTTGTTGACAACCGTCTTGAGGTTAGGGTTCTTGTCCAGAATGACCTGTCCAATGAGTCCCTTGAAGGGGAGGTATTCGTCCTTGAGGTTCATATGGGCGATATGTCCGACTGTTGTGAACGAAGAGGGAGCCTCGTCGATAATCTCCTCTGGAAGAATGGCACGCAAGATCTCGTCTGCTGTCCAGTGGTCGTATCCAACGCTGATCTCGGCCTTTGTCAAGTCGATGCCCTTCTCCTTGATAAACTCCCTTGTCTTTTCTGACGCGCCTTCGAGATCTATTATTTAGAAGCGAGAATATTGTTTGGTGGTTAGGGTCTAGAGCGATAAACAGGCTCGATATTCAACCAAAAAACATGCGATGGAACATGAAGCCTTGGGCATGAATGAGGGCGATCGTTTACCTTCGGTCTGGATATCCAGGTTCAAGAGCACCAAGCGCTTGGACTTTTCGCCATCGTCACTATCAATGACATTCCTGATCTTGGGCTCCAGCAGCATATCTCTATAAAAATAGTTAGATATTCCGTTGTTAAATAGCTGGGCCGAGCAGAAGTCTGGTTCCTAAGTTCCTTGTTCAATTGCATCGTCCCTCTTCCTGGAGGCGTACTCCTATTTTGGTGGCGTGCTTGTGAAAAACAAAAAGGGCACATACGTTCCGAGAGTCTTCTTGCATTCCATGGTCATGGAGGCGGGGATACGAAGAGCCATTGCACTGACAGAGGTTTTGAACAGTGACCTGTCGAGAGTCAAGAGACCTCGCTGAATGGCTGGTGGGGGAATCATCCTGTTCCTTTGGTGTTGGTAATGAAGAAGTAAAGAAAAAGAATGCTGGTGAAGGAGCTGATCTCTGTTTTCTGTGAAAAATCGCACTTGGAGGCTGAGTTGGGTGGGCAGTCACTTCTTCATTTTCGGTGTTGAGAAAGGCGCTTTCTCCCTGTGCATTTGTTCCTCTAGCTCAACCTACCTGCATTCAACTGCGCCCTGTCAACTGCATACAGGGGAGACTGACTGAATTGCTGATATTTCTTTCAGCACAGAAGAAGTAGGGGAACAATGTCGGCAACAATGGTCAATATTGGATGCTGATCAATGGTGTTTATGGGGCGGCAACAACACATAGGTAAGTACGAGTGCAATGACGACAGGTTGCCTTGTCCATGTGTGTGTCACTGCATACTTGTTCATACAATGGCCGGCTCAAAGGCGGGCGTGGGCATTGGGCCATTAGGCAAAATGAACGGTGTCCGTTACTTTGTTAAACTAAGCTCCTCAAGCAACTTTTTTTTTGAATTTTTGAGACTACATCAATTTTCCTCCCTTTTTTTTCTTTTTTCTCACCCTCTCCACTTCTCTCCACTCCGCTCCCTCCTTCACCATCCATTCCTTCTTGCACTCACCTCCACTTGCAGTCACCTTAACTCCCAGCCTTCCTCCTTACACACACATACCACGATGGATATCGAAGACTTTGCATACCTTCCTTGCAAACCCAAGGCCACTCACGTAAGGCGATCGTTCCTTCATTCCCTAGTTTGACTTATCCTCCACATTGAAGAGGACCGAGCGGACCTCCAAATAACAAGGCGCATCGTCCACAGCAGTTGACACTTCCTTTATTCTTCCTCCTTTGCTTCTTTTCCACCTTCCGACTAGTTCAACCCCATCACTCTTCGTAACCTCAAACCAGGATCCACCAAGGAATATTGTACCTGCGGACTGACCAAGACCGGTGTCTGGTAAAAAAAAACAAAAAAAAAACGCACAATTACACAAAAGACGAAAGCAATTATCATTGGAACGATACGCGCGTAGCACCATAGCTCAGCCCATCTGAATAATGGCCTTTTTTTCTTCATGATATAGGTGCGATGGTAAATCTCACAAAGGTACGACATTCAAACCCCTGCGCTGGAAAGTCCCTGACATACCACAGACAATCTACCTCATGTGCGACTGCAGATACACCACTCGCCCTCCGTAAGTCCTTCTTCTATCGTTTCATCAATCAACAACGTCAATCGCATTAACGAAAGCACAAATCCATCATTTTCCTCCCAACTAACTTCCCTCCCCTCCCTCCGTCCTTCTCCTACAACCAAACAGCTACTGCGACGGTTTGCACATGGACCTACCACTCAAGTACTTCAAACAAATTGAAAAGTGCTCCAAACAGCCCCACGATCCAGAGGTGACAAAACTCTGTGAAGAGTGTGGTTGGGCGGGACCTCGTGACAAGTGGCCCGAACTGCCCGAAACTGATTCTGAAGGATCAGATTACACTACTTCTGAGGATGAAGGGGAAGATACGGAGGAGGCCAGAGTAAAGAAGGAGGAGAGGGCGGCAAAGACTCTTGCAGCCAATACTCCAAAAGTGCAGATTGAACTTCAATCCGATCAGGAGGTTTCTTCAACATCATCGACATCCACAGCAGCTGCTGCAATGGTAGGGGAGAATGTCACGGTGCAAGTCCAACGTGGGTGCAGTGGCAGCTGCAAAACAAGGCACCACCAGGAAACCGATACCAACGACGACGGTGTCGCAAAAGTTACTGATGGCCTGAACAAGACCAGTCTGTAGATTCTCCCTCCGCCCACCTCAATCTTACACATCCACTTTTCCATCCGTACTATACACATAATAGAACTGTTGGTTATTTTTCATGTTATTGTTATGCGAAAAAGTAAAAAGTGCAAGTGACTATGAACAAAGTAGGGGATATGGTTGAGTATGGTTACAATTGAGGATAAAGGATTATATGCGTGCAAAAGAGATGGAGATGTGTATTCACATCTAGTTCAAGAAGGTCGTATCAACTCCATCAGCAAAGTCCCAAATGATGATCTAAAAAATGAACGAAACCGATGATAGTCAATGGTTAGCTTCACATAGCTGGCTGAGCGAAAAAAAAGAACGATATGGCAGAAGAACAGAAACAACTTGTGCTACCTTTTGGTCCTGTGAACAGCTCACAATCTTGGAGTCGTCAAACTGTAGCTTGAACACCCGGTGCGAATGGCGTCCTCCCAAATCGGTCAAAAGATTGCCAGTTGCCTGGTCCCAAATCTTGATAGTCTCATCATAACTTCCGCTGATGATCCGTCCTCCCGCAAACTGCAATGTTCGTACGAGTCCCTCGTGCCCCGCCAAGGTGTTGATACACGCTCCTGTGGAAAGGTCCCAGATCTTGATCGACTGATCCGAGCTCCCGCTGACAACAACATTGCCCTCAAACTGGATGCAAGCGATACCTCGGGCATGACCCTCCAGCGTCCTCAGACATTCACCCGTCTCGAACGACCACACCTTGATCGTCTTATCGCCGCTGGCAGATACCACGAGTCTCGGGTTTCCTCGGAAGGGGGACGGCGCCGCTGACTCTGGTGAGAACTGGACCGCATTGACAGCAGCACGATGTCCCCTGAGAGTCCTCAGCAGCTGTCCTGAGCTGATCTTCCAAATCTTGACACTCCGATCCTTACTGCAGCTGACCACAATATCCTTCTCGAACCGCACGCTCAGCACACTGTCGATATGACCATTCAGCCTCTGAAGGATTTGGCCGGTTTCTAGATCCCAGACAAGAATGGACGTGTCACTGCTTCCGCTCACAATCCTCGTATCGTCATACTGGAGACACAGGACGCTGGCAGTATGGCCAGAATATGTCCTGACGCATTCGCCCGATCTGATGTCCCAGATCTTGATGGTGGTATCCCGACTGCCGCTGATAACCTTGTAGCCGTCAAACTGGATACAGTAGATCCCTTCGGTATGTCCTGGAAGCTCTCTTGCCAAATGTACTCCCTGCGTCCAATTCTTTTCCAGCAGCTTGCGTTGCATACACAGGTACTTCCAGTTGATCGTCGCGCGACCAGAAATGGGGTCTCGATGGGCTTGAAGGATCTCGGGGGTGAGGAATTGTGATGGATATGGTGCCTGAGATCCGATAAAGTCGATGCACTTTCGAATCGGTTGATTGGATCCGTCTGAGTTAGAGTTGGTGGCGGAATTTGAGAAGGAGGCTGTCACAGGAGAGGCTGGAGAAGATGCAGATTGGCGATTTTGCCGAGAAGATGCTGTTGGAAGAGGCAGTGGGAAATGAGATAGCCAGGTGGGCAGCGATGGCGTGTGATGAAAATGCATGCCTTGATGGGACGACGCTCCCGAACCATCGTTCCTGTCGCCTGGATCCGAATGTCGATGCACATGAAGCGATGGCCAGGCAGGTGATCCTGATACGCCCATAACCCCATGCCGTATTACACTCCAGAGGCTTTTCGCTGAAGTCGGAGAATGTGGTTCGTTTGGAATATTGCCCGAGAAAATGGGCGAAGTCAAAGGCTGACTACTTGACGCTGCTGCCTGTGATCCGAGTTGTTGCTGGTCCGCTGAACCGCTCCTCTGGTGTCCAAAGAATCTTGACGACCTGGAAGATGTCGACGTAGGAGAAGAGATTGTCGTTAGGGGGTTCGGGATCCGGATAGGCGATGGTGGGCTAGTTCGTTGCGACATCTTCCTTAACATTGACGGCGGAGTCATAAGGTTGCTGCCAAGGGTGTATATCGGCATCCGAGGTCGGTGGAGTGATGGCATGAACGAGTTTGTCGGTAAAGAGAAACGGCCCTGACGTTGACCCATTGAAGGCGAGCGCAGCATCGAAGAAGAACCCCGAGAACGCCCAAATGTTCCCGCGAAGCTGAATGAGGTGGATTCATCAGGTGAAGTGGACGTGTCCCGGGAAATAGGGGAAGAGGGTGGAATGGATATTGGTGAACTGGTGTCGTCGTAGAAGTCGGAAGAGTTGGATGTTGTCGCTTCAACGGGATCTGATGGTGCATGTGTCAGGGTCTCAATGGCGTCAATATCTGTTTGGTGCTCAGGATCAAACTGCGTTGGCGAGAATCGGTGCAACTTGCGGTCGCCTTCTTCCTCTGGGTATCGCTCATACGGTGTTGTAATATCTTGCAGCATGTCATAGTCGTCACCACTGCGCTCTGCAGCATCATCCTTGGGGTCGATATCCACCACTTTACGGCGTTTGCCGTTGCTCACTGCAGACCTTGCGGCAAAGATGACCCTGTCCTCGTGCTCCTGTTCCTGCTCTCGCTCAAGGGCTATCGATGCCATCTCCAGTTCTGATCCCTTGAGATACCAATCGATCATATCCTGGTTGACCGCCCATCCATGTCGGATATAGATCCCCTTCCAGACAGCGTTATCTGATGCGAATCGGTTCCATTCCTTTGAGACGAGGGCAACATTCATTAGCGACCTTTCATCGAGATATGAGAGGAGATGGACTAAAGGAGATCCCAAAGAAAGGGTCAACAATTAATTCACTGGAAAGATTTCTTCCTGGCCAATGGTTTCGATCATTTCCTGTTTCTAATACCTGTGAGTTCGTAAGGTAACTCTGCCAAGAAGTCACGGTGTTGGAGCAAAGGAGTGAGTCGAGCATAGGCTCGTGAGAACACCATGGGCGAAACAGACTGCAGCAACTGAATCGCCAGCTCTATATTTATACGAACATGAAGTGCGAGGTTAGGGTTTTGGGAAGTACGACGGAAGGAGAGAGGATAATTGTTTGGCCGTAGTCGAACAATGAACAAAAGAGGAACTGCAATGAATGCCGGGACTGACCAGCTCGTTGTTCCTCACTGAGCTGCAAGGCCCACTTGGGCACCTCTGTTCGTTGCTCGTAGTAGCCTTCATCGGGTATATTGGGCGAGGGTGGGTCTGTTGGTTCCCTGTAGCGTGAAGCCCGGGAGGCCGAGGATGACCGTGATGGGCCGGACATGGCACTGGTGTGTGGAATCAGTCCTTGTCTATTGTTTTGTTGCTTGTCGGTATGTCGGGTGGTAATGAAATCGACCGTGTGAGTTTGTGGAGAAGGTGGAAGTGAACGAATGAGAGGGACGGAGGGAGGGCGGGGAGGAAGAAAGTTAAGACAGCGGTGATGATGCTGGCGGTGGTAGTGGAAAGTGGAAAAGAAGAAAGGAAGACAAAAAGGATGTGGTTGGGAGAGAAAGCAAAGCCTAAACTGCAAGAAAAAAAATAATAAATTTGCTGCAAGGCAAGGTCAGCCAGATGAAAATAAAAATACATACAAACGGTGGTGGTGGGCTTGGACCCCTTTGGCATCCCGGATGGTCCGATGGTTGGCTTCTGTACTACCCCATGGTTCTTTCTTCCTCATTCTCTTCTTGATAAACATACATTCACACACGCAAGAACAAAGATCGATCCTCATTCACTCTAACATTTGTTCATATGATTCTTCTATTTTTTTATTTGATGCCTCTCGTTGCTTTCAATCAACACGGGCACGCTTGGCTTCCCTGGCAGACTCGTCTTCTTGTAGGTCATCTTGTGTCTTGTCGCTCACTCCTTCCTCTGACTTAGTAATATCATGCTTGCCTCCATTTGAGCTCTCGGCATTATTGCTTGATCCTGCTGCTGACTTCGCGGTGTTGCTCTCATTGTCACTATCATCAGCAAGTTGATATTCCAGCCGAGGAGTGCCTGGGTGATCGGCAAACAGCACTCCCCTGAGCAGCTCCGCAACAACCCACACGTTCAGACTGTTTCCAAGCAACTTGTATCGCTGAAGGGCCTTCAACTTGTCCGGGAACCGCAGGAAAGGTCCCTCTGGTCCCTGAGCCAAGCGAGGATTGAAAGGACGGACCGTTGTCAATGAATCTCCTGAACTGTGTCCTGACGGTGATCCTGACTCGATATTGTCTGTGGTGCTTGTGCTCTCAAAGGGGTCATGTGATCCATGCTTCTCGTCCAAGGGGAAAACGTGTATCCGGGCAACCTCTGTTGGTGTCAAGAACCGAAGCCCAAGATCTGCAATGGATTCTGAGTTGCTATAGTCGTATTCCTGTTGGTCCATCTTTTGAGTCTGAAGCAAACTACCGCCACCAGCGACATGGTGGCTGCCGTAAGCCTTTGTGAAGCACGCTGATCTGGTCGAGGATGGTTGCAAGATGTCTAATGTGATAAGGTGAGAGTTAGCACGTCGGTTCCTTGAGCACCCTTTTACAGCAACCTTACTGCCAGTAGCTATTAAAACCTACCGAATCGAAAGTTTGGCCTCTCCAGGATCAATTGGCGCGACAAGTGATAGTCCTTTCCATCCTTTTCATTCTCGTCCATGAACTTTTGCAGCTCTGGTATAATGAAAGTATGTTGCTGATGATTCTTCCGTGGGTCCTCGACAAATGCTGGAAGTGGCCACGAAGTGTAAATGATCTCGGTCTCCGGGTCAAACTTCACCGGCTTCGGATCTGTGTTGTCCTGGGTTGTTGGTGTCGCTGATGTGGAAATATCAAAGCTGGATCGCAAGCGAGCCATCAAAAAGTACCGAAGTCGATCGTTGGGAATGCCAAAGTTGTAAGGTGCAAGCAGACACTCACGGAAGACATATCCCATATTGTGAAGGAGTGTCACCAGTCTGTGTCGTGAACGTGATGTCTACACAGTCGACATGAAAACGAGAGTTCTGGTCAGTTGAATGTCTCTTGTTGTTCATGGTACGCCTGAAGAGTGTTTTCGCCTGTTGCTTTCCTAACCTCAAAGTTCTTGACGTTCTCCAGAAAGAGGTACTGCGGTGGTGTCTTCATCTTTTCCAGCTGATCCAGCAAATGCAGGAGAGGCTTAGCCCGGTTGTCTTGATCGTCTAGCAGCTTTCCTCCGCGTGTGTAGGGCTATCACAAACCATTTAAAAGTAAAACAAATGTTAGGTGGAGCAATTCAGCATGGTCAGCCACTGTTCACAAACGCGCTCTCGATCTAATATACCTGGCAAGGCGGGCTCATCAACCAACAGTTGGCGTTGTATCTATCATTAAGGAATGATATGTGTGTGTCAATTGTCTAAGGCGAAGAGAAATCTCCTGTGCGGACACAATCGCTACTGCGACATTTCATACTTTTCAATGTCCTTAACCATCAACCGGTCGATTCCTCTCTAAGATGAACATGCAGAACGACAAGGGTTAGCATTGGAACGAGAACATTTGATAGAGCACAGCATTCGAATTGTTGAAAGATAGGCAAAAGATATCTTACCGAGATGGGCGATTTTCCAAAGCTTAGTTTGTAGGTATCGTTCGCCTGCTGGTTCATGTCAAAGCTCTCCAGCACTTGACCATTGGCACCGCTGGCATTGAAACCAAAATGCTATTCGTCGTAAAGAAACGCCGAGGTCCGGTTAGGTTGCGGTCGCAATATCAATGGCGACGTTGTTCCTGATATTCTCACAAGACCCGTATACAAACCAAGCCTCCAATGCCGCTGAAGAATTCCAATGCTCGAATGGATGTCATGGTCTCTTGTTGGTGAGTAGAGGTTGATCAGGCAAGGTTGAATGAAAGGTGAGAGACCTTGGGTCAAGAGTGTCACAGAGTTGGAGGATTCAACCAAGCCACTCTAATCCTTTTGGTGGCAAAAGATTTTTTTTCTCTTTCGCCTTGGAGAAAAAAAGCCTTGGACCTGCGTTTGTCCATACGGGCTATTTTCTTATCCCCACCATTCACTTTCTTTTGCGAGAATGGTATCTCATTGGCCTTTGGCGTCAGTTGCTTGTATGCGCAGTGCATGAATTGTAGTAGAAATGATAAAGGAAGAAACAGAAAAGGGAGTCAATCTCAAGGTATGCAATCCAAATGAACAGGCCCTATCAGAGGCGAAGTCAAGCAGCTTTATTGTTCTCCCACATGGCATTCAGCAAGATCTTTGGGCAACAAGTAGTGGTGATAAACACAGTGTAGGAAAAAGCAAGCTAGTCGTCGTCGTCGTCGGAGCAACGTCGTGGTTCGAAACCCGCTCGTGCGTGCTGCACCAATGACCCATCGTCTTAAAAAACCTTAGTGTTGGACAAACAAAAGCCAAGCCACCGCCAAAATAGAAAAACAGGCGCCTGGTCAGAGATTTGTGTTTCTTCCTCTTCCCTCTCCTTCAAATTCTATACATCATGTCTGAAGTTACTGACTTGGCCATCGGAATCGATCTCGGGTTAGTTTTCTTATTCTATTTCGACTACTCAACTTCACACCTGGGGGAATTAGACAGAACTCGGATCTTTTTTTCTTTTTTTTTTTCTCTTCTCTCTTGCAGCAGGATGCTAGCAAGATGAGAAAAGGCCTTTTTTGGGGTTTAGAAAAGATTTTTCGCACTCAAACAGACAACAAAAAAGACAGCAAAGCGACAAGCGACTAGATACAGCAACAGGAATACAATACATCAACTCGTGGACGCATGGAGATCAGCACGCCAGAGCCGAGGCAGTCTTTTCGATCAGCATCTCGGTTTGACTCATTTGCCCAGTTTCAAGCAGGAATCAGCAGGATTAAGGACAGGATCGAGATTCTGATCCTTGAAACGACAGCTCCACAAGAGGAGTCAGACCATCAATACCCCTATCAAGCGGCAAAGGGCTAATTGATACAACCACGTACGCAGAAGAGGAGTGGACGAGGCAAGCCCTAACTCCAATCGACAATATCGACAGTATCGACAACACAGCGGTACCCAGTCAGCAATAACAGTAACAGACAAGGAGATAATACATCCTTTTTGGCGATTGGAGCAAGCAAGGCCAAGCGGCGGTTCAAAGAGAAGGGTCCACCCTGCAACTCCAACGGAAGAAAAAATATTCAACTTCAACAACAAAGAAAACACCGACCAACCGACCAGCACGACAGAGAAGTGGAATAAGAGGGGATATGAGAGCGATAATCGCAATACGCACACTCTAGAACACAAACTGGAAAAAATGAGTCAAGTTTTCCTAACCCAAACCCTTTTCTCGTTAACCGACAAATAGTACCACCTACTCCTGCGTTGCTGTCTGGGAGAGCGAGCGTGTCGAGATTATTGCCAACGAGCAGGGTAACCGTACCACTCCTTCGTACGTTGCCTTCTCCGAGCAGGAGCGTCTCATTGGTGATGCCGCCAAGAACCAGGCTGCCATGAACCCCACCAACACCGTCTTCGATGCCAAGCGTCTTATCGGTCGCCGTTTCGATGACCCCGAGGTCAAGTCTGACATGAAGCACTGGCCCTTCACCGTCATTGACAAGGACTCTGCCCCCTTCGTCCAGGTCGAGTACCAGGGCGAGAAGAAGGAGTTCTCCCCCCAGGAGATCTCTGCCATGGTCCTCATCAAGATGAAGGAGATCGCTGAGGCCAAGCTCGGTAAGACCGTCACCAAGGCTGTCATCACCGTCCCCGCCTACTTCAACGATGCCCAGCGTCACGCCACCAAGGATGCCGGTGCCATCGCCGGTCTCGATGTTCTCCGTATCATCAACGAGCCCACCGCTGCCGCCATTGCCTACGGTTTGGACTCCAAGGAGACCAAGGAGAAGAACGTTCTCATCTTCGATCTCGGTGGTGGAACCTTCGATGTCTCCCTCTTGACCATTACCGGAGGTGTCTTCGCCGTCAAGGCCACTGCTGGTGACACCCATTTGGGAGGTGAGGATTTCGATAACACCCTCTTGGAGCACTTCAAGGAGGAGTTCAAGCGCAAGCACAAGAAGGACATCTCTGGTGATGCCCGTGCCACCCGCCGTCTCCGTACCGCCTGCGAGCGTGCCAAGCGCACCTTGTCTTCTTTGGCCCAGACCACCATTGAGGTCGACTCCCTCTTCGAGGGTGTTGACTTCAACGCCAACATCACCCGTGCCCGTTTCGAGGAGATCAACTCGGTCCACTTCAACAACACCATCGACCCCGTTAAGAAGGTCCTCAAGGATGCCAAGTTCGCCAAGAAGGAGGTCGATGAGATCGTCCTTGTCGGTGGTTCTACCCGTATCCCCAAGATCCAGTCTCTCCTCCAGGAGTTCTTCGATGGAAAGGAGTTGAACAAGTCCATCAACCCCGATGAGGCCGTCGCCTACGGTGCTGCCGTCCAGGCCGCCGTCTTGACCAACCAGGCCGGTAACGCCGCCACCCAGGATCTTTTGCTCTTGGATGTCGTCCCCCTCTCCCTCGGAGTTGAGATGCAGGGTGGTGTCATGGCCGTCGTTGTTCCCCGTAACACTGCCATCCCCACCATCAAGAAGAAGACCTTCACCACCACCGAGGATGGTCAGACCACCGTCCAGTTCCCCGTCTACGAGGGTGAGCGTCCCATGACCCGCGACAACAACTTGCTCGGTAAGTTCGAGCTCTCTGGTATTGCCCCCATGCCCCGCGGTACCCCCGAGCTCGAGTGCACCTTCGAGTTGGATGCCAACGGTATCTTGAAGGTCACCGCCATGGACAAGGCTACCGGTCGCAAGGCCAACATCACCATCTCCAACGGAGCTGGTCGCTTGTCCGCTGCCGATATCGAGCGCATGGTCAACGAGGCCGAGAAGTTCAAGGATGAGGATCGCAAGAACGAGGAGATCGTCCAGTCCAAGCAGGAGCTCGAGTCCTACGTCTACCAGATCCAGGGTACCCTTAACGAGCCCAACGTCTCCATGAAGCTCAAGCGTAACGACAAGAAGGCCGTCGAGGAGGCTCTTGAGGAGGCCATGGCTGCTCTCCAGATCGAGGAGCTCGCCGAGAAGGACACCTTCGTCCTTGCCCAGCGCAAGCTCAAGCGTTCCGTCACCAAGGCTTTCGCTTCCCTCTCCCGTTAAAGAATTTTTCCTCCCGCTCTCTACCTTCCCCCATGCGTGTGTCTTTTTTGAATCGAGAAAATAAAAATGATAAACTTTTATTTGTTATCTCTCTTTTTTCAATGTGCTATGGTTATTAGTTCTTATGAGGGATATCCTTTGCTAGGGTTTTTCTGTAGTCATGAGGGATATATCTTTGCTAGGTTGATAATGTTCTCATGAGGCCTTTGATTTTTCAAAGCCCAATTAGGTTGGTTGAGATACTATTCTAGACGCTGCAACAAACAGGTGGTGCTCTTGTTGTTGTCATGGTCATTCGGACGAAAGGTCATGAGAACAAAGTATGAGAGAGAGAGAGAGATAGAGAAGAGTACAGGACGCCAGGTACGTTTCTTGACAACGTGGATAGCATCACTCACTCTCACACAAATACACGCATTTTCTCGTATGTTTGCAGCTAGTTATTTCTTTCCATTTGCACCCTATCATGAGGAATGAGGTATTAATGATGGCAATCATTTTTTTTTTGCAGGGCCGCCCCCCACTCACTCCGCTACACAAACCAAGGCACAAATTTCAAAGTCCCAGGTAGTTCCTATCTATTTTTTGTGTTGCCTTTTTCTTGGCTTTAGCACATTCGTGCACCCTTCACGCGCGAGAGCGAGCAAGAGAGCACGACTGCGAGAGAGAGAGAGAAAGGGAAAGAGAGAGAGAGAGAGAAAGAGAACGATGGAGAAGGAATACAGTTGGAAAAAAGGAGAGAAGTGAGAGAAACAGGTTCGGCCCAAACAAGCGGTTTTTGTCCGGGAGAGCCCCATCTGGCCATACAATTTATTCCAGCCCCATTTAACAGCGAAGTAAAAGAAAACAAGCGGTAAAATGCTTCCAAAGAAGCACTAGGCCAGCAAGCAACAGCGCACAGGAGCGTTGCGAACCATTGGCCGAGTTGTGTTCTCCCACTCCCGTTGTTCCATGCAATTTAGTGAAAAGTTGTGGTTGGCTGGTTTTTTTTTATTTGTTTGGGTGTGTGTTTGAGGTTGGTTGTTTTACTATGGTACAAAAAAGGTGTGGTGCGGAATGAGGCGAAGTAAATTAAGAATAAAGGAAAAAAGGAACGCTCGCTCGTTTGTATTGTTGCCGTAGCGCCCCTCCCCCAATGACCGTTCAAAGCTGGAAGGATACCAACTTGTTCATATGATCGTCATCACAGACCGAGGGCTTCATCCAGGGTGACGACAGCGCAGACCCGATAGTCGACATGGGCGAGGCCCGATGAAACGGGTCCGAGACATGGGCCGTTGATGCATCGGGAGTGTTGGCCCCCGAGGGAGGTGATGAGGCCATGGGGGTTGTGCTGGCAGAGACTTGGCGGATCATCCTTGACATTGCCGAGAACATTGATGATGTGGGGACGCCGAGGTGATTATTACTTGAGGTGTTGGAGGGAGTACTTGAGGAGGTGGAAGACGCGGTGGCGATGGCTCCGAGACGGGAGGTGAGGGCCGAGATGGGTCTTCCGGATATTGAAGACTTTGCGTCTTTACTTGAGGAGGAGGAGGAGGAGGTAGCGGCGGCGTCGATGGGGTTGATGGAAGGGGTTTTTGAGGGTGAGGTCGAAGGGGAGGGTGAGTTGCAACCCTGGCGGGCGTGGAAGTGTATCGAGGGATCTGCAACGTCAAGTAAGAACGACATTTTGTATCTGTTGTTTGTGTGTTGTTGCTGTGAGAGTAGAAGTGATATGTAGGCGGCAGAGAGCGTTGGTTCTATGAACGGTCTAGAGGTGGAGAAAACTGAATGAGAAAAGAAAGGGATGTGGATGTGGAGAAAGAAAGATGCAAGTTGATGCCGGATGTATTCACAGCAAAAAAATGTTTTGTTGCACACAAAAAATGTGACCGTTGAGAGACAGGGTGGAAAGGAGGAAGGGTGGAGTTGAAGCCTACTATTTTTAGGCCTCTTGGAAGTGGGTCCATGGCCCAATGGGCCAGGTCCCACGCCAGCACGGGCCAAAGCATAAACACCATTCGCCCATTTAAACTGGGTGCAAGGAAGGGAGTAGTAAAATAAGTGCCCCGGGCCCCTTCCATCTCTTTTTAGTATCCAAGGCGGGGAAGTGGGTATTACTACGGAAAGTAGTAATATTCGTCATGAAGAATAAAGAGTTAAAAAAAAATGAAGAGGTGTAAACGGAATGAAGGGTCAATCGACGTTAGGGCTGAGAAGGTGGTGATGCATGGTGTGCTTGTTTATTTTCAGAAAATGAAATGAAAAGAGAGCAAACTTGTAAACTTGTGGAGAGAAAAAGGGAAAACAGAAAAAATATAATAAATTAAACAACACGGATGGAGAGGACAGTGGAAACTTCGCGGATGACTCTGCTCAGAACCACCAGCACCGTCACCGTGACAAGGACAAGGTCCATCATCAACAATGCGCTCGCTTGCAACATAAACCGAGGTGCAAATACCTTCCACACCATCAAGTGTCGCCTGAACATGCCTCCCGTAAAGAACATGTTCGCCACCAAGACGAGCGACTGGTGCATCATCATCATCAGGCATAGGCGCGTCAACTCGGGGAAGAGGACAACAATGCCCAGCTTGTTGGCCTTGGGTGGCATCTGCCAAAGGACCACCAGTGGCAACGCCATCGCGCAGAGAATGAACGGTCCCAGGGTGTTGACAATCACCAGAATAGGCGAGAAAAAGTAGTTGAGTGTCGGCACTCCGATGAATGCAGATAACCACTGGATCGAGGAAAGCGTTGCCTGGTGACCCGTTGCGAAGAAGAACAGGTTGCCCATCAACGAAAGGACGACTGTTGGCAAGAGCAGGTTCAATGTCGGTGCCTTGGCCTGTTCCGCCTGAGCTGCTGACTGGATCGAAACTGCCGCTGCGATACCATCCGAGTTCTCGACAGACGCCTGGGTCTCGGCCTGAATCCTCGCAATCACACCCTGCTGCCAGACCGCAAAATCGGCATCCCTCCAAATATCGACCAGTTCCACAAGACAAGAAATCTGCGCTAATCCGACCGATAAGACAATCGTCCCCAGAGGTTTCTGCGTCAGGATCACAAATAGGAACATCATCGTCAGCGCCATGTAGTAGCTGGCTCCGAATGCGTTGGCGTAACCGAGAATGTAAATCTTGCGCTGAGTGGCCGGTGCTGTTGATGACGATCCTGACGGTTTCCTGTTTCCACCATCAATGGCCACGGGCTCTTCGACCGTCTGGATGTCCATGCAGAGAGGGTTCGTCCACCAGGCAGCCGGTCCGATGATCAACGCGAACCCGAAGGCAATGCGAACCAGGGTCGTCTTGATCCACAAGTACTGTCCTCCAGCCGACATACCACCCAGGAGTGGCTCAAAGGCATTGGCGTTGTTGCCAGTTGTCGCAGCACGAGTGCCGTCAGACTTAGATCCCTCAAAGTCGAGGACAGCGTAGAGTGTGCCCAGAATGATGCCAATGCGGAGACCATAATCGACCCAGAGAAGCGCGATGCCGTTCATCGACTTGGAGCTGCTGAGAAGTCGTCGGATCAGGTAAGGTGTGATGGCTCCACTTCCCACCAACATCACCAGGGACCATTGAGAGGGCACCGACTGTTGGGCCGAAGCATAGAACGTGGGCGAGCACAGATCTCCCTGCTCCTCGCGGCAGACGGTGGAGGTGGATAGGACTCGTGTCATGGTCATAAACGACAGTACAAGAATGACAGCCTTGATGCGGGCAGCCTTATCGGGAACACGGAGCGAGAACAAGAGACCGATAACACCGAACGTCTGGAGGAATCCGATAATAAACGTGCTCTCATGGACAATGTATGAGTTGGACGCAAAGATGAGGCAGTTCACAAAGATGAACAGGCAGGCCAGGAATCCTGACAATGGAGGCCACCGGATCAAGCGGAACACGTTCCAGCTCTCCTTCTTGGCGAACGACTTGGCATTCAGGGCAAGGCACAGCAGGAATCCTGCAATCGAAAAGGTCGACATTGAAAAGATCATAATATCCACCAAGCCGAGGGACGACTCCTGAACGGTCTCGATCTTCAGCAGCAATGGCTTCAAGTGGCGCGCGAGCGCGATACCCAAAAGAGTGCCTCCTGCCAGGAATCGCTCCAAACTAGGTGGCATCCCTACAGCGCGATAGATAGTGATATGGAGCAAGAGGCAGAAACAGCTGGCCAACAAGACTCCGCCTCCTGCTGCCATGAGTGGGACGTCAAAGTGGGCCCAGATCCGCTTGCACGAGCTCAACGATGTCCGCAAGTACTCCGAGTACAGCTTCAGGGCCGTGGCCAAATCCTCCGTCTTTGCCTTGGGATCCTGCCCAAGTTCTCTCATGAACGTCTCGGCACGCTCAAACAGCTCGCCAAACTCCATCTCGACCGCCAGCGCGATATCCGAAGTCGGGTGCAGCTCCATGTACGACTCAAAGTAGGTAGCTACCTGTGCCGCGTTCAGACGCGTGGCTCTCAACAGATCTCTGATCGCGTTCTTGGGATCCTTGGCCGAAAGAAACAGCTCGGGAATGACAGATCCCAAGTTGTTGAAAGGGATAGGCAAACCCAAGAGCAACGACAGCGTAGGGACCAAATCGATCTGCTGCACAGTCCTGTAGACATTTCCTCCAACGGGCTTGGTGTACCGCAGCGTGTCTCCGAGAGAGAACTGATCCAGCAGACTGGCGTCGATGAGCTTTCTCTTGGAATAGATAACCATGCCAGCCTCGACCTCATCGTCACTGTCGCCGCCGTGGTCTCCGTGTCCGTTCATTCCATGGTCGCCCATAATCACAACCAACGTGTCATCTGAAACGCTCGCGAGGACTTTCTCCAGCTGATCGTTCATTTGCTCCAGCTTCACAGCCATATGAGGGTCGTTTGGTCCATACGTATGTCCGCAGTGATCTACACCCAAGAAATGGGCAATCAAAAGATCCCACTTTGAGGGGTCCTCCAACGCAGGTCCGAGAGCCTTGATGACGCCGTTGTCGAGCGTGTCGAGATCGTGGGTATCCAGCGATGGGAAAGCATGTGAGTTGTTCGTGCTCAGGACACTAGGGAACAGTCCAGTCCAGGTGTCGTCGCCCATGAATAATATCCGATCCTGACCCCGCGACGACTCGAATTGAGCCAGCCAGTTGTCCTCCTTGAGAGCCGACGACGCAAAATTAGATCCAGCATCAATAATTGTGGGAAGAGTGCCCGTCGTCAAAGCCTTGAGCCGCTGAAGAGTAGTTGTTGGAGGATCGGCGACGAATTGATACACGAGCGTGTTATCTGGCTGCTCCTCGAGGAGTTTGTGGATGACGGGGAGCTTGTTCAGGTAGTAAGGTTCCTGCTCGTCGTCTGGCAAGTCGTGGTGAGGAACAACAAAACTATCAATGTCAAAGTCGGATGTTGTTAGAAGCTAATGGCATCGAGAACTTGACATACTGCCCGCTCTATTCACACTGATAGGGAGTGCGCTGGTACGTTCATCGTTAAAACAAAAAAAGGCTTACTCGAAACGCAAGGCGTCGATGACAATAACGACGGCCTTCTTGTACTGCTGGGGGTACCAGCACCTGTTAGAAGAGTCGAGTCTGTGGTCGGTAAAGATGGATTCGTCCATGTTGGTGTTGCTGCATTCACTCTTGGAGTCGAGGACAGATCTTGAGAGGAGGAACCCGCGTGTAAAGAGGTAGATGGCTCCGACATGGACGAGGAAGACCCAGAGAAGCAGCTTTGCGAGTCGTATGCTTGGTGCGCGTTCCTTAGTGGCTGTCTTTTGTGTAGCTGATGCAGAGGCTGGTCCCTTGGGGCCATTGGGTTTTGCTGTTGTTGTTGCTGTTGCGGTAGTTCTCTGTGAGGTTGTTGTAGCGGTGGTACGCGATCGTAGTGTTGCTGGTGACGGGATGGCGGATGCCTGTGCCTGTGCCTGGCCCAGGGATGGAGTCCTTTGAGCCATTTGAGGGCGGAATGGATGAGGAACGGTGAAGTAAGGATGGAATGAGGAAATAGAGTAACGAAGGAAAGAAAAGAAAGGATAGAAGAAGTGCGAGAATGTAATTCTCAAGGCTACGACAAAACCAAAGATCGACTGAACACGACCAACGTGAATACAAAAATAAAAAATTCCTCCCATTTTCTGTAAGCGTGAGTCTAGAAAGACTCTGGTCTCCACAAATTACTTTTGATGAAATTTTATTGGATCCTCAAAGATCCTTCTTTAGATTCCAAGGATCTGGTTCTTTTCTTTGCCACCCATCGACCGAGAGCCAAGATACAGCGACTCCTTCGAAAAGAAAATGTTGGGCGACGACGTTGCTCCAGCGCTTGACCCTGGGTTGTCACCGGGTCTCACTGACCGTCCAGGGCCAGCTTTCACCGTCGATGGGGTCCCGATCAGCACGCTAGACTGGATCAATCGGTAGTCTTCGTCCTCGTCCGACATGGCCTTCCCCATGTAGCTGCCACCCTCTGGCGACTGGACCACACGCGATGTGGCGGTGGCCGCCATTCGCCTTGACTGGGAGATGGGTGTTATGAACAGCGAACTTTCATGCTCCTTTCGTTTCGACTGTGCCCCATCGAGATTCAGGGTCATCTCCGTATCCTCGTCGACATCCATGCCACTGCCAGAGAGTTGTTGGTGATGATGATACGGCTGACCGTCAAAATCAAGCCGCTGTTGCTGGCTGTGGTATGGATTGAAGGAGTTGTGAGAATGGGCAGAACGAGTAAAGTCGCCATTCAGCCCAAGACCGAATGCCGTCACCGGTGATGCCCTCAGAGGCTGGCCCAAGGTCAAGTCGTCCATGCATACATCCTGATCCTTTTTCCTCTTGCTGCCACTGAAGGGCACCTCGCCCTTTCTCATCCTCACATATCGTTCTTCAAAGTTCCGTGCTGGCGCCTGTCTCGGGTCTGCCGCATGGCCTTCTGCCGCAGCGGGAGTCTGGCTCACGCCATTCTCAACAAGTGTCGTTGATCCAATCCCCAGACCTTCAAGAACAACTCGCAGAGACTCCTTGCCGTCGGGGACTCGATTGGCAAAGACGACGCGTATACTACGGTAGAGGTACACGTATCCAGGTGCAGGGCAGCAAAACTGCAGATGGATCGCATAGCGCAGTGTACCACTGCTGCTGACTGTCGACGAGACCGGTCCCATCCCAGCACCAGTCGAGTAGTATTTTTGCCGAAGAAACGTTTTCGTACCCGAGGGCATATCAGTAAAGTCGTACGGCACCAGGAAGACCTTCACAACCGTCTTGTTGGGATTCTTGATCATGACCTGAACCTGACCACGAAGAGGAATCCGCATTCCACCAGGCATCCTCGCGAATCGACGAGCGCCTCTGAAGCTGCTGTCCAGATCCAGGTTTCCAACGTACGGCAATATCGGATCATCCTGCGCTGTAGGAACAGCGCGCGTCAAACTGTGCGAGAGCGTATTGGGCGCCGATCCATGCGAGCCACTAAGCTGAGCACTGGACGAAAGGAACAGGCTCAGGTTGGGTGAGCTAGCATATGATCCCATGGGGTGATGGGATGGGCTTGTCGAGACATGTTGACTAAAGGAGAGGTTGGACTTGAATGAATGGGAGAAACTGGAGGGACCAGGTTGGGTCGAAAATGTCGGATGTGAATGTTGAGGATGGGTGTTTTGATGATAATAGGGGTGGTGAGATTGGTGATGATGGTGATGTTGGTGTTGGTGGTGGGTGCTGTGGCTTCCATGCTGATGTTTGTTGGAGGAGCTCTCATAGTCGTAAAAGACGGCGGGGAACTCGAGTTGGACATGCTTGGGACATCGGAGCTTTGGTGGGCAATCCTTGTAATCCTGGTTCGCCAGGACACCGATCTGCGCCGTGAATATCAGCGGTTTGGACGGCAAAGTGGACATTCTTCCAGAGAGGATTGATTCTTCGTAAGAACCGACCAACGATCCGAACAAGTCACCATGTGAGCCAGTCAAGGGATTCAGCGAACTTCTGCGAAGGTAAGAGTGCCGAGAAGGAGAGTTGGCGGACTGGGCGCGTGAGTCTAGGGTAAAGGAGTGTCGTTGATCCTGAAGAGAGCCCCAGCGGCGGGTCAAGTTGGATGATGGGCGACTAGAAGAATCCTGGTTGTCATCATCGTCGTCATCGCTATCATTGAAGAACTTTCGGTTGAGCTGAGTTGCTTCGGGGCTCTGAGTTCGCCCTGGATCAGGGGAATCGTCGCAATTCATGACAATCGAAAGCCGCGAAGAACGTCTACGCGTGATGACGTGGGCAAGAGGCGAGGTCGATATCGCGTGGCGTGATGGGTGATAATGCTGTTGAGTATAAGGTGGACTAGGCTGGAAGGCTGCTGGGTACTGCCCATACTGAGGAGCGACTGGTTCCGTACCAGTTGGCGTCTTTTCAAGTTGAGCTTCTGGTGACAAAGGCGAAGGCCCTTTTCTGTCACTCACACTGTCTCTGCGTGGCACGGGGATGGACAGTGGTGGTGAAGGTGATGGCGGTGGGAACCGGTAGGCCTGCATTCCTTCCTGGGTGGGTGTTGTGGACCCTGACCGTTCGTCATTCTTTGGCAGCAAGGATTCCTGAAGCACATTGGCACGAGGCGTTTCCTGCGCTGGATCCTGAGCAGCCGGGCTTGACCGTCCCATCGAAGACGAGATGGATGAGAAGAGGCGGTTGCCATTCTGTTTGAGTGCCTGTAGTCGGGCACGGAACTGGTCCTCTGGACTGAGGACAGGTGACGAAGACTGTTGAGTCCGTCGATCGATCACTGGTGGTGGATGTGTCGATCCTGCAAGATTGGCGTCTGGTATTGACGCTGGGCTCTTGGTCGGAAGCCCATTCAAGTTCAGGACGGTCGGTTCGCTGATGGGACTTCGTGCTGGCTCCTGTGCGAGGTCTGCTTTTACTGGCTGAGCGGCAGAGGTCCATGTCGATTCTTCCTTTTGTTGTCGTTTCGCCAATTTGGCAGCGGCAATGGCAGCACTGGAGGCGCTGGAGATCTTGGTCTTCGACGAAGAGGAGTGGCGCTTCTTCTGGACCTTGGTCAAGTCCTGGAAATCCTCCGGTGCAATCCTGCCTCCAACCGACTCATCGTACATGCCGGTGACTCGAATGCATCCCCATTGCATATGTGAAGCCTCAAAGTTGATTAGCTTTAGAGATGCTGCCTGCACGAACTCGAGCGGCAAAGTCGTCCTGAGCGAGGTGGCAAATTCTGTGTAAGGTTCCTCCGACAGATCGACCACGGGTGCATCTCTTGTTGTATCCTGCTCGCCTACGATAGGCTGTGTACAACTGTAGAGCGTCTTGTCCTGACGACTCTGGGTGATGTCCTCGCGCGCCGAGGTGACAGAGTAGGCGAGATCGTTCTTTGCCAGCTTAGTCTTTTCGTCGAATGATGTCAGGCAGTTCTGGAGAGGGAGAGATCGAATCTGGGTATATAGAGACTGCACTAACAGTACGAGATCGGTGGTGTCCTTGAGCTGGGCTGGCGCTGCTGAGGAGGGAGGACATGCGCATTGGGCGGTCTGTTGATGTTTGGCCTTCGGTGACAAGTATCCGGTGTAAGGACTCGTAATACTGGGTGTCGCAGGACGTCAGAGAAGCGGTAAATGCATGGTGACGGGAGGATTGAGGAGATGAAAGAATGATAGAAAGGGAGGAGGAAAACGACAGGGGTGGCAATGTAGAAGGAGGTTAGCAAGGTTGGTACAATACGACAGTAAAAAATAAAAGAAACAAAAAAAAAAGTTGATGGTAATCACGGGCCAAGCTTTCTAGGTCTCAGAAAGAAAGAAAAAAAAAAAGACTGAACCTTGAATCCCTCACGGAATGACACACGACCCTTACCTTGCCAAATCGGCTGACATTGCATTCGGCGACGATGCTGCTGTTGGGATAAACGATATCACCCAGCGCTCCAACAGGATATGTTGAGCAGAGTGCAGGATGTTGACGTGCACAGGTGTGCTGTTCCTCCAGAGATCCATGTCCTGCAAGACCGATTCTAGACTTGGCTGCTGTAGCTGTTGTGGTTGCGCTGTTGGCACATTGCAGTTACCACTGGTAGTCGTCATCTCTGCTACTACTGCCGAATTGGACGAAGAAGGGTAGCCAGGGACTGCCGGGGTGGGTGTTCTTGCCTTGATGATAATCTGGCCAATCTTGGAGAGGAACTCCATCACGGCGGGGTCAGGACCATGTTGGCAGCCGGAGTGAGCTTGACTGTGGCTACGACTGTGGGCGTGACTGTGTGAGGAAGGTCCATGACTGTGCAGATGCGAGTTGCTGGATTGGACTGTTGGATATGCCTGCTGAAATTGATGGTGAGGAAGTAGGTCCTGATCTTTGGTCGGTGTATCGACGACGGTAGAAGGAACAGTTCCAGAGAAGGCAACGGAAGGTTGCAGCGCGCTGTAGAAGGCATTAGGGGTCGGCATGATGTCTAAATGTATGCAAGGATATTTTTTTGGTTGTTGGATGCGATTGTGTAAGTGTACAAGGGAATAAAAAAAAAGAGCGAAAGAAAGGGAAAAAGGGAAAGAAATAGACCGGTGAGATTTTTTTTTCTTTCGCTTATTTGGATCCCTTATTTTTGCAAATTCAAACCCCAAGACATGCCCTTGTCTGTAAGGATGGGATGCACCTTTAGAGAAAAAAAAGGAGCCAAAATAACACAAAAACAAACAACATTAAAAAAAAAAAGTCAAACAATAACAACAAGGCCTAATGCAAATCCTCAAGTGCACCACAAGGGGGAACGAGCAACCGGGGATGGATACATATAGGAAGCACCTTTCTCCTAGTTGCATGCTAATTCGTTGTATGTTTCGCCGCATACCTTTGGACAACGCAGAGTCAACAAGAGGCTGTTGTTGTTCTTGTTGTTGTTGATGTTGATACAACGGCAAGGATTTTTTTGAGTATGTGGAAGTGATGAAACTATTGGCAAGTGAAGTGGTTGAAGTTTTTCGTGCTGCAGGAGAGACGACGGAGTAGTGAGAATGGGGTAGTGTTGTGGTGTTGGTGGCACTGTTGGTCGCGGGGTTGAGTTCAGAGTTAATAGAAGTATAAGAGGTAAGGGTGGAAGTAGTTAGGTTATTATTATTGTTGTTGTTGTTGTTGATAAGGGATGTGTTGCTGCAGGGAGGGGTTCGAGGAGGGGTAGGTACAGGCATGGTTGAGTGTAGGAAGAGAAGGTGAGGGTGAAAAGGGGAGAGACGAGGGGGGGGAAGCAGAGAGGGAAAAAAGAGCGGGAGGAAGAAGGGAGGCTGGTTATGTTAGACCGCCATGGTTGAGCAAGAGTGGAATGGGAGGAATGTGTGGACAATAAGGGATCCGATGAAGGGCGAAGAAGGAATGGAAGAGAAAGGGGTAATGAAGAGTGGGAGGGGTGGTGCGAACGTGTGAATGGTGAATGCGGGAAGGGGGGTTAACGAAGAAGACAACAAGAAAGGTCGAAAGGAAACAAAAAAGTGGGAGCACTTTTTCCTTACTGGAGGAAAAAAAAAAAAAAAAAAAAAAAAAAAAAAAAAAAATGGGAAAAGCAGTCATGCTGTCTTCTGGGGAGAAGAGGTGATCGCGTTCAACCCTTGTGAACGTTCCTATCCAAGACATATCCATGGAAGACACCGACCGACAGACGACGGCCATTGACTGAGCCTATTTATTCCGAAGGGATCAGAAGGGACATGAATCACATGAACAAGAAAACAGGTATCGGGCACCGTGTCATCCAACATCTCTCTTCCTCTCTTTTTGGTGGCGTGTATTCTCTATCTACAAGTAGCAGCTGGATGTCAAAATCCATGGCCCAATGCGTTCGTAGGCAGGAGGCAATTGTTTTAAGGACGCTTCTCCTCTTTTTCCGTCCTATCCTTTCGCATTCCCTGAGAACCTAATTTTAGCATGCTATTGTTCCTAGCCTGCTGCAAACAAAATACACAAGAAGGCTCCAGGATCCATAAAAACGTGCACTTCATCTCAACCTTTTCTTTGCTTTACTCCATTTCCATCTTGTTACCTTCTTTCGCCTCTACCTTCCAGACACAACTCCTCAGCATCCTATCCTACTTTTGATCCACAATGGTGTCAATAACATCCAACACCCACCGATCGCCACTACTCCTCCTCTGCATCCTCCTCCTCGTCGCATGCCTCTTCATATCCGTCGTTCATGGTCAAAACGACGACTCGGGTTCAGGTTCAGACTTAGACCCCAGCCTTGAAGAACCCGAACAAAATCCCTCCTCACCTTCTACTCTACCTTCTCCTACACCGGACCAACCGCCAGCAGCCATTCCACCACCTCCTCCTTCAACTCCTCCTTCAACTCCAGCAACACCACCAACCACCGCACCCGGCACCCCAGCACCCGCATCCTCAGGAACCCCAGGAGCTCCAGCCCAGCCTCCAAACCCAATCTTCTCCACCTCCGACGCCTGTGTAGCCTGCCAAAAAGAATTCCCTACCATCAGAAGCTGCACCGCCTTGATCCCTCCCCCAACTGTCAACTTGACCGTCATCACCCAAGTCCTGCCCTTCTACAACTGCCTCTGCAACAACGGCAACCTAGGATCAGAAATCGAAGCCCTGCAAGACTGTAGTAATTGTTTCCGTTCCACAGGTCAGAAGGCGTTCTTGAGAGGCGATTTCTATAATGTGACCAACCAGAATGTCAAGGCCATGAAGCAGGTCTGCGAGGAGACCGTTGGCGGAACCAGAGTGCCGACGAGCAGTAGTGGGACTGGAGCTGGAGTGGGGCTTAGGGACTTGGGGTGGTGCTTTGTTTTGGCTTTTGTTTCATCGGTATTCCTCGTTCCCGGTGGTCCTTGACCCGGGTTTTTATATATAGCACCATCTTATTGTTCACATTCCATACCAAACGCTCATAGACTTGCTCAAACGCGAAAATGAATTTTTATTTGGCTTTCTGGATGTCTGTGCATCCGTTTCCCATGAAAAGTCCAAATAGGCTCTTTTCTTTTCAGGAAGACGTGTCCATCTGGGTCTCAGCCCAGACAGGCTAGAGACATGAAAACAACAAATATATTAGACATGATCTCTTGCGCTACAAATGAACCCCATCAAACAAGAAAGAAGAGGCTCTGAACGTTACCTGGACGTAGGGCAGGACGGTGGGGATATCCTCCTGACGGATTTTGTAACGGCCGCCACTGAATACTCCGGCATCTGAAACGATTTGGGCAAATGTGCCCCTCAAGACGATCTATGAAAAGGCGCCATGGAAAATACCGAAATTAGATTCCAGTCCTGAACAAAAAGGGGAGCGCCCTCGACGCGCCTCCTTGATAATTACTTTAGAATGAAGTGAATGGCCCAACATAAGGAGTGATTGCTCTGCTTACATTCTTCTCCTCGCTGATGGTGGATTCTGGGCGGTTGGTGTAAAGCGTCTCGAGCCATCTGCCCAAATTAGAAAAGCTGTCGCCGATAGAGCCTGCCCTTCCACTCGAAGCAACCAAACGGAACGCGTTCAGCAAGAAAGTGACCACCTGCTCGTAAGCAGCACTATCGATCGCCGCGCACGGCAAGAAAAAGTCGTTCATGATCACTGTCTGCCACTTGCGCGTCGTCAAGAAGCGGGTGATCTGATGTTGGCGGAGGAGGATACCCACGAAAGAGTGGAAGAAGGACCGGTAGGTTACGTGAAGTGAGTCCATGACCTCTGATTGGTAGTCGTAATTGGCGTTTCTCTTCAGGCTAGCGACAAAGTTGGGCATGATCTTTGACAGGGCCTGGATGTCCATATGTGCTAGCCTGTTCAGGATGTAATGGCAAATGAGCTACCACGTTCAGGTTCACACAAGGTTATGCAGTATTCGTTAGTTTATGAGGAGCCTTGGGGAAATTGGTCGCTTTTACAAGAGTAGCATGATCGCCTGGTTACCTTTCGGGCAACTTCGCTATCATCGAGCGCCACCAAATTCTCCTCCGTAAACTCGACTTCATCAATCTGGTAGGGTTCTTCCGAGTCCTGCTTCAAACTGCGGATAGCATCGTTTAGGATATAACTGTTCAGCGTCGACATGAACTTGTCCGTTACATTCGCTTCCACTTTAGGGATCCTGAACTTTTGTTGTTGAACAATTCTTCTCGCATGAGCTCCAAGGTTGAGCATCGTAGCAGTCCAAATCGTAGTATTCTCAGCCTATTTAATTACATGTCCAGTTGAGAAGCGTTAGACATGCATGGATATTTACGATATCTATGTGATGGGTCCCAATGCCACCAGTGTGAACGACTGCCTTACTTGACCAAACCGCTCAGTCTGAGTAGCCTCGATCATGATTTGTAAAAGACGTGAAGCAATCATATTGGAGGTGAAGGGGTCGTTCAGAATCATGGCAATATCTCTATCAGAAAAGACCAACTTTTTGGGTTAGTAATGCACTCAACAATTGGCACAATTTCGATTAATAAAAAGGAATCTTCAATCGCCAACACACACCCATGGACAGGGTCATCGCGGGAAACTTTGTCGAAGAACTTGCGGATGTTCTCCACACGACGCTCATCCATTGACAATGTTCTGTTGCAGGCATCCAGATTCCAGACCAGTTCGTGAGACGGATCGTTTGTTGTAATCTACATCCAGGTTTGGCAAAAGGTAATAGTTTGTCAGTGAGAAGCCGAGTTTTCTCCGTCACCACTGTAGTGCAAGTCAGTACTGTCTGTCCAGAACCAACTTACAGCTCTAATGTTTGCTTCGTGACACGCCATCAACACATCGTAGCGCAGCGTGCAGTAAATAGCGTCGTTCGTCAGGACGAAGAGTGACCGAAGACTGTTCATGACGTTGTTGTATAGTTGCATATCGCCGCCAATAAAGTCCAAGAGCTTCTTGATACTCGCATGACTTCGCCTATTGTGTTTGAACAATCAAGGTGTGAGTCCGAGATATCAGGCTAACAGTAAAGGAACGCACAATGGTCAAATAACAGAAAGGACGCCGCTGCGGTACCTTTGGTTGATGACTACTGTGGGTTGCTCGGCGCTCATCTCCATGGACATGCGAATAATCTCGGGATCATTCATGTACGCCTTGACGATAGGAATGATGTCGTTCTGGAACTTGTTGGGGTTCGACAGCCACACTCTCCTCTGTACAACCTTTGGTGCGATCTATTGATAACATCCGAAAAAGAATGATAGGCGTAAGCGCTTGGAGCACTTGTCCTGTATTGTCGAGAGCAATTATCGGCTCGAATATCCTGGACTTGCCTTGAAGAGTTCCTCGCTTTTGCCGATCTTGTCAATGATAGGGTCGGTCATCCTGTCCGGGAAGCGTCCCAAGAGGCACAGAGGCAGTTCTTGAAGTCCCTCCACGTCGATGTAGGGTAACATGGAATCCAGAAGTGTGTTAACTCTATCATTTCACGAGTAGCCGTTAGCGTGGTGGTCCAGGTGGCGAGGTTGCTCCAACAACTACAGGTCGATATTAGCGCAACAAGCAAGACAGAAGATGATATCTAACCTGGCACTGTCCATTTGGGCAGTCTCCAGCTGGTGCAGCAGCTTTCCTTTCAAGGCTTTCATGCATCTGAGGTGAATCTCGTGTCTTGTCAGTCCATGGTGGTCGAGCAGTGGATAGATGGAACCGATATCTGGGAGTAATAATCGAAAAGCATAACGAGAGAAAGGCAGGAGTCATACGAGCATCTCACGCGTTTGAACCCATGCGGGGTATGTGACAAAAAGAAACAAAAGCGCGCTCGACTGACATCAATCAATAGTGGTAACATAGAGAACAATAAAAAGCAAAAGCAAGGCTACGAGGCAAAAAGAAAAAAAGAAGGGTTTGTTGTTGGGTTGTTATGATTTAGGCCGCTGCGTTCCTGGATTTGCCTAATGGCCATGCCTGGTTTCTGCTTGACGAGCATGTCGCGAATCTTTTCGCCTGCGCGGGGTCCGAGGAGTCGTTGGTCTTCCATGGCGCGTTTGTTGAAATGCTGGGAGGTTGTGGGATGGGTGCAAAGGTGATCGTTTACGATTTTATTTGGCCGCTTTTGAAGGCTCTCCTGGAAGTATTTCACGTGACGTGCATCATTGCGCCACCAAAAATAGATGATGGGCAACTGACGCCAGAGACGGGAGGAGAAAGAAGGTGAATTTGTGAAAAAGAGGGAAGAGAGAGTTCGAACCCAGAAGGGGAGTGATAATGGCGCTGTGTCAATCCTCTCTGTCTGGGAACCGAATATCTATTTAACAGCCCCTCTACAGCTATTTTCTGTATCTACACTATGCTGCATACCTTGTTCCGCTGCAGGCTTTTTCCTCATTTTTCACATTTTTTCTTTCTGTACCCCCACGGTCTCCCTCTTTCTGATTGTTTTTCGGCCTTCATTTCTTTTCGCCTTCGTCTTCTTTCCCTCCCTTCCTTTCGACCTCTTCCCTTTCATTTCCCACTTTTCATATACCTCATCGCTCTCCGCTAGGACCCTTCGTCTTTCTTAGTCCCTTTTTTTCTCGTACTTCTCGTACTTCTCTCTTACACACGTCCACTCTCACTCCTCCCTCCCTGACCACCTCTGACCCCTCCACCGACCTCCACCTCATCTCTACTGCTGCCCTCTCTCTTAGATCTTCTTTATACATCAGCAGCAACCAAGCAACACTTGTCCATTCGACTCGCCCACCCCTTGTACCTTCCCCCCTCCTTCCTTCTCTTTCTCCTTCGTTCCTCCATTCCTCTCCTTCAGTCCTCTTGCTCCCTACTTCCCTCCTCGCCATCCCGCTTTTCCATTCCCGTCAACCAACGATTGCTCCCACGATTGTCAATCTCTCTTTCTTACCTGTGTCACAACCGAACAAGAAAAAATCGTCCAGCAGCAAATTAAAACCGTTTGCATATCCCATATGCCAGGCAGCGCATATTAGGATCGCTCCTTGACACCCACCTTCGGTAACAACCTACAGCAGTAACACAACAACAGCTACAACCAACAGCTAGAAGAGCAGCACCAGTTGCCATGTGGAATCCGCCTTTGTCAGATCTAACGTTCAACTTTCGGCACCCGAACCCGCGAGTCAATGGTCCCAGCGGAGGGGGTGTCTACCAGGATGTCTCGCCCAGAATCAGCCTAAGCAACGATGCCGCCTATCCTGCTGGAAGTGGTCGTGGCGGTGGTAACAGTGACCCCTCAATCCCCACAAACAATCACATCGACAACAATGGCGCTCCCGGCAACGCCCCTTCCTTCGAGCGCCCACGGGCCTCGAGCCACCCCATTCTCGCCCGCTCTCTGCCCCATCCAAAGCTCGAAAAGGTCGCCCCATATCTCACCATCGCCACACTACAAGCCTACACTGTCTTGACAGTCGTGCGTTGTCTCGCTGACCCTGTCTGGATCATCCCTCGATCAGGAAACGAGGATCCCATTCGGACGGCAGAGATCGGTAGTCTCGAAAAGTCGTTCCTAGCCTGCGCGATCGCCTTTACTATGCTGAGCTGTCTTGGGGTGACCCTGCGCATCCTCGACAAGTTCACCTTTCTGCGACAGATCCCTGTCGTTACGGCCTACCTTGAAGGTAAAAAAACTACTCCTCTGTATGGTCCAACCCATGAGGCTCAATGATTGCACCCTTTCTTTCTTTTTTTACCATTGTTGTCATGGCATGTATGCCTGTTGTGCATATTTATGTCTTGCTCTTGCAGCATTCGTGGTCAGCCACATTAACTCTTGTCCCGCTCCTCCTCCTCCGGCATATCATGTATTATATTATGCAAAATGTACCTTGGTTTCTTGGTAGCCCAACCACATTGACACAAAAGCTCTCATTACCGGGATTCATTCAAATTAGCCATCTTTTGTATCGCCGCCTTGACATCCTTTCTCAGCACTCACTCGTTGCCAAGTGGATCACAGTTCTCACACGGCTTCCTAGCCTGTGTCATCACAGTGCTCTTCTCGTCCATTGTTGCCATCATGCTCACAGTGGACTGGTGGCGAGGGTTTCCCTCCGCAGGACTATCGGCAACATTGAAGGGTCTTATCATCGCGTCCTTTGTTATGACCATCGTTATCATTATCGGCGCTGCCATCTACTCGACTCTGGAGGACTGGACCTTTGACGAAGCCGTCAATTTTTGCATTGTGTCTTTTGCTACAATCGGTATGTGAACGAACCATATATATGCCCTTCATTCTCAAGTGGACACACGTTGTCATTGCTATGATACTAACGTGCTTGTATTATGATTTTATTCTAGGATATGGCAATTTGAGTCCAAAGACCGTTGCTGGCCAGTCCATCTTTTTCTTTTACGGTCTGTTGGGTATCAGTTCTCTCGGATTCTTCGTTGTCTCGCTCCGCAACGCTGTGATCGAACAGTTCCAGTGGCGCCTGGTTGATCGCTTCTCCAAGCCAGCTCATTTGACACGCGTTCAAACACGCATGTCAGCCAAGGATATCCCTTTTCCAATTGCACGATTTGAGGAGGAGCAACGCGTCAAAATGGTTGTCAAGCGAAAGATGATGGTCAGAATGGGCTTTATCTGGATTGTCATGTGGTTCGGAGGAGCAGGAGTCTTTTGCGCGTTCGAGCCTTGGACTTATCTCGAGTCCTTATACTTTTGTGTAAGGCAGAATAAGTTCGTTCCAATTGAAACGACAGAGCAACGGTGAGGCGGAGTCAACACGTATGCTAACTGCAAAATTCTCTGCATTCACTTATTAGTTTGTTACATTAACAACAATTGGATTTGGAGACTATGTGCCCAAGCAACCTGGGGCGATCGAGTTCTGGAACGTCTACGTATTTGTGGGTCTCGCAGTTTTTGCCTACATCCTTTCACTGTCTTCTGAGTCCATGGCTTCTCAGATCCACCTTGTCGACGATCAAGATGACGACAACGACGACGATATGTACGGATGGGAGAGGAATGAGGATCCCAATGCGCCTCTCACAACTCGCAGTGGAACTTTGGGACTGGAGGGTCTCAAATGGCTTCATCATCAACAGAACATGCAACGTCGAGACTCTGTCCAATCCATACAGGTGGATCAGGAAGGAAAACCTCTGGACAACAACAGTACCTCTGAAATGCCCAGCATGACCTTTGACGGCAGTCAGGACGAAGACCGTTCCCTGCAAGCATCTATTCAGCGTAGCCGGCCCAACAGAAAGAGCTCCACCGGTAGAATCCTCATGGTATCGGCCAAGGAAAGGAAACAAATGTTAGAGGCTGAATATTACGCGACGCACTCATTACCAACCACCATCAAGTTTATCGACACCAAAGGCATGCCGCATCAGAAGACCGTTGGGAGAGCCTCGACCATGGCTGATTCGATCTCTGGACCCAACGTCGGCAGCATGAGCGGAGACCCTGCCGGATATACATATGGAACCGTCGGATACTATGGAACCATCGGACGCCATGACCTTGCAGGACTGACGCGCTCAGGAACTCTTCTCCGGAATCAACAACCGTCGGTCGACATGGGTGGAGCCAATATCGATAATATTTATGGCCCAGGCGATAGTCAACCCATTAACACTGTCCAAACACAGCAGCTCCAGCATCAGCCGCTAATCAAGTTCGACTCGCCGAAGGGAAGTATTCGCAGCGTAGGAAACCAGCCCAGTCAGCGAAGGGGTCAGAGTCGACCAGACCGATTCGGGGACCAGGAGGATGATACGACGACAGGATATATTCCTTCTATTATGGATGTCTTCAGGCCAGCTGCCTCCGAGAACGCTGGAGAAGGCTCTTCGACTTCGGGAGCACGCGGAAAGAACCTAATCGTTGGAACGTCTCCTATTACCCGCATGAGATCCAACAGCTGCGATCAGATGATGGGCGATCGGCGACGGGGACCATCTCAGAACGACATTCACAGCTGGATTGCCGAGGATGCAGGAACTCTTGAGGGACCCAACTTCAAATATGTCAGCAGGCCTCCGGTACAGGGAATGTCGGATGCCGGCCCAAGCACGGATCGGTCGAGGGAGAGTCATGGCAGCGACACGACGAGAGTCACCAGTGCCCCGAATGGAACGTCGGATTACGTACATGAAGATGCTTACCCGACAGAGCAGTCCAACATGGCACGAGGAGCGATTTTGGACTCTGCTTTGAACGAACTTAGGGCTCACCGCGATGGAATTGCGCCTGACGAGATACCTTTTATGCCTTTGACGGACGAGCCGGAGGAGATGAGTCAGGACGACGGAGACTACTCTGAGGATGTACCTCGCAGCGAGACAAAATTGGACGCCACTTTGCCACCACCTCAACCTCGCGGTCTGGTGACTATCGTGCGGGAACCGACCTTGCCTGCCGTGGATGCCGAGCTACTCGCTACCGCTTTGCCATCCAACCCAGACAACTTATTCCTCAGAGGCGAAGAGGGCGCTGGACGCGGACCTTTTGCCGAGGGTGTTACATGGCCAGACTCAAGAGCAGGATCGGAATACGGCCAAGAATCCAGACCGGGGTCACGCATCGGATCACGTCATGGATCGGCTGGTGTGACCAGCCCAGAGATTACCCCCGCAGCCTTGTTTGACGATGACAACGGCCACCAGTACACGCTCCGACCTACGACTTCACAGCCCCCATCACTCTTTTCAAACCACCCACGATCTGGAAACAACAGCGCCATGCCGTCTCCGACAGGTTCTAGGCAGTCGTCTCGACCGGGATCGGTTTTGATGACTATCTTTGACGAGCCTGTCCGGAATCTTCCTGGTTCACGTTCGGTTTCCAGGAGCGGTTCTATACGTGGATCAGGAACAGGATTGATAGAAGGAGGAGGCGGCCCACTGGCAAGAGTCAGCTCTAACCCAATGTCCCAGCCTAGATCAAGAACTGGGTCGATAGTTATGCCCCTCAATGGATCCGGAATCGGCTCTGGCAGCGGAGGAGGAGGTCCAGGGGCCACATCGCCGGCGTCTACGAGGAGTTCCGAGTCAATCGTCGGGCCGTTTGACGAACACCGGCTACCAGCAGATCTGCCGCACTTTGACGACGATGTCGACTTGAGCCATGTGGGTGCAACCCCACAACAAGTCGAGGACGAACATAGACGCAGGAAAGACCTGCGGAGACGAGAACGCGAGATTGAAGCGCGTTTAGCAACCCTTGGCGAGAAGGGTCGATGGGTTCCTCGTTGATTTTAACACTTTTATCAACCCCCCACCCCCACTGTATTTCTAGCATATTAACTACTGTACTTTTGAAGCATCATAAGAAATTAATTGTCACTTGAGATGAACGATCAATCGTTTGAAACTAACTGGGTTTAGCGTGATCAGTATCATACTGGTACTTGGTTTTAATGATGACCCAGGAATCTGTGTCTTGATCACCGGTTAATCAAAAAAAAAAGTTCTGGCGAGTATCCTTTTCTGTTTGCTTGACTCTGGGCGGCCAACAGGGCTTTTCGGATGCGTAGCGGAAGACCCTGTAGATCAAGATCGACTAAAAATTCAGATACCTCCTTCCCTCACACAGCGCAAACACACATACTTCACGTTCCTCTTGTTTCCCTTGTGTTCTATTGTCGATCAATGCATTCGCTTGGGGGGCAGAACCGGCTGTGTGCTATTTCTTGCATCTGGTACGTATTTCTTTTCTTCTTGGTTTGCTTCTCACAGCCATCTATGTTTGATGAGCATGGAAGGACAAGAACAAGAAATGATCTGCTGTTCATGTCTTTGCTTATATTTTTGAGGCGCAAAAATAATATGCAGGTTGAGCAGCATCAACATCTGCTTCTTGAGAAATGAGCGTTGTCTCGTTTTGCATGCTGACTGGCTGCTCGAGGAGGAGGAGGAGGATCGTTGCATGCTGTTTGACAGATTGTGAACAACAGATGGTATGTCCCCCTCCCCCCCTCAATACTACCATCTCCAATGGATTCTCTTTGATTAGGCAAGCAAGTACCAGATCAAGTACCTTTCGCACCTCAAGAGAGAAAATTGTCGTGTGATGAAGTCGAGTATCAATCAATCCCCAATGGTATCTGAACAAGAGATGCAATCAAAAAATGGAGAAATCTCATTACGAAGTAGGTTACCAACAGAGACAACACACCATTATTTGGTAACCAGCTTGGACTCTTTAAGATTGGAACTGCGCCCTCCTTCATCTTGGTATGGTGTCTAATATGTGTACCAACAAAGAGCTACATCATTACTTCATTAGCACGCATATCGATATGCATGTATGCCAGTAAAACGGCATCAGGAAGCGTGGCAGGGCAAGCGCAGTTACAAAAGGGCGGTTTGAAGATCCTTTCCTCCCACATTCCATTCCACTCTCTGACATTGAAACAGCAGTGGCCTCTGTAAGAAGTACATCGTCATATTGGAGGGAATAGAAGAGTCAAGTGCTTCGTTTCATAGGAGAGCGGGAGGTTGGGGGGGGGAGAGAACTTTGACAAATGGATTATCACTTGAGAGAGAGTGTGTCTATGAGAGCAAACAAAGAAAAAGGTCGGGTTTATTTTGAGAAGCCCTTTTTTTTCATGATCCGTTGCCACCACGTTTTTCACAGTTGGGCGAAATGAATGAATGTTTAATTGCGAATCCGAATGAAAAATTTCATAAGCCGTTCCGGATATGCAAAAAAGGGTTCTGTCGGTTTGTCAGTTTGCCTGACCAGCCTTTGCCCTCCCTCGTGTCAGAGGTGCACGGCAAGTCGGCAGGTGCAATTGCCGCCTTGGGTCACCGTCATCTTCCACCACTCATACAAGACTAAGGCACCGTTAGCAATAAGAGAACCAGTTCGAAAATAATATGTAGTTGCTCAGCAAAACTGCTCACTACATACTCCAAAAGGTTGAAAGGCACCATTCTGATTCTCTCGCTCGGGGTTTGGATTAACCTTTCGAGATCAAAAAAAGAGTCGAGACCTTGGGCTGGCGCCCTCTCCCCTTCACTCCCTTTTCCACGTTTTTTTTTTGTTCTTTTTTGTTCTATGACGTTATAATTGTGAATAGCTCTTGAGGAGGGTAGCGGCATCAAGTCGTGAAGGAGTTTGTGGAAATGAACAATATGAGAAGGAAGGACCTGAAAGGATATCTTGCTGGTTTTTTTTTTTTTGCACCGCTACTCTCACACTTAGGTAATACGCTTGATTTAGCTAGCTTGAATCTATCTTTTTTGCAAACTCGCTGGTTGGTGCATGCCCCACCCCTCCATCATGCAGCAGCAGCAGTAGTTTGTTGTTGTTGATGCTTTGTTTTGTGCGACGATCTGAGGGTTCCCCTGTCTTTGTCGCTCTTCCTCCCTTTCTCTAGAAATAGAGCAGGCGCAGAGCCGTTGTAATTGTAAACATACACAGAGGGAAATAAAACAACAGGAACAGCAAAACAAACAAATAGCAAGACAATTGTTGTTGTTTGGTCCAAAGAAAATAAAGCAAGACATGCAGAAACAAAAGGATGGACAAAAAAAAGATATTCTTAAACAAACAAGCAAGGTAATGAACTGAGGAACAAAGGGATTTGCCAACAACAGCCGCTGAATAATGAAAAGAAGAGTCAAGAATGAAATGTGAACATGACCGAAATATCACAGACCTTTGTCCTTTGTTCCAAGCGCCTGCCTCGCTGGTCCAGGTCCCTTCAGAGGAGCGGTGCCTTTTTTTTAGCTGCGTTTATGCACCGCACCCCTAGACTGGATGCTAACGGGAAGATCGAGAGAGCGAGTGTGAGTGGGAAGGAGAAAGATGTGAAGAATGAACGGAGGATTGTGTCACCGGCGCCTACTTTGGCTGCAACAAAACTGAGGTGTAGGGGGCTCAGACACTTTCTGGAGAAACTGGTATCCTGGCACAAACTAGAGACAACGATAAAGGAAGAAAATATGGATGTGGCGATGATGACGATGATGGACTGGTTAAAGAACGAATAAAAGGTTGAGGTAGGTTGAGGTGGCACATGCGGCGGCGGCGTATGCCCTGCACCCCTGCTTGTTCCCTGATCTTTTTGCTGTTCCGGGTGTAATACATTGCCCACTCCACGAGTTGCGAAGCAGGTCTATGTGGTTTCGGAGAAAAGCCATGTTGGAAAGGAATAGGGGAGTAGGTAGTAGGTAGGGGAAGGGAAGGAGGATATCACGGTTGATGAACAGGTTGGTGGTAGTTGTAGTCTTGTAGGTGTTGCTTGTTGTTTGAAGTCAGACACTGTTGTTCTGTCTCCTCCTCAGAAGTTCAGACAGTCATTTGTGGACACCATGGACGTGGCTCTACAAGCAAAGATACGATGTCTTGTGTGCACAACAATAATGTCAAGAAAACAACAACAACAACATCAAAAACTTCTTGATGAGCATACAAAAAGTCCGATTTCCTTGCAGGCTGTTTCCCTGGTTGTCCTTGTGTATGTTGCCTGCCGGGCGGCGAGGCGATGGGCAGCAACAGGATGATGTTTGTTTTGCTCTGATGATGAGCCAGCAAAGCAGGCAGGCACGGCACCCTTGTATGTGTGAGTGGATAAGAGTACGAGAGTGGGTGGTTTAGAGTAGAGATGAGGATTGCGAGCGAGTGCTCACCTTTTTTTTTTTCACAGTTCACTTTTTGCATTCGAATAAACAGTGAGCAGGACGAGAGACAGACAACAGAATGCGACTCGATTGTCCTCCCGATGTATGACCCTTCTGTTCAAATGTGCTCTCAAGGGAAGACATTCCTTTGCCCTCTCTGTCCTACCCCAGGTGTTGGACGATAAAGAGGGGTTATCCCTTGGGTCTAGCCACTACATATACTGTCTCATACAAGTCCCTGGCCCTTGCTGCTACGTGCTTGTTTTACTCTCTGTGGTTTACTCGCTTCCTGGTTGATTCTCACATCTCCTTGCTCCCACTTTTAAACCATACCCTCCCACTTCCTCTCTCGGCAATGACAAGCGACCGACAACCATCTTGTTATATTACTTGCTCAATTGACTACTGGCCTGTGTTGTTGTAATACTATTCATTTTCACTCGATCGAGCAAAAGAAAAACAATATCGACAACGATAGGGTTGTATGCTCCTTCCATCTTTCTTTCTCCCTCACTCTTTTCTTTTCTTTCTTTCTTTTACCCTCTATTGCGCATCCAATCGCCCCACCCACCCCACTCCATTCACAATCATATCCATTCACGCTCGTTGTCTCTCTCTCTCTCTCTCTCCTTTGACAACACTCTTCCTTTTCTTCATTGTCGCATCATTCATATCCTCAGCACCCTCCTTCACTCACACATACACACACTCCTTGAGGAGCGCGTCGCCCTTTTGTTCACTCATTGCCATAAACTCCACTCTCTCCCCACCCCTTTTCATTTCTCTGTCCTTGCCGTCACTTAATTCACCCACTTTTGTATCACTTGCTTTATTTTTCAGGCACCATCAAATCCCAGAAACGTACCAGTCCATACCGCAACCCAAACCCTTCCCTGAACCCTTGTTGACAACAACACCACCGCACCGTCTATCTCTCCCCCCCTTACTTACTCACTCATTCGCACACGACCTTACAACGCATACCGATCGCCATTCCTTCCTTCCTTTCTCATTCAGCTCATTCCATTCTTCGTTCATTCATACACTTTTGTATATATTCTTAAACAATGGCTCTGGCAACTCGGAGTTCAGTCCAGTCGTTTGGGACGTTTCAGGAACACCAAACCTACCATAACCGACACTTCTCCTCCCTCTCCTTCACCACAGCCACCGCATCCGAATCACCCATGCCCTATGAACAATACATGACCAGCCGGCGGGAATCCGTCGCCACTATGGAGTCGACCGGTCACCAACAGACCATTAGTACCTATAACCCTCTAAGCCGGCCGGCGTCCATGGGACTTCCTTCGCGCAGTAATACCAATAACATCAACAGCAGGGTAGGACAATCAGCAGGAGAGAGCGTCGATCTTCGGAAGCAGGCGGCACAGAAATTGGCGCAAAAGCAGCTGCAATTGAGGCAGCTGCAGAAGCAGAAGTTGAAGGATCAGCAAAGGAAGAGTGGTTTGCCCCTTTTCCCTACCGAGCGAACCAGAGGTGCTATTGGACCCGGTACCCTTCAACCAGGTAAATAACACTAACGCACACTCTTTTTTATTCTCTCTTGCTCTGATGTGATATGAGAGCGAATGAACGAAAGGGAGAGAAGAAAGAACATGAAGGAGTCCTGAAAGAAGGAAGCGTAAGCGAGAATTGCTGCCACAGACATAAGGTTAACTGGCACTTTATTTTGCAGCTGGCATTCCGGAGCTTCAAAGAAGCGCAGGAAATGCAAAGTCTGTTATTGTAATGCTCTCTCCTATTTTTTCACGATAAAGAAAAAAAAAGCAAAAGGGGTTTACATGTTAACACGCCTTTTTTCATAGGGGGAGTTTTCTAGATCACTGAAAACTAACCGTGCTCCCTCACTCATCTTGTTGTCTAATGCTCTTTCGATTCTCACTCGTCTTCTTACTTCTTTCTCTCTTCTTCCTACGTTCACTCTCCTTTCCATCGTCCTTCACTCGGCTGACATATCGTTTGCTCGAATGGATGTTTGTCATGCATAGTCGATATCACCAAGATCGATCTGATGCCGATCGAGGTTAGCCGCGCCATTATCATTAAGTGTATCGACGAGATCAAGTTGAGAGGTATGTTTATGTTTATGTTTTTGTTATTTTTTATTTTGCTCCCAATGTCGCTGTCCCCCACTCAACTCCACTCCACTCCACTCATTCCACAACCCTGCTGCTGCTACCTTACCCAATCCTTCCTCCGACATGCCTACATCATCTTGGTGCTCACCTCTTGTTGCTTTTTTGTTGATGCTCTCACACATCAGGCACATACGCGATTGTACTGTATGTGGACTAGCCTGTTTTTTTTTGTCCATTCCTTCGCTCTGTCCGCCCATGTGCACCGTGCCATTGCTGCATTTGCTGTGGGCCTTTGCCTTCTCCCCCCCTCGCATCTAAATCTTTTCTTTTTCTTGCGCATATCTGATACCTTCATACATCATCTCCCGCATGAAATAGGATTGAAGCACAAGTACCTCTTCAGGAATGCCTTTTACAGCCCCTCAGTCGAGGCATCACTCCAGCTGCTAAAGAACCCCAAGAAGCGCCATCTCTTCTCTGTCAAGGCCCTGCGCGTCGATACCGTCGGAGGGCTACTGACTACAGTCCTCTCGCGTACCTACCCACCCCTCATTCCTCCCGATATCCAAGAGAAGTTTGAAAAACCCAATGGTAAATATTTCGCACTTTATTTTTTTTTCTTACCGCTGATGAACCTTGCATATCCTCCTCGACCATGTCCATCTCCCAGGATGTCCATTATGACATACCAATACGCGCATTCCAAAAAAAAACTAACAAACAAAAAAACGACGGGAAACTATTTTTAGGCCGGTTCTTCTTCGAGCTCCTGGGTCTCCTCCCAGAACTCAACCGCTACCTTTTCGTCGAGATCTTAGATCTCTGCTGCGAATTAGCAGACGGCCAATCCGAGAACCACGTCTCCCATTCAAAGCTGGCCATTTATCCGGGGTCTTGCTGCTTCGGACTCGAAGAGTACATGCCTACTTGGGATACGCGGTATCTCATGACGCCCGACCTCAAAAAGTTTTCAGAAGTGTTTTATAACGTCATCTATGCGTATAGGGAGGAGCGGGATTTGTCGGCGGAGGAGTTGCAGAAGAAGGTGGAGCTGAGGGAGAAGGTGATGGCGGAGGAGCGTTTGGAGATGTTGGAGCAAGAGCATGGATTGGAGGGAGCGCAGATTATTTTGAGGATGGAGGCGAGGGTGGCCCAGGGTTTGCCAGCAGAGTCGCCACCTATCCCGGTTGTGCCGACGTCACCTTCGGATCTGAAAGAGGTCTCGCTTTACGCGGGGAGGAAGGAGAAGGTGGTAGCAGATGATGCTATTTCGGTTCTGGAGATGGAGATTGATCAGAACGAGAACACCAACGATAACAACGCCAGCGGCTCTGCTACGGATGTTTCGAGAGATGGACGTACGCAGGACAGCGGAACAGAAGACGATGGAGACGAGGAGGAGGATGTCGAGAAGGTGATGGCTGATTTGAGGAGAAGCGTATCGGTCGCTATGTTGGGATACTGGTCCGACAACAACAACCGCTCAGCCTCGTCCCTCAGTGCAACAACCACCGTCTCGGCCGCCTCATCCACTTCAACCATCGCCTTGCCACAACAACACAGCTATACCCGCTACACTAACACCACCAACACCACCAACACCACCGTCAACACGCCCGCCAAAACTGCGGCAGCTGCTGCAACAAGACCCCGTCTGGCACACACAAAGTCCCTGGCTCGCTTCGGTTCCATCGCCCAAAACCAATTCCCCGTCTCCCCCGGCGACATTTTCGGAATCAGTCGTCATGCGATCGAACAACGCGAACTACAACAGTTCCTCTCCGTCGCTCGAACCTTCAAACGTCGCAAATCTTTCGGGACCAAGAACGGTGGTAATAACGGCAGCAAACGGATCTCACAGTGGCGTCTTCAGAACAAACGACTCCGTCCATTGTCGCCTTCCAGGTCGCCTGCCTTTGGAGCTACCCATTTAGCGGCTGGCTCGGCACCTCTGTTTGTTCTTCGTCGGACTCCTCGCCAACACAATGCCACGTTGCTCCTGGCTGCCAACGGTAGCAGCAGTCGTTCTCACGCGGACTCGACAGATTCTTTACCAACAACAACGCCAACGCCAGTTCTCGTATCGGCAACAAAAAGTCGCCGTGGCAGAACTCGCCAATTCCGCAAGGAACTCGAAGTCTACCTCTCCCAAGGACTCACAAAAGAAGAAGCAATCCAGCAACGCCGACAAGATAAACACCGTCGCAAACGCGCCGCAAAACGCGCAAAACTCGCCGCAGCCCTCGAACGTGAAAGGGCCGCCATCCGCGAGGCACAGGCCGCGGTTGAACGGGAACGGGCGCTGGAACAGGCACAGGAACAGGAGAGGGTGAAGGTGATGACGTTGGAAGAGACTGAGGTGCTGGAGGCGTTTGATTACTTGACCGATGCCGAGTTTGAAGAGTTTATGGTTCTCGCCGGTTTGACATTGGCGGATGTGGAGCGGATCCGGGAGAAGGCTGCTACTGCAGCTTTGGAGCAGGTGACGGAGGACATTCAGGCGACCGACCGTGTCCAGGCTGCCACTGCTGCTGCTGCCGCCATTGCCGCAGAGAAGAAGGAGGCTGCCGAGGTTGTTGTGGTTGTTAAGTCCATTGTTGTTGAGACTGACGAGACCAAAGAGCAAGATATTGCTGCCGTTGGCGCCGATATCGCCCAGCAGCCCGTTCAGACCGAGGCTGGTGTTGTCGCTGCCGATATCAAGGAGACCCCTGAAGAGCAAAAGTCCGAGAGCACCACCGCAGCTACTATTCCTGCTCCTGCCGCATCAACCCTCGCCGCTCCAATCGACCACCAGAGGAAGCGCCCAATCACCCCCCAGCACATGACATCCATGGAGCTGTTGATCAAGAACACGGCCGTCATCGGCGACAGCAATCTTCGCTGCTACCCCATTATCCTCACCACACCTTCGGCATCAGCCATCGCGGCCTCTGCTGCCATCTCTGCAGCTGCCGCCGCCGCCGCCGTCTCTGGTGGACTCTTGTCACAGGCTTCCACCGTTATGACCACTCTCCCTGCCCAGGCTACCATCAACGAGGAAGAAGATGAAGTGGTCGAGATCAGGTCGCGAGATGTGGGAATGCCCGGTAACCGATCTTCAGTGTCATTGTTGATCACAAAAGGAATCCCCCACCTCGAGAACCACCTCTCCTCTTCCTCATCCGCATCTGCCACCTCTTCATCCTCGTCCTTCGTCTCCGCCGCCTCCGACGACGAGGATAACTATGAAGATTCCATTGAAGACTATTCCAATGACGACGACCAGGAAGACGACGGCGAATACGCCGTAACAGCAACCTCAACGACATCCACTACAACCGTGACAACAACAACCTCAGGGAACGTCCAGATCTTTGAATTCGAAACCGTCGTCGAAGAATCCGATCCCTATCCATCTAACAATGTCATGTACGACAGTGACGGCGAAGAACTTGAGATCCTCGACGTCAACCAAAACAACAACAACAACAACAACAACAACAACACAAACACCAATGACCCCTTTTACGGAATGGATGAAGAAGAGGCTTCAGAGTTGCGAGAGCTTCTGGGATCCATGACCTCCGAAGAAAGGAGCGAGTTCCTCCGTCTCTCTCGTCAAGACGACAACAACAACGACGCAGGTTACTTGACCACCTCTGCCATCGCCACCGCGTAAAATTTTAACAAAGCATAGTTACGATTACCGATTACTTTTTCCCCTTGTACAAAGGGCCCTCCATTACACACTCACCATACATACCACAACAGCATTTTTTTGTCTCGCTACCTTTCAACCTTTCCAAGCATTTTTAAAAAACCCTTTTTTGAGCACAGCAAAATAAAAACAACATCAAATCCTACTCTTTATTCTAAATAAATCATACTTCTATGCCCAATGACCCTAGATTGCAAGCGTATATGAGGTGCGGAAAATGAAACGTATGGCCTTGACTTGCAAGTTTGCTTAACCTTGAGTTTCGATAGACCCCAATGTCTGGACGGGAGTGAGTATGCTCGCATGTATTTGCTACAAAGAAAAGGTAGTGAAGCTCAAAGAGGGCTAGCAGCTGTTGGTAAGGCTTGCTGCCTCTATCACCCTCTCTCGCCAAGAACCATCAATAAAAAAACCCCTCCCAAACCAAACCAAACCAAACCAAACATAACAAACAAACAAACAAGGCATACACAGTCAAGAGAACACAAGAACAAGAAAAGACCTCCCCCCCCCCTCCCCATCCACTCCCATCATTTCCTCCATGGTGTGCCCAGGCTCTGCAAAGTGACACTGTGACCTGAAACACGGTTGTCTTCTCAAAATCAGAAAGACTAGGACTTGTCAGGTCGGAACAAGTCCTGTTAGATGTCTAAAAAGGACGATGGAGTGCGATTGTCAAGCACCCTTACAGAAAAAAACAAGCCCTGACTCAGCCAATGGATTGGAGCACAATACAGGGCGCCTGAGCCACGAGTTATAAGAGAATTCGAGGAAGGGTAAAGAATAGGTGCGGAGAGAAAGAAATATATAAGAAATAAGAGAAGCGGACACAAGTGACTTACCAAATCCTCCTGCTCAGATTCGACAACAAGGGGTGGATACATAGAAGAAAAGGCAATAAGCACGTTGGTTAACAACTCTTGGTAAGGCTTGCACCTTTCTCCTTTGTGAGCAATCGTCGCTTGCAAAGCAAGAAACGAGAATGTTAGTAACGTCGGCCAACTCTCAGAATGAGTTAAGAGTAAAAAAACCCCAGCGGCATCAGCTATACAATAAGAAGAGGAGTAATGGAGTATGTACCTTGTGTTGCATCGAACGGTTCAGCTATTGATTGCGGACAGTGGGCTGGTGTGGGCGTGTGTGTTTTTTTGGGGTGGAGGGCAATTAGGAGAAGGATGTAAGAGAGGGATGCAAGAGTGAAGAAGAGAAGGGGAGAAAGGGGAAGAGAGAAGGAAGAAAGAAAGAGTAAGGGAAAAGTGGAAATAGAAGGAAGGAAGAGTGAGGCAGACGAGTAGGTGGTCAGGGGAAGAGTAGTTAAAAAACACAATCGAACGTCTGAGCTACAACGTTGATACGAATAAACAGTCACACATGAATGGTTGATATCTCCACTCTCTCCTCTCCATGCTACAATAGGATCCGCATCAGGGATGACCGCGAGGGGTTATTAAAAAGAGACAGGCAAGAACTGTTTGTGTGTGTGTGTTTGTTTTTGCAAGATTCATTGAAACTATCTTTCAGAAAAGGGTTACCCTATTGTTGCTTTCCTGTTAATAACTGATGTAACGGACACTCGTATAGACAGGGGTAGACAGAGAACTTTATGCATCCGCTTCTTGACAGGCGAAAGACTTAGTACTGCTGATGCATGGGCTGCTGCTGTTGAGAGTACGACTGGGGCGGCATCTGGTGCTGCGGCTGCTGCTGCTGCTGTTGTTGCTGTTGTTGCATGATCTGTTGCTGCTGCATCTGGACAACCTGGTAGGGCAGGGGGGGATGCTGAGGGGCCATGGGCTGCTGTGGTTGCTGTTGCTGATAGACTATTTGCTGAGGAGGGGCAGTGTTGGACGAGAGCGGTACTGCCTGCTGCTGCTGCGATGGCTGACCCATCATCTGTCCATTTGGAACGCCACCGCCACCGCCCATCTGGACCTGCGCTGCCGCAGCTGCGGCCTGCTGTTGCTGCTGTTGTTGTTGCAAATTGGCGTATCCACGGATGTCGTTAAAGTACACATGGTTCAGGGCGTCCTTGGCAGTAATTCTCCGCTGGGGCTGATAGATCAACATCTGCATCAAAAGATCCATTCCAAAAGTGTCGATCATGGGCACCACTGTCGAGAGGGGTTTTGGAGGGTAGTACGGGAAGTCCTTGCGGTATTCTGACAGCTTGGTGACGCCGGGCCAGGTCTCCTCAGTGGGGGTACCCATGACCTTGAAGATCTTGAGAAGCTCATCCTGGTTATTAGATCCTGCAAAGAGTGGCTTGCCCAGGTACATCTCTGCCATGATACAGCCTGCGGACCAAATGTCGATTGATGTCGAATATGTCTTGGATCCAAGGAGAACATCGGGTGCTCTAATAATAAAGGGGAAGAAAGATGAGAAATTGTAAACGTGGGGGGAGTAAGATAATGGAGACTGGGTGTAGGAGATATGGTACAAAAACAAAAAAGAGTAGATTCGAAAGAGCGCTTGCTTTTACTGCTTTTTTGTTGTTGTCGATGTTGATGTTGTAGCCCTTCCAAAGAACGAACGGAATAGAATATGCACATTGGCGCAAATGATAATAAAAACACCAGTTTTTGTTGGTTGCTCATATTGTCATCCAGTGGTTATAACCTTCTCCCTCAAGGTCCCTTTGTGTGGTTTGTACTTCATTGCACCTTTTGTTTATGTTGACTTACCGATACCAAAGGGTGACGACCTCGTTCGAAAAGGTGTTGACAGGGATACCAAAGGCTCTTGCCAAACCGAAATCGCCCAACTTAAGCTCGCCCTTGCGGTTAATCAGGAGGTTCTGAGGCTTGAGGTCCCTATGGAGGACCCGGTTGTCGTGACAAAAGGCGACGCCCTTGAGGAGTTGATACATGAAGGCCTTGATGACAATGGGTCCCAATGCACCCCGGTTGCCATGCTGGTCCATATACTTTTTCAAATCCTGGTCCATGTACTCAAAGACGAGCGTCAGCTTGTTCTCGGTGTGGATTACGTCGTGAAGTCGGACAATGTTTGGGTGGCGAAGTTCCTTCATCAGCGAAATCTCACGGATGGCAGTCGATGGTGCACCCTCTTCGGAATCGAGTCGGATCTCCTTCAAGGCGACGGCATCGCCGTTCGATCGATTCTTGCCCTTGAAGACTGTTGCGTATGTGCCCTCACCAATCTTTTCCAGACTCTGGTAGCGTTCCATTGTGTATGTCTTTTATGTGTTTGTGTTGGGTGGTTGTTGGCGGGATGGGCTGTCGTTGTTGAGGTTGCTGCTGCTGATGTTCGTTGTTGGTGAATGCGCAGCCCAGAGGAGTTAGACGATGGCAAATACGACGTCGGAGGCACGGCAAAAGAAAGAAAAGGCGGTGTTGGCGGACGGACGGGACAGACGAATGAGCAGGGCAGGCAGGGAGAGAGGTATGGAAAGGAAGAAAGAAAAAAGGAAAGAAAGAAAGAGAAGGGGAACAGGGGGAAAATGCACGACGGACACGAAAGAGTAAAAAAAAAAAAAAAAAAAAAAAGTTCAGATGACAAAAGCGCGATGGGGTGGAATCAGATGCCCACCCTTCAAAAGGAGGTGAAAAAGTGGAATCAAAGAAGAACAAAAGAAGGAGCTCTGGATCAGCTAGGATCAGAACAAACTCATCTCGCCCCTTGCAACAACAAAGACTGGACTATTTCATCCTCGCACTCTCTATCATTTGTTGCTGTGTGCTTCCAAATGAAACTCCAGAAGACAGACATGACGGGACCCAGCACAGAGCAAAAAACAGACTTCGCCACGCCGTGTTATTGTGTTGGGAAATACTGCGTGAGAATCTATACATACTCCTTGCTTTGCCTTTTGACCTCTCAGAAAACACACAAAGAAAAGCCTACTCCCGCTGTTGTAGGGTTCATTTGTCAATGTGTTCCTTGTGCACAGAAGGGCTAGGCCTCTTTCTTCTCAGACACACAGTGGTCATGTTCATAGTTTGTTGACAGAGCGGGTAAATGCGAATAAGAATGCATGCATGAACAGAAAAAGGGCGGAGATCAATGATTTTCATCTTCATTTTATTGTTCTCTTGGACAGCTAGAAGCCCTTTCTCACATTAGACTGAATCCCTTCCTTAGAAAAGTCAACCCACATCAACATCGACCCCACCTTGGCCTTGATATGACACGAAACATCCACCTCCAGCGATCCCCCCAGCGCCTTCTTCAATGCCTCGTATCCGACTGACGACAGGTCAAACGCCACCGGCAGTCTCGGTGTCTTGACATACCCAGATGTCTCGTTCTGATGGTCGTTGGCGGGGATCAAGATCGGTTTGGGACTCGCAATATCGTGTTCAAAGTCGACGTTGACGTGGCCCAGGGGCTCATCCTTGTAGGACGCTGTGCCATTGATATACAGCACCGTGATCGCCGTATCCAATGGGTTCTTGAGCTCCAGAACAATCGTTGACGACAGCAGGTACATCGTGGTGGAGACCAAAAAGTCATCCTCGATCGCGGGTAGTCCGGATGAGATCGAGAATGTAGACATCATCGGCTGGAGGAGAGGGATATGTGTCGACTCGGGGTATCCAAGTACATCGATCGACGTCGAGTTGTCGCCTAGGGCCAAAATAAGAAGAGCAAAAAAAATGCAATAGGAAAAAGAACGCGTAAGACACTCATGCATCAAATATACTTTTTCCCTCGGTTATCATTCGTGCTTACTTACCAGAAATGTACTTGGAGATGAACTCCCGCGAGGCATTCTTTGCGAGCTCTGGGTCGCAGGTCTTGTCCTTTTTGTGAAGACAGTGGATAGAGGGGTCCATCATACCTATGCACTCGATGGTGTTGTTGCCAGCATGAACTTGAAGCTGCGGGACAGAGGCCATTCCAATCAGATAGCCTCCATAAGACCACAAGAACGACAGATCACCCAGGTCGGCCGAGATGTTGGATGGGTTCCAAAGAACCAAAGTTGCCTTGACAGTGAGTGAATGTTCAGTGCTGTCGACGACATCCAATGACTCCAATACAGGAGGAACACTGACGAGACCACCTAGACCTTTTGTTGTCGGTTTATTTGTTGATTACCCAATGTCCAAAGGGGTAAAGTCAACATGCGTAACGCACAAAGGTAAAAAAAGGGTTTTTAGTAACTGGTATTAGGAAATAGAATAGCATGCGACATGTTCTTGTTTTTCTTTTCGCCTTAGTCTCCTTCAGGCATAACCAGAAAATTATTGTCGTACGACGTGACTTAAACAAGACAAGGAAGAGCACCTTTACTTACCTCGCTGGCGTGTGATCACGTCAAAGGGGATCGGTCCAAGTTCAAACGTGCCAAGGCCACACTCAACAACAGCATGCGCCTCGCCTGCGATCCCAAGCTCAATCCACTCCTTCGTGAACGACGTATTCAAGAATTGGTAAAAGTCGTCCAAATGGTCGGCCACGATCCTCAATGGAGTATCCTTCATGTCCACCTGCACCTCCAACACATCCCCGTCCTGCTGACTCGTTGTAGGTAAAAAGTCAGGCATCTCAAGTAATGCCATATCCTGTCCCTCGGGTGTCCGTAACCATGCCGTCGGCTTCATCTGAAGAACCTTGATAGGAAAGGTGACATTCGGCGGTAGCTGTAGCTCACTAGACATGCGCCCAGTCAGCATGGCTGACTCTTGGTTGTCGGTGAACCCAAACTTGAGTTGATTCATACCCAGTGTTCGAATAAAGTCCTGTGCTGGCGAGCCTGGGAAAGCCATGTCGAGGACGATACTCTTGAATGCCTCTACCAGCCAGGATGGGAGATTTGGGTCCTTGGACAGTGCCCGTACTTGGATAGTCGAATCTTGGCCCTGAATAAAGCGCGACAGGAGACGGCCCAACAGCAACTGCTTCTCTGATCCTGAACCAAACGAGCTCGTCCTCCCCATCTCACTCAGGATCCAGTCGTCCAGATGAAAGAGGCGACCCGAGAGAGCGACCTGACTCGACTTCCCTGCCTCGAGGTTGAGCTCTGGACACGACATTTCTGCAATCTTGAATTGGTCGACCTCTGGGTGAGCCACCGAGGGCAGATAGATGCCAAACGTGACGGCGTCCATCTTGATCGAGACGGTGCGCGAGGGGTTGTTGAGCAGTGCGAGGCCAGACATGGCGATGCCCCCTTGGGGGTGGTCAGCAGGGAGGGACATGGACACCAGAGTCGCATTCTGCACACCCTTCATCCCATCCATCGATACTATCCGATTAATCCTTAGTCTCATGTACCAGAGCGACCCCAGCCTCGTCAAGATAGGGCCTCGGATCGCCAAGTCAACCGTCGACTGCTGGAGCGTCGCGTGGAAGAACTGGGCCATTCGATTCGCATCGGTCACATTGATGTGGGTGGACAGGTTAAGTTGCAGGATGTCGCCCATTTGCATGTGCTGCCTCTCGACCTCGAATTCCGCCATATGAGCATCGTCCTGATCGGTCGGCAGGCTCAGATGGAGCACGGTGGATTCAATAGTCATGGTCGGATGGAAAACGGACTGGAGAGTACGCGTGAGACCAAAGATACCATCATGGGCGGGATCAAGGTAAACGGTGCTTTGGATCGATATTTGGAATCCAGTCTGGTCCATATCGTAGATGCTGGCCTTTTGGATGTCGAGGACCATGGCCTGATCGAGCACACGCTGGGCAACCCATGGGGAGAGAGCAGCGACGAGGAGACATCCGATCAGGACTGCAGCCACGACCTTGACCGATCGCGAGTACATCCAGCGATTGAGGCGTTCCCGGCGCCCTCCGTTCTTGTTATTGTTGTTGTTGTTGTTGTTGTTCAATGTCCCAAGATTGCTCTCATGTCCGCTGTGTGACAGTAGGGGCGTCTGCTCGTCGGCTATGTCGTGGCCAAGGCGATCACTGTGGTTCATGGGGTAGGTCTTGGCCTTGGTGGATTCACTGCCATTGCTGTTGGGCGATTCGGTAGTCGAAGGAGTATTGTGGTTGTTGTCGTCGTCATTGTTCCTCCGACTGCTGTTCGAATTCCTGTCCATCGGTCTGCTTTGTTGGTTGCTGTCCAGACTTGTTGAATGTCGTTCTTTTTACTCAAATCAGACGTGTGATGGTTTAATGTGTTTGTATGTGTGTGTGGAATGTAGAGTGGAGAGGAGGTGTTGTTGTTGTTGTGTGGAAAGGCAAAAGAAGAGCGCTCGTTTCTTTTTTTTTGTTCGTTGTTCTTTGTTGGGGGTTGGTTGGACAGCAAAGGAGTATTTCCTAGCTACCATTTGCTGCCATTCCCCACTCATATCAATCGCGTCTCCGAGTTGATGACTATCACCATCATCCTTGTCGATGGTTAACGAAGCGTGTAGCTCTAACCCTCTTTATTTCTTCTGTTCTGGCTACTTTGTCTCTTTGCTCCCTTGTCGTCGATGTTATTTTCCCGACATCTTTAAGCTCGCATAAAGCCATGACAGCCTGTTAATCATTGGTCATCATTATTATTGTTGTCATCGAAAAGGAAGGGGTGGAATGGTACAAAGGCATAGAGGGAGGAAAGCAAAACAAAATAAAAAGGTCATCCTCTTCCTTTTCCTCCTTACCAGCCGGCATGCTGTCTGCTGGAAGGAGGAAAAGGAACATATACTTTCTTCCCGGTGACAAATGAGAATAGAGAGAGATGGATAAGTTGCTTGTAAAGAAGCTCGGACCTGCATCAAAGGGACATGTGTTTGTTTACAGACAAGACTCATTTTCAGCAAAAAGTGCACAGATCGACCCATTCGCCACAAGGATGGGGCAGACAGCCTGCCTAGACACGGATAGGAGACAACACAAGAGGGTTGGGAAAAGAAGATTAGACCAACACCACCCACCGACGAATCTTGCTCTTTAAACAGTCGCTCTCTCTCACACTCTCTCTTGAGCAAATGTCAAGAGCGAGGAACGGAGAGAGAGTCATCTCACTGAGAGGATGGCTCAGCTGGTTTTTTTTGTGAGGTGTAGATGAGATGTGGGCAACGATGTCATCGACAAAGAAAAAAAATAAAAGCTATCGACTCCCTAGCCCTACCCTGCCCTTTTGTTGTCCAGATGGACTCTAGATTTTTTTTTGTTTTGTTTTGTTTGTTTCCTTCATTAGTTGCATCGCCACCAAGAGTCGATAGGGATAGTAGACAACGAAAACCCGCGATTCTCAGGGGAATGTAGTTTTGTAAATAGCGAGAGTGGTTACTCTTACTCTCTTTTCTCTCATGTTCACAAGAAAACGCTCTCTACTCTCAACCCCATCATCACACTCTCTTTTTTATTCATATTTGCACGCTCACCTCTCACTCGCTCATGTCATGTCATGTTACAAAACAGGAGAGCGACCGACAAGAGTACAAAATAAAATACTAGCGAGAGGCTGGGGTGAGCGCGCAGTTGGTGCGAAGAGGTGAGGTGACCCTTTCTCTCTCTCTCGCTCTTTGTATCAGCGCAACGAGCGAAATGAATGATGATAGATGCAAATGTTTCAACAGCCTCGGGTCATGTCAACAACGGAGAGGTGGTGGTGCGAATGAAGAAGGTCATGTCCGAGTATGGAGTGCTATTTTATTGACGGGCTTGTGGTGAGTGTGGATGTGAATGTGTGAGTTGTCCTACCCACACGTTTATTAAAAAGGTCTTAAGTGTGGCAGGTGGTAGTGTTGATACCCCTATGATAGCTGCGGGGGTGTGTGAACCTGACAGGAAGTGTCTAGCCATGTTCATTGGGGTTTGCAAGCAAGCAGTATTGACAAGGCGCGCGCCGATTGGCACAGACAGCAGTTGCCGAAGCCTACGCCTTGTCTGTTTGGCACCGCAGACAGAAAAAAGAGTCAAGGAAAGATACATCAAACAACCTGTTTTTGTGTTTGTACTTTGGCTCTCAAGAAAATGCGCACTAGTTCGTTCAGGTGGATGTCGCTCGTCCGAATGAGTAAGAGTCTTTTCCCTTTGAGTTTCTGCGCCTTGGTCTCTCTCTCTCTGTCCAGGCGTGTTTGTGTACTGTTCATTACCACTGGGCGTGTCAGTCTCTGCCCCCTTTCCTTCCTCCTCTTTTCTACTTTTTGCTCTTCTTCTCGGACTTCTGCTTCTTGTTTCTTCTGTTCCTTACGCTTTCTGCTACCCACACCTCATCCTCACCATCACCACACACTCTCACACTCCAAAGCAGACCAGCTCACACCCTCTCCTTTTTTTCCTTTCTTATTATTACCTACCTACTTAATCCTTAATCTTTTATTTACAATGTCCTGCATCACAAAGTGAATCTAAACCAACAACAAAAAAGCACATCTCTCCATTACCCCACCCGAACCCCTTTCCTTTCTTTACTCTTTTTCCTTTTCTTTTGTATTCTTGTACTCTACTTTCCTTCTCTGTATTCTTGTATTCCTTTTTATCTTGATCATCATAATCATCATCATCCGACAACAACATCGTCAGTCCTTCCAACCATTCAAGGTAAATGCGACTTTCACCACTCCTTTACCCTCTACCTCCAAAGTCACTTCCTTTCCTTCAATCAAATTGGGCTTTATGCAAAGAAAACAGGATCTTGGCAACACAACCCAAGTGTGTGTGTGTGCATGTCTGTTGTCTGTGTACACTCTGGCAATCATCCTCCTCGCCCTCGGAGAACCCGATGTAAAATAGCGCAGAGCGATAGAGGCTGCCAAGGCACCGTGCCAATCTACCGAATTTTTGTCAGGACGTGAATCTGTCTCGGAGCCAACAGCTGCATTCACTCCAACTCCAAATGGAACAGGGGCGATTGTTAACTTCGCGATGAGGCTAGTCATGTTATTCCCTATTGTTACTGTCAGCCTTCCAACCCGTCCTGACATACCAACAACTACTACTACAACAACAACAAACAACAACAACAACAACACAACCCCTTTTTCATTCTGTGTGCGTTCATCCACATTGCAAAAAACAAGTTCGCGCTTCCACCGATGACCAGAGTTTCTGTTCTTGCTTTCCCTCCCTATCTCTTTCTTCCCCCCCTTTTTTTGTTTTTCCCAACCACCCGCCTATGGCTTTCTCCTGTTATGCGTACCCTGCTTCCCTTTGTTTGTTTTTCTCTGTATGCGATATGATGCACGATATGTGCGTGCGTGTGTGATATGCAGCGAGACTCGTAATGCTGTTGAATAGTACGGCGTGGTAGTACACCCTACGTCGGTCATTTTTTTCTTTCCAAGCAGTAAGGTTTATCTTTTCCCTTCCTTCCCTCCCCTTCGTTCACTTTTTCCTTCTCCTCTCTCGCCTTCTCGCCTTCCTTCCCATCTGTCGAATGACTCTTTTTTAGAAAACGTTATTTTTCTGACCCTTTTGATGGTCCCGTGACGCGATCTCATTTTTTTCCTTTTCTTTTGGTGCTCCGGCTGTACCAATTGTGAGCTCGAGTTCGGGTTGAGTTTTGCTGAGATAGGATTATTGGAGAGTATGATGATGGAGTCACTCAGCAAGGGGTTTGTACAACAGTGAATGGAGTCGGTCAACACCAAAAAGAAAAAGAAAAAGAAAGAGAGACGGATGTCTGGTTCCAGAGTGGTCTCTTGGATGTTGGATGTTGGATGTCTGGGATCTTGAAGGATGTGGCATCATCATCACCGTTATTGTGCGTGTGTAAGCAAAAATTTAACCATGATATGAGGTGACTAGAACAAGTAGGAAGGAATGAACAAGATCTCTGTTGCTATCTCCCATCAGAACATCATCCGTTTGTTGTCCTTCTCCTTGGTACTATGTGCTTTCTTCCTTCCTTGTTTCTTTTTATGCTCGGAACCCTGCCCTTTGGACTCTCTCTTTCACTCTTCTGCTCTTTCGTTTCATTATCCCTCTCTTGGCTCTCTATTCGCTCACTCTTTATTGGGGCATTTCTTGTGTAAATGACAGAAGGGGCATTTTTGTGTGTTCACATACATACCCAGCGGGGTGTCAGTTAGTGCCCACCATTATCTTTCGATCGATCGCACAGCTATGTTCAACAACAACAAACAAAAACATCAATCGACGACTAACAACGAACCAACCATTTCCCATTTCTGCCGTTTTAAACCCATGTCTAGACTCCTTGTTCTTTCTTCTTTGTACTCCAAAGACCCCTCTTTCTTTTCTTCTGTTCTCTCTTTTCTTTTCCTTTTCTTTTCCCATCGTTCCCTTGCAGCTACATCGTCGCACAAAAGGATCACCTTTTCTCCTCTTCCTTCGTTCCCATTCGCCCTTTCCCCCCTTCTTCAACAACAGCCTTCAACTATTGTTCAAGACAATAGCCCATAGCCATTTTCTAGAATGCTGTGCCTTCCACTGAATCATACCCAACAGGGCTGCGGCGCAGACACCGCTCTGGTGACCGCATCCGGACTAGCCCCTGGCTATACTTCCAACAACGGCAACAAATCCTTGGCATCGTCGTCCACCTTTGCTACTCCTCCAGCCCCTCTCGTCCTCTCTGCCTCTTCCTTCCCTTCCTCTTCCGCCTCCACCGCAAACCCTCTGTACAGTATCGCCTACCCTCAAATCCTCCCTCTCCCTCTCCCCCACCCTCATTCACACCCGCAACACTCTCATCACATCAACCATCACCCTCATCACTACCCCCAGCACTCCCGCTCCTACTCCCACAGCAACCTCAACCACATGTATGCCTCTTTCGACTCCCTTCCCACTCCTTCCTCGGGCGCTCCTGGGGCCATGCCTTCGATCCGTTCTTGGCACCAGCAGCAGCAGCCTTCGAGTAACGTCGCACCCGTCCCCTTGATCCTTGACTCTTTGGCAGCCAACAAGGTCAACATAGTTGAAAATCTCGTCGGTAAGTCTATCTGGATTGTTTTCAATGCGCATACCTTTAAGCGTATGCCTCTCTGACTTGTTAGTCATAGTAGGATCGTGAAAGATGTACCCATGGGCTGACCATCTTTATTTTTCCTTGTCTGCTGGTCATACTCCTATCTGTTACTATTCTCTTACTCCCACACTCACAATAACCACAATGACGACAATCCAGACACTGCTGCATTGATTATCGAATCGATCTGGCCTAGCCCTTCGTTGAGTGCCCAGTTCTCGCTCAAGACGCCAGTGATCCCGCTGCATATCTTTGTCAAGGAGACACTCAGGAGATCGCGCACCACACTGTCGACCCTCCAGCTTGCGCTTTATTATATCTACCGTGTGCGCTCCCAGGTCTTGGCAGCCCAGGAACGGATCCGTCTCGACCAGATCCAGCATTTTCAGCAGCACATGGCCGCGCTGCAGCATGGCTTACCCCCCTCTCCCTGCATCTCCCTTGACAGCCTGTCCGAATCAGACATTCGCCATACCGACTATTTTAATGTGACCAACAAGCCCACCCTCCCGCTCACACCACCTGGCTCCAACAACACCACCCCACCCTCGCTCTCGCCCCTCTCCCACACCTCGAATGCCTCGGCCTCGCCTGTCCTCGCAAAGTCCGAACCCGTCGGATGCGGCCGCCGCATGTTCCTTGCCGCCCTCATCCTCGCCTCCAAATTCCAGCAGGACCGCACTTACTCCAACAAGGCCTGGTCAAAGATCTCTGGCCTGCCCGTCTCCGAGATCAACCTCAACGAGATTGCCTTCCTCGCCCTCATCGACTACCGCCTCTTTGTCTCCCAGTCCGTCTTCCAAAAGTGGGTCGTCGTCCTGACCGAGAAGGGCAAGTTCAAGGAGAGGACTACCATTGCCCTCAGCAACAGCCACTATGCCGCCGATCTCTGCGTTCCCTCCGTGACTCACTCGCCCATCCCCCGTCGTAATTCGTCCCATATCTCACTCCCTTCGCGTATGTCCTCCTGCATTACGCCTTTGTCCCTGGCTCGGCGTCAAGATTCGTTCCACTCCTCATCATCGTCGTCCTCTATCCCCTTGCCCTCATTCTCTGCCTTGGCCGGCCCTCACCAACACCAGCAACAGTCCACCGCTGGTATTTCTCAGCCATCGTTTCTCAACAACGGTTCCTTCCAGTTTGGACCTGCCCAGACCGAGATTCCCTTGGGCAAGTCTGGCCAGAGTGGTCTCTTTGAGCCCGAGGCTCTGCCAAGACAGCAACAGGGCATGGGATCGTACTTGACCCACCGATGGGTCGAAGCCCAGAGACGCGAGTTCCTCCGTAACCACGTCAAAGCAACTCTGCCTCGCCTCCCATTGATTTCGAGCCCAGTCTCTGAGTTGGATGCCTCGAATGGTACCCGCTTGACGATGAGTGCTACTGGATCGGACCCTATGTGGTGTAAGTCGACCGGTGCTTCTCAGCGTCAGGCCCTCCATGCTAAGTTGGCTGAGATGAAGCCTGATTTTTTACCATCGCCTGCTACTTCGTTCTCGCCTATGGGCATGCAGTCGATGGCTGGCTCGAAGCGTCGTATGACCGAGTCGGATGATGTTGATGCTAAACGCGAGCTCAAGTGCCAGCGCCGCCTCAGTGTTGCCTTCCTTGTCGATCTCTAGATCTCCTCTTCCTTTCCTACCCTCCTTCCTCCTTTCCTCCCTTCTCCTTTCCTTTCGCTTTGTGTTCTTTTCTTTTTTGCTTCCTTTCTCAATTGTGTAGATTACCCTTGTACCATAACCATGCACACCGCACCACACCCACCCAAAATACCGGGGGGTTTTTTTTTTTTTTTTTTTTTTTATTTTTTAATTCCTCGACCAAAACTCCTTCAAAATAGTCGTTGTCTCTTTTTTTTTTTTTTTTTTTTCCTTTCTTCATCGTCTTCTTGGGGTTATTGTTTGACGACCCGATAGTGTAACCGAGTCGTTCCCTTTTCAGATTACCAAGCCGTCTTCTTCATAGTAGAAAGACAAACCCTCTCAATAATAACAAGCCGATTCTTTGTTTGAGGAGATGCTCACTTAAACGGGCACCTTTTCCAAACGACGTATTGCTGCTCTCTCTTTCCTCCTGCCAAGCAAAACTATAGTTCTGTGTGCTTTCAAGTAAAGTGGATAAATGCGCTCCGACTGTCATGATTTTGTGCGATCGGTGTCCGTCCCTAGAGGGACAACCGCATTTCGCCATTCGTATGGCACGTGAAGCATACTAGATGATTGGTCGATGGAGTAGACCGTTGGTTCCTTGCCACTTTTCGTTCTCCTTTGCTTCTTTGTCCCTTCCCTCTGTTCGTTTGTCACTTCACTTCCTTTACCGCCACCAACATATAACTACTTCCTACTTTACAGACACCAATTCCCTTTCCCCTTTCTCTATTGTACCCTTTTCGCTTCTCCCCTCCCATTCTTCTAAAATGAGTCGCACTGGTCCGTCCATCCCCATCCCCCGTACTGTGCCTATCCTCCCCCTGCACGACAAGGTGCTCCTGCCAGGAGTCGTCACCCGGATGCAAATCACCCGACGAGACTCCATCCCCTTGTTCGAACAGATTCTCCGGACCTTTGACAGTCGAGAACTCTCCAAATGCATCATAGGGGTTTTCCCCGTCCGACCCCCTCCCACTTCCATCACCACTCCTTCAACAACAGCGCCCATTCAGCAGAGTTCGGCCGACAACAGGAGTGACACAAAAAAACCGGGTGTACTCCCTCACGGTGAGCTTATCATCCCCGGACCATCGCCCCTCTTGCCCAACCCCCGCAGCAGCAATGGCAAGGACGAGCGTGCCTTAGTCTCGTTGCGAGCTTCGAGCTCTGTGAACCCTGCCCATATCCATTCGACTGGTTGTGCGGCTCGGCTTGTTCGACTTGAACGAGCCGTTGGCGGATTCACTGTCGTTCTGGAAGGTACTTCTCGCTTGTTTCTTTATGCTTTTTTGTGAACAATGCAGGAAAAGGATGACTAATTCCTAACCTTGCCTTCTTCCCCCACCACATTTAAAACAAACAGGTCTTGTTCGCCTTCGCTTGAACAAGTTCACATCCCAATCACCCTACTTTGAGGCGGAAGTGACCCCACTCCCGGACAAGGCTGTCAACAAGTCGGACCAGGAGCTCCAGGACCAAATTGTGGCTCTGCGATCGACCTCGAAGGAGTTTGTATCGCTCCTCCAGAGCTTAAAGTTGCCTGCGCCCGTCTTGACGCAGTTGCAAAAGTTTCTCGATAATGTAACGGTAATGCCCGGTCAGGTCGTCGATTTGTTGATGAGCACCATCGAGTCCTCTCTCGACGAGAAGGTCATGATCCTTGAGGCTGTTGATTTGAAGGATCGCATCTCCAAGGCTATCGAACTTCTCACCCGTCAAATTCATGTAAGCCGGAATGGAATGGAATGGAAGCGAGTTTTTGTTTTGTTCTTGCTGATCAAAACCAGAATTGAGGTGTTGATTCGATAATGTCAATTGTTTACAAACCGATGTAGGTGCTCAAAATCTCACAAAAGGTCCACGATAACGTCGAAGGAAAACTCAATAAGAAGCAGCGCGAGTTCTATCTCCGCCAACAGATGGCGGCTATCAAGGAGGAGTTGGGTGAAAAGGATGCTGGAGAGGACGATGAGATGACCCAGATCGAGAGCAGACTCGCTGCAGTCAACCTCCCAGCCGATGTGCAGAAGGCAGCCGATCGGGAGTTGAAGCGTCTGAAGAAGATGCAGCCTTCGTCGTCAGAGTACTCTGTGATCCGAAACTACTTGGACTGGCTGGCAGACTTACCCTGGGCAAAGTCGAGCGAGGATATCTTGGATGTTGAGAAGGCCAGGAAGCAATTGAACGACGATCACCATGGACTCGAAAAGGTCAAGCGCAGGATCTTGGAGTACCTCGCTGTTACAAAGTTACAGCAGCTCAAGGGAGATGTCCGTGGCCCTATCCTCTGCCTCGTCGGACCCCCAGGGGTAAGTAGTCAATGTTTCATGACCTCTTCTTCTGCAACGAACATTTTTCGTTTGTGCCTCATTGCTTACATTGGAGTTTTACACCTGTTGGGTTATTAGGTTGGCAAAACTTCTCTTGGCCGTTCAATTGCTTCAGCCATGGGCCGCAAATTCCATCGCATTTCCTTGGGAGGAGTCTGGGACGAGTCCGAGATCAGAGGCCATCGCCGTACATATGTCGGTGCTCTGCCCGGTCTCATTATCCACGGCTTGAAAAAGTGCGAAGTTAACAACCCAGTGTTTTTACTTGGTAAGATATTGCGATATTGGAAAGGAAGTTGATGGATGCAATGGCGACTTTCTTGACAGGTATGAGGCTAACACATGTGTATGTCGTGCAATGCTCGTGGGTGGTAATAGATGAGATTGACAAGGTCGGATCGAGAGGTCATCATGGTGATCCTTCCGCTGCGTTCCTGGAGGTTTTGGACCCTGAACAGAACAACAGCTTTGTAAGTTCATTGTCCAGAGTATATTGTTTTTGCCAATGCGATCTACTTGAAAGGGCTTTGTGTATTGACTGACGGTTAATTTCAACCCCGTATGTTACTAGACCGATCACTACTTGAACGTGCCGTTCGATCTCTCCAAGATCCTGTTCATCGCAACCGCAAACTCGTTGGACACAATCCCAGCACCATTGCTCGACAGAATGGAGACCATCACCATTCCTGGATATACCTATGCTGAGAAGCTTGCGATTGCGACCAACCACTTGTTGCCCAAGCAGATCCGCCAGCACGGCCTGGGTGAGACCGATGTTCAAGTTACGCAAGATGCCCTCTTGAAGGTCGCCACCGGTTACACTCGCGAGAGTGGTGTCCGTCATTTGGAGCGTGAGATCGGCTCCCTTGTCCGTGCCAAGGCTGTCGAGTACGCCGAGATCCAGGAAAAGAAGGAGGCTGGCCAGAGTGTTTTGACTGAATACCAGCCCCTAGTCTCCTTGGACGATGTGGAAGAGATTCTCGGTCAAGAGAAGTTTGTGAACGAAGTGACAGAACGCGTCGCGGTGCCTGGCGTCGTGACTGGCATGGCGTACAACGGAGTTGGTGGCGGAATTTTGTTTATTGAGGTCTCACAGATGCCTGGCAAGGGTAACCTTCAGCTGACAGGTAGTCTGGGCGATGTCATCAAGGAGAGTGCCCAGATTGCACTGAGCTGGGTTAAGAGCCACGGCTACGAGATCGGTCTCACCAACAGCCCCGGACAGAATGTGATGGAGAAGGCCGATGTTCATATCCACATGCCCGGCGGAGGCACTCCTAAGGTAAACTCTATCAATATCCACTTTCTGAAATGTTCTAAAAGCCTTATTTCTCTTTCCTCAGAAGTGATCGCTAACATTTGGTCACGTATTCCCTTCTATGTGATGTAGGATGGACCCTCGGCTGGTATTGCTATGGTGTGCGCATTGGTGTCGATGTTCTCCAACCGGACGGTCCCAAGCACGACGGCCATGACGGGCGAGTTTACGCTCCGTGGACTGGTAATGCCTGTGGGCGGTATCAAGGAGAAGGTGATTGCCGCTCACCGAGCTGGTGTCCGCAAGATTATTATGCCACTCCGCAACCAAAAGGATGTGACTTCGGATGTCCCTGTTAATGTCCGCGAGGATATTGAGTTCTTCTATGCATCGACCATCGGGGAAGTCCTCCGAGAAGCCTTTGAGGGCCGCCTGATGGTTCGCAGTTCTGCCAGCACCGTGATCGACAGCAGGATGTAACTGTAGCTTCAACAATATATCATGTATCAAAAAGTCGTGTGTGCATCCTTTTTAGCTTTTTTTTCCTCGGCTGGGCGAGTCGATATGTCACGTGTGCGGCGGAGGCATAAAAAACAGAGTCACAGTTGCTTGGTTACTAACCTTTCTTCTCTACAACACTCACAACTTCCCTCTCCCTCTCCATCCCCCCATCGGTCTGCCCTTGTTCGTTCTTTTGGTTCAAGCAGTCTATCACTCACTCTCCTCAGTCTTTCCCTCCACAACTTCGCCCTCTTTTTCTATCTTTCATTGTGTTATCTCCTTCCTTGTCCCTCCCTTTGTAAACCGATATATTTTCTTTCCAACTCTCTTTGCCATGATTCGTGATGAAACCGCCTTCCAGGCACAGGCAGCCTTGGACCAGCTTGCTGCGACTGCTCATGCGACTGCCCTTTCTGCGGCTGCAGCACCGGCCACACCAACAACTCCCTCCACCCCAACCACCACGACCTCCACAGCACCAGGAACAGCAGCAACAGCAACCGCAACCGCAACAGCAGGTGCACCACTCGATCCTGCCGAAGTCCTCAAGAAGGACCTCATGAGCCAGCGCGTCCGTAACGACAACAGGGAGCGTAAAAAGCGATGGAGAGAAGCAAACGAGGATCGCAGTAAGTTTTTTTTTTATAGTAGACTGCCCCTTCTGACCCCTCTGACACTATCCACACCCTTCTCCTCCTCTCCTCAGCGTACATACACATACAGGACAAAGGAACAAAGCAACTTCAAAAACAACAACACCTCCAAAGCTTGATTGTGTTCTCTACACCTCTTCCTCTTCATTCAGCTTCATACCCTCCCTCTCTTTTCCCCCCTCTATCGTTCGTCGTCACCTTTTCTCGTGGCTGTGTGCAGAGTTGATTCCTGAAGAGAGTCGGTACAGATGATGTGAGGCTGATTGCTAGATTCAGACTCATTCTCATTGGACATCCTTGTTCATATCTTTTTATACGCCAGCGGCTGCGCGTACATATGTTTTGTTGTAGTTGATGTTGTTCGACCGGTTGTTTTTGCAACGATTTCGTCTTGGTTCCCAATGATGCTTGAGTGTTGTTGTTATCCACAAGAAGCACAAGAAGCGCAAGAAGCGCAACGAGTTTCCGGACCCCTCTTCTCTCTGTCTCTCTCTCTTGTTGTTTTTCTCTTTTTTTCACATTCTATCTCCCCCTTCCCCCCCATACCCCTGGATAACGAAGTAAAGCACTCTATGGTTGGTTCTTTCGAGATACGAGCTTCTCGTAGATGCAGTCTTTGAGCAAGCGAGAAGCAGAGTGGTGTTCAAAAAAACAAAAAAAATAGTAGTCCCATCACAAAAGAACCAGTCCCTCTTCACTTGCCCAAGGCAAGGTTCGTCCGAGGGCGGTTAGGAAACAGTCCCCTTGTTCTTTCCCCTCTTCTTCGTTTCTTGCTCCTCCTCTCTCTTGCTCACTTCGGCACTCAGCTCAGCAGATTCCTCAGCAGCAGTGATGTTATTCTTTTTTCCTAGTCCGCTTTGTGTTTCTTTTTTTTTTGCGCTCTCAACGCTGTCGACAGACAACCCAAAGGTTTTTTTGTGACGTGTGTTTGTTGATATCCGCCGTCACGATTCCTATTGGCAAAGCCCAACCTTGAGGGTCACACCTCCCTCTCCTTGCCACTTAATCACCATTGGTCACATATCTTACAACACTCGCTCGCGCAGATACGCTTGCATATCATTCATTACTAATGACACTCACTAACCTACCCGACTACTCAATGTGTTCAACTAAATAGACAAGGACAATGATTTGCGGTGCAGAGTCAACAAGCGGGCAAACAAGCTGTTTGGCAAGCAGGAGAGTGAACACAAGTCGCGCTGGATCGAGGAAGAGTTTGGAAAGCGCCAGATGAAGCGCAAGGACAAGGAGAGGCGGAGAAACCCCAACTCGGCTGGATCGATGGAACCAACACCCGCTCCTACCACACCAACGGTTTCTCTGAACGAGCACCTTGCGCTTCACCAACAGGCACAGGCTGCAGCCCAGGCGGCAGCCGTCCAAGCACAGGCCCAGGCCCAGGCCCAGGCTCACCAACTGCAAGCAAGCCAACTCGCACACCCCCAGTTTGATCCTTCAACGGTCAAGACAGCGCTGGCGCTGAATGATTTGGTCAAGAAGAACGGCAGCCATCTGGACCTTGCGCAACTCACTGGTGTCTTGACCGACCCCAACCTGGCACGTCAGCTGATCGAGATCGAGGCCAACAACCCAGCAACACAAGCATCGGCTACCATGATGGTCATGAACACTCAAATTAAGTCTGAACACGAGTCTAAGGCTGGCCATATGATGGATGCCGATTACCCCATGGATGCTGTCCTCACCCTGATGCAGCTCAACGGCAGCTGGAAGGCTTAACGACAAGCACGGATGGACGAAAGATAAGAAGGAAGGATCGAAGGAAGGAGCAGGTGGAGGATCTCGGGTCACTACTTTTTTTTGTTGTTCTTTTACTCTTTTATTCATAACTACCCCAGCGCTACTCTCTCTACTTTTTTCTTACTTACTTCTCATTCTCTCCTCTTTCAATACAACATATTTGCACACACACACACACACTCCATACTACCCCACTACCACCATACACACACGCTGCACACTTTGCACGCACACATTCTCCACACTCTCTCTCCCTTGCACAGCTCATCTAACTATAAAGCACAACCTTTTTTCAAAACGTGTTAAACTGCAAGCGCTCTCCTTCCCTTTTCTCTCGCGTAGAAAACCAACCATCAACCTCCTTCCTTGTACATCAGGATCCTCTCCTCCTCCTCCTCTCTCATTCTACCACATCCCGTTTTCGCATATCCTCTTTCATTCACCACACAACATACAAAGCTATTCTAGTTTCATTCTCTTTCCCCCTCAAAGAAAAATAATAATATTCATTTCTATCAACAAATCAATGGCGCTTTTTTAAAAACTATCTATACCGAATATCATCCATGATACAATTCCGCGGATCATTGACCGCCGAAAACAACATCCTCTTAAAAAACGCCTTCTTCTCCTCAACCTCTAACCTGTCTACAATCTTCGTCCTCAAATACTTTTTCAACGGCGCGTACACAAACTCGGGCATCCGACTCGAACCCTGACCTAATCCGGGGCCAGGTTGGCTCTGACCTTGTCGTTCGGGTAAGGTCTTGAGGAATGCGGTGGCGCCTAACCAGAAGACGTGGCGTTCGTAGACGCGGAATTCGACGCCGGCTTCAATTCCAACTTTTGAACGACGGCTGTTGTGGAGGAGGCCGTAGGCTGCTCGGAAGATGCCTGTGACGATCTCGGGGAGGTCTGTGGGGTCGATGATGATGTTTTGGCGGTAGTTGATCCGGTTCTGCGAGGAAGAAGAAGAAGAGGAGGAGGACGAGGAGGAGGAGGAAGAGGAGGAAGAAGAAGAAGAGCGGTAGGAAAGGGCGGGGTCGAGGAAGAGTTCAAGGATGTAGGCGTGAAACTTCATGGCGCAGAAGATAAAGTTCTGGTAGATGTTGAGGAACACTCTTGCGTGGGAGTTGTAGGTCGTGTCCGAGAATGACATCTGGCACATGTGTTGCATCGCTCTAATTATCATACGAAAAAAATAGATGAGAGAGGTGGTTCATTGGTGAGTTTTGAAAGGGGGTGAGGTGTGGACCAAAGTTTCATGTTAGAACGGTGACGCGAGAGGAATAAGAAGAGGATGTGCTTACTTTTTCATCTTGAGAACGATAGCATAGCCGGCTTGGACGTTTTTGCTGGGTTGCATGTTTCGCGATACGGTCAACAAGTCACGGATGTCTATTCGAGTTTAAAGGGACGCGGAAATGGTGGAGGAAAACGCGTCAGTACGCATGAGACAGATATCACAATGTGTAACTGATCGAGCAACAAAAAATATCAAGAGTGGTCAAGCTTACCGTCCCCATCGTATCGAGTATAGTCAGCACGGATCTCCAACGTCTTTGTGTGCAATAGGAACCCACAATAAGGAAAGTCTATCCCACAAATCAGTATCGAAAAGAGCGCGTTGTTAAAACAAAGCACGTAGAAAAGGGCGCTCATGCTCCCAAGATACCATAAGTACTTCATCATTGTAAGCACATACCATTGCCTTGACACTGCTGGGCAGGTTGAGCATTACTCAGCAAGACGTCAAAGTTGGTGACCGTCTTGCTTTCATTGATGAAGCATCCAAACTCTGGGTGTCCGGCTGCCATGATCCTTAAGAACTCTATCGATTTGTCCTTGTCGTGACTGATGAACAAAAAGTCGTCCGCCAGACGCACCAGTGCCTAAGGGGAGAGAGAGATTCACCAGAAGAAAAAGAAAAAAAACGGTATCAGATAACGATTGACGCGTGTGTCTTAAGTGAAGAAGGATGATAGCGAGATTAAGATTTACAGAATCGTCACTCTGAGTGAGGTGTGAAAGTTTTCTTTTTTCCATCTCGTCGTAAAAGAACCTATCGATGGGGAAGAAAACCAAAAATGAAAAAGACGCGTTTTAGCATCCATATCACACGTCAAAGATTCTTAAAAGTGGCCTTCCCGCATAGTGACAAACCTGCAGAGCGCTGGGGAGAGTTTCGATCCTTGAGGAATGCCCGTTGCCTGCTTATAAAAGTGTCGTCCAAACTTGACAACGTTCTCCCGAACATGCTCCATGATCATACTTATAAGTACATCCTTGCGCTCACTCGAATGTACAACCTATAGTTATCCCGTAGAAAAAGAAGAAATAGATTGAGTGCCAAACTCTGGCTATCGCGACGTTTGCATCGTCATACCTCACAGAGTCAGCGTCGCTTACCTTGTCGACGAAGACGGCGTGTTTGGAAAATACTGCTTGTTCATGAGCAAAGTCGAGGAAGTGGGGGATGTCGTCGGGGGCGGTAGCGTTGGCGTGGAACCGTTTCATCATCCGCCCGTTCGCAGGGTTCACCTTCGAGTGCCGATGTATAACGTACTTGTCCTATGAACAAATCCAAAGGAAGCGCACGACGGCAAAGTGGTAAATCGTGTGTTCACTGAGAGGACGCTCGTTAACAAAAATGCGATGATCGATATAGTTACTTACCTCTTTCAGAGTCTCGTAAATGAGATGGAGCAAGTTCTCCTGGTTGATCGAGTCGAACGCCTTTTTGATATCGACTTTTACCATGTACAGTCTTTGCCTAAATAAAGGATTGAATGTTAGTATCTCTCAGCACACCAAAAAAAAGAAGTTTGTCAAGAAATACGGGCAAGAGACTTACTGGCTGCGCGTGGACGAACCAACAAGTTTTTCTTTGGCCTTTTTGAGTCGATGAAAAAGGTCACTCATCCCTATGGCCGATGAACACTTCATCTGCCGACTCCTCTCATACGCCAGGACCAAGGACGCCGTTTTCAGTCGATCGTTTGTCGATTTATAGTTTCCCGCAGATCCTCCATTGACCTACATCGCAGATATTGAACAAAGAAGTCAGGGTTTAAATAGAAACGCCTCCAAACCTGATACAACACCGCCAGACTTAAAAAAAATCAAAGGCACAGAGCCAAACATACCAGTCTAGGTGCCCTTCGACCAAGGTTGATAATAGGCCGAAGGTCGTTTGTCTTTGGAAGGAACCTGACTTTAGAATAAACGCTGTTGCACACCGAAACTTCTTCCTATTCAACACGCAGAGACAGGGACACAATAAAAGAGGCGTAATATCAGAGTAATGTACAAGAAGATCTCAATTAAGCCAGTGAACAAGAGGGGAAGTAGAAGCATTGTCTTACTGGCTCCATTCTGATAAACATCTTGCCCTGGATAGAGTTCACGGCAGACTGTGTGATGATTCGCCACAGCCCATGTCGATAATAAAAGAGTTTGTTGCGCTGGTACGAGCTGTCCGTCACGTAAAATGTGGCCTAATAGATTTGCAAGTGCGCCGCGTCATGTTAGAATGATTTCTCAGAACGTGGCAAAATTAATCGTAGTAACAAGAACGCGTGAAGAGGTAAAACAAGAAGAAGAGAAAAGTTACCCGAAGTAACGGCATGAGGAAACCTTCAAAAATCCAGTAGACAAACTCGTGCAGGATCTCGTGCTGTTTGTCAGACGCCGTCGGAGCAATATGACAGACTGGGCGCCCTTCATGGACTCGGTGCGAATCCTGGAGCCACTCGCACTCGCTCAACTTGAAACCTTGAAGCGCGTACTGCAGTGGCAGAGTCTCAAACTTGCGAAGTCGAATAAACCGTGTCATTGCTAAAGTATCAGAGACGGTGTTTTGATTAGGTATGTTGTTGATCGAAGCATGAGTATTGAAGGGAGCGTGGTCGATAAGCAGCAACGTGACATGGCTATGTTTTTCTCTCTTTAGTACCTCGCAGTATGACGGCCCGGTTATCGGTCGATCCGAACATGGCCAGAGGAATGACTTTCTTTACGACTGCATGGACGAATGATGTCACCTGCACGCAAAGTGAGAGATACGAACATGTCAGTAAGAGCTGCACAAAGAAGTTCAACGCGATCATCGCGTAGTACACAGGTTAACGCCTTACCTGATCGAAGGAAGAGAAACTCGTCAAAAGAGAAGCGACGTTTGTCTGTGCGCTCTCTGGTGCATTGTCAATCGCCTAGAGGTATGAAGTTTGGAGAGCGTCATATCAGTCAATGGTTTATATCAAACCTGCAAACAAAGGATAGGAGATATCGCCACAAAAAAAAAGATTGAGCGAATCAAAAAGCCTACCGCGACTGGGCAATAGTATTGAAGCAAGGCCATGGATCGACACTTTTGGTTAAGGACAAGCATCTCCTCCACCAGAGTTCTCATGGAGCGCAACCGCCAGCCTCCTGCCGCTTTTTTCTTCGCCCTTTCAGTCCTATATTTGATTTTGCCAATGGTTTGACGCGTATCGGGCAACCATCCCGATGAAGGCACGGAAGGTGAGAAAACATTTTGAAGTCCATGTTGCTTGGGAAACATTCGCTTCATCTGAATATCCACAATCGCCTTCAGGTCTGGAACATAGTCCGCCGGCTTAAAGCTGTCGTCTATTCGGCAAGTTCATTATGCGGAGCAAATTAGTCACGATAACAGCATGGTAATAACGCAACACAGATAGTAGACATAGCAAAATAAATCGGCGCAGGAGCACTCTAGCTGATGTACTTACAGTCGGCAAGCAGAAAGTTACGAAGCATCACGCTTTCGATATGGTATCGTCGCGCATAAAAGATCCTGGACCGCTGGAACGATATTGCCGACGGCGATATGGCGGCTCTTGGGTTTGTAACCCTGTCCTTGTCTTTGTCACCGTCGCTATTATTATTCTTCCGTCTCTTGGCTGCTGTCGGTGCACACTCCAATGCGTGTCCTTCCGATTTCCGCTTGTCGTTCGAAACAGCACGTCGTTTTGCAGCCGGTGGCGATGTGTCCTTCGAGTAATGAGTATCGGATGTGGCTGAAGAGGGAGTAAGATCGGCAGGGCGCTTCCTGGTTGAGAGGCTTTGAAGGACTTCTTGTTGTATGAGCTGTTTCGAGACATGCTGTTCGCTGATAGCTGGTCCTGTGATTTGGCAGTAGCAATTATTGGGTAGCGCCGCAAAGATAGAGGTTTGTGTCAAAAGATAGGCCATCGCAGGTTGACCTATCCTATATGCAAGGGTAGCATGTAAGAGTTAGATATTTAATCAAGAAAAGATCATATACGCTTCTTTCATGGCACAACGCGCAACAGATCAGATGCATACCGTCGCAAAAGAGTCTCCCAGTGCTCTGAACGAACAAATGTCTCGAGGGTGTTCTTGTGGTACGGCTGGGCTCTCTGATCTGAGATTCGTCTTATCTAAGCGACATATATAATGGTAATGTCGCGATGGCGGTTAATTCTCTGTTTTGTTGCCTATTGTAGTCGACGACTTGTAAAAAAGAAACGGTGCGTAAAGACATACCGACTTATACCCGACCGCCAATATGTTGTATTTTCCGATGGGCCACTCGTTAGGAGGGCAGGTGTTTCTAATAGCAGAGTCAACAATCTAAGTGACAGTGCGCGAGATAACATGGCAAGGATGAGGAGGGATTAGTCATATCGTCCAGGGCACAGGTGACATTTTTTCACGACTTAAAAGAGGTGTCTTACATCATCCTGTCGCCCGCTGGGAGACTGTCTACTTTCTGTTGGAAAGGGCTGGATGGCGATACCCGCGTTCTTCATAGCAGCAGCAGGCGTAGGTGCGACAAGTGTGTCGTGCAGCAGGCACTTGTACTCGTCTGGGTCATCACTGCAAACAACTGTCGGCTGGCCATTGAGATTGGTGTCGAGGAATTGACCGAGTCGTTGGAGTCCAGGGAGCAATGTCAGCAGGACAGCATTGGTGATGGCAGCGTTGGATTCAGCCATGGTAGATTGTGATGTGTTGTTTGTGTGGGTAAAAGTAGAAAGGTGGGTCCATTCTCTTAGAGGTATAGTTAATATTGGTGGCGTTGCTTTATTAATATTTTATTTTTGCTACATATTCGAAGGGTGAGATGGAGGAGCGTTTGCTTTTACTTCTTTTCTTGTTTCGCCTAAGGGACATGAAGGCGATAGGGGAGAAAAATAAAACGATGTTAGCTGCCGCACGACAATTAACAATTGAGAAATCAGTAGAGCAAAAAAATCAATAAGGTACCTTGAAGGCATCTGAGAAGCTGGACAGATTGCGCTTGGCGACAGCCGTGACATCGTGAGGCAGGGCGACAACGATGGACCGGTCTTGGCCAAACTTGAAATTGTCTGCAACGACGTGGTCGGCGTACTGCTTGATCTGGTACTCATAGTGTCCGTTCTTGACGCGACGGAAGTTCCAGGTGATAACATAAGGCCCCGTACTCGTCACAATAGTCTTTTCTGCTTCATTCACGCCGGTATTGAAACGCGCCGTTGTGAAGGAGACGGCTTGTCTGATTGCAGCAACGTGCTCAGGCTTGAGATGCAGCTTGATTGCCTTTGGCTAAGAGAAAACAAAGTCATTGAAGAAGAAACCTGTGAGTATGGAGACGAATACAGAGAATTACTATAGCATCTTGAACAACAGCACAGCATACCTTGTTCTTGGCAGGGAAACTGGCATCAAATCCGAGCTTTTTGTTCTCTGGGTTGAGGACGTCGATCAAGAGCAAGTACGTCTTGCAGGTGGCAATGACCCAGCGACCGTCGGCTGTCACGTCAAGGCCGATAATAGGATCTCCGAGTCCAGGAAGAGCCGTCTTGGCAGGCTTGCCAATAGTGTTCAGCAACTTGATCTCACCGTTGGCTCCAGCAACAGCTACAGATCCATTGTCCGTTGTTGCAATGCTGGTGAAATCGTTGCTCTTGGCATATTGAATGAAGGCACTATCGACAATCTTGTTGCCAGACAAACGAGGGTCGACGCGGAACATGGCGTTGTGCGAGTGTCCCACCATGGTCTTGTTGTCCGTCAAGTTGGAGTACTTGGAGTCGCCTACTAGGTTCAAAATACCAGTTGTTCCAGGCATATGCCATTCCTCGACAATCTTTCCGTACTCCAGATCCATCTTGTAGGCAGTATCCAGATCTCGAGAGTCCATCATGACCATCGCAGAATCCTGCTGGTGCAACACAACCTGTTTCAGAGAGTGATAAACGAGTTCTAGTTAGCAGTCCGCAATACCTCATTAAAAGACCTAACCATAGCGTGTGTAAAAATGAGCAACTTACTCGAGAGGGGTTGACGTCTCTGCCAGCTTTGTTTTTGATGTTCTTGATGGTGGTCGAAAAATCCAGTCCGTCGCGCTCGTTGTGCTTGAAAACGCCGATCTTATCGCCACGCACGACATATGATCTGTCCTTGAAGCCGACGGCTAATTGACTGTTCTTGGCTGTATCCTGCTTGAAAGCCTCATGAGGGTTCTCCTCTTGTTCGTCTTCGTCCTCGTCATAGCTATCGTCGCCTTCGTCGGAAAAGAGATCCTCTTCTTCCTCCTCCTCTTCCTCTTCCTCCTCTTCTTCCTCTTCTTCTTCCTCCTCCTCATCCCTGTCAGACTGCGACATTTCAACATCATCCTGGAACGTTTTGATCATGTACTCCTGATCAGTAGACTATAGAAAAGAAAATTACATGGAATAATCAGCAACGAGAACACTCAGTTCAACATAAGATCAATAAAAGACGTGAGAGAGTACGTACCGGAACCTTGTCCCACGAAAGCTTGTTTAGAGACTCATACATGCACTCTCCGAAAACGGCCTGGAACTCTGAAAGGGCAGCCTCGTTAGGGAACCGAATCAACCAGGAGTAAACGTTGTGTTGCTCGTCAAAGTAGTTCCAGATAAAAGAAAGGTGTGATGCACTGAACACAGGGTTCATCCTTGCCTCCACAGGCTGAGCAAGCTGCTGCTCTCCATCCTTCGAGAGAACGACAAGCCAGTCTAAGATGTCACATACATATAAGATCGCGCAAATGTTAGTTATTCAAGCCTGAAACTACTCTTCGGTCTCCTATATCGAGAAACATCAAATGCCTTACATTTGAACTTTTCAGCGCGAAGAAGTTGGCATCTGATAAGCTCCGCCTGGGGCATGAACAAGTTTGTCTTTGGATCGAAGAGATTCAATTGTCCTGTCGCCTCTGCAACTCCATCGTACTTGGTGGGGGCGTCACGTTGGGCAGGTCTGTCGATGTCCTCTTCCTTTTTCACAGGAGCCAAGCTCTCTTTCTTGAGGGCAGGCGATGCTTTACTGGCTCGAGGTGAAGTAGCCCCAGGGGATACTGCTGCTGCTGTGCTGGATCTCGATGACGTAGGACTATTGATCAGACAGAGGACAAATAAGTCAGAGTGAGTGACTAAAGATCAAAGAAGGCGTGCTGTAGTTCTGTTGCAGAATAGGGTTGGCTACTGGATGACGTACGGGAGCTGGAATTCTTCGACTGCATCATCGTCCGCGGAAAAATGCGTCTTTTGGTACTTGCGCTCGTACATGCAGTGATAGGCAGTGATTTCAAAGTTGTTGGCGGTGAACACCGTGGTTTCGTCATCGCAGACAAACTCGTATTCAAGACCAGCATCGTCCTAAAAGAGCCAAAGCATAATTGGACGTCAGTTACCACGCCTTCCTGTGCTTAAAAATTACGCCACTTGAAAAGATGGAGGGAAGACTTACTGCCGAGAGGCCTTGCCACGTGAAGGTGGTCGCTCCAGCCGAGACACCCTTCCTGAACTTCATGGTCTGGTCGATCAAAAAAACTTTTTCGTCGTCAACTAGTAGGAGTAGAAGGTGTTAAAGAGAGACGATAGGATAATGGACTATGCTCAGTTCCAAGTTGATTTCTGTCGCAATTTGCCTCCAATTCCTGGCTCCACTTACGTTCTTGCTCATCGTCCTCCAAAGTCTCCTCGCCTTCCTCAAAAACGCGGTTGATGGCCAAGACATACTGGAAGGGTTGAGTAGTGCGCCGAATCGTTGCCATGGAGTCAATATAGCTATAGCAAACAGGTTGGTGATAGAAAGAATTTTGCATTAGACACTCATTCACGCACACTTTTCTCATGCCAAGAAAAAAACAAAAAGTAATAGGTCTTACATGCATTCCCGGGTCTTCGACCGTGCGCCAGAGGGCTTGTAGACGTAGAACTGTCCTGATGAGATTTGAACGAGCTCTGGGTTGGAGGAGTCACCCCAAATGAGTTTTCCGAGAGATTTGAAGACGTTCATGTGTGTACTGTGAGCGAGTGTGGGAGAATGGAAAGAAAGCTTGTCGCACACCGCGAACTTTTTGTTTTATCCATGTTTCAGGGAGCAGTCACCAAAGAGGGTTGGTGGTCTTGTTCTTGTTCACGCGCGCTCCTCCTTTTCCTATTCACCCCTCTCCTCTTTTCTTTCACACCCACTCACGAGTGCGCTTCACTTCTTGCCTTTCCTTCACTCAGCCTCTCATTCGACAGTTCACTTTTTCACACCTCCAGCAAAAGCAATGATTCTCGAGTCCCCTCCCTTGGTGAATGTCACACCCCTGGCACACATACACGAAGGTTTGGCCAGCCAACCTTACTTGCCCATAGCAAGAGGCGAGCGCTTGAGGGAATAAGGGAAAGACTTGGCTAAGAGAAGTCGAACCAATTGCCTAACATAATATGTCCTGTGTCTTTTGCCTGTCTCTTCAGTGCCTATTCATATCAACCACCCAATTCACCCCAACTCGGCGAGCAAGCACAAGCGACTGGGTCTACAAATGCTCAATGAGCTCACTCGCATTGAGATGTTTGTGACTAGGATAGACGCAGTTGGCAAGGTAGACAGCTCCAAGTAGTCATTGTCTATTTTGTATGACACGCCCTCTTTTTACCGACGAGCAACTACATCCCCAGCACTGACTCACAACACCTCTTGCCTACCCCTTGCCTACCTCTTCCCTCTTTCCTCTTTCCACTCTCTCACAACCAAATAAACAAAAAAAAAAATAGCACGGGGAGACAAGCACTGAGCTGAACAAGACGATTGCTCACCTGGAGCAGACCCTTCTTGCCTTTGAAGTGGACACTGGACATTCAGATCGCATCGAGAACACCTCTGGCCGTGAGATGTTGCGGGTATGACCAAGAACATTCTGAGATCTAAGATAATCTCACTGTCCATTGACTTTGTGGTACTAATGCTTTGTAGTGTTTGCTTATATTGTTATATGTGGTGTTGGTGGCCCTGTCCTCCTTCTAGAGATACATGATCAGGACAGGCCTAGCCGAGATGTTCCCAAAATCATCAGAGTACTTGGGCATTGAACTTGTACTTCCCGGCGGAAGTTACATTGAAGGTAAAATAGTAGTCAGACTGCCTCGTTCGTGCATACTCTAGTTCTTGCCAGCCATGAAGTGTGTGTACTAACCACAGCACGATGCTTGTTAATAGCTCACTTTCGGCAGATGTCCTCCATAAACCAGCTCACGTCAATTGCCCTGCAGCTCCAGAACGACATCAAACTTACAAATCACAAGTTTGTTGCCCATCAAGTCGCACTCCTTTATGTAAGGGAAAGAGCTCTTGGACTGTGGATGATTACTCTTAGCCTCTTTGCTTCGTAAAGGTTACTAATAGGCGTGATTGGTTGCTTGGGCAATTAGCAATGCATCACACAAGCAGGGCCCCAGTTCTCGAAAAAGTACAAGAATAGGGTAGAGGAGAATTTTGACGCCCTCAAAGAAGCCTCCAGTGTCTCTGACGAGCCTTACCTTCCAATTGAACTCCAAGCATGGTACGCCACTGTAGTCAGGGCCAATGAGTCGAAACTTGGAGTGTCTACTTTTAAGCCCTGTCAGATTGGCTTGCTAACATCGCCTTTCCCTTTGCCTTTGCCCTAGGCTTAATGATCTGACAACCGACATCGTAGCGGAGGCGCTCTTTAGTGGCAGGCCAATGTCCCAACAGACGCCGGATGCTGCACACCTCTCCCAATACATCGACAAAGTGTCGTCTGAGGGAGCCGAAGGGGGAATGGTCCAGGCAGCGTAGGCTCTTTCATACTCTGCGCGGAAAAATGAATTAAAAAATAGTCACTTTTTGCCACCAATTCTGTCGCGATGTCTTAAGTGCGAATGGTGTGAAATTGCCCAGTTTTTGTTTCTTTCTTTTACTCTACTCATTCGCCATCTTGCAACCATGTCCTCACTACCTCTCGCCTTCCAGAAAGAAATCGTCGCTGAACTCGTTGCAGAGGATGCTCTGCTCATTATGGCTAAGGGACTGGGACTCCGCAACATCCTCGGTGCATTCCTGCAGATTTACTCTCAGCCTCAGAATCTCGTTTTGCTCATCAACACAAACACCGAGGAAGAGACGGCGCTTCGGGACGACCTCCTCAGGTCCAGTGGTATCGACAAGGGTGGTGCCTCCCACTTCAAGAGCATCACAAGCGAACTGAGTCTTGCGGAGCGTAGCGACCTTTACCGCTATGGAGGCATCATGGCCATCACGTCGCGTATCCTGGTCATGGACCTGCTCACAGGCCGAGTTCCCGTCCAGCTCATCACAGGAATCCTTGTCGCCAACGCACACAGGTACGTAGCAAATTTCTTCTTGTATTGCCATCAAAAAATGGTGTATCAATACTACCGCAACATGGTACTAACTGGTTCGACGTGGTTCAATATGCGTTCTAGGGTGACTGCATCCACCACCGAGGCATTCATTTTGCGACTTTTCCGTCAGAGCAATTCAGAGGGGTTCATCAAAGCTTTCAGTGATCAGCCGGAGACTCTGTCAACAGGATTTGCGACTCTAGAAAAGACGTTGAAACTGCTATATCTCCGTAAAGTGAACCTCTGGCCACGGTAAGCTGCTTACTGTTTGGATTAGGTCAAAGTCGCATGTCAGGGAACATCACAGGTCGTGAAGCTAACTCAACGGTGGTCCTGTTCGTCGAACTAGATTTCATGTTACAGTGACGGAAAGTCTGGAGTCTCACACCGCGGATGTTATCGAAATTCGACAGCCAATGACGAAGGCAATGAAGACTATCCAGGCAGCCATCATTAATTGCATGGATATTTGCTTGCAGGAGCTTCGACGGTCCAGCTCAGCTGTAAGAATTATGTTCGTGCGCACCGTCAATTCTTTCAAGTAGGAACTCGTTATTTGCTGGCGAAACTAATACGACTGTTTCTTTCCGTTCTAGATTGAGATTGATATTGACGACTTCACGGTGGAGAAGGCCCTGTTCAAGTCATTCGATGTTATCATCAGGAGGCAGTTGGATCCTATCTGGCATCGCGTCAGTCACAAAACGAAGCAGTTGGTCTCGGACTTGAAGACTTTACGCAGTTTGTTGGGCTATCTTGTGTCCTACGACAGCGTCAACTTTAACCTGTACCTTGAGACCCTCTTGGCCTCTGTGGGCCCTCACTCAGGAAACTATTGGATGATGACGGATCCTGCGGACAAAATCTTTTCGGTGAGGATGACAGACATTGGCGCGACTTTCAGCGGACATGATCCACACATACACCGCACAGTACTGATATGCTTTCTCATAATCGATTAGACCGCGAAATCTCGCGTTTATCTCCAACAGGATGGATACAAGGATCCTGACGACCCCAACATCCTGCCCAATATGAGACCCATTCTGGAAGAGCTTCCCAAATGGGATATTCTGTCTGAGATCATGGATGAAGTTGAAGTCGAGATGCATAACGCTCCTCACCCCGAAGGTAACGCCATTTGCCCCTGGAGAGAAGTTGATGCAAGGTTTCGTACGCAGATGATGGCAGTGTGACTCTAACAACACCGGTTCATTTGCGACGATAGGACTGGATACGGTTCTCATTATGGCACATGACCAGCGAGCTTGCTTACAGATCAAGCGATATCTGTCGACACCCAAAACAAGCGCGTCTTCAAGAGGCAAGCCCCTCATGCGCGATTTACTGCATGGATACTTGCAGTGGAAATCCAACATGAAGCATTTTAAGGACAATGTCGCTACCAAAACTCCCACCAGTCTCGCCTCCTCTATGGCATCTTCAGGTACCGAATGCGTTGTTAGGTGGATCAGAATTAACGCAACCCACATATGCGAACTAACATCTGCTCATTTACCATCGAAATAGGCAACCCAATGGCGGGAGTAAGAAGAGGGCAACCAGCTAACAAACGGCGGCGAGTTCGAGGAGGCGCCAGCTCATTAGCGCCGGTAGCCAAGCATTCAACTGCAAATTTTGAAAAAGAAGCCGAGGTCATCGCCACATTGTAAGTTAAGGACTGGAACACGTCGCAAGTACCTTCAATGACCAAGATGCTTACTTTGCTCTTTTGGATGACTTTAGTATCAACACGAACCACCAAGCTAGTTCGAAGTCTACTGCTCGCATTTTCGATCACGACTTGGAAGAAGTGGACGATTTTACGGATTACTTTGGCCTCGTTGAGCCGAGTAATATGGTTCTTGTTCACAGTTATTCTGGAGAATCAGACTCACTGCTGCTGGAGAACATCAAACCGCGCTTCATCATTATGTACGATCCAGATCCAACATTTGTCCGGTGTATCGAGGTTTACAAAGCGCGCCATCCAGGAAAGCAAGTGCGCGTTTACTTTACAGTTTACGATAATTCTGTCGAAGAACAGCTGTACCTGAGTGCTCTTCGTCGCGAGAAGGACGCGTTCACAAGGCTGATCCAAACCAAGTCGGTATGTGTGGGATGTTTGCGCAGTTTTTCATTAAAATTGAAGCAAGACAAATTATTCGTGCTTTTGCTAACTGTGTTTTGAATCTAGATGATGGTATTGCCAATAGGCGACACATTCACAAAACAAGTGCAGGATCAATCACTTCTCAGGAACATCCACACTCGAATTGCAGGAGGAGGAAAGACTGGCGACGAGCGGCCACCACCCAGGATCGTTGTCGACGCAAGAGAGTTTAGGAGCTCGCTGCCGTCCATTTTGCACTCACAAGGAATGGTTCTCGACCCTTGCACAATCACTGTCGGAGACTACGTTCTGTCACCCAATATCTGCGTTGAACGAAAGAGTATTTCCGATCTTATCTCATCGTTCGCATCTGGACGACTGTAAGTCTATCTTTAGCGTTTTGCAGTGTGATTCACAGACCATGTTGAAGACATCTAATATCATGGAAATTGCTCTCTTGATAATAGGTATACACAAGTTGAGGCGATGACTGTGCACTACACCCGGCCAGTGCTTTTGATTGAGTTTGATGAAGACAAGTCATTCTCTTTGCAGGTACAGGTTCATTTTTCGGAAGTATGCATGTAACGAGACATGCCGTGGTCCCGACGACTAATATATGAATATCTTCTTCGCGCTTTGTCCGCCATTTTAGGACAAGGCGGACATTAGAGCCGATATCTCTGTGACCGAGCTATCGTCCAAGCTAGTCTTGCTTACGCTCGCATTCCCTTCATTGCGACTCATTTGGTCTTCCTCAGTGCATTCGACTGTTGAGATATTTGAAGATCTGAAGGTATGGACCTACTAAATCTGCGTTTAAGTAGACGTTGACCGCGGGAACCTGGATGTGTGATTAGCTAACGAGTTTTCATATGTTGTGTTTGTAGCGGTCAGAGGATGAGCCGGATATGCAGCAGGCACAGGCGGTTGGTGTTGATGCCAACCAAGCGATTGACAGTGCATATAATCTGACGCCGCAAGACATTCTTCGCAGTTTGCCGGGTATCACATCGAAGAACTACAAGCAGGTCATGAGGCATGTTGAAAGTATCCGCGAGCTGGCAGAACTGGATGTTGCAAGCCTATCCAACATCGTTGGCGAGGGCCCAGCAAAGACGCTCTGGGAATTTTTCCACAAGGACTCTCGAATGGACATGTCCTAAGTAAGACCTTGTTCTGTATTGGTGATTTCTTGTAGAATAGAGCAGAGAGCACCGACACGGAGCAGAATAGAAAAGGGAAAGCGAAAATCACTACTGTAGAATGGGCTGAGAGTGACGCGCCACTGGCGTTGCATGATCTGCTGAAAAAAGGAGGTACGCATAACAAGCACCGCTTTCTTTTTTTTTCTTGTCGCTTTCTCTTTCCTTTTCTCTCAATTCTTTCTTCACTTCCTTACTTCCTTTTACTTTTCACCCCACTCTACTTACTACTTGCGTCGCTCGCTTTTTTCATACACACAAATACTGTTTTGCTATCAACACACACATACAACATCAATGTTTCCAGGACAACTTTACAAGACCGAATCAGGACGTCTGTTTCACGCCGGTGCCATCGCCATCATCTTTGTAGGGTATGCATGTCCGTCTCCCCTTCTACTTTCGCATTCCAAGAAAATGATTCACTAAACGCGTGTCATAAGAACGACAAACTAAACCTTCATTCCACCCCGCATTCACTTCTTTTTGTTATTGATGTTGGTGGTGATTGCATGCTAGACTGCCGGCGCGTGGAAAGACTCATGTGTCGCGGTCGCTGAGCCGATACCTTCGCTGGCTAGGAGTTCAAACATCCGTGTTCAGCGTTGGCAATTACCGTCGTCAGATCATTGGCGTCGAGGTGACCAATGACTTTTTCAGCCCAAGTATGTGCGACACAGCGACCCCTTTCCCACCCTTTCACACTCCACGTTCTTTCAACAAGGCGGAGTTTTATGGACTGTTTGTTAGATGACGAAAGGCCGATCCCCCAGGAAACTTACTTTTGTCTATTTTTTTTTATGAAATAGCGAACAAGGAAACGGCGGACTTGAGACTGAAGATCGCGAATGCCTGTTTGGATGACATGATCCGCTGGTTCGCCGCAGGAGGACAGTGTGGGATTCTGGACGGCAGCAACACAACGGAGGAACGTCGTCGTGAGTTAGTGGAGCGGTTCAAGTCGGTCAATGTCCACTACATGTTTATCGAGTCCATCTGCGACAACCCCACCATTATCGACTCTAACATCCGAAGCGTCAAGGTCTCATCACCCGATGTATGTATTACTTTGCACTTTTTACTTTCTTGATATTTCCCTGGGAGATCAAAAGAGGCAGAACAAGCGAGGGCTATTTTTGCTTTTTTATTTGTCCCTGTGTGACCTGTCCGACTCTCTCGTTTTCATGTGCAACGCAATCTATGCATTCCATGCCTGCGTAGCACGGATGCAGCCCATGCAATCGAACATGAAAGGAAAGGAAGAATGGCGCAAAAAGTAAAACATTGGACATATTGTTTTGAGACAGCTATGACAGAGAGCGATTTAATAACTAACCGAAGGCCATTTTTTTCATTATCCGTTATCTTATAAACCCTAGTATGTGGGCTGGAAAGACGTCGATGCAGTTCAAGACTTTAAGCGCAGGATCGAGAACCATATGCCGTTTTACGTGACCATTGAGGACAAGACTCTGAGCTGGGTTAAGCTTATCAATGTCGGCGAGAAGATCATTGTCAATAATGTCCAGGGGTTCCTCCAAAGCAAGATCGTCTACTACCTCATGAATCTCCACATTTCGCCCAGGAAAATCTACTTTGCCAGGGTAAGAGAAGGACTTTCGCACTCTCCATGATTTGATGAATGTTGTTTACTATTCTTTGCATTTGCCGTTCAAGCGTTGTACTAATGAATGATGCTTCCCTGGTGCTATGTTTTGAACGATAGAATGGTGTGTCACTCAATGAGCAATCATATCGCGCGGATGCACCTTTATCACCTTCGGGGCACAAGTACGCTGAGAACCTCAAAAACTTTGTTCTCAAGCTTCGAGAGAACCAGAGTCTGCTCTCGCCTGCTATGACGACCGTAGAGGCGCCTCGACAGCTGACAGTGTGGACATCAGCTCGTAAGAGGAGCTTCCAGACGGCGGCCCATTTCTTGGACCATGAAGATATCATTGTCCGCCAGAGAAGTGTTCTTGGAGAACGTCATCCAGGAGTCTGCGACCAGATGACGCCTCAAGAGATTGAAAAGAAATATCCGGATGAATGTCTGCGAAGCATGAATGACCCCTACCGACACCGCTTTCCTCGCGCCGAGGTAACTTTCATTTGATGGTTTATGCTCGAACCTTGCCGTTTACTCAGTTGAATAACTTTATCGGTTTCTAACCTTCTTGTGCATGTTTCGAATCCTCAAATAGTCTTACTACGACTTGGCGAACAGACTGGAGAAGGTCATTCTGGAGCTGGAGCGGGAAAAGAATGATGTGCTGATCATCGCCCATGAGTCGGTCATCAAATGTCTTTATGGATACCTGTTCGGTCTCTCAGAACGCAGCATTCCCTCCTTGGAGATCCCTGAAAATGTCCTACTTGAGCTGGTGCCAAGGGCCTATGCGACTGAAGAGACACGTCATGTCATCCCAGATACGCTGGTCGGTATCAACTGGCAGCAACGGACAGCCAACCTGCTCTCACTTGCTGGCAAGGTGCCTTCATCGCCCATGTTCATGGACCATTATCTGCCGGATGACAAGCGTAAGGGCCGACCAGGCAGCAACACGGGGTTTTCGACTCCATTGTCGTCACCTGCACTGTCGTCGACTGCTGTATCCGAGATGTCGCCTGGTATCCAGCACCGGGGAGACCTTGCCGATGATCTTGGGCATGGTCCTGAAGGCAACTTTCGATTGTAGATACCCCTCGCTATTTAGCCTGGCTCCCATTTTTCATCATGAATGGCATCACTCTACAGTAAACACAGTAAATATTATATGTTCAATCTAATAGTCGTTGAAGATTAAAAAAGTGTTTAGTGACGCCAGGGATGAGGTAGGAAGAAGAGTTAAGTTGGCCCGTGCGATCGCCGAACGTGCCTTATTTCGATGAAAATAACCAAAAGTGTTCCAGGAAGACAGTCACTTTGTTCGCATCCACACGGATGTAAACAAGACATTTTTTTTGTTTCCTTTTCTCTTCTTCTCTCACACCCCAGAACCTCTCCCGACCTACCGCTACAATGCTCCGGATTTCGACGCTAAACTCACGGATAGGAACCAGTACTCTCCTTCATCTCAGGACAAATACCATTTGTACAGGGCGTCAGTCATGGCTTCCGTCCCTTGGCCACCTCCGTCCGCAGCCCCTCACCCTTACGACCACAACCACAAACAGCTTCTCGACAAGTGCACGGTGTACGGCCGCGATTGAGAAGAAGGCGCTCAACAAAAAGATCACCCTTCCCAGGGACCCTTACCTCCTCTCAGAAAAAGTCGTAAAGTTCGCCAAGAACGGGAGACTGGACGATGCGATCACATTGGTCATGGAGGCGCCCAAGAGTCGACAGAACGAGGTTGTCTGGAACCATCTTATTCAAGAGTCTTCGAAACTGGGCAAGATTAATCAATCCTGGCAACTCTTGAATGATGTAAGTTTCCCTTATTTCCTCCCCTTCCCTCCTGTTTGCATGAATATCAAGAAGAAATGTGAATGAGAAGTTGTTGTATTTTTTTCGACGGACTTAATTAACGATTCTTTTCTTCTATCCTTATGAACGATCAGATGAAGAAGCGCGGATTCGAGCCAAGTGAAAGGACATTTACCATCCTCCTAAACTCCCTCGCCATCAACGCCACCTCCCCTAACAGTGTCCTCCGCGCCCGCGCCCTGTACCAACAACTCCAAGATTCCGAAGACCTTTCCCCAACAACCGTACACACCAACGCCCTGCTCAAAGTCTGTACCCGCCAACACGACTACACAGCCCTCCAGGAAGTCTACGCTTCCATGTCGAAATCTGGAGAGAACGCACCGGATGTGATCACGTATAGTACGGTGATTAATGCGCATGCGAGAAAGGGTGGAGATGAAGGATTTGAGATGGCTTGGAGGGTGTGGGAGGATCTGGTGCAGGATAAGGCGAGACGTGGGGAGGATGTGGAGTTGGATAGTAAGATTGTGGATGCGGTGTTGTTGGCGTGTCGGGGGGCAAAGAGTGCGGTGTTTGTGAAGAGGGGGTATAAGCTTGTCGAGTCCTTGTACGGCCTTCCTGCTTCCTCTTCAACCTCAGGATCAGGAACAGGAGCAGGAGCAGGAGCAGGAGCAGGATCGGGATCGGGACCAGCAACAGCAACAGAACGTGCAATCTCGCCCACCAAATCCCTCGGCCTCCCACCCGGCTCCCTCCGCAAAGAAACCATCCACCCTCGAACCGTCGAACTCCTCCTCTCAATCTGCTCAAACCTCAAAGACTACACCCGAGCAACTCACTACATGACCCTCATCCGCTCCCATTTCCCGGACTTCACACCCGATCCACAACTCTTATCATCCCTCATGCACCTCCAAATCTCCAACAAACAATACGATACCGCCATCACCACCTGGGACGAGATCTCGGGACGGGGACTTCAACATACCCCAGGTACATTTAAGCAAGGATTGGATGCTGCGCTCAAAGCCCGGAACTGGGACAAGACACAAGAGATGTACACGCTCATGCGGGAGCTCATCGAAAAGAACAAGAAACTCAACTCGTCTTCCTCTTCGGACCTTCACCGAGCCAACACCCTCGTCAACCCACTCGTCCGGTCCCAGGACGCATGGACCCTGGTCTCGACACTCAAATGTGCCGTCAAGACGAACCATAGGGAAGAAGGGTTGGAGATCTTGAGGAAGAGCCGGTGGATGAAGGTGGTTCAGAACCCGCAGTACCCGCGTGCGAATGCCGATTTGGCGGATCTCGCCGTCAAGATCTTGGCGGGGAGTATGAAATCTCTCAAAGAGGCCTTTGATCGCACCGCTATTACCACCACCACCACTTCCTCCTCCTCCTCCTCCTCCACAGTGGACAGCGAGACGATGGGAGCGACAACGACATCAACAATAACAACTACAACAGAAGGCGGCGATAGCTCCACTACTGGAAACCAGGAGAGACACGAACAAGAAATGGAGAAGTTGAAGCGAGAGCTGACCGATGCTAAGGCTATACAGACGCAGATGACAAAGACGTTGGCGGATCATGATGCTGGGAAGGCGGCGCAGAAGGAAATTGAGGACGTCAACCGGTTCAGGAACCGTCGTTCGTCATCATCGTCGACTGAATCGTCCTCGCGATATGGATCTTCAAGCCGCGAATCTTCCAGATACAGCTCCCGCAACGATAACAGTGATGAGGACGAAGGTGACAGATCGGCATCAGGAGGAGGCGGTGGTGGTGGTGGTTGGAGGAAGGTCTCGGCTGAGGAGTACACGGAGAACAACAGCAACAACAACAAACATCAAAAGTCATGGACAAGGAAAGATTCAACAGCAACTTCATCCTCGCCGTCATACTCTGATCGCCCTCAAACGTCCTATAGAGGAGGAGCAGGAGGACGTTCAGGATCGTCGTATTCGCCCCGTCGATACCAACGAGATAACTATGGATCAGTCAATGATGCCTTTACCCCTAGGAAACGGTTCACTCGCACCATTGACGAATAAACTAGACAACCCCCCCCCCCCTTTTTTGCATATCATCACGTTATTTTACACAGTGTTTTAATAGTCGTAAAGCAAAAGGTAGGAAATGACAGAGACGAAAAAACAAACAACAACAACAACAACAACAATGCTCTAGTTTGCAACAGGAAAATGAGGGAAGACAAAGAAAAGGACCCATAGAGTACATTTTGAAACGAAAAAAAAAAGGAGAGAGGTGAAGAGAAAAGAAAGATGGACTAAAGAACAAGGCCTTGCATAAGATTCGTTTCGTGTAAATATCGCACAAAAAGACAACAGGATGAAGATGATACAATAACAAAGACAGTAAGAGAGAGGAAAAAAAAAAAAAAAAGTGCCAAAAAATGGGCGCAGGCGACAAGTCAGAGCCAAATAAAACAGAGGCGGGCCAGGAGTAGAAAAACGCCTCATCCGCGACAGTAGCCGGCGGTGCGGAAGCCAGTATGAGGCTGCTTCTTGTCCAACGAAATGTCCTTCCAGGTCACCGTCTTGACGTAGCCATCATGGAACTGGATCTTGCAGTTGAGTCTGTCGCTCAAGATAGTCTCGATCACGCCCGAGTAGTACACATTGTCGTTCCATCGTGCCCAAACAGAGAGGCCCGGCTTCAGCTTCTTGGTCATCATGTCTCTCCATGCCTTATATCCTGCTTCCTTTTCCTTCTCCTGGCGCTATTGAATCATCGCAACGATAAGGAAAAGGTGTTTGTCAATGTTACCGTTATCATCAAATTGCAAAAAAAACATATTGACATGGCCAATTAACGGATGCAAGGACTTACAGGGTCGTGCGTGGGGCAGTAGAGTTGATATTCGATGCTTTCATCCTCGTGTTCAACTTCATCGATATACATGCCTTCCATTTCGGCACAGCTAGCATGGACTGCTCGGATGCATTTGCCCTTGCAGCACTGAACACAGGCGCCAACCTTCTTTTCGCAGACAAAGCAACGCTATTGTTTTCACCACATTCAACAAAAAAAAGAAAAGTCCGTTAGTCATAGTGCCTCCAGAACGTTAATTAATAGCATCAATTGACGTCATAAAACTTACAAGTCTTCGTCTTGCTGCAGGAACCCCTTCAGTGTGGACAATGACATCGTCATCGTCCTCTCCAGACATGTATGTCTCTGGAATGTACTGAGCGCACAACATATGGCAGTATTTACCATTGCTGGTGGGAAGCAACTCCCCATCAAATTCTTGGTTTGGGCAAAGAACGCACTATTGCAGCATTACATAGTCAAGCACATGTTAGCACCACGATAGAAAGTATAAAAGCATAGACATGGTGTTGGACGCCAAAACTTCAATGTTAATTACATCGAGCGCCTTCTCATGAGTCGTCGCGGCCTTTGCCTTCTTGCTGGGTGGAGCCTTTGTTGAGGAATCCGACTGACTGCGAGTCGTCTTTGTGCTGGGGGTGAGACTATCTGTCGCCTTGTCGGATTTGCTGCCAGTGGAGAGCATAACCGTAACGAGTTTCTCTGGTGCTTGATCCTTGATGGCACCACGTTTCCTCTTCCTTTGTGAATCTATCGGCGGGTCGTCCTGGTCATGCTCATCCTTCATATCAGCATCCTCAGAATTCTTTCCAGGTCGGCTCTTGGATCGCGCTGACTCCTCCTCGGCAATGGATTTCTTTGCAGACCGGAAGATCGCATCGACATCGATCTGGACGGCGTCGTTGATGCATCTACACGACTCTGCCTTTTGTCCGATCGGAATCCAGTCGTCCAGCGCAAAGTTGATCGACTCTGCGCAGTTGAAGCCGAGGTTGTATCCTGAATGGTAGGCGAAAGGGAAAGTGAGGACAAACTCTCCTTCGTGCTGAACGAGTCGGTTGACTGGAACGCCGTCGGCTGCCAGCTTGGTGGGCGAGAGCAAGTATGTCTTGTGGCGCAAGAACTGAGGACAGTTCTTATAGTCGGACGAAAAGATTCCCTGAGCGATACGTTCGAACCGGCTACTGTTTTCAGGTCGGATGCAATACCATTGTTTGGGGGCGCCGAAGTGGAGATAGTTGATGGAGTAGAGATCCATGTCCTCGACGTGCCATGCAAACGTTGCTTTCCACATTCCAAAGTAGAGGTAGGGCGTGTTGACTCCTGGCAAATTTTGGTCGATCTTGCACAAGAGGTCTCCCAAGCGCTGTGTGTTCCATGATGTTGTCCTGTCATCGAAAAGAGAGCCTAAGTAGATACAGAAATTGACAACAACTGTAAGTAATGGCACTCCTCAGCGGAATGGTGCGTGATCTTGGTATATCAAGCGACTACCCTGCTCGTTCATGCGCTCTAAAATCTTGCCACCCTTGCTCCCGCCCCTGCTCAACTTCTTCCTTTTACTTCTCCCTTTTACTCCCGCTCTTGCCCCTTTCCCTGCTCTCGTCGTTGGTCCAGTACTGGCTCATGTCTTTGTTCCTGTCCTCAGTCCTGACTTTACTTCTGTGCCTGCGTCTGTGCCTATGTTCTTGTTCCTGCAAAGATTGTAACCACGACCTCAATGACCACAATTGCAAGATGCGGTGAAATATATGCTTCCTGAGCAAAGGAGCTTCCTGGCCGCAAAGATCAATGTTTCCTGTGTCTGATAGTGTCTCCATGTTCCTGTGTTCCAAGTTTATTTGTTCCCTCATAATGCCTGATCGTTCCTGAGTTGATGAGGTGGTGAAAAAGAGTTCCACTCACCAGACATGTCGGCTCCGTACATAGGCTGAACAAACGTCAGGTTGCGCCAGTAGTTCCGCTCGACCTCCTTGCAGTAATCCGCTGAAAAATCCTCGCCATGCTCGACCTTGTAATCCGTCATTGGAGGCTCAATCCTTTCCTGCTCTGCCGCCTTTGCTTCCTTTTGCTTGTTTCCATTGCTGCTACTGCTGCTACTGCTGCTGCTACTGCTGCTGCTGCTACTGTTGGTTCCAATGTTGTAGGTGTTGATCTGGGTGGTGGAAGATGCTTCGATTTCGTCCTTGGTGTCTGGTACAAGGGGCAACATGGTCTCTCGTGAGGCAGCATGCCTGGAAGGAGGTGAAGGACTTGAAGCCTGGCGAAGGAAATGTTTTCGGGCGAAATCGGATCCAAGAGACGATTGGAAAGGTTGATCTGGGCTATTGTTGGCAGTGGTGTTGGCGCTTGTAGGCACGAGAGCATCATGAGAGTCGTCATTTGAAAAGTGATCTGGGATATCTGGCTGGTGAGTAGGGGTCGTTGGTAGAGAGTCGACCTCCATCGTGCTGGCTTCGGTTTGGAGTGCGACGGCAGCTGGTTTGCGATTCCTCTTGCGTCTCGGCAGGGGCTCAGCGGGGCCATGAGGCACACCTTTGCGGGAAGGGGGGCGATGATTTGAGTCGTTTGAGAGGGTCTTGAACTCAGCGACAGTGTAGGTTTTTCTGGATTCGATATTGGTCTGAGAGTAGATTCCCTTGGTGCCTCTGATGTGTTGGATAATGGGCCTCTTGATTCGTACTGAGGACAGGCGCTCAGAGAGATCAGGAAGAGCAGCGGTCCTATAAAAAAAATGTATCGAAGAGAAGGCCAAGGAAGTAATTAGAAGGTTATCCTTCAGCACGAGATGCATTTCATTTGTGTGAAGCAAAAAATTCGTTTGGTTGGAGAGGAGAGGTTGAGCGGCGAAGGTCTGTTAAAGTGGATTAAAATAAGCTTAGGGAGAGAGAGAGAGAGAGAGAGAGAGAGAGAGAGAGAGAGAGAGAGAGAGAGAGAGAAGACGAAGAGGGGTTTACCATTCTTTTGGAGGGATGATCTTGACGAGGCCAGCTTCACGTCCGTAGCTTACGATGGACTCGCAAAAGGTAGAAAAGTCCTTGAACTGGTCCATGGTAGGACAAAAGACGGGGATGCCACCTGCGGCATTGTCGTAGTAGTGATCAGGTTTGATGTCGATGAGAGGCATCCTGTGAGAGGGTAAGGCTGAAAGAGTGAAGTGCTGCGTGGTGCTGTTGCTGTTGCTGTCTGTGAGGGAGTATGACAGAGTGGGTGTGTGTCCCAAGAAGGCTAGTGAGGGCTAGTCGTTGCAGGTGGTGGGCGTGGGCGTATTTGGGGTAAGGAAGGAAGGGGAGGGGATGATGATGCGTCGAAAGAGAGTGGTGCGGATGGATAGGATCTCGAAGTGGTTGTCTTGAAGCTATTCCAATCAAGCGGGTCAAAAAGAGAGAGGGGCAAGAAGGACGAGGTTAGTTTTATAAGTTTTTTTATGGGAGCGAAGGACAGGGATGATGTTGTTTGAAGGAAGAGGGAGTCAAGAGTCAAGAGTCAAGAAGTGAACAGGGGGATATGTAGTGTGATAGAGTCTAATATGTAGCCACAGCTGTGGAGAACATAGGAGGAGTAAGAAGGGTGGTTGACTGAGATATGGATGTGGGCGGACCACATGACGATGGGTGGAAGGAACTGCGGTTATTACTTTGAAAGAAGTGGTTGCTGTGTGCAGCTGGTGAAACGTGAGAGAGTGAGGGAGGGGGTGGAAGAGCGAGGGTGAAGGAGTTGAAAGCTTTGCAGGTTGAACAAAGAAAGTTGAAAGAGTGCGTGAAAAAAAGAAAAGGCCAAGTCTGGTCAGGGTGGATACGAGCTAAGCAAGTCCAGATGAGAGTGACATGGAGTGGAGGAGGAAGAAGACAATAAGGGCGTGGCGAGGCAAGGCGAGGCAAGGGAATGCAAGGGAAGGCAAAGCAAAGCAGAGTATGTGTTTGATGTGTGTGTTATGTATGTGTCAAAAGTGTGAGTGAGAGGCGAGAGGCAGGGGGAGTTAAAGGAGGAAGGGGTCGATAAAAAAGGACAAAAATAAAAAAACAAAAGGTGAATGGGCGCTGGTGGATATAAAAGCTGCGACAACGAGAACAACAGCAATAACAGCTGCAATGATAATGGCAGCAACAACGACAAATGCTTTTGCTCAGTTGTAATATGTGAATTGAGCAACTGGAATGGCAACAGCAAAGGGGTGGAGTGAAGAGTAGATAGATCGATGGGGTGTCGTTGACTTTCGACAGCAGTGGAAGAGGAAGAGAGAAAGGGGAGGTGAGCAGCCAAAGTGAGAGTGGTGTGAGCAGAGAACGAGGAACAGCAGCAGGCTGTTAGGGTGGAGGAAGAGATGTTAGTATTGAAGAGAGATTGACGGATGGTGTACCTTGGAGAGTCGTTATTTTGTAAAGAGTGGATGTGGGAGGAGAAGAAGGAGAAGAAGAAAGTGAGTCAAGGTCAAAGTGGAGGAGAAGGGGAGAAGTGAAAAGGAATAAAAATAAGAGGGAAGAAAGCGGAACAGAGAGAGAGGGAGGGGGAGAGAAAAGAATCTGATAAGTGTATGTGAACGAAAGGGCAGGGGAGAGGGTCGTCAAAAGTAAAGGTGATTGAAAAGGTGTAGCTTGTTTGTTGTTTGTTGTTGGACTGAGGGTGAGTGCAAGTGTAAGTATGTGTGTTTGTGAAAGAGTAATGACTGAAAAAGTAAAAGAGTAAAAGGAATGGAAGGGAGAAAGAAGGAAAGAGAGGAAGAGAGAGGATGGACGGGAGTGAAGGAATGAATTGAGTGAAAGGAATGAGTGTGAAGGAAAAGAGGTAGAAGAAAAAAAAAAAAAAGAAAAAAAAAAAATCAAATAACAACAAACAACAACAAAAACAGAAATAAAAAAAAAAAAGTGCGGCAAATTTGCTATTCGTAATTCTTGACATGAACACACTGCGCCCAACATGTGGTCCTTTCTGTTCGTCTGTTTGTTGTTGTCATAGAAGGTGGCTGTTTGCGACTTATGTCTTCACATACTACACTACCCTAGCAAACACTGCCTTCTACTCTTTTGAACGATGTAGCCTTCCACCTCATTTTTCTTTTTCGTCCTCTTCTCTTTTGTCTTTGCTTGCCTTTGTCCATTTGCCCCCTTCTGCTTATCACACCGTCGCTCCCTTGACAAAGCAACCCGGCAAGACTGATTGGGCCAAGTTGTCTCTGATGTCATGTGACAAATATGTCCAATTCTAAAAGGCCCTTAACAACTTTGTGCCTGGAAGGCTGGAGCCATCTCCTCACACCACGCCATTACTATGGTGATAAATCACAAATCACGCATTTTCTATGTACAGTTACAGTTACAGTACTAGGAAATGGTCGGGCGGAGGTGGATCCGAACAAGACATGGATAAGAGAGGAAGACATGGTATGGCCTAGATGGTACATCCACCACCCTTCAAGGATGCCCTGGATAGAGTACATACCATACTCTCGGTTTCTCTCTGTTGGAAGTGGATCGAGTCATCAATTAGAATCATCGAGCAATTGTGCTCAAGAAACACCCGCTGGAAACTCAATTCTCCCCGCCTGGTTTATTTTCTAGTCTTCCCTGCTACCTTCATAGAACTATCTGCCCTGTGGTTCAACCTTGATGGAGGAATTGACAAAAGAACAATACCAAGATGAAAGAGAGTCCGGCAAAGAAAAGACCGATCATATGTAACCTATGAGACTCTAAACTTTGTACCCAAACAGAGATATGGGAATGGCACTAACAGACATTAATGCAATTTAGCTGCTGAGATGCACACCCTTCGCAGCCGGCACAATTAAAAACACGAGAGCGTCTAAACCTGCACATTCTCTGTCTTACTGTCATTCCTCATCCAAGACGACCACCGGCAACAACAAAACAAAGAATACATACTGCAATCTAGGGCACATTACCCTTGTTACCGGTGATATGGCAATATGGACGGGAGCAAAATAACGAGAGCATTGGGCTCCTGTTTAAAAGGAAAAAGAACACCATAAACAACAAACAAACATGCAGTCGAACAAGCGATAACCGGCACCGAAGGCCGCAGGAACCGATGGAAACCCGCTTCGACCGACCAAAAAAAAAAAAAAGAGCGGATTCCATTGACTGAAACGAGTAAGGCGGAAACGTCGTCTTTCCTTCTGGTTTTTCTTTGGATTTTATTTATATACGACACACACAATGCATCGCATTCCTGACCCCTGCATGGCTACACTTTATGCTCGCCTAGTGGATACTTACGATATTCTACTTGGCGCCCACCTTTGAAGACATTTTTGTGCAAAGCAGGGATGATTTTTTTCCTTTAGACGTGTAAGAGAATGAAAAGCAACCCCCTATTCGGTTCTTCCAATGAAAGAACATCTCTTGTTCTTCCTTTCTGACTGAACTCCTGCCTTGCAAATGAACGAATGGGAATTCCTGCTTCGTTCAACGACCAACGAAGCAAAACCGCTGCCTTGTTCACAAAGAGATAGCCAGTTGTTTTGATTCTTCCTCTTTTTCCAATAAAGACTTCGCTCTTTTTTTGTTGTTTTTCGATGAGCTGACAAGCTTGCGACAATGTACACTTGTCGAGGTATCCGTCCACCTTGGATATGCTCGTGTAGGGTTCATCCGTGTTATGTGAGCGCCGTCGAGAGTCTCGCTGTCAGTCTGATCATGCCAAATGTCGAAGCTTTAACAAGGGCTATTTCGGCCTCAAACCTTTTTTCCTTCTTCTTCTTCTTTCTCTCTTTATTGTTTGTTTTCCAAGGTGTTTTCGCCACATCCCCCCCCTTCTCCACTCCCATTTTACTCTCTGTCCTTGGACAATTGTGTTCTTGACTTCCTCTCTCCTCTTCATTCACTTCCGCCTTCTCTCGTCTCCTCTCATTCGCTCTTTTCTTCCACCCTCTTTCTTCTCCATTCCCTCCCTCCATTCCTTCTATTCAACTCTCATCAACTCTCACTCTCTCCTCACCTCTTTTCCCATCTTCCCTCAGTCACATATTTTCTCAGGAACAGCGGCGACATACCCCACAAGTGGCATTCCCTTGCATAATGAACACCCAGCAACGCCATATCTAAAACAGCCATCCCATCTCATCGCACCAACAAACATTTATTTACGCCCCTTCAATCCTCATCCACCTTTTCGTTTTCCACAGAAAAGCTGCTCCCGCCCTTCTATAAACAAACAAACAAATAATCTCCTATCCGACATCTAATCGGTCCTCCTTCGTCAGCCCACCTAAAAAAAAAAGATATAATTCATGACCTCTGTCATCCCTCCAGCCTGGCCAGCTGCAAGAATGACCGACCCTGCGCAGGGCTTTCACTCACCAGAACAGCCACACCAACACCAACACGAACACCAACACCAGGACCAGCACCAGTATCAACGGCAGCACCGGCAGGAGCAAGTACAGCAACACGCCGACCCTGCACCTACATCAAGACAGCCACACTCAATGGACGACCATACACATTCTTCGCTTCCAACTGAAACCACCCTGACCTCACTCGCCACTCACCTCTACACAATATCCAACTCTCAGGAACGCTCTGGAAGTGATCCGACGCTGAAATCAAAGACAAAGCTCAGCAAAGCAGCAGCATCCACAGATCCTCTCACAAAGCAGAGACTCAGACAGCCCAAGAGCCACAACACTTCGGTAAGTCAATTGACCCCCTGTGGTTATTAGTTTTCTGTTTCTGCCTCTGGTAGTCTACACCCATTCAAAACATAAGAGGAGGGATTGTGAGCGATCAAAGTACACAAGTCAACTGTTGAAAGACCGATATTTTGTGTATTGCATGCACAATACGCAACTTTGGATTGGACAATACGTTAGATAGACATGAGAGGTGTTGGGTAGTGAAAGTCAAGTTGGGGGTTGATCGGTGAAGTAAGGACGAGAGGGCCAAGTAAAGTGCACATGGCAATGGCAGGAGGCGCGCAAGACAACTGTTAGGTGCTAGCAGGGTTTTGACCGAGTTTCGGACTGGTCGAAAGGTGCACCGTGATACAGAGTGGTTCTAAGTACTGGGCGGGAACTGGGGGTAAAGTCAAGGTTCTTCGGTGTCGGTATGTCGGTGAGGGAAACCAGACGAATTAGTGTCCTTGATGATTGGCTTGCATGGGAGGTTTTTAATCCCCTGTCGGGGCTTTTGGGTGTTTCGATAATAGGGCGAACGGGGGTCATTGACCATCATAAATTGGACCCTAAATTGCTCTTCACGAGAAACAAGGACAGTTGAACAGGCCAATATCGATGTGTCCATGCTCACCTCACTGCTAGGTAGCTTGTGTCTGTCTATTTATCCCCACCGGCAGCCAGGAACAGAGCACAGCGAAGGGTTGATGGGAGTAGGGAGCATCAAGGAGAGAGGAGTAAGTGTGATGCTCACAATTGCTGTTCAGTTGGTAGGAAAAGGAAAAAGAAAAAGAAAAAGACGGCGAAAGAGGACCCAACCAGGATCTGTATTGTACTGTGCATCTGTACCATCTTTTTAAGTAGTGATGGCTACCCCTGTGGTTTTAGAAAGTAATGGGCTAAACCATTTGAATTTTGAGCAGAGAGCAGCAGCGGGGCATGTAGAATGTGATGTGGTGATGCAAGAAAGACAATAAGAAGAATAAGAAACAATACATAGGTATGAGGCCATGTACCTTTTTTTTTGCTTTTGTGAAGAGGGCCCAGGCAGGCAATCAGATAGGCAGACAAGCCATTAGAGCGACGAAACAATGGGACGTGAATTGGGCGTATCCTTCCTCTGTATGATGTTTAAATTGCAAACCCACATACGCACCATATTTATTAGATGGTTGCCCGACTTTATTTGATTTCATTTCATTTCGCGTACTGTCCAGGGTGTCTCTTTTTCTTTTTCTCTCGCTTTTGTTCATCCTTCCTCGATCGCTCATCCTCATAAGTGGCTGTAAATTACACTTCATCAATTTCCCTTTTTCTTTCTTCTCTCCTTTACTTCTTTCGTTCTGTCTTCTATACTTTTTTGTCGTTTTCTTTCTCTTCCCTCTCTGCCTCCTTTGTTTCCTCGCTTTGTTGCACACAATCCCCTTGTACATTCATCCTTCAATCCTCTCCCATTTCCTTCCACACTCTCCATCTGACAATCATATCATCATCCCTTGCAAACCAACATTCTTCTTATACTTCCTGTCTCTAGATCAAACGTGAACTAGATCCCACTCCTTTTTCTCAGGACCTCCCTCTCCCACCTGCCCCTCTCTCGGCCCTTCCGATCCCTCAGCGTCGCCAGCAGCCTCCCCCTCATCTGGAGCCACTCCAACTACCTTCTCAGCTGGATCTGAACAAGGATCATCATCATCAACAACAGCAACCACAACACAACAACGAGTCTGTGCCACACGCTCACCCACGAACCAAGACGAAAATCGTCATCGATCGACCCTACAGCTTCTACAAGTCTGCACCAAAAACACCGCAGAGAGTCACAGCAATCGAGTCGCCCTTTGGAGATTCACCATCTCCAGTCTCGCCCAACCCTCTACCCGTGCCTTGGACTGGCAGCTCTGCCACCACAGGATCGACTTACCAGACACATCCGTCTCAGTCCAACCCATTCATACCACCAAAGCAGTTCCAGCCTTTCCAGTCGTCGTACCAGCCTCTCCAACAGCAGTCTCAGCAGCCACAACACAAGTCTACATCACAAGACGACTCGTTCAGGAAGGCCCGTCCCGATCCCGAAGACTCTATACCCGCTGTAGCTGACACCACTGCCACCCAATCTTCGGCTTCCTCTTCAAGTTCACTATCAGGAAAAGCTTCAATGGCATCGACCATGACCCATCCTGTGACGGAGAGATCCAACTCTTCTCGTTACAACCGATCTCGTTCTCCACAGCCCGAGCAACCACAGAAACAACAACAACAGCAGGGATTTGGATTGACGGTAAGTCGGATAGGAAGCGAGCTTATCATTCGTTGATCAATGATTTGCTTCACAACGACAACCGATATTAATTTATGCTTTTTTCTTTGTGAAACCTTCATATCAATAGAATCGACCAGCGCGTTCACACAGCATTGGTGGCGGAGGGAAACTTCAGACTCGCCAACAATATGAGCAGGAACAGGCAGCTCATGCCAACAACAACAACAACAACAACATCCACACCAGCAATCCACACATGCCAGAGATACCGATCGAAGCAGCCCCAACACGCAAGAACTCTGGCAAGAACCTGCTCAGGATTGCGCGCAAGGCATCCGATTCTGCCTTCAGGAGTGTCGGATTGAATCGCAAGTCTTCTGCCAAGAAAGAAGCTCAGACTGCCAGTGCTTTGCAGGCAAAGGAGGCCGAGTCGCACCATGCCCACGATGCCCACGATGCCAACTCACACTCGCGGCATCCAAACAATCCTAGTGGTATGACGCTTTGCTATTTCTTGTTTGCTCTTATATCTCATTGGAATATTTCATGGTATTTATCAAGCTTCTTTTCTCCGCTATCTATAGGACACAACGACCAACACCACCACCACCAACAACAACAACAACAACAACAACAACAACAACAACAACAACAACAACAACAGCAACAACAACCAGGACACTACATGCCACATTTCGAGGTCGAACTGGGTCGCAACAGGTCACTGCCAGACATCAAGCCATTCTCCTCGGACGACCATCGAACCCCCGCCAGGGGAAGTTCTCTTACGAACCCAAGAACAAACCCTGGCCCCTTCCGCAGCCGACAAAAACCGCAAAACCAACTCCCAAATCAACATCATCAAATCGCCACCGCCATGTCGAACGAACCCATCACATCCATGGCAACGGCAGACATGCAGGGATCTCTGCAGGACGCATATGGCGGAACAACCGATGACTGGCGGCAGGCACAACAGGCAGAGCTGGAGGCTCGGGAACGACAGAAGCTCAAGGACTCGAGTCCTACTGATCGGTCGGGACATTTCTCTATCAACTCTGTCAGCACTCTGAACCTCCCGCCTAGCAACCCAACTGTGACACCTCCTCAGACCACGTCGATGAGCAGGATCCTCTTGCCAGACAGAGACCGGTTCCGCGACAACAACAACAACAACAAGAACAACAACAACCATCCCTTTAACTCGGCTGTCCATGCCTCTGAGCACTTGCAGGGCCATGGCCAGTTTGTTGAGGAGCCCACGCAGGAGAACACCTCGCTCGCTAAGGCCACTGCCCAGCCCGGAGGTATCTTGTCGCAATTGCAGGCTGCTACCGAGAAGGGGCAGGTCATCGATCCCATTACGACGGTCTGGTCCCAGAAGGAGGGCGCATACATTCAGCGATCCAACACTGCGCCCTATCCTTTGCGGGAAAACCGGGCCATTGCTGAAGAGGGAGAAGACGAGTCCCTAGCTGGTTCTGATCAGCGTGGTCCGTTGGAGTACAGTAAGAGTGAAGGCTATGGCACTGCATCACGACGCGATCGTCAGCAGAAGCGCGTTCAACCTCAACAGGATCAGCAGCACCTTGCAGAGGAGGAAGAGGAGCAACAGCAACCACACAATCAACGTCAGCATGCGGGTCGACCACCGATGGATGAACACAGCGACCTTCGTAACGACCCTTCGAACGCACGGCTCCGCCAGGTTGATCAGGAGCCTCTGAACATTTCAAGGTCTCGTGCCATGTCTCATGAAAACGTCGTTGACACCAACAAGGATCTCCCACCCACGCCTTTCCGACAACCCACACCACCAGGGCAGGTCTCTTCTGACGCCTCATCACGCCAACATCACCAGCAACAAAAGAGCCAACGCCTTCGTAGTGACAGCAAATCTGAGGCCTCGCGTCACCAACACTACCAGCAACAGCAACAGCAACAGCAACACCAGCATCGCCCCTCCGCCAGATCAACGGGCGGCAATGGCCCCATTACTTCTGAAGAGAGCGTCCTTGCTCTCTCACGGTCCATGTCCCCGCCACCCCATCGACGTGTCTCACACGAACGGAACGCAAGCTTTGGTAATATCAACCTCAACTTCACCCGAGGGGCCAGCACTGCAGGGCAACAACAACACCATCACCAGGCCAACGGTGGGCCTATCAACAACAATGTCCACAAGGAGCATGTCCAGTACGGCATTGATATGTTGCCCCTTCCTCTCATTCCTTCTCCGGACGAGTCGCTGAAGAAGAATGCCAACCTGGGAATCCTCCCACAGGATGTTCTGAAAACCTTGGACCTTACTACTGTCCAGAAGGTCATCACTGCCTCGGTCATCGCCAGCCGTGTCTACAAGGTCCTCGCTCTTGAAGAAGTCGAGAGCCTCAGGAAGGTAAACCTCTTTCAATTCACCTGATATATATTTATATGAATATATGTTGTGAGCGAAATGCTAACGGTTTCCTTGTCACATTTCTTCATTTCTCATTTCTTTATCAGGAACAAGGCGATTTGCAGATGTATGTCCAGACACTCCACACGTCGCTCAACATCGAATCCCGGATGCGCGATGCTTCCCACTCCCTGATCCGTCTACACGAGTCCAACATCAACATCGACGCTGTCAAGGCCTCGACGGGCCAACTCCACGCGACCACCCGCAAGATGGACAAGATTGTCCAAAAGACTCAAGAGTCTATGGAACGGCTCCTGGTGATTCAAAGGTTGCTTCTTCAACATGAGGGCGCAGTCCTGAATGCGGGTATGCGTCGACTTGATGGCGAGAACCGAGAGCTCTCAAGAACGGTTTTGGAATTGGAGACGATCCGGGATCAGGAGAAGGAGGAGAAATTGAAGTGGAAGAAGGAGACGAGTCAGCTTCGGATCCAGAGTATGATCTTCCCGAATCCGCCTGGGCTTGAGGAGTTGGAGGCCATGGCTGCTGCGGTTGACGGTAACAGTAATGATGGAGCATCGACCAACCACAACGCGAGAGGTCGCAAGTCCCCCTCTGGCCGCAAGTCTCCCTCGGGTCAACACCTCCAAGTCGTTAAGGAGTCTAGTCCACCACCTCTTCCTACCCCTCAGCCTCTCCACAACGATGCTCGTCTAGTTGCGTTGGAGAAGTACATGAAGGAGTTGAACGATGAAGTCAACAAGAAGGACGAGCGGATCGGAGAGCTCGAGAGTCAGTTGAGGATGGTTCAGGTCTGGGCTGATGACTTTGCAGGATCGCTGAAGGCCAACAAGTTGGGAGATGATCAGTCCGTTGACGACGGCAGCAAGGGCGACGGAGGTGGTCTTCACAAGAAGTTGACGCGGTTGCAGACCAAGATCGAGAATGGATTCCGTGCACTCGAGGCAAATGCTTATGAGATGAAGGTCAAGGCGGAGGAGGCAGAATTGGCAAAGAATAAGGCCTTCGAGTTCACCGCCACGACGCTTGCCAACAGCAGCGTTGTTACTGGTCAACAACAACAACAACAGCAACAACGCTCTAGAAAGGGAATCGACCGGTCTCGGACCAACAACAACCATATCGATAACCAGTCGTTCACTCAACACAACAACCACTCGGATCTTAACATGATGCTCAATGACAGCTTGGTGGAGCTCGATCATCAAATCTCCTTGACAGAATCCTCGTCCCCCTCGGTCGGGTCCTCTACTCCTGACCTCCATGATCAATACCATCATCACCACCACCAACGTCGTGCCAGGTCCCCTTCTGTTCCTCACCAGCACCAACAGCAACCCGTGCGTAGGTTGTCCCGTTCAAAGACCACCAACGGCGGCGGCAGTTCGCCTTCTCTTCTCACTCCTCAACAACAGCAGCAGCAGGAAACCAATGATGAACAACTGGCCCTCGGCAATGCTCAGGAGGAGATCAGGCGTTTGAATATGATGGTTGACGAGCTTGAACGTCTTATCCACCTCAAAATCAACGTTTGAGTCTCTCCCCTTCGATCCCACCTCCCTACCTTGTACCCATACAGACACGACACACCAACAATATCACAAACACAAACACTCACCCCATTAATAGACACGTTTTCACGACCAAAAATAATAATAATTTCGGGTGCAGCTTCGTACCATTGTTTATTTCTTCTTGTTCAAGGCAGCAGAGGCAGCAGCCACTCGTTTCATGTGCCGCCATCGATACTGACATTTCGAGATAGGGAGCGAAAGTTCGCTCGAGATCTGCTTCCAGCCCAGGGTCGACACACCATATTTCTGAACCAGCTCTGTCAACTTTGAGATGTCCTTCCGGTCCCACGTACGAAGTAGTGTCGGTGTCCTAGTTTCTGTCTCTGTCGTGGCGCTGGTGGGTGGCCGTATCTGGATCTGTTGCTGATCCTTGTCGTCGTCTTTGTCGTCGCCGTCTTTGTTTGCTGGCAAGGTTTCTGCACGGAACCGTTTTCCCGTCAGAATGACAGAATGTCTCCGGGCCGCAATGGTGTCGGGGTCGATCTTGAAGATACTCAAAGCCGCCTTGGCCGGAGGATCACTACCACCATTATCACCACTCGTTCCAGTAGCCTTCGACAAGAGTTCCAAACTCCTTCCCAGTATCTCGTTCGTCTTTCTCCGGATCTCAATATTCGTCCTGTCCAACTTGAGTTCTTCTCGAGCTTTTCGCGTAAAATCCAACGGAATACGCGGCAACCCCCGAATTGACTCGGCAGCTTCTTCCAACCCACGCACTTCCTCCGCAGTCCACAACCGAGTCCGTCGTCGTTGTCCCGGAAAGATCGTATCGTGATCCGGGTAAGGTATGGGCTCCTTGAGATCCGGTGTCAGAAGCGACGGTAACAGGTTGTCGACGAGCCTCCAGCGGTACCGACACTGATCTCCTGTCAATTGGGGATTCACCTTCTTGGCAACCTTCTCCCAATCGTTGACGGTCATGTTGCGCATAGCCTGTGACAAGTTCGTGAACCCTCCTGTTATGTCTTTGACAGCGGTCTCCATGGCGAGAAGTTGCTCGGTTGTCCAGGCCCAATGTTTTCTCGGTTGGTGGGTGAGGTTCAGGGCCAGTTCTCCGACCTCCTTTTCGAGCTCGTTCATCATCGGGATCGAGACAGAGACCAGGTGCTTGAAATCCACCCTGCAGTCCTCGGCGGATTTGTCGGCAAGTGATAAAGTCGATGCTGACATCGCCTTGTCCTTGTACCCATCAACAGTCGACGACCGAACAGCCTCCGAAACCCGATCCCAGGCATTCCCATGCTGCTTCCAAGCCCTCCAATAAGCCCGGATTTCATCCTTGGTCCAATGATTCCCACTCCTGCTTAAAATACCCTTCTTCACATTGGTGCGACACAACGCCTCCCACTTCGTCCTACACTCCGTTGGCGTATGCTTGTTGTCAAACTTGGACGATATCCGTTTCCACGATTCCGAAGTCAGCCCCTCAGTCGTCGAGGTATGAGCTGCGACAACCTCTGACAGTCTCTTGACCTGGGCCTTGGTCCACCTGTGAGTTTTCCGGATGACAATGGCGTAATGGGCCTGGACATGCTCGGGCGTGATGAGCTTCCCGAAGACGTCCCTGGTGATCTTCTTCCAGTTCAGCTTTGACAGGTCAAGATCTGTGTCCGTGATGGTGACAGGGATGGTGGTAGTGGTGGTATGTGGTTGTTGTTTCTGTCGCTGTTGAGTATCCTGTAGTTTCTCACGCAGGGTTTGTTTCTCTACCTCCAAACGCTCATACAACGCCGCGACATTGTTGAGCGGTAACTGTGTCAATAACCCGGGCTGATCCCCCGCCCGGCCCAAAAGTATACCCCACTGATGCCGACATCCTGTCGGCGAGATCACAATCCCCTCTCCTCCACCTCCTCCTTGTCCCTCCTTCTTCTTCGTCTTTGGTTGCAACGACTGAATCTCTCTAGCCACAACATCCCACGGGACCGGTTGGAGAGCCAAGGTCCGGAGTCGCTTGTTCCGTGCGGGCGTCCAAAAGTCACTATCCTTCAACTGAAGATGGAGGTGGTATCGATTATGACAGGTCGTACGGCTCCTATCAAGGGCCTTGGCGACTTCTATCCAGCCCAATCCTTGCTCCCGGAGGGTTAGGAGTTTTGCGTCCTGCTCGGGTGTCCAACTGAACGGTTGTCGTGGATGTAGGAATGGGGGGGATGTAGAGAATGAGAGGGCGTGGGAAGTTGATCTGGAAATTGGTGATAGGAGTGGGATGGCTGGATTAGTTCTTGGTTGGTGTTGACAAAGGAATGCGGTGGTGGAAGTGGTTGGTTGCTGGAGGAATCGGCTTCCACCAAGGAAGGATCGGACTCCGCGGAGCATGGCGAGAAAGCGGAAGGAAAAGAGGGGGGTGTGGACCTAATTTTTTGTTTTGCTCGCGACATCAAGTACGAAAAAGTGCGCCACTAAGCACTAGGGGTCGAGTACCTGAGTCATGTGACAGATTGTATAGATGATCGCAAGTGTTAACAAAATAACCAAGGGCTTGTAGTTTTTTTTACAGTCGACGATGCGCTTTTGAGATCCTTCCCCCCCTTCAACCAACTCCCCATCCCGCAGTCTGCCAACCATGAACTACGAAGAGGACATCGATATCACCAACGAGGTCGACTTGGTCGTCAGCGCCTACCCCGTCCAGGACGATGATCTCGATGAGGAGCTCTTGGCCGCTGGTAAAAACACACATCCTCAAACCGCCTCTCCTTGCTTTGTTTACCTTCTACTCCCTCGTTTATTTCGACATCTGGATTTCGACATCTGGATTTCGACGGCTTTGAGATTCATAAACACTGTTCCTGGTTAAGGAACGTGAATCATCAGGACAGGAAGGCAGCAACGCATATACCTTGTCAAACTGACAGAGGATAAAATAACCACTCCGTGCATGGATATGACTGACAAGGAGATCAATTGGACCAGGGCCGCAGTTCGTGTGTCTCAACGACAGGCCATGATATGGGCCAACAGCAACAGACAACTGCCACAGCTGGATCAGCCTGTTCTTCCGTCTTTTCTACATACGCTTTAGCGTCAGCAAAACAATACTCGACTTTTGATGAAGCTACTCGGGAAACTGGCGTAACTAAAGTACAAAAGCAGCCTTTTATTCTAACCAACTCTATCTACTACGTTACCTCCATGCAAACACAGACCAGAGCACACAGCAGTACCAGGAGGTTCAGATCCCCGAGGTGGTCAAGAAGTTCATCATGCTCTTCCACCGCAGCGTTCTCGAGAACAACGTCTACGAGTTGCAGTCGATCTATGAGCACTCGTTCAACAAGTTGACTGAGAAGTTCTACGCCAACGAGTCGTGGCCCGAGCCCGAGGGCATCTCGTCCTTGGTCAACGATGGTAATTACTGCTCGTGCTTCTCGGCAGTCTATTGCAGGATTTTGGATGTTGCATAAAATCAAGTAGTGTTTCCTAACGGTTTGTTTTGATTGTTACTTGAAACTAATAGATCAGGTCTTCTTGACCTTGTACCGCGAGTTGTACTACCGCCACATCTACTCTCGCTTGACCCCCACCATCGAGCACCGTTTCCACTCGTACGAGAACTACTGCGATCTGTTCAACTACATCTTGAGTAAGAACCCCAGGATCATCTCGTTTACTTGTTCAACTGGATATTGAGCTCGGAAAACGCGGAATTAATTACTGACAATGTTAATGTTACCTTGCCGGATGAATATAGACTCGGAGGGTCCCGTTGCTTTGGAGCTTCCTAACCAGTGGTTGTGGGATATCATTGACGAGTTCATCTACCAGTTCCAGTCGTTCTGCAACTACCGCAACAGGATCAAGAACAAGACCAAGGAGGAGCTCGCTTTGCTTCGCGACAACTCTCAGATCTGGAGCTGCTACAGTGTTCTCAACGTTCTTTACTCTTTGATCCAAAAGTCCCGCATCACCGAGCAGCTCTTGGTCTCGAAGAACGGAGGCGATATGGTTGAGGCTGCTGGCGAGTACGGATCCCGCCCTCTGTACAAGATGTTGGGTTACTTCAGCATTGTTGGTTTGCTCCGCGTCCACTGCTTGTTGGGCGATTTCACCTTGGCGCTCAAGATGATGGACAACATTGAGTTGAACAAGAAGCAGGCCCTCTTTGCCCGTGTCACCGCTTGCCACGTCACTACCTACTACTACGTCGGATTCGCCTACATGATGATGCGCCGTTACGCTGATGCCATCAAGGCCTTCTCCCACATCTTGACCTTCATCAACCGCACCAAGCAGTACCACACCCGCTCGTACCAGCATGACCAGATTAACAAGAAGGGCGATCAGATGTACGCTCTCTTGGCCATCTGCGTCACCTTGTGCCCCACCCGCTTGGACGAGAACATTCACAGCCAGATGCGGGAAAAGTACGCCGAGCAGTCGAACAAGCTGACCAAGCCCGATGAGGCTCTCCCGGTCTTTGAGGAGCTCTTCCTCTTTGCCTGCCCCAAGTTCATTTCGCCTAACGGACCCAACCTGGAGGATCCCGAGGTTGTTGAGCAGGGTGTTTCCTTCGAGCCCGTTCAGCACTATACCAAGATCTTTATGGCCGAGGTCCATCACTCGATCTTGCTGCCTACTCTTCGTTCGTACTTGAAGCTGTACACGACAATGGGTAACGCCAAGTTGGCCTCGTTCCTCGAGATTGAGCCCGAGCAGTTGCGCACGTTGTTGATGATGGCCAAGATGAGGAGCCGTCAGATCAAGTGGGTCGAGGGCACTCTCCTCGAGGGCGAGTACCAGGGCACCTCGGATTTGGATTTCTGCTTGAAGCAGGATATGATCCATGTCTCGGAGGCCAAGATCGGACGCCGCTATGGAGACTGGTTCTTGCGCAACATTAACAAGTTCCAGGATATCCTCGGAGGTCTTGAGCTCAGCAGCCGGGCCTAGATTATTTTTGTTGTTCTCGTTTCTTCCCTCCCCCACTCCCCCCACCCTCTACCAAACAGCAGACTAGATAGTTAGTTATTTTTTTTTGTTCCCTACAAAAACACGCGTCGATATGTTTTTGCTAGGCAAGTCGACGTTTTTTTCTTTTTTCTGTTCCATCACTTTCAGTAATTATGAAGCATCATTTTTTCCCAATTCTTTCTCCTATTTATTTTTTTTGGGCTTCTTCCAAAGGGCGCTTGACTGGCGCAACGATTGTGTGGGTGTGGTGCAATCGTTTTAGATAACGACTTTCTTCCAGGGGCCACATTTTGGGCGTTCATGAGGAAGGAGGAGGGAGGGGCGTCTACGATCGCTCCTTTTCCTTTGATGGGCGCGATGATACAGGTCAGCTCGACGGTCGATTGTGAAGAAGAAAAGTGGATAGGATGGATGAGTTGCGTTCTTCTATGTGTATGTGGACAGTCGATCGACAGAGGCAGAGGGTGATTGTTCTGCCCTTCTGGACCAACTTGTCTGGAATCCACGAACAACAAAGAATGAGAAATCAATAAAAGATGAGAATCGAGGCCGCTGATTGGCTGGATCAGGATGTGGCCTGTTTGTTCCTGAACAGCCAGAGGGACTTTACATAGACGATGTTTGTGCTGTGGGAAGAAGGGTACTACTTTCCAACGTCCGTTCGTCCTTGTATTCCCCCTTTTTCTTCTTCCTTTTCTGTCTTCTCCTCTTCTCCTCTTCTCATTCCACCCACTCCCCACCTCTCCACTCTCTCCCACTACCCAATCTCACATCATGTCGACAACAAAGTGCCTAGTCACCGGCGGAAACGGATTCCTCGGCCGATGGATTGTTGAAGACCTGATCAAGCGCACCGACTACCACATCACCATCCTCGACATCTTCATCCCCACCAACGCCGCACCCACCGACAGAATCACCTACATCGCTGGAGATATCACCGATGCCCCCGCCGTCCGTAACGCTTTGAAGGGCCACCACATCTGCATGCACGTCGCCTCCCCACCTCACCACTTCCCCGCCGAAAAGTTCAAAAAGATCAACATCGAGGGTACCCAGAATGTCATTGATGGCTGTCTCCAGGAAGGCGTCCGTCGTTTGATTTATACCTCCTCAGCGAGTGTCCTTCAGGATGGAGGGCCCCTGGAGAATGCTGATGAGACACTCCCTTACCCCAAGACGTTTATTGAGACGTATTCCGAGACCAAGGCAATTGCGGAGACGATGATCTTGAAGGCCAACAATAACTCGACCTTGTTGACTTGTTCCTTGAGGCCTAGTGGAATTTTCGGACCTGGCGATACTCAGGCGACGCCTGGGTTCATGGAGGTCTTGAAGAAGGGTCAACATCGGTTGCAGATTGGAGATAATTCGGGATTGTTTGATTGGACTTATGTCGAGAATGTTGCTTATTCGCATGTCCTTGCTGCTGAGAAGCTCGTTGCCGGCTCTGGCGTCCCCGGTCAGGTAAATTGGAGAAAGAAAAAAAAAAACGCATCCAAATTTTTTTATCATTTTTGGCGACCTTTTTCAATTGACACAACCACCCCACCCCCCATTAAACATTTTTCTCACCTTCTAATCAAAAACAAATGTAGGCCTTCTTTATCACGAATGGAGCACCCGTGCCATTCTGGAACCACCCAAGAGCTCTGTACGCTGAGAAGGGTGTCGTCGCCCCACGCATCATCATCATCAACTTCCAGATCGCCCTCATCATCGGTTTCCTTTCCGAGATGTTCTCGCTCCTCAAGAAGATGATGGGTAAAGAGGCCAAGGAAGGCTTCACCCGTGTCCGTGTTCGTTATATCTCTTACAACCGTTACTTTAACATCAACAAGGCCAGGACACTCTTGGTAAGTAGAGAAGAGATGAAAGATGAGGGAGTGAAGAAACAATGGAGCTAAGTGTATGAAGGAATGTCGCGCGATTTGGTCTCAGCGGTTCTCTTTTTTTGCCAATGGTGCTAACTTTTTTTTTTTTTTTTTTTTTTGGATTATAGGGTTACGAACCAGTAGTTGTTTACAAGGAGGGTGTCAAGAAGACAATGGCCCATTTCATGGCACTGGAGGAGCTTGAGGCCAAGAAGAAGGCTTAAAAAGAACTCTTTGTCTATTGTAGCCATCGAAACCCGCATGTTTTATATCATTTCCAATAATAGAGTCACTTTGTTACATCTTGATGAAAGGAATGACAGAGGATGTCAAAAAGGCACAGACGATCCCAAATGTTAGAACGGAGACGAGTTACGCCACTAAATTCTAGTGCAACATCCCTGAGCATTTCACAATATAAACAAATGAAGACAAGATCTCGATTCTAGAAAGTGTTTAATGTTCTCTGATTTTGCTCAATTGGGCAATAAAAAGAGAGGAGGAGGACGAGGAGGAGGAGAAGGAAGAAAAAAGATGTACATGTATGGAGGTGTGTTGTTTGGTAAGAACAGCTTCTACTTTTTTTTACAGAACCTTGGCCTCGTTCTTAAGCTTGTCGACCAAGTCATCGACAGACTCAACGATCTTACCGCCCTGTCTCTTGGCAGGCTCGACAATCTTCAAGGTCTGGAGACGGGGCTTGATATCAACGCCCAAATCTGCAGCAGTAAACTTGGCGAGGGGCTTCTTCTTGGCCTTCATGATGTTGGGGAGCGATGCGTATCTGGGGACGTTGAGGCGGAGATCGGTGGTCAAGATGGCGGGAAGGGGGGTCTTGACAGTCTCAACTCCTCCGTCAACCTCACGGGTGACGGTCATCGACTTGTCGCCGAGCTCAACCTTCGAGGCGAAGGTGGCCTAATTAGTTGAAGGAGGATACGAGAACGATGTTTTAGTGATTTGAATAACTGACGGACGTTTGTGGTCCCTGAAGATGGTGTGAGTGAGGATCTATTCCTCTGTTGTAGCGCCGTAAAGTCCTGAAAATGGTATCCGTGGTTCGTCTCTTGAATCCTGTTCTGCAAAGCACTTTTCTGTTAATAACAGAGGTCCACATGAGTCGTCTATGAGAGAAGTATAGCAATAGGCTACTGAAGGAGGAATCATTCATAGAAAGCATCCTTCGTCTTTGGACTATTCGTTTCTGCAGGTTGCTGTTGTTGTAAGTCGTTTCTGTCCCGTCCTCATATGAAAAAAAAGATTGGTCCACCAATGAATCATGACACCGTCCCTGAAATTATTATTTGATCCCCACGCTCTCCTTCGTTTGTACGAGGCAAAGAACCCGATGTCAAGTCCTCTTGTTCACACACACGAGCACAAAATGAGAGGAAAGAAGATGAAGCAAAGTGTCATCGAACACAAGGTGAAGAAGAAAAAAAACAGAGGCACAGGGAAGAAGAGGGAAGCAATTGAAGTGTTCGCACTTCAGCTTGTCAAGTAAGAGATATTTTTTTACCTGGGGCCAGTTCAAGAGACCAGCAAGCATCTGTCCAGTCTGGTTGGAATCATCATCAATAGCCTGCTTGCCCAAGATAACCATATCAGGCTTCTCCTTCTCAACCACAGCCCTCAACAGCTTGGCAACCGCCAGGGGCTGCAATTCCTCGTCGCTGTCGACATGGATCGCACGGTCAGCGCCCATCGCCAACGCGGTCCTGAGGGTCTCCTGGGATTTAACGGGTCCACAGGAGACGACGACGATCTCGGCAGTGCCGGTCTTGGATTTGGCAAGGGCCTCCTTGATCTGAATGGCCTGCTCGGTTCCGATCTCGTCAAAGGGGTTCATCGAGTGCTTCACATTGGCGGTCTCGACGGCTGACCCGGCGGCGTTGACGCGAATCTTGACGGCGTAGTCGATAACGCGCTTTGTTGCAACGAGAATGCGAAGGTTGGACATTGCTGAAGGTAAAAGGCTAAAGAGAGTTGAGCGGGGGGAGGAGGGGGGAGGAAGGGTGTTGATGTGAGAGTGCGGGGATGGAAGAAGAAGAAGAAGAAGGTTGTGAAAGAGAAGAGGGAGATGCAAAGAAAAGGGAAAAGGGAGATGGGCGGGGTTGGGTTGATCTGTTCGCACTTGGCTGCCCCCGGGTGCACTGTTGAGCTCAGAGTCACGTGAAAACATTGCGGGGAGAGCGTCATTCGTTTTTTGTGTGTTTCTTTTTTTAAGTTTGCAATGACTAAGGAAAACATAGATGCTTGACTAGGTGGTGGTGGCTATCAGGTCCTGGAATAGTCCAGCCGTTGGTTCTCGAAGAGGGCTTCTTCTTGTTCTTGTATCAGATCCTGCAGCATGTCTATCAATAACCAGGTAGAAAAGCGAGTGTCAATTGGTTGCTAACAAAGTCTCAATTGCCACTGTCAATAAAATGACAAAAAAAAAACGTACTGAACCAGATGGACCCTTCTACGGCAAAGCCTGACTGGGGCGAGTTCAACCTTGGATCTAAAGTATAGTCTGAGCTGTCCGACTGCCCTGACATTCGATTGAAGGAATCCCTCCTAAGTAGTTTGTAAAACATCAGTTGAGGAAATCAAGCATAGGACGGTTAGTCAGTAAAGAATGTTGTTGCTCTGCCTGCAAAGATATGAACATGACAATTTTTTCCCACGGCCTGTTAGAAAGAAAAAAAAAAGACTCACTCGTTCAGGTCCCAACCCGTGGAATCGTTCGAACTAATAGAGAGCATAGCCTGACTCGAGAATGCTCCAGGCGAAGGACTAGGGCTGTCATCGTCCGAATGGTAGGTATGCCCCTTCGAAAAGTCAAGCATTGGCGACGGTAACATTGGCGATCGCCCTCCTCCTCCTGCTCCACCGCTGCCATAGTAAGGAGAAGTCGATAGCATGGGCGAGGTATCCTGGCGGTACCCACGGTCGTTTCCAATCGACGTGTCAATCACAATTCGAGGTACCTCTGGTCGTAGCCTCGAGTTTTGCTTGCTTCGTCGTTGCTTCAAAAAGTTTCGACGCGCCACAATGGTCATTAGTAGGTTGTAGATCGTCTCTCTTGCCACTGCCGCCTTGATCTCCTTGACACGCTCGTTTCTCTTCAAGAACTCTTCCATTCTACATGGCAGTGAAAGAGAGATGCATCGGTTCTGTCAGTGTACAAGGACACAAAAGGAAATGAAGGCTGCATACCAGACGTTACAACCTAAAAGGTACTTACCCTAGCGCCTGCTCGATATCGACAAGGCTAATCGATAGGATGTCAAGGATGCTATAGAACGAAATGCCACGTTCACCACACGTTGCCACGGCCTCTTTGTAAATGACATTGTAGGTATGTCGACGACGATGGGCGTCTGATACATCGATCTTGGACAGCGTCTGCTGCAGGAGGTACAGGTCTAGGTTCGCCTGCGGCTCGCCTGCTTTCTTCTCGTCTACATCGCTTGATTCGGGGCTCGAGATTGTGATAGGAACCGCCCGAGGGGACATTCCTCCACCTGCCCCACTGCCGTGATGACTGGCCGATGTGGCTGACAAGCTGGGGCTGATAGACATGCGGCTCAGACGGTTGTTGGATCCGTTGTTACGAGGTTGGGTTGACAGTAATTGTGGTGATGAGAGCGCGCCGGTATTGGAGCGGTCTGTTGCCGACGACAGTCTTTGCCCACTTGCTCCTGCCGGTCCTGATCCTAGTCCGCCAGCACCAGAGCCACCTGTCGCATGAGTCTTGACCAGAGAGGGGATACTGAACTCCAGGTTCGGGTAAACTCTTGTGCACAGTCGACCATCCAACGACCGCAAGAAATGAGATAGGTATTTTGGATCGATATAACCAGTTCCTCGAGGATCGAACTTGGCCCACGTCAATTTGAAGTTCCTCAAGTCCTCTCTGGTGATAAGCGTCGTGATAGTGTCGTGTTGGTAGGCGAAAGAAAAGTTGCTGATAATGACGGCAATGAACATGTTAAGAAGAATGTAGGTGCAGACAATGTAGAATGACAGGAACATGGCATATGCCCAAGTCCGAGACCCGCAGTCGGTGTCGAGGTAAGACCCCTTGTTGGGCGTGCAGCTAGGAGCCTCGACCATCATATCGTGCATGACAAAGTCCCAGTTCTCGCCTGTCGTCATTCGGATCAACATCAGCATGGTGTTCCCGAACGTCTCGAAGTTCGCGAGGCCGGTTGTCGAGGGACCGAGACGGGTCATTCCAAAGATCTCACGGAACATGATGGCGTAGACAGTGAACACGACCATGAACACAGCCGTAATGTTAATAATCGAACCCAACGCGATCCTATTCATTTCGTGAGAAAATATAAGTGAGGTTAGTTCCGAGCACACAATGCAGTAACTGCCTTGCAAACATGACATGCTGAAATGGTTAGACGTGTAACTTACGCCAATGCTCGGAACAGTACTTGAAGAGAGTCGATTCTTTGGGCGAGACGGAAGGAGATTGTGATCAGCAGGAATTTCTCCAGGCGTAATGTCCACAACTACATAGGACGCAGAAAGGGTGTACGGAGCATTAGTACTTTTTGTTTCTTTGCGCGTATGAATGCGATCTAAGAGCGACTGCGTTTGGCAAATGCTTTACCTCGTGTTGGAGGAAACGTGGAATCAAGGTAATGAGAGCAAGGACGGTAATGATCATATCGTAGAGATTCCAACGCGATAGTCGCCACTATTAGAAGTTAGAAATGGATAAGAGGCAGTGACCTTGTGAGTTCATGGTGCACTCATTCTCTAAACGTTCAAGACTGCAAGGCCGCGCCGACTAGTCAGCTTCTTACCTTGTTGAAGCCGTATCCGCATAGTTTGACCATGATCTCCAATGAGTATACACCCAAGAAAATGAAATAGCAGATATCTAGTGCACGTTAGAAAGAAAATTAGTAGGCAAGAATTCAGTTGTCAACTGCTCCATCACGAGGCACGAAAGATGTAGAGGACAGATATGGTACCTTGAACATCGGTGAGCAGCTGAGGCTGGGCATAATGCTGTGAAGCAATCATACAGACGTTGGCAACCAAAACGACAGTCATGATCCTCCATAAAAGTCCCTTCTTCTTGTTCACCATGTCATAGCAGAGTGCCCTAAACTTGTTCTGGGGTCTTGCAGGAATCGCCGTAGGCTTGATCAATCGAAGCTGACGTCGCAGGTCAATCCAGCGACGCTGTTCGACGGTCAACAACGAGATACCGTTCCATGTCTTGAAGGACTCCAAGATGACTCCGATGAAGATCTGGACAAACACGATCGACCCGATCAACATGAACAACAAAAAGTAAAATGAGTTGAATCGGTTGGGTTCGTTGGGCTGGATGAACGGCTGATCTCCCAGGTGGTTAGGGACCGCACGACCGGATTGCAAGACCAAGATCCATCCTTCCTGCGAGGCCATCTCAAAGAGGACCAAGATCGCGGCCTGGATCGTGTCGAAGCTGTAGTCGTAAGGATTGGCCCATATCCGTGGCACCAGAATCTCGGCATTATCATCTCCACTCGGCAAATCCATGAACTCGCCGACACATTCGTTCTTGAACAGGATGGTCTCGTCGTTGCACTTGTAAAAGTACCCGGCGTAGATGTTGACACCATAAATCGCGAACGGCCAAAAGAGCAGGAAAGTCAGGAGCATGGCAACAACCATCCTCGGCAATGCCTTCCCGATCGCGGCAAACATAGCAGAGACACCCTCAAAGTAGCGGACAAGACGAATAACACGAAGACATGCTAGGGCTCGTACCGCTCGTGTCAGGCTGAACAAATGGTCAATCTGACCAAAGACCTTGACACAACTCATCAACACTATCCCCAGATCCAGAACGTTCCAGAGATCTCGTAGGTAGCCAGTTGGTGTGAAGAGAAATCCATCCGCCAAGATACGTAAGGTTTGCTCAACGACGAAAATGATCGTCGTGGCATAATCAATGTCGTCCAGGATGTCGAGTCTCGTGGTGATTCCTGTCACCTTGGCTTTCAACCGATCGATAGGATCATCCACGAGGACCACCCCAATACTGACCAGGATCGTGACAAAGATGGCCCAGTTGAACCAGTTCATCGTGACAATCTTGCGTCCTGTACGTGGGCCGACGACTCGGCGGCACCATTGCCGGAATCGGTTGTTGCTGGGAAGAATGAAAAGAGCCCGATCGTACATTGGGTGGGCCTCCAGGAACTCGCGTGTCTCTACATAATGATCGTCCTTGAGTGCATTCTCCCTCTCCTTGGCCTTCCTGTAGCCTTCAGGGGAGAGTGTCTCCGTTGATCTAATTGAATGATAGGCAAGGTTAGATGCATGGTACAAGTGACGAGAAATATATGAAAGCGCTGTTTGAAGGACCCTAACAAGTACTGTGTTGGCTTACTGTGGCGCCAGAAGTCGGTCTGTGTCCCAGGTAATCTTTTCCAGTCCCTCATCGAGCCTCTCGAGGTTGGCGTCAATCTCATCCTGAGTCTTTCCAAATCCAGAGATTCCATGCAGATTCGACTCAGACTTTTCTTTTCTGGCCCCCGCAGCTTCCTTGGCCAGTCGAGCAGCTTCAATCTGGGCTTGAGTCGGGAACCAGTAGTCGCGCATCCGCTCCAGCCAGACAATGAAACCAAGCTTGGACTCCATGATCTCCGTCGTATTCTGTGCACCGAAGAAAAACAATATGATGTTAGCACCGCATTGCATGTTGGCGACTTCAGAGTACTGGACTCAGAGAAGAGATGAGAGTTGAACACTCACCGGTGCACTGTCGCCTTCAAGAAATTCCCGGAAAACGTTCTTGCGAACTGTCACTGTCTGGTCGACCGTCAATCCATACACTGACAGTGTCTGGGGTCGCGCTGGAAGATACGAGTACGGATTGAAGTACCTAGACAATTTCGCAGAGTAACGTTTAGTCGGTGTCAGAACGAATACAGAGGCGTCTGCTTACATACCGGAGCCATCCATGGTTTTTGGAACTCACTGAAAAAGTCCACGGTTCTTGGCCTTTTTGGATCGCTGGTGCTTCTCAAAGTACATCTCAAGCTGCATCTTGTACTTTTCATCATCGTCCATTTCAAAATGCTCCAGCACAATGGCAATGAAGAGATTCAACAGCACGTCTATTCCAAAGCAGAATAGCTGGTGTTAGTAATTCGCTTCCTTGAGTCAGTTTTTCGAGCCCATCGGTGACATGGACAGAAGAAATATCTGCAGGACTTACAATGCGAAGCGCAGTAATAAACGACAAAGAAAATGGTGCCATATATCTCCTTGAATGTCTCCGGGTGCGACTCCAAACTCTCGTACATAATGTTAATCCAGTTCTCGCCAGTTAGAATCTAGGTATGACGATGCGAAAGAAGTTTGATGAGAACTCTTCGAAGATATGCGTCAGGAGGGAACCAAATGCATATGAAGAGACAAACAGAGGATCTTACAATGAAGAGTGAGATGAAACTCTGGCCAAGGTCGTCAAAGTTGACAGGTTGCGGTTCAGTCGCCTTGATAGCTTCAGGCATGTCACCACCAAATAGCATCATCGGGGCTGGCGCACAGACCAAGAGGAACATGAAGGTAATCAGAAGCAAATTCAGCATTCCTGTAGCACTTCCGACGACAGACCTCTATTTTAAACGGGACAGGAGTTAGCCACAAGATGATTCGTATCAAAGTAGTGCGAAGACCGGCAGCATATCGCGAAAGAGGAAGGTAAAGAACACTCACCATGAGCTCGCGCACTCCGGGAATGGCGGGGATGAGGCGGTAGGCTCGAAGGACCTGAAAGATCGTCAGGTACCGGAACCACTCCCATCGTCGGATCGCAGGGATTTGAATGATCACTGTCGTCAGTGCCAGGAAGAGGTCAAAAGTGTTGCTTTTCCGCTTCCAGAATAGCTTCCATGTACTGTGGCCAACAATACGAACACAAATCTCCACAAAGAAGAAGGCAGTGAATGCCATTTCTGTATAATCGAGTCGCATAATTTCCTGCGGCGTGCTGTCGAACCGTCGAAAACACATTGCTGTCAAATTGAGAAAGACCATGAAGGCGCCAAATCCTTGAAACCAAGGATGGTTGACCATTTGAACGATGCGTTGTCGGATCGGCGAAAGGTTCGTATGAATCTCGTCGTCAAATTGCCATCCCTCGTCTGTATCCAGAAGGATTCGAACGCTCTTAGGTTTTGACGAGAAAGCTGAGTGTCGTTTCTCTGCTCTCACAGCTCCAAATGAATACGTGATACCAGCTATCGCGTAAAGCGGGTAAAATACCAATTGCAGAGAAGTTAGCTTGAGCTCTTTTTTCCTACAATTACAACCCTTCATGTACATTGCGCTGAACGTACCAATGAAAAGCGGGATCATAAGGAAACTCATAAGGAAAATCGAAATGCAGAAAAAGATGGCGGCCCACTTGGAGTCACCATCCATGACCCAGTACTCAACATCCGTCCATCCCTCCATTGAGCTGATGGTGAAGGTGGTGAGAAGCGACAAGAAGATATTGTCGAACGAGATCAAGCCAAACCCGGGATTGTAGTCGGGGAACTGCATGCACACTTGACCCTCCTGACAAATCATTGCTGACGTTCTGGGCGAAGAGTCGTCACCGTCTCCCTGTCCAATGTAGCCGATAATTCCCCTGATGGTTCCATTCTGGTAATATCCTCCACAAAGCATCTCCGGTGATGCAGGCGCATCTAAGAATGTATGCATGGACCATGGAGCGTTAGCTATACGTGCTGCTGTTTCCCAAAATATAATATGTGGCATACCCGAACAGGTTTCGTACAAGTAGGAGGGTTGCCTGGCTTCAATATAGCGCATCGGCGCGACAGAGCTCCTTGGAAGACCAATAATCCAATAAGACTCAGGATCAAGAAAAAGAAAAAGATGAATCCAAGAATCGTGAGAAGCAGTGGTGCCGACATTGAAAGCGAATCGATAATGGTCTATCATTGTTTTCAGAACGGCAGTTAGTAAATGTTACAGATCTGCATGCAATTAACCGTTTCAAAGCTAAAGTCGCTTTGTATGAGTAAAACTTACTGAGGTTCCTTCAGTCAACGTCAAGAGTCGAAGCGGCCGCAGCGCACTGATAGCCTTGAAGAGGTACACATCTTGGATTCCCACCATCATGAACGCAAAGTCGACCCAGTAGCTCATCACAACAATCCCGTCCAGACGGTTGTAGTACGAACTAAAGAAGGGAGCATGAGCCGGAGGGGCAGTCTCTTCTTCCACTGCAGTCCCAGGCTGTTCGTTTCCTGTATCGCCTTGAATAGTTGTCACCATAGTCCCCTGTACATGCACTCCTGATTTTTCAAAGGTCGATTCACGCGAGCGTACGCTGTTGACACGCGAAAGTGAATTGTGTGAGCGGTGCGTCGACGAAGGAACCGTTTTGTTGGATGGTATAGCGTTGATGATCCGCTGCACCCACTTCCAATTTGGAAACCTCTTTTGCCATTGGAATCCATTGCGGTCAAAGAAGAGCCCATAGACGATAGCTTTGGAAATGATCTCTAGGCTAGTTGTTCATTCAGCATGCAAAATACAAAAGGGTGAGATGAAATTGGAGTGGTATATCGTCCTATCAAGAGAATGTCGCCGCCTGACTTACGTATAAAGAATGTTGATGGCCAACAGTCCGTAGTGAGTCCAGTAAGATCCAAAGATATTCTTGGCGTCGTGGGTAGTGGGTGTGATGACGAAGAATACCCATTCCGTCAAAATGATAACCAAGATAATGGGGTCAGTGTACCTATGTGTAACCAGCCAGCATCCAAGTACGAATTAATTAAATGTAACCTTTCAATTTTGTATTACCATTGAATCAACAGATACATATAAGCCGACTGTACTTACTTAGACATCAGGATTGACGCCAAAAAGAGGCGAAGTGGGTTCTCCGGGGAGAAGAGCTTGAATGATCGTCCCTCGAGTCTCATCTTGTCTGACCCACGCTGTTTGAAACCTCCTGGCGCAAAGACAGATTCTTCGTCGTCCTGAGTAACCTTTTCTGGTAGGGCGCTAGCCGCTTTTCCAATATTGGAACCTGCTCCTGACTTAGACCGGTCCGTGCCATGGAAAAGACCTCGACGTCCTCCACTTCCTCCGCCACCGCCACCGCCACTAACGCCGCTACTTCCTTGACGATTGGTTGGTCCAGCACCCAAATTAGATCCTCCTGCATGATTCGATCCTCCGGCGTGACTTCCTGAACTTCGCTTGGATCCTGATCTCCTGAGGCCAGTAGCTGAACCATGCTCAGAAGCATCATGTCCTGAGAGTGATACCCATGGAGGTACTTCAGGGTTTGTGGATGCCATTGCTGGCGATGATGCGTCTTGTGGAATGGAAATGTGGTGGTTGGACTTGTGTTCGCTGTGGTCTCCGTCGCTGTGATCTCCAGAGTGGAATGATGAGCGATTGGGGGCTCCGTGCTCCTGCGCTCTGACACCGACAACTCGCGAAGATACATTGGCCATGACCTCAGACAGACCGCTCATCCATCCTCCCGAAGACTCGGCCGCTGCTGTGCTGATAAGAGAAGAGCGATTGTTGGTAACAAAGGATGAACGTTTGGACCCAACGGAGGAGAGCGTAGGCGATGATGATCTGTTGTTAAGTATTGTAGGGTCTCGCGTTGATGAGGTTGAGCTACGGGAACCCATTGAGTGTGCTCTTGGGGCGAGTCCTGACGTAAAAGATCCTCCGGCTGATCCTGTTGTAGGGTTGTCCACAAGGTGGAATGAAGATGGCCTCCGCCTGCGGAGGGATGGTTCATGAGAGAGTTTCGGGGAGGGTTGGTCGAGATAGTTAGGATCGGTGAGTTGTTCAATTGTGAGACTATCAAAGTCTTGACTGTGCATGGAGACGGGGCCGCCAGGGAAGGATTGGTATTCGTCTGGCTGGGGTGACGTGATGTGGATTGAGTAATTGGAGTGAATACCGGAGGCAGAGGACGATAGTGGGTTGAGTGGGGACAGGTCTTCTGTTGAGTCTCCTCCGGCGCTTAGAGGATACAGGTTGGGCGAGGGTGCCTGTAGGAAGATATCGTTCTGTGGCGGGAATAAGGATGATGATACACTTGGAGGGCGGATATTATTATTTCTAGTAGGTGTTGGTGGAGTGTCTGTAAAGGTTGCAGGAATGGAAGGTGAGATGACTGAATCGGTGGTTGTGGAAGTAGTATAGTCGACGGCCTGAGTGCTCCTGTCACCAGAAGTGGAGTTGTCGGTGTGTGGGTTTGCCATTAGGTCGCATGGGAGGGATGGGAGAAGTTGGATGTGATGTGTTGTTGTAAAGAGTGTTGCTGATTGATGGAATGTCGAGCACATGCAGTTAACTGGAATATCAATAATTGAGCCCCTTCTAATTGACTATGCCGGCTAATGTTTGGATTGAATCATTGATTTGATTAAATTGTCTCTCTCTTTGTCTCTTGTCCATAAAAAGATAAAAAGATAAAAAGAAAGATACGAAATGCGACCAGCAAAAGGGCTGTGAAGTGTCGAACGTCCTCTCCACCACCACTCAACTAAATAGACCCTCTTTGTGTCTTCACACATTCCTTCTTTACCATTCACTCTCTCTTCTTCTTATCCCTCACTCCTCTTCTTCTTCTTCTCTATTCTACTCATACCCATTCCTTTCTTTCGTCTTCTACTCTCCCACTCTCTCACACCTCCTTTCCTTTCTCATTCCCTTCCTCTTCTCCTCATTCATTGCTCCTTCTCCATCACCTCCTCCTTCTGTTGCCACCACTTTACTTCCTTGCCTGAACCCTTCACAGTAGCAAACCTTTACTCACTGTACCCTCCTCTCGGGCTCAGTCTCTCCACATACGCACATAGGCTCAAAATGACCCAACTGCACCCTTCACAATCCTCAACAACGCTGACCGAGGACGCAGCGCTCCGCAACACCCTTCCTCTGCCACAACATCGCACCCTCAACAACTCACCCTCCACCTCTTCCCTCAACACCAACACCACCGCCAACAACACCGTCCCAACTCGTCGTCCTTTCGCTGATGCCACCTTCCACGCTGCTGATGCCTCGCAGGACGAGAGCATGTACGGCACCCAGGGTCACCACCCAACCTCCAAGGCACCCCTCTACATCCGTGGACAATGGTTCAAAGATCACACCGGTCGCACAGTCACCCTTCGCGGCGTGAACCTTTCAGGAGCTTCCAAGATGCCCGTCGGCTGCCCTTCCCATCAGGCCGAGGGTTTCTTGGACGAAGACGGAACTGAAGTTTCGTTCGTTGGGCGGCCCTTCCCTCTAGAAGAAGCTGATGAACATCTGGGCCGACTCAAGTATTGGGGCTTTAATCTTCTCCGATTTATTGTTACCTGGGAAGCCATTGAACATGCAGGACCGTAAGTGCCTTGTGTTTCTTGCGTTTTCGTGCGTTATTAATACCATTCATCGGATGGAAATATTTTTTCCCATTTGGCCCGCTTGGATCGCCATTGGATCTCGTTGGGGGTTTTGGAGTGGTTTCATTTTCTTTGGGCATGTCAAATGCCTCTTGTTTCTCATTTGCTTGTGTGCCACTGGCATGGAGACGAAACGGCGTGGTGAGGGAAAAAAGAGAGTTTTCCACAATCATCGGCTGACCATGGTTATTTCTACGCTTGGAACGAGACTTTGTGAACAGAGAACTGGCATTAATCGGACGGCCCATCGGCGAAACCGGTGCTATCGCTTGCCAGCCCGCCATTGTTGTCGTTGGTTCATTATCGCTTTTGGGGTTGTTTTTTATGCTGTCCGTGCTGGTGTCTTTCTGTCGCCAATGATGCAACGATGATGAAGAACCTACATCGAAGAGTTCTTAGTGTTTTCTGTCTTTTTCTTGCTGCAACTTTTGTGTTCTTACTTTGCTCTCGCCTCCACTTTTTGCTCACGCTTTATGTTCTCTTGGATGCGACCCTGGCACACACACATTATCGATTGATCGAACCCCAAAAAACAAACAACAACCAGAACAGCCAGGAAACTTGACCACAACAATTGAGTACCACCGTTTTGTGTGTCTGTGAACTTGAGTTGTGTTTTCCCTGTATCCTGGTCTATCGAGTACGCACATGTGTGTACAGAGAGTGCCGTAGTCAAGCGACAATGGTCTTTACTACGGTGATCTGGGCTTGAGCAAAAGAGGAACGGTTGGTCTTGGTGTGGCTCGAAATTCCTGACAACAACGCACAGCGCACACCCTTTTCCCTTGAACCGCTGTGGAGGAAAAACAGAGAAATCAGGCCACTTTTTTTGATTTGTTTATCCCCTTCTCACTATTGTTCGCGTGGAAAAGGAGATAGGTACTTGTTTGTTTATTGTTTGTTGGGCGATGTTGTGTTGTGTGATCAAGAGTGTCTTTTTGCCCAATGCAACATTCTGAAATAACAAAGAGAGAGAGAGAAAAAAGGGTGACAAACAAGGACAAGTGCGCACGTCCTGTGTGTGTCATTGTGGTCATGCCATAAGAATAATATCGACGCCTGGTGCAAAACGTTACCGTCCTGCTGACCATATCACCTATTGTTCTCTCCCTTTTTTTTATTCACAGTGGCAAGTACGACATAGAGTTCTTTGAATACCTCGTCCAGGTCCTCCACAAGTGCAAAGAGTACGGCTTCAAGTGTTTCATCGATCCCCATCAGGATGTGGTATGTTTTCTTCAACTCCTCCTTCCCTTGGTGACGCACTTTGATCTGCTGTCTTGACAGTGATGTCAGCTAATGCTGTCTTACCCGCATAGGCGTAGCGTGTACTCTCTTACATAATGCACCGATGAAGGTATTTCCCGCTCAATCTACTGAACCTTTTCATTTCCCTATGACATCGTCTACTGTAGTGGTCACGATTCTCTGGCGGATCTGGTGCTCCCCTCTGGACATTGCACCTGGCGGGACTTGATCCCAGCCGCTTCGCACAAACCAACGCCGCAATCGTCCAAAACTTATATCACGACCCCGAAAACTATCCCAAGATGATCTGGGTCACCAACTACACCAAGCTTGCCGCCGCTACCATGTTCACCCTCTTCTTCGCCGGCAATGTCTTCGCCCCCAACTGCGTCGTTGACAACATGAACATCCAGGACTACCTCCAGACCCACTACATCAAGAGCTACATGGCCCTTGCAGAATACATCACTGCTCAGCACGGCATTGAGGACGACGTCGTCATCGGATACGATACCCTCAACGAACCCTCCGCTGGTTGGATCGGTGTCGAGGATGTCACCAAGATCCCTGCTCACCAAGAATACAGCAAGGAGTTTACCCCAACCCCACTCCAGGCCATGCTTCTCGGCCAGGGACATGAGCAAACGGTCGAGTTTTGGGTTTCAACATTCTTTGGACCCAAGAGAAAGGGATCCAAAACCATCGATCCCGAGGGCGTCACTGCCTGGCTCTCACTCGAAGATCGCGACCAAAAGGACAAGCGATTCGGCTGGAAGCGTGCTCCCCAGTTCCCCAGGGCCGGCGAGTGTATCTGGGCTCAGCACGGTGTCTGGGACTTTGACACTCAGCAAGTCTTGGTGCCTGATTACTTCTTGAACGATCCTGGTACCAAGGAGATGTTTGACTTTGGTTCACGGTCATTCTTGCCATTCTGTCGACGATTCGCCCAAGCTGTCCGTACGATCCACAAGGCCGCCATCATCTTTTTGGAGCCTCCAGTCAACGAGCTTCCTCCCTCGCTCCCTCCTCCTCATGACGACGATGATGTTGCCCAGTTCGACATCACCTCCCGTGTTGTCTATGCCCCTCACTGGTACGATGGTCTGACTCTCCTGAACAAGCGCTGGAACTTCTTCAATATTGACTACCTCGGAGTGAAACGCGGTCGATATGCCAGCTACGCCGCCGCAGTCAAGATCGGCGAGAAGGCCATCAGGGAATGCTTCCGGTATCAGTTGGCCTGCATCAAGGAGGAAGGTCAGGCTGCTATTGGACAACACCCCACCCTCATTGGTGAGATCGGCATCCCCTACGATATGAGCGACAAAAAGTCCTACAAGCCCAACGGCAACTACAAGGACCAGATCAAGGCCATGGACGCCAACATGTACGCGCTCGAATCCAACCACCTCAATTTTACTCTCTGGAACTACTGTGCCGACAACAGCCACAAGTGGGGTGATCTGTGGAATGGCGAGGATCTCTCGCTCTGGAGCAAGGACGACCTCGACAAGGACCCTCGCAAGTTTGCCAACGATTCTAGCACTGATGTCTACGCCCCGCAGAAGAATGGATCCCTGAACTCACTGTCATCTCCCCAGGACGTCACTATCCCCCTCCAGGACTCACCCACACTCACAAGACGATCTTCCTCGGTTTCGATCGACAAGAAGCTGGCACAGGCTCAGGCTCGGACCAGGGTTGGAACCCTCTCGTCAACGTCAACGTCAGCGTCATCGGTTTCATCTACAGCGTCGAATCGTCCCTTGTTGAAGAATGGTGCTAGCGACGCCAGCCAGGGAGATCGCCGGCTTCTTCACCCTGACGTTGGAGGACGTGCTGTTATTGCCTTCTGCAGACCTTATGCCCAGAAGGTCGCCGGAACCCCCTTAGAGATTTCCTTCTCGCTCAACAATGTCACGTTCAAATTCTCATTCAAGCGCACACCCTCGACGACTGAGCCCGGCGCAATTGCCTCCAACCCTCTCAACTCGCCCAAGCCTGGCAAGCTCAGCGAACCTACGGTGATCTATCTCCCTCGCATCCATTTCCCTGGACGCGAAGAGTACTTGGCCTCGTTGGGAGGAAACCGCTCTGCAGGCACTGCTCAGACCAAGCCCAAGGAGCCTGTCTGCCCTGTGACCGTTTCGGGAGGTCATTGGGAGTGGAAGGAGCAGGAGCAGACTTTGCTCTGGTGGACTGGCGAGGGCGAGGATGGTAATATGGACAAGTCGGAGGCTGGCAAGCGCACGCCCTCGTTGGACGATGGTGTCTATGAGATTACGGTCGTGGGTAAGAAGTGGACCGGCAACTCGTTCGGTGGTTCTGCAAAGACCGGAGGTAGCAGTCTCTGGAGCGCCGTCAGCCAGTGCTGCCGCATCTCTTAGATCTCTTTATTTTTCTATTCACCGCAAAACAAAAATATGAACTCTAGCCCCATCCACAGTCCTTCCTCCCGATGCAGGACGAAGAACTGAAAAAGAGAGACAACATCAACATGTAGATCTCTTTTTTGTCTTGTTTTCTTTCTCATCCAGTTGACCATTGCGGAATAAAAATACCCCGGTTTGATACCATTTTGTACTCTAAGAACGAACTTTGGTTTATGTGCTTATTCATTCATCTACGTTATTGCTGTTCGCTTGTTTTGTTTGTTGTTGCTGTTGTTGAGGAGGCGGAGGAGGAGGAGGCGCAATTAATTTTATCAAAGGGGATATTTTACTTGGTCTTGACGAAACGAAGCTTCTTTGGTGAGTACTTGAAGTTATCAGCATAGATCTTCTTCTTGAAGATCTTCTGGTTGGGCTCCTGAACAGTGAACTCCCATCCTATTAGGGATATTGTAAGCGGAAAGGAAGTTGTTTAGCATGTGGTTGTTCCGGTTATCTTTTGATCAATTCCAGGAGTGCAAAAATCGATCCAGGAGAATATTATTCTTCCGATTCTGAAATTGGGGGTACATACCCTGCTTGTCGGCGAAAGCGATGGCGTCCTCCTTGGAGATGAACTTCATCTGAAGAGCCTGCATGTAGTCAGCGCTATTACCAAGAAACCGACAATGACAAAAAAGATGCGAATTGGCGTTAATAAATACTGTGCATATATCACTTTCATACTGCTGATCGCTAAATTAATGTCCCAAACGTGGGGCACTCCCATGTTTTTACCTGGAGGCCCATCCGATGAGCTCGTTCTCGAAGCGGCCGGCCTGGAGCTGGGTATCGAAATCCAATCTCCAGACGCCAGTGTTGGTGATTCCGGACTGGGTTGAAGCCTTGGACTGCTTGAAGATGCGGCAAGGCTGCATACGGATCTCCTCTATTTTTGTCGCATTAAGGTAGTTGTTGTTAGTGATATGAAGATATTGTTTTGATGAATGGGTTACATGGTTGGCGAGGACGCGTGGACGTGCAAGATCGTGCAAGATTTTTTTTAGTCGTTCAATGTACGCCTAGACATCCAGCGACTCTCTCGGTGCCTAACTAGCTTTTCCAACGATCCTCCAATGCGTCTCCTTTTCCGTTTTGTGATATCGATGGATGGTGTCGATTCCTGAGTTCGATTTGGTTCCCGCCACTTGGTCCTGTGCCTCCTTTGACAATGTATGTGACGGAAAACTCACCAGGGGCTCCGCTGACGATCTCGGCCTGGAGAGCAACGGGTTCCCGGGTCTCGATGACGGATGTAGAGGTCGAGTTGAATCTGATGGCCGAGGCGGTGGCGGGACGGAATGAAGCCATGAGGGGGGTGGCCCTCATGGCCTGCTTGACAAGGAGCGAAGCCGACATTGTTGTATAAAGAGTGGAGTGGAGAGGTGGTTTGTGTGATGCCGATGAGGTATGTTGGCATCCGAACATTCAATATTTCCGAAAGGGCGGAGGATGTAGTATATGCGTCAAGAGATTATACTTTCACGTGCATTTCTCGAGGTACCAAAAGTCCACAAAGGCAGGTTGTGTCTGTGCAAAATTTCCTTTGGCGACGGTTGGTGGCCCAACGGTTGGGTCTGGACTCTAGTGTGCCCTTCCAATTGCTCTGTTCCTGAAAATTGGATCTTCTCATTCTTCGTCTTCTTTCCTTGTCCATCACTTCTTTTTTTTTTTTTTTTTCTTTTTTTCTCTACCTTTTCCGAATCATTCCACTTCACTACCCTTCTCCTCAGAACTCTCTCCCTCAGAACCCCTTCTGGAGACAAGGAACTAGAAAGATACGAAAAAGAAGTCTGTTCCAAGACACACACACCCCTGGAACCCTCCTTTTTTTTTCCAAACCCTCACATAAAAATGTACCGTGCAGCGGCATTCTCCTCAAGGGCAACTACCCTTGTTGCGCGTCGACATGTCCTCCTCTCCTCCTCTGCCACCGTTCGCCCCCTCACAACCACAGCATCCTCAACAACCATGCCTACGTTCACATCAGCAAGGAGAACAACACCGTTGACCAACACTAGTGTATCCGTCAAACCTACCCCTTTTCTCCGCACCCAAAAAGTCAAGGGTGCATCGACCCCTCGCAAATACACCACCGAGACCCCGATTCATGCCGAAGAAGAGGTACACACATCCCCCACCTGCTCAATTGGTCCCCCTTCTTTCAGGGCTTTATCAAGGAATACCAGTTGAATAACACCTTCCTCCGTTTTCCTTCTCTCTCACTTTCATGGAACAGCTCCCGCTTCAATATGGCATGCTGTACTTTGATAACGCCTACCCCCTCAAGATGGGCTGGTGGGATATCCGGTACTCGCTTCTGAAACCTGGCTGGCGATCCCTCGAGCGCAAGGCCAAGACGGAATTGGTTCCATCCGAGAAGAATATGCCCTTCCATTTCAAGATCGGAGGCATCGAGCCCAGGTACACTTTCCCATCCTTCTCGTCCTTCTTTTTAACCTCTGGACTACAGCCCGAAGGAATTTCCCGAGCGACCATTTTTGTCCTTTGTTAACGGAAAAACATGTATGCTCCCGCTTGAAACACAACTAGATTGAAGGATGGCGGTATGTTTGTGCACTTTTCATACGTGCGCCCAAGCTCGTACACAACCAAGGAGGCGCTCAAGGAGATCGAGTCCCGATGCGAGCAACATCTGATCGGCAAGGGTCATTATATGTGGTTCAACTTTCAAAAGGTCCGTGCCTTCCTCGTCAAAGGGTCGCCCTTCCTCGAGGATCTTGCCAGTCGATACCCCAACAGCAGGATCCGAGTTGAGTTTGCCGGAAACCTCAACGTCGAGCAACTCTATACCCTCTTCCGCAAATACGGCAAGATCATGGATATTTCGCTGCTCACACCCGTCAAGGATATGCCCCGCCAGGCGATCGTCCAGTACTCATTCATGCGTGCTTCGACCAGCGCCAAGTCGTGTTTGCATGGGATGGAGATCAATGGAACCCAATTGAGTGTCACCTATGAGAGAACTCTTCAGGGTAACGCTATTTGGACCTGGTTGACCAACCACCCCAAGATCACGGTCCCTCTTGGAGGTGCGGCTCTAGCAGGAATGTCGTTTATGGTTTTTGATCCCATGCGTGTCTTTAGCATGCATGCCAAGATTACTCAGCTGTTCAACGCCAACGAGTACTCGTTCTTAAAATGGTTGCGCAAGGAGACTGTTGGACGTTTGACCCGCAGTCCTCTTGATGCGATGCAGGCTAGTGGATGGCGCGAGAGAGCCCACGACGAGGAGAAGCTCCGTTCTTGGCTGCGCACTGCTCCAGGTATGATCTGGTTTGGCGTTGTATCCACTTGGGGGTATCTCACTGTCTATGATGAATTTCTTCCGCCTAACAACTTATTTTTCCTCGTTCTTATAGAGTCATTCGCAATTGTTCATGGACCTCGAGGAGCAGGAAAGACAGAGATGGTCGAGTATGTGATCAAGGACAAGAAGCACAAGGTCGTGATTCGCTGCGATGAGCTCGCGAACGCCAGGAGTGAAGGCGAGCTGTTGACCAACCTCGCCAAGCAGATCGGATACATCCCCTTGTTCCAGTTCATGAACACTATCAACAACATGGTCGACGTTGCTATCACCGCCACCACCGGACAGAAGGCTGGTGAGTTGAACTTTGTTGTTTTTCATTTTTTTTGCTGAATCATAATCCGGTAGCATGGACACTAATGCAGATGAATTTCTGTCTCGCCATGGTTAATGTTTTATAGGTCTGTCGGCAACATTCGAGGGACAGTTGAAAATGATTTTGGACACATTGAGCATCGCCATCCAACAAGCCTCGCCCGTCTCGGACCTGTCCAACACCTCACCAGACGCGATCATGAAACGCATCGAGGCAACACTCGAAGAAAAGACCCGCCTCTCCGAGTTGAACAAGACTGGACCCTGCGTCCAGACCAATACTCTGGCCCTGTCTATGTCTGGAAACCCAAGCAGACGTCTGACAAAGGTCAAGAGACACCGACGGGAAATGGACTCGGACGATAATAACACCGAGTGCGACCCTGATGAGATCCCTGTCATTGTGATTGATGGGTACATGTCGAGGGAGAAGGGACCTCATGCCAAGGAGTTGTGGGCCTTTTTGGCTGATTGGGCTGCTGTCCTGGCCGAGAACCACATTGCTCATGTTGTCTTCTTGACCAACAACGTCACCGCCTCCAAGCCTCTCGCCAAAGGTACAGTACCGTTCACGGTTGAATGCTATTAGAGTTGTTGTCTGAGCAGGTCTTGTCGTTTGTTGTGTCGTATTGACACTCATCTACGTCCCAACTTCACGCCGTCATTAGCATTGCCCAACATGCCCTTCGAGTACATTGTTCTCACGGATGCGACATTGGAATCTGCACTCGAGTTTGTGTACAACCATTTGGACAGAGACGAATATCCCGACTTGATCAAGTATGTCCAGACTATCGGCGGTCGTCTCACCGACCTCGAGCTCTTTGTCCAAAAGGTCAAGAGCGGACAAAAGCCTGACGGTAAAGCATTCCCTCAACCTTTCTTCGCTTTTTTTTGATTTGTAGAACCATATTAATTTGACGGAGGATTGACATTCTATTTTTTGTTATGTTTTTATTTTATTTTATTTTATTTTATTTCTTCGCATTGACGAAAACTATAGATGCCGAGAAGGATATCTTGGGACGCGCTGTGGTCGAGGTCCGCAAGAACGCCTTTGATTTTGATAACTCGGACGGCCGGACCCTGAACTGGACACCTATCCAGTTCTGGGCCGTCATGAAGAAGTTGGCTACCTCTGAAGCCGTACGTTTAACTCTCTCTCTCTCCTTTTTTCATGATTCCCTTAGCTTTCAGTTTTCACATTTTTGCGCTAGTCATACTTACACTATCAATTATTATTTTTCTTGTGATGTGTGTGTTTTTTTTTTATTAGGCAAGCTTTGATGAGCTCAAGATCCATCCCTTGTTCAAGAACGACGAGGGTCCTTTCAGTGCCATGGAGCAGGCAGAGTTGATCAACATCGTCCACAAGCATGGTAACGCCCTCCTTTTCTTATACCTTGACCCGTTTCCCTCTCTCATGTATCTTCTTATGCACATTGGCCGTCTAACAAATTCAAATATCCTAACCTCATTCTCTCACTCTCTCTCTTTTCCCTCAACAAACTTACACTCACTGCTACCAGGACGCCCATATGCCGTCCGCCCCGGAAAACCAATCTACAGAGCCGCATTCCAAAATATTCTCTCCGACACTAGCTTCTCTGCCGTCATGGACCTCGAATCCTCCACCCACCTTGAGAAGGAAGAAATGGTCAAGGTCGCCAAATGGGAGGCCGAACTCAAGGAACTCTCGAATCTACGACACACTAATGGGTTTTGGTTGTTTGGCGGTGGACGCGTGCCCAAGGAGGTCGATACACGTGTGAAGTGGTTGATGAAGAAGTTGGCAGAGTCTCATGCCAAGGTCGAGAAGTATGAGATGGAGGCATCGCAGGCCAAGAAGGCTGTTGCTGACATCGCCGCTTCTTCTTTCTCATCATAGATAGACGACGCGACAAGCACGAGTAGGCGCGCGGGGGGGGGGACTATAATCAGAAGCATTTCCATTCATCATTTTTTGACATCCAAAAATATACAAGCATCTTTTTTTTTTCCATCCCCTTGAAAACAACCGGACTTTTTTTACTAATGTTTTTCTAAGATAAAAAAAATGGCAAACACAGCTCCTTATTAAGAAAACCCATCAATTACTTGACGCGCAAAACACCACGAACGCCCATCAGGAACCTCAAAAAGATCTCCCGCCGAGCCGGTGTCATGGCAATATCTCTAGGTGTCAAAGCTCTCTGTCCCACAATATCCGACGTCGGGAACGCCGTAGCCAGATGCTGGAACGAATCCGACAGACGCTGCTGCAACTCGGGCGTCAAGGGTGTCTCACTCGCCGCCAACAGTTGCTCAATCAATCCACCGTAAGCCTCCTGGCGCGCGCAGACAAGCGCCAGCACACATGATCCAGCCACATCAACCAATTCCATATCCAGCTTTTTAAACAACAATTGCTCAAACGTCAGCTTCAAAAATTCGTCCAGATGGGGTCGAAGACCAGAAAGGTACTCTGCAGGGTGGTGGAGTGAGGCGTTGCAGGCATAGAGAGCCATAGCGGTGATGGCCTGGAAGGTCAAGTGTGAGACCTCGAGGATGTTGTGATCGATTCCAAACTTGAGCGAAGCCATCAGGTTGTTGAGAAGGTCTCCGGGCAACTCGACCAGGCGTCCAGGGTACGATTCTACCAGCTTTGAAATCAAGCGCACATATAATGTGCACAACCGAGGGATCTATTTCGCGTAAGAAGTGGGTGAAGAAAACGTGTTAATTTCTCTAGTCACCATAGTGTCAGTCAGCGCATGAGACAAAGGAAGTGTTACCTTGAGCATGTTCTCTTTGATCATGGGGATGAGGATATTGATTCCAGAAAAGACAACAGTAGAGGGCAAGACGGCATTGGGAGAGTGGGCCAACATCTGATCGACACCCAGAACCTCAAGCAAACTCAACAACATCTCTAGCACAACTGAAACATCACTGTAGGGCTCATCCTCCGCCTCTTCCCATGAGCTGGCGCGCTTCTTGCCCAAGTTGGCGTTCGAGAAAGTCTGCAACAGGTTCAGCAGACACGTGTGGAAGTAGCTGACCTGCTCGGGGGTCAGGGAGGTGAACTCGAGGTGCTTGATCAAGTCTGTGTACAAGTTGAGCACCAAGATCTGAACTTCGGGGAAATTGCTGTATATCCGGACAAGGTTCACAAACGACTCGAAGAACCGGGAGCAGAATGTATAGATCATAGGGGTATTAATGTCCGTCAATGCCAATGCCAGTCCATTAAACATCTAAATCATAATAAATGAAAGGAGGGCTTGTTAGATGAAACGCCTGGATATATGCTCGAAGCAAACTGGGCCAAACAAGTACACTGCGTCCAATGAAGGTGTGGCACTGTACCTCGAGACCGTTCATGATCTGGCTCATGACTTCAGAAGATTGGTATTTCGTCATGAGATCCTTGTCGTGCAAAACAGCTGCGAAGCGCGTCTCGATCGCCGCAGAGACCAAGCCAAAGTAATGTCCATTCAACTGCTCCGTGGGAGCGTATGAGATGATCGCTGTGATAGACTGGATAAGAGAACTAAAAGTTGAGGGTAGAACGATTGAATAAACGGTTAGCGTGAGGAATACCCAATAAATATGTTTTCAAAGCGTCGCCAGGTTGAGAGAAAGAGCAAACTACGTACTTGTGGATAACTTCAGGGAGGATGGAAAGGTGGTCGATAAAGAAGCCGACCAGAGGAGGGAATTGCTCAGACTGAAGCAATGTGTTTCTCACGGGAGCCCTTTGACCAAACGTGTTCAGCAAGGCAATGATTTGGATCAAAACGTCGGGGTCGGCGTTCCACATGATAAAGTTGATACGAAGTTTGGCCACCAAAAACTCGAGAATAGAGCTGCCCTTGCCACCCTGAGACGCCTCTCCATATGCCTGAACCAAGTTGGGGCTGAGAGCGGCGTAGTTCTCCGGGCTGGCGAAGAGGTATGTTTTGACCCATCTCTCAAGGAACCAGAAGAGAGAAAGAGCGACCTGTGGACTGCAGGAGATTGCCTATTCGTGTTTGTTTTTGCGATAGTTTGTTGATGTTAGTATTGACTGGTAAACATAACGAACACGGCCTTTTTCATAGATGAAACCAGTAGTTAGAATGTATGTACCTGAGCGGAGTGAGAATCAAGGGAGACTGAGTCCAGCAGGCTCATAAGGTTGCTGAAAATGTTGATGAGCTGGTCCTGAGCCAAGGCCTGGGTCTTCGAAACCTCGTTCAAAGTCTCGGGGATCAAGGCCGTCTCACCGATGTTGTTATCGGCAAAAACGTATCCTGTAATAACGATCAGCCAGTGCAGGTGTTCGTAAATGTAGACGACATAGTCGGGGTGGTTTCCATCGTGTGTGGTGCTGAGGAAGCTCTGAAGACGCTCAATGCGATCGTGAAGGAGTCCCTGAAGTCTGAGAAGCGTGTTGTGAGGGTCAAGTCGGGCCAAGGCAGCGATCGAAATGAGTTGATCGCCGTATGTTTCCCAGTCCTGGAATCCATCGCTCTCCTCGTCCACCAGGGCGTTGAACTTGGCAAGCTCCAGTCGAGTGTCGATATACTTTTCCACGATGCGGTAGCTGACGCTGTGGAAGAACTGCAGCAGGTTGGTGGCGTCAGCAACCAATGCGGGTGAGTTGTGATCCGAGATAGCCGCCTGCGAGTCCTGGACTATAATGTTGAATGTAAAACGCGAATATGTGTGTCAATATTAATACCGCCGTTGAATAAAATGTTCAGTCCTGCCGATCCATGCTTTCCCTATAAAGTGAAAACCCAACTTACCGAGCTTCACCCAGGTTACCAAGAGTTCGTCAAAGGCGCCCATGAGACTCTCCGACTCTTCAGGGACCTTGGACGACTCGCTCAAGCAATGGACGGTCAACAAGGCGACCTGGTTCAAAAAGTCAAACTTTTCGGGAACAGCACAGATCGTTTGGATCGAGTGGAAGGAGAGCAACTGTCGAATCATCTCCGTAATAGCAATCATATTCTCAGTGTAATCCGCCTGCAAGCATTCGTCCGAAGAACACGACGCCACGCTATGTCCGAATAGTACACGAGGTCGATTAGTTTCAGATATTAATCAGGCCTGATTTTCTCCGCATCAGTATCAATTGCGGGACAATCTGAAGAAAGACATACTTGTTGATGAGGGCCAAGAGACCATTCATCACTCCTGAAATGTGGTGGACTGTAGCTGCTTCATTCTCAAAGATGGCTCCATGCAGACCGCAAAGCTGAATCAGACACTGTCGAACACGGTGGGTCATGATGTTGTCGTCCTGAATCAACGGAAACAACTATTGATGACAAATGCGGACAGAATGGATTAGAGACACTTATCTTTCATCGTGAATAGCTCATAAAACAATCAACCAGATAATGGCCATATACCGTGAAGAACATGGAAAGAACATCAGCGTTCACGAGAACTGGGCGCCAGCTAGCAGGGTAGACAATGGTCCTGCTGAAGTCATCCTCGTCGTCAGCGAATGTACCGGCCAACACAGGCTGGCCTAAAAGAAAGTGCACGAGTAGATGAACAGTCCCAGAGGTTAGTATCCAGGGTCCGGCGGAGCATACTTTCAACCTATAGTATCCATGATGGTGCTCAGAGTAAGAAACTTACTGGTAGTGGCAAAGTCCCATTGCAGGATCGACTCGAGAAGGATAATCGAAAGACTGAGCAATGGCTTTTGTGATCCGGAAACCTCCTGTCCAGGAATCGACATCAGATCCCGCAACTGCTCGTGAAGGATTGTCAACGTTGCTTCAAAAAGCAAACGCAAGTGACGCTCCTCGAACGAGTTCTTTGTCTTGTAATGGAAATCCCAAGTCAATCCGACACTGCTTGCCTTTCCTCTGCTCGAGAACTCATCGACCATCGCATGGGCCAAGGCCAGTCCAATCTTCTTTTGCTGGTCGTTCGTCGATAAGAGGTGTCGAATGTCGTTGTAGACCACATCCTGCTCTGCCTCAGACGCCTCAAGCCAACCACGCTTGGAGATCACAGCGATGGCCTGGTAGATCTGCTTGGCGACCCAGGGGACCAATCGTGGATGTTCGAGGTTGTAGTTGATGAGGTATCGCTGCAGGTTGTGAATGTCCTGCTTCTGATACAAGCCATACTCCCGAACGATTGCTCCTGTGATTCCTGAAGCGGCGTGAAATTGGACAGAGGGGGTGTTGGAGTTGGCTACAGTACATGTCAATAGAAAAGGGGTGGAAGTAAGGCTAGTTAGTCATTCACCCTTTTACTTTGTCGACAAGGGTTGGAGGCTGAAGGTAAGCTGGTATTTTCTCTTACCGAGGAGATACTGGCAGACGGGCACAATGTTTGCGCTTTGCTTAAAGTCAATCAAGACTTTCTCGGCCTGCAGTCGAGTCGTAGGGTGCTACATGGTAAAAAAAGTCGAAAAGGTATGGTATGTGTGAGGGCGAAGTCGAAGCTGAAGGTAAAACAGGGAGAAAAGCAAGTGTTCGTTTTTATCCGTCGAGTGCGTTGGGATGGAAAGTGAAAGGTTGTCGTCCTGATGGTGATGGTGATGGTGATGTGGTCCATACCTGTGCCTCTGCACAGGCCTTCTCGATGGTGGCCAAAGCCGTCGGGTAGTCCATGTCTGATCGTCTTGAGGGAGAGATGTCAAGAAAAAAGAAGAGGTCTATCTTACTTTGGTAAAGAAGCTCTTTCGTTCTTCAAACTCACCCTTAAGAACCTTGATGCAATAAACCTGCGATCGCTTTTTCTTCGGTGACATAAAAATGGCGCCTTTACACAGGCGCTCTCTAACCAAGAGCAGTAAGGCGGGGATGCTGCTGCTGCTGGTGCCAACCAAAGGATGCATGCATCAAACGACATAGATACGGTGCTCACAAGCAAGGTTTCCCGCCCATGCTGCAGTAGATCATCCGCCACCGTAACCATCGTCTCGTTTGGCTAAAAAACCGTCCCCATTCCTCGATATCATATCCACTTCAGATATGCAACATTCGACGCGTTGACGGGACAGCCTGTCGCTATTTCTACCACCAACCCTATTATTACTACCACATTCATGCGACGTGGTATTCTTAGCAATCGCCACACACATCCATCAGCTCTCTACGCAGCACCCATCTGTCACCAGGAACGAAAGCACACACAATTGCTAACTGCCCAGTCAGCCCTTTTTCGAATATGTTCCACCTTCAAACAAAGGACCCTTCCTTCATCGCTTTTGTTTCTCATTCATACTCCTTGCTGTTCCTTGCTCCTTCATTTTACATCTCTCTGTCTCCCCTTGTACGTCCTGATGTTATTATTACTCTGAACACGACAAGAAACATGTCATCGTATCGACATAAACGAAATCAAACAACTGCCCTTTTGCTAGGATGACAAGGACGTCCAGGACGTCAAGAGGTGGTTTGTACTAGTGGAAAGTACAAGTCGAATTCTTCGTCAACAAAGAAAGGAACAAGAAGAATCAAAAAAAGAGAGAGAGCAAGGGAAAGGGAGGAGGAGGAGGAGGAAGTAATGAAGTTGTATCAACATGAAACGAATTTGCTTTTCTATTGCTATTGATTGACTCCTTGAGATTTTAATTCACCGCTTCTTTTCTATTTGCACTGTTGGCTATTTCTTTCCACTGTTGTTATTCCTTGTACGACCAATGTTCGCCACTCTCTTTCCTTCCTTCCTTCCACCCACGCAAAGGACACACACGCCTCCTATCCTTTAGCCCAATGAGAACGGCAACGAGCGAAGCAACCTCGTTATGCCAGTATTCTCTTTCTCTGTCTCCCTTTTCCAACGAGATGAGGGGGGATATGCAAATGCAATTGTGTGAAGGAAGGTATTGCCATTGGGCTTGGACGCTGGGAAGAATTGTAACCAAATTGGCAATCAATTGGTTCCAATGAAGAGGAGAAAAGAAAGAGCAAGGCTTGAATCGATTGCCACATGAAAGAAAGGAACCAACCACCTCTCATTTCATTTCTGATACATCTCTGGAAAATCTCACATCTAGGCTATTACCCTAACCTCGACTTGTGTTCCCGTGGTCCTTGCGCCCATCATTTATCCATCTATCTACTGTACTTTCATCATCTCGCCCCCCGGTCTTGACAGCACCACATCTGTTTGCTCCATGGTCTCACACAACCGCTCCTGCTCCCGACTCATACAATCCCCTTCCGTTTTTTGTTTGTTCTTTTCTAATCCTGGCGCCTTCCCGAGTGCGAAAACAATGAATGGTGGCAAAATGGACTCAAACAGCTTCCCGCTATTGTTACTGTTCTTTATCTAACGGGTAGGTTGCGTCAAAAACGAGCATCAACAAAAGTAACATTCAACCGAACAGCCCCACCCCTTTTTCGAACCATCGAGGATGTGAGAATAATAACAGGCTAGCTGTTGTTGCCAGTCATGACATTTGGTAATGCGCCGAGGAAGGATTGGAAAAAAAAGGGAGAGGAGGCAGAGAAGAGAGAGAGAGGACAAAGAGAAAGGGGACCGTAAGCTGCGGGTTGGTTCTTTGAACCTGTGGAGCGCCTCTTCTTTTTTTCTTCCTTCTTCTTTTGTTTGTTGACATGATCGAAGCAGCGATCGCATGAAAAAAGGCGCGAAAGGAAGGTAATTCGTTCGCCGTAAGCGAAGGAGGGAGGGGCAAACAAGAACGAAGACGGAAGCATCGATCGGATATGTTGTTGACGATGATCGTTTGGGGTATACAATATTGGCTTCATTAAGAGAATGAAATGGTTCCCTTGTCTTCGGCGGATATGCAATATTTCATTACGGTTATCCGTCCGTCCTTTGTTGCAAACGAAGACATCTTCCTTTACCTGTCCCCCCTTTGTCCCCTTCGTTTTGTCACCCAAAAATAGGTCACCCTTCCAACCTGAATACCCGTTCAATTATTATTGTGACAACTCTCTCCCGCTGGCTAAGACCGAGAGAACAACAGTACGCATACGCCAACAGTACTTACTGCACAAAGCAAGAGTGGGTGTGGTCCGTTCTTTTCCTTCTCCCGCTTTTTTGTTACAAGTCCCGAACCCCGAGTGGGACGACAATGGGTACATCATGTTCATGAAGTATTCATAGATCCTGGAAAACAATAGCCACTGGCGTCGCTCAATTTGAATCGTTGGTTAATTGAGTGTGAAATTGAATCGTTGCCTCTCCATCCCCTCCCTTGTTCTTGTCCTCTCTCTCTCTCCTCCGCTCACAACAAAGCTATTCCCTCCCTCTTTTTCTTTTCTTTCCCTTCTCTCTAAAAGGCTCAATTGACTATGTTCTCTTTATTCAAACCTCTTCTCTTTCTGGTTGTCGTCTAAACAAGGTCATCTTCATCATCATCATATAAAAAGGACCCTTTGATCGCTCACCTCCCCGTTTCTATTTCTTTCTCTCTTTCTCTCCTTCTCTCTTTCTCTTTTCCCTTTTCTCTTTTCTCTTTCTTCTTCACCTGCAGTTGCATTTTTGCTCTCCTCTCTCCCTCTCTTTTCCCTTCACAGCTCACACTCTGACGATAACCTTCCCTCCAAAACGACACACTCTCACACACTCACTCTCACCCTCGATTAACGCATCCATCCCAGCTTTTACAGCAGCAAACATCACCACCATAATAATAACAGCAACAACTTGTGTCACCATCAACAAACAACAAGCCAAGTTCTGTTGGGTGTCGATCGTCTTCCCCTCCTTTCCAAGCAAACAACAAACACGCAAACAAGCAACAAGCAGCCAGCACTCCCCTCAGGAACCTGAACTCTAATTCACATATACCCATTCGATTGTTTCACAGCGCGTCGCCTTTTTCTTTTTGTGTTCCCGCCATCAGTCATCAGTGAAACCACCTCTCACTATCGTATCCCTTTCCTTCGCCGCCCACTTTTCCTCCCCCTATATAATCCACCTTCACCCCCTATATAATCCTCCTTCACCCTCACTTTCCAACAGCACCACACTTCAACCACATTCGCCAACTTCCCCCCACTATGTCCAAATCCACAACCACAACCGGCAGCACCAACAGCTCCCTCACCCACTCACAATGGACCCACCTCCGCCAAGAGGCTCAGCTTCGGAGGCAGACCCTCGCCACCTTCGGACCTCAGGGCGTCCTCGACCTGGCCCTCGTCGGCGCAATCCTCGGCAACAACATCCGTGAAATCGGTCGTTACAGTGTCACCTGTGACGGCAGCCTCGTCCGCGGTCGGTATACCATCTACGAGCTCGTCCACTTTGGCGCACTCGCTGTCACCGGTCGTCGCCGTCGGCGCCATCATGGATCTCCCACTGACTCCTCTTCATCATCAACATCGGATTCATCAACGACAAAGACGACGGCGAAGCAAGTGAAACGCATCTACCCCACAACACTGTCTAATCTCTTCCCAGCCATGGTCTTTAAGGCTATGAGAGGGAAATCAGTCCGGCCACCAAAGTTCCAGCACGACGATGAGGATGACTGCTACTCTTCTATGCCCTCGACCCCTACTATGTTCCCCATGTCGCCCACTTTCATGGCCACTGCTGCAAAACCAACCATCCCTTTGAATAAGGACTACCGCTCGCACAGTCACAGCCCCACACCTTCGATTGCCTCATCTCTCTCTGCGACTACAACGACATCTTCAGGTACACTGACAGCGGATGCAATGCTGATCACCTCAGAGGCTGTCCTCTCTCAGCTTATCCAACACCGCCTTCATCGCGTCAAGGACCTGCCCCTCCCTCGCGAGCTCTGCTTCATGGGCGCCGCCAGTCTCCCTCTCCCTCCTGTCCTCCGCGCCATGCACATCGCCTGGACCATGGATTTCCTTAAAACCTGTGCGACCACCCCACGTCGTCAACGCCAGCAACAGCAGCGACAACAGCAACAACAACAAACGGAAGACAACGACGCTACTCCCTCTCCTCTGCGTTCAACTCCACAACAGCAACAGCAGGTATTAGGTGGATTGGAGTTCAGGCCTGATGTTTATGCACACAAGATGCGTCTTGCTCGGCTGGTCCGAGTACAACAACAAGAAAAAATGGCTGCCTCTTCTCCTTCCATTTCTCCACCTGCGTCCAACACGACGACAGCAACAACCCCCGGTAGCGGGTACAGTCATCACCGTCTCTCTGCCTCCATGCGCCGTGGCCCTTCTTCAGTCTCGATCCCAGAGGAGAACGAGGATGAAGACGAAAAGCCCGCGGTACCGCCTACCCCTGCCATCCCCCTCCTCCTGAAAGAACCCGCCATTCCCGTTCCCGCTCCCACTCCCTCACCTGAGCGAACTCCTGCGACCACGGCCGCGAAAAAGTCTGTCCGCCAAGACAAGCGACTGATGCAACAACTCCTCGCCCTCGAAAACAAAGTCCCCCGCATCGTCCGTCAATGGGCAAACGTCGCCCGGACCTACTTTGACAACGAACTGATTCAAGAAGACCGCGAGGTCCAAACCTGGGTCGACCGCCAACGGATTCAAGTCATCCTCGGATGTGGTTACCGCTTTGGCGGCTCGCCTTCAAACGCCATCACGGCCACCACTCCCTCTATCGCCTCTACCGTCAACGCTGCCAACGCTGCTGCTGCAGCTACCTCCACGAAGGGTAACGGCATCACTGGCACGACTTCAAGACCTAGATTGGCCCCCATCGCAACCGCTCTGGCCAACGCCAACGTGAACGCAAACCCTCACGCCATCCATCTCAGTGCTACCCGCCACCAACGCATTCCCTCCATGTCCTCATCCACATCCCCAGCTCCCTCCCGCAGCTGCTTCCCAGAAGGTGTCCGTCTCATCAACACAGCGCACCAACAGTCCCGTCCACAATCAACAATCCGCTCTCGCCCTACAAGCGCGACCACGAACGAGCGTCTGAGTGCTAGCCAGCAGATGCTAAGCATGCATCTCTGGCTCAGTCTTTTGGTCTCTCCACTTAGTCCTGAGCATATGATCCACGACCAGTTCAGTTTCTTGGACTCTTAAGAAAGAGTAGTTCCATGTTTTTCATTGATAAGTAAAGACAATCAAATAAAAAGTGAAAAAAACACACGTTGAACGAGCAAACTATTTTTGAATGCTTTATATTTATCACCACTCTACTTATACCAAACCAGTGGTCAGTTTCCTCATTCATAGTTACTTATTCTTTATTAAATGATATGTTCTCTAGGATTCGTCCCTGTTACCTTCGTCGATACTCGTCTCTTCGTCCGTTTCTTCTCTCTCTCCCTCTCCCTTGCTCCGAACTCGTTGCAAGTGGTGGAGTGAGGTTGGTCATGTTTGTAGGCGTGAGAGGGCAAGAGAACCGGGAGAGTAGGATAAAAGAAAAGTATTGTGTGGCATAGTAGGGAGTAAAAAAAGGGAGGGGGGGATATTTATACCTCTCCTTCCTGGATACTGATACGCGTTTGTCTCATATGTTCGCGTCCAAGGGATCAAACGCAGTCCAGCGTGTCTCGATTAAATAACGCGTCCTGTTTGTCTATTCATTGCCTGAATACATTTTCCTTTTGACTCTGGCCCGTCTTACGATACCATTTCTTGGAATACCCCCAAGTGTGTCTATGTTATAGGCCGCACCGCTGCCTGCGATCACCAAGGCCGATTCACGTTTCTAACCATAGACTATTTTTGTCTTCTTGGGATCGTCCTGTTCCTGCTTGTCGACGGCGGGTCGCCGCACCGGAGTTTTAATCCCATCCAAGAAGTCGACATGGCTCTTTGGAAAAACCTTGGCAAAGTTGCGCTGGTCAATCCTGATCGTCACCTGCTGCAGATCGTTGTCGTGGAAGTACTTCCTTGATCCTGAACGCAGGAAAGCACGTCTGACAGCGATGGCCTCGAAGTCGATATCAAGCCGTGGACGCATTGAATCTATCACGTTGACAGGGTACGCAATAATTATGCTGACGTAGACATTGGCGGGACAGTACTCATCGAGGTCCTTTACATGCTCCTTGATATTTTGTTTTGAGACGGACTCCACAGCACGGTTCGAATCTGCTTTCGTAAGCACTTGGCGGAGTTTTAGCTGCACAAAGAAGGGGATAATCGCAGCTTGGACCCGAATGTAAAAGACAATGTCAGGTCCAGAGGGTTTGGCTTTGGGGAAGAAGAAGGTAGGAACGGTTTGGTCGCTTCGCATTGAGTTGTTGTGGACGTGGGCGTCCATGAACTCCTCCATTGAGATGTGCTCGTGAGAGATCCCGCGCTGAAGTTCCTGCTCATACAGACCGACAATCACCACAGTTCCGGCGAGGTTTGCATACTGCGAGAGAATCGGGGGTTCGTGTGGCCATTCTGAGAAAGCGCGAGTCTTGAAAGCCTCGATAAGGACGCTCATCATCATGAGCTTCCATGCATATCCATGCGCTTGAGCCCTGTCCGACTGTTGGACCCACGATTCCATAGTCTTCATGAAGTCAGAATCCCGCATCTTGAAAAAAAATCGGCGGCCTTCAACACGAACGGCTCATCGAGAACCGTCCTCGCAACCCCATCGATGATCTTGATACGGCCGAAAGCGCGTTCCACCAACTCTGGTATCGCTTCCCGAAGGACCAGCCTGCCAACTCCAAACATGTGCCGTTGAAAGAGGAGTAGCCCCAGCACCTCCTCCAGTGTTCGAAACTCCTTAAAGTTCGACAGATTCGCGAGGTACCTGTTCTCCGAGCGAACAATCTCATGGCAGAGATTCCCTTGCTTCCCACAGTAGTCATACGACACCAGTCTCGTCTCCGTTTCATCCACCGCGTCTTTCCAGCCGTTTGGCTCACCTCTCGCAATGATCTTCTCAACCACAGTAACCATTGGTCGGAAGCGACCGACAAGCCTTTCCATCATCATGTCGATGGCCTCTGATGGCAGGAGCATGTCCAAAGCTCGCTTCGCATCCTCGTCCTGCAAAAAGTTCCTCAGGTTAGCAATGTAGGTATCAACTGATTCCCGATTGGTCCATCCGGGGAACTCCATGTAGATGAAGTCACCCAGCTCATGCTTTGAGACGCATCCAGAGCTTCGCGCCCAAGTGGGAGTATAGATGCTGAGTCCTGTGCCGGATGTCAAAAGCGTAAGTTCGTTGGCGCCCTCGATGTGCCGAAAACCATACAGGATTGGGGACAGGAGTGGACGGTCCTCGTTGGCACCATTCATTGACTCAAAATGTCCGATGAATCCCTCTCCGAGGATTTGCGCCTCATCGTGAGCCACCAAGAGTTTGGTACCATCCAGAAATTGGGGTGCACCTCCATGCTCAATAAGACAGGTCCGTGTAGCCTGAAACTCCTTTCGGGCAATATCCAGCAGAACTCCTTCTTCACCGGTGGATCTCTGGAGCAGCGGGACAAATCTGTGGAATAAACGCACGAAGACGTCTGTGAACATGTGAGGACAAGCCTGCAGAAGGGTCCATCTCGCGCTCGTAAAAGACCGGTTGCTGTTCTGGACTTTCAAGCAGAATTGGAGGATCAAAAGCCGAGAGAGGAGCAGAAAGTATGTCATCGTCCTTGCAGAACGGTTATTCGCATCGCGGGCCTTTTCCAGACTAGCTCCAACCTGCCACTGAAGAGCGGTCATGTCGTCCGACCCCAGATCATCCCCAGAAGCATTGAAGTAGAATCCCCATTGCCGACATAGCAGCTCTATCATGCTGCGGGTTTTCCCACATCCTGAAACCCCAAAGATCGGTACGTTCTCTGAGCCACATTTTCTGATCAGATCCAAGATGGCGTCTGACGCGAGTACTTTCGACGGCTCATTGCTTGAAGAGGGGTCAGGTAACTGAAAAAAGAGCAGACTAGGTCGTTCATCATACCCCTGTGGTTGTCTCCGAAGCCACACTCTTGGCAAACCAGGCACGATCCCGGTAGTAAGCGGAAGCTGTCCATGACCTTGCACAAATCGCTCAAGAAAGGTGGCGTCAGGTGATCCAGACGCGAAAAACTTGCCTGCGATCTTTTCGATGTCTGCACGTAGGTCACCTACTTAAAGTAAAAAAGGGAACGCATTAGACACAGAATGATCATTGCGATGCATGCAAAGGCGATTTGATTGTACTCACCAGACAGCGGACTACCAGCTTGCTCATCCGAGAGAGGATTGAAGCGAATTGGGGCAGAGGCTTGAACTATGTCCGTGCAGTCGGATGTGTAAATTGAGGTTAGTACGATGGACAAGATTATGTGCAAGGTGTGAATGAAAATAGCACGTGTGCGCATTACCTGGCGGGGGTTGCTGGACGATGATGTGGATGGTCTTCTTGAGTGGTGCCTCGATAAAGACATCAGCAATGTCGTCGGTCGGGTCGAGCTCTGTTGAAGAATCAATGGTGTTCAGGAGAACGGGCTGATGCCTGTTGGCCGCAATGACGGGGTGGGCGACATGCCAAAGAGTGAGCTAGTTTGCATCAACATTGCGAAACTCGTTGGGGTTCTCGTTCCTGACGAACTTCTTGAGGTCGCCGATGGTCTTGGTTGACTCGATCTCGACAGGGAACGCGTTGGTGGTGGCCTCTCCGTCGACAAGGCAGAACAGGGTCAGAGAAAGGAGAGTAACTGGTTCCAGATTTTTTAGGCTCTGATCACTGTCGCCCCATATGTTAACAATGTGAAAAAAGGGTGACTTTAAGAAGGTTTCAGGCACCAGGTACCTGGTCTAGAGCCATTTTTTTGCTATTGTTCATTGTATAATCTATATTTTGCATTCTAGTCAAAGAGGGACCGAAGATAAGTGGGTGTGAGCAGTGGGGCTATGGAATACCATGATACTCGTTGAAACAATTTCGGTGTGCAAAAAGGCTACTCCAAGGATAGTGTTACTCAGGGGAGAGGGTCGAAGGCCAGAGTTGTAGGACCGCTGTTAAGTCTTCTGGGGGAGGGGTTGTAGGTTGAGGGGGGTTGATAGTCGGGAATAGTGATAATAGCGTCCTAAAGAATCACACGAAACGATACACTGCAGCGCGCCAGCGAAACTCTTGTCAATACTGACTCGAGACCTCATTCTATGTCCTGAGAATATCCTACAATCAATTCCGGCTCTGAAAACTCTTCAGACGTAGACCTTCACGCGTCTCATAATCCTACCAGAAAGCAGACAATATCCCAAAGTACATCCACATGGAAGGTGCTGTAGTCGATGGAAAAGCTCGTGGGCACCTTGACCGATCCGAAATAGCCGCGCAAAAACGTCGAGTATAACCGTAGTCATGTTTCTTGGGGGATTCTCTACGCTGCCGACCATCCAAAAAAACCGTACCGATTCAAAGCCTCTGAATACGTTCGTCGAATTTCCTTCAAATACATGTGTTCGGCCAAGGGATCCAACATTAAGGTACAGCCGTCTTTCAAGTCCATTAGAGTGGTGACGAGGGGGTTCCTGGGATATTGTGTCGAAGCCGATTTTTGACAGGGGGTGGGATGGGGGTATAGGATCCTGCGGTTTTTGACGCGAACACGAAATTTTGGTGCGATAAAAGCGAAAGCTCCTTAAAGATTGAGATTGGTAGGTGGTGGGTGAGGATATTGTTATTCGCCTTGGACGCTTTTTGAATTTGAGAATGCTCAACGATAGTTACTACAGCTGGTACATTCGCTTTTTGTTGGTGTTTGTTGAAAAACCTGTCTTTTATTGTTGCCATCTTTTGATTGTCGATATGCTTGGAGCAAGCTGCTGTAGATGTCGTTTAAGAGATGGTGTTGTGGTCCAAGGATTTTCGTCTGAAAAAAAAGAGTACGTTGATACCGTCGTTCCTGGGCTGGTAAATTGGTCGATTCTGCAAGATACTGTTGCTGTTGGATAGGTGAAAAGATGAGAAAAAATAACCGCCTATTCCTAGGTAATAAAAAGTTGGGCCAACCAGTACGAGCCAATGAATAAGCCGAGTGTGGGACGACAAACAGACGAGGTGTGTATTGGCGGTGATGATCGTGGCGGAAAGGCGGAGCTGATCAACAGAGAAGAAAGGCGTCCATGGTGTGAAAGGACTTCTTTACTCTGACGCGATTGTTCTCGTGCTCAGGCCACGGGGCAGAACTGATACTAGGAAGGTCCCGTGAATGACCATGATACAATGATCACCATGAATGCCGTAGAGTCACACAACAACAAAAAGGGGGGACGATTGCGAGATCTCTCTCCATGCTTGGTGTGGTTTTAATTTTTACAAGGTGTTTGTGTCATGTTGAGAGAAAAAAAGAGAAAAAGAGGCGAAATAAAAAGAAGAAAAAAATGAAACTCCTTCGTTCAGACTCATCATAGTCATAGCGCTGTCTCGCTGTCCCGCTCCCCCAGCTCTCTCTCTCTCTCTCTCTCTCACTCGTTCCTTCCTCAACGTCTCTCGATCACTTTGACGCAGTAACGCGTGGTGATCCGGCATCTTGGGGTGGACCCTTGCCCGCATCCTTTGGCTTGGGCGATGGTGCTTGAATAGGCTCCAAAACAGGCGAATTAGGCTCGCTCGAAAGATCAATCACCACCGGTGACCGGCGACCCTTGGTAGGAGGTGGAGGATGGGGGCCACCGTAGCCTCCAGAACTATGCATCGGGCCAGGAGGCGGATACAGCGATCCACCTCGTCGAAGGTCTGGGGACAAATGATGGGGCGACATGTGACCCGTGTAACTACCGGGTGGGTACGCCGGTCGGCTCACCGCGTTCAAGGGTGAAAGTGGATGAGATCTGGATCCAGCGAGGAGTGGTGAGGTCGTCGACACCCCTCTTTCCTGTGGCGAAGCACGTCCTCCTGCATGAGGCACTGTAGGCGAACGATCAATCGGATAAGGCTCCCTCGCACGAAATCCCGGAAAGTATCCCCCTGGAGGGTATGCTCTTGTGCCGTTATGATACCGAGCTCCTGCGGGGCCTTCCTGTGGGCTGGAAGGAAAGCTGGCTCGGTTGTACTCGGGGTCGTGAGCGTATGGGCTCGACTTGGATACTACTACTGCTGGGTCAACGAAAGAAGAGACGCGAGGGTTTTTAGGAGGACGTCCTCGAGGGGCTCGGACATAGGGTGGATAAACTGATGCTTCTGACTGTGGTGGCGGTGGTAACATCGGAGGGCGTTTGCGAGGTGGGACAATACTCCTGGGATCGTCGTAGGGGTAAGCACGAGGATCAGGGGGGTGGTAGGCCGCGGGATCGGATGGGTAACGAAGGGACTGTGTGTGATGAGGCCCATAAGCTATGGCGGGGTCGTGTTCGTATCGTGAACGGTAAGAGTCGTCGTGATGGCGGGAGCGCGGGTGCATTAATTGCTGTCGAGCGTCCTGGAGAGGATCTGCCAGACGACCATTCCTCTCCTTAGGACTGGCGTCGTAGTGGCGAGATGATCCAAAGGGCCTTGAGCTCTCTCGGCCACCAACGGACAGTGGAGGGGGCGGGCGTAGTTGGCGAGGATCCGTCAACTTATCGGGAATGCCTAGACGACTGGCATCCCAAGGTCGACCGTAGCGATCAGTGAGTGGGTATCGCGATGAATAAGGGGAGCTGGGGTCGTCCTTGGGAGGCGCTTGCTCAGGTCCATCCGGTCCAAATCCTGGAATAAAACGTGGCTGATGATCCTTTGTCGGTCTGGTCGGTGGCGCATCCGGGATGGATCGGTAGCGTCTGCCCTGTGCTTGCGCAGGAGAATCAGCACGAGAATTGTACCCTTTCCCGTGTCTTGACCGAGCCAATTGCTGATCAAACATATCATCCGCTTCCTGATCGATATCCATGTCGTGAGTTGGGCTCCCAGAGGTCATCCTGATATCTGCAGATTGACCAGCATGCTTCTTGTAAGCAGTTTTGTTCTGCATCTCCCGGTCCATCACGCGTCGCCGCTTGCGTCTCTCCTCGTTCATCTGGTCGATCATATGCTGTTGCTGACTGACAACCTGTCCCATGGGTGAAAATGTGTCTCTTGAGGCTGCGGGGCGAGAAAGAGTCTCATCTGGAAACAGGAAGGCGAGGTCAGCTGCTACCTCCTTGCGACTCAGTCCCTGGGGTGCAGTCAGGCGGGACACTCTGGATTGTTTCGATGGGATGCAAATCTCGCAATCACTGCATTCCGATCCTGAGCTGGAGTATGAGTCGTAGCTGGAACAGCTTTCTCCACAAGAATCGTTCGCAGGGTTTGCATGGTTCGCTATAACAGTGTTCCTGTAGAAGAGCGCTTCCGCAAGAGCCTTTGTTTTGATATTCGCCTTTTCCGCCACCCTGTTGCTTTCTTCCTTCTCCTGCTTGATCCTATCCATACGGCTCTGAACCAAGTCGATCATGACCCGCCTGGTGTCGATCAAGCCAGCCTGCAGGTGTTAGCATCAAGGGAGCAACAACATAGAGAAAAAAGCGGTAATCACCAAATGTTAATATGGTTTGGTGGAGAATAAATAGTCGTCATCCTTGCAAGGTTGGGTCCCGACGAGTTCACCCGAAAAGTGTGGGAGGAGAGCAGACCATACCTTGTACTGGTCAAAGGCAGCCTTGCGGACAGCCTGATAGTTTTGTTCCCACATCCGTTCTGCATACCCTTTTTGAGCCCGGGCAATGTCGATCCTGGCGTTTCGTCGGTCCTCGATAGCCCTCAGTTCTGCCAGTAAGCCAGGGTGTGTTCCTGCGCGAATTTGTGTTTCTTCCACATCCAGAGCCGCCGTCATTTGAATCCTCATGCTACACGTGGTGAAAAGTATTGTGAGAATGAAAACGGAAAAAGGGTGAGGATCGCTAGTCATTGAACATGTTGCAAAAGTATCTGAAAGTAAGGACGAAACACTGTTTTAGTACTAACCTGTTTTTGGCCACCTTGTACTCCGCCGATACTTCATAGAGATTCCTTTTGGCGGCACGGTGGTCTCGCTTCAAGTCCCTTGTGAGTTCGTCGTCCTCTGAGTTGCTTTCATCAGGTGTTGACATGGTACCAGTCAAGTTGAGGTTCAAGTCCTCGATTTCTAAAATTCCGTAAGGCACGGCCATAAACCACATATATAGTCAGAAGACAAAAAGCGATACAGCTGTCATATTCACAAACAACGCATCCAGATAAGCGGCAGCATGCTTTTCCCTCCCTACCTCCAAATGTGTGCCGGATAAGCTCATAATCCTGTGCATCGACCATATCCGGGTGAAGACTTTCAGAGTCCTGAATACCCTGACGAAAGAGTCGAGTCAACGCAACGGCGGCGCTGGTGTTGGCTTTGAGCTGCTGCTGTTCCTCTGTAAAATCACTCAAAAGATGATCCATATCAAGTCCGTCGGCATCGGCTGTCAAATGAGCGACTACATTTGGAATCCGCTTGCTTGAACGTAGTCTCCGTTTTGTCGGTACCCGCTCAGTCCTCGATCGCTTTTCCTTGGATGCCCCTGTCCCGCGCCGGTCATCATCCGAGTCTGCATCTGCATCATCACCGTCCGAGGCACTGGAGCCATCATCGCCGTCCCGCTCCTCGCTCACATGACTCGACTCTGTGCGACCTTGTTTACGTGTGGGCGACTCGCTCCTGCTTCCGCTCATGGTCCTGCTGTGGCCATCACTGTTCCTGCTTCTGCTTCTGCTGTCGCTGTCACCTCTACTTTTACTCATACCCCTGTCTTGACTGCTATCCCTGCTTTGGCTCATGACTCTACCCCTACCCCTAGACGACGATTCATCCAGTTCCACTGCGACTAGAGTAGTCTCTTTCCTGTCAGGACGCTCCTCCTGCGTGTGGCTAGTCGACCCTGACTCTGGCTGGTCAACCTCCATGTCAACATCCATGCTTTCGTTGATAGCTTCCGTTGATTCGGAGGGCGACTGAGGTTCATCGACGTCTGAAGGGGACTCTACTTCTTCGGTCTCATCTCGAAGTTTAGGGGGTCGTCCTCGGGATCGTTTGGGCCTATCTTGTTCATCCTGAGCCTGAGCAGATGTGCTGCCGACCTTGCGAGGGCGACCGGGCCGTCCTGGTACGTGCGGTGTGGGTATTGTATTTGAAGTTGGGACGGTTGCGTCGCGTGGTTTGGCAGTTCCTGATCCTGACGTGGCTTGGTTCGAGGTGGATGCCGATGTTGATTGTGAACTGTTAGTGGCGCCGAAGCGTGTCCGGGTGCTGCCGCGACGGAGAAGCGGAACGATCGCCATGTTGTAATGTTATTGTTGTTGTCGTCTATGTATGCGTGCGTGTTGTGTTTTTTGTCGTGGTTGAATATGATGGGTTTACTCTACAAAGTCTACATCCCAAAAAATAATCGAAGTTGGTCAATGTATTAGATTCAAACAGCCGATCGAAGGGTGGTGGGTGTGTGTGTTTATTATTACCGTTGAGGGGAGTCTTCGGAGTGGATGGGTTGCGTAGGTCATCCGGAGGTAAGAGGAGAAGGAGGGGAGTGAAGGAGGGGGGGAGGACTGAAGCAGGAGTCTAGCGTGGAGAGCTTGATTCCGTTGGCAGGAGGCAAGAAGAAGAAAAAAAGGCGCGCGAGCCGATCGATCTTTTTTGTTGTTGTTGTGAAAACAATGGATGGGGAGTGGTGGCGCAAAGGTGAGGATGATGATGATGATGATGATGTGTATGAGGGATATTATAAGTGGGAGAGAGTGGCGAAGTATGAAAGTGGTGGGAAAGGGGAAGAGGGATGACGATGCAATGGTGGAAAGGGAGGGAAGGGAGGGTGGGGTGAAGGACAAGGAAGAGCAAAGGGAAGAGAAGGAAGAAAAGGAAGAGAGCGGCAACAGAGCAGTGAGGGGAGGAAATCAACGCAAAAGGGGCTCTGAAAGGGATACAGGCTGGTTGGTTAATAGGCGGTAGGCAGACACGTCCATCCAAACCCATCCACTTTACAGCCTCAAGAGGCTAGAACTTCCTCATCGATATCTTCTACCCACAATCCACAATCCGCAATCCACACATACCCACCACAGTTCAAGACTTGGTCACTCTACCAACTCTGCTTCACTCCTACTCTCTCTTTACTCATGCGACTTTAATCGACACCATCTAGACATCACTCTTACTCGACACACCCTTTTTGCGGCTCTTGGATTCGTCCATGCACCAGATGGCCCACTCCCCACAAAGACTCTGCCTTATGTGCAGAAATGAAGTCCTTCTCAATTCACCCCTTTTTCGCCTCCTTGCTTCTTTCCCTGCCCTGCCCTTGTGACCTTCTCGCAAAGCGCGTCGATCAATTTCTTTTTGTCTGCAAAAGGCTGCATGCACTTTGCTTTGAAGCCGTAAACGTCCTCCTTGCTTGACAAAGGTTGAAGGTAATCACCCGAAATGCCAATCAACGTTTAAAACACTTACTCGCCTTGCAGTGGCATTGACAGAGCATGTCCAGTTTTTTTGTTCCACAAGTGCTCATACCCGACCTCTTTGATGGACATGAAAGGAGCACCATGGGCCCTGACTCTGAAGCTCATATTTGACCGTTTCGTTAGGTTATTTTGGGAGGGACATTAAGATTGCTCACTACAAATGAAAGTCAACAAGCGTGGGAGGAGGGGCGGAAAAGGAGAATGAAAGGACAATGGGAAGGTGAGGGAAAGATATGACCATGCCAACCATGTCAATCATTTTTTTATGTGATATGAGAGCCAATAACCCTTGCATTGAGTTTTCATTCAATTATGTTCTCTTTTTTTTTTTCGGCGACGCAGTGCGGTTGACGCATCCTCGCGCTGAGAGTGATGATGATCTTTAAGCGGCTAGAGGAGAGGCGGCAAGGCATCTTTTGCCATCCTTGGTGTTTGTAAGGCTAATGGCTGACATACTCTGTTGAAGTTCAAGCGCTATTCATTTATCCAGCTGGGATAGAAAACGAGAAGAAACAGGAAGGGCTGAAAGTGGCAGCTGCAGCATACGATATTATCGGCTACAGCCGATAATATCGTATCGCGGACTTTTTATTATTGTTATTTTTTGCTTTTGAACGATGCATCGCTTCGGCACCATGTGCCGGTGCGGTACATATAAGTTGTGTCATTCGATGCCAATGTCCAGTCATGTCCGTTGTGAGTCCAGGCACACGCCTGATTGACGTTAATGCAGGCGAGTGACCGCTGGTGGCACAAGAAGAACGACCAGAAGGCGAGTGGAAAAGCAATAACAGAAAAATGAATTATGAGAAGGTACGGTTGCATTAGAGTAAGGAAGGTGGGAGTGGATTGCTAATCGACCGGTTCTGCACTTTATTATTATTTTTTCTCGAACCTTGAACCTTACAGGACTGAGACAGCCACTCTTGGTAGTGCGCTGCAACAACCCGAATGAACAGGGGCCGCTGCGGCACAATGACGATAGACAAGAGAGGGGGAAAGGAGGAGCGAAGGGGAGCTACTAAAATAGCGAGTAGGGGGAGAGGAAATTGCGTTGTGCCCGTGTGTTTGGTTTGTGAACGAAGTGGTCACCCAATCGATCTGGTTCTTGAAAAACGAACCCGGGGGTTTGTCCCTTTTCCGATCGATGGAGAGCGAAGGACAATGTCTAGTCATAACTCACATCTCCGGCCAGTTCCTTCCAAAACTCTCTTCTGTCAACAAACTCATACTCCTTTTGAGCATTTCTCTTTTCCTCTTCTTCTTCAACGTGGCTGAACAAACACGACACGCACAAATGAGAAAGCGAGGCGCCGTTGCGTCAAATATTATTTCTCTTTTTTTTCCCTTCAACAAAAGTTACGGCCACAGCCCTGATTGTCACTTGTATTTGGAGGTATACCTGGGTTCCATTGGTTAATACCTTGGCGTGCTCATGGTGGATGGGTTGATTGCTGTAAAGATTAGCAACAAGTCTAGCTTTGTTATGTAGCCTTCATCGCTCCTATTGCCCCTCCAGCCTCAGCCCCCCTCTCTCTTTTTATTTTTTTTATTTGTTTGTTTGGTTGCGTGGTGGATGACTTTAGGTGATGGCATGGGGTATCAATGCATGACGAAGATATCGATGGCGTTTATGGATGAATGTGAGTGTATTGAGTGATGAATGAATGTGCCGTGGACAAGAGTCTATTTTCTCTTGACTTTTTTTATTTTCCCCTTCCCTTCCCTTTCTTCCTTCTTCCGCCCTTCCCTTCCCCTTCTCCTCCCAAAAAGAAAACTCCTTTGACGCCACCCACTTTTGTGTTCTCGCTGCTCGATTGATAATTGATAATTGATTCTTCTTTCCCACCTGTCTTTTAATTTTCTCTTTACCCTTTTCGACTTTTGTCCCTTCTCTTCCCTTTATCCCTTCCTTTTTCTCTTCATACTCTGTCCTATCCTCCTATCCTCTATCAAACGCAATCAATCAGACTCTCACACTGCCCACACTGCCACACGCCTTCCATACTTTTCTTCTTCCTGATCATCTCTCATTGTTCTCTCTCTCTCTCTCTCTCTCCCTCTCTCTCTCCCTCTCTCTCTCCCTCTCTCTCTCTCCCTCTCTTTCTCTTTCTCTCATCTCCACTTTCTCTTCTCTTTATTGCTCATTCCCTTGCAGTAAACTACATACTTACTTCTGCGCATTCATACAAACAGCCAACCATTCATTCCTTGGCACACCTTTTTTGTACCTCTTCTCCTCTTTACTTTTCATTGCTCAACTCGACCTTCTCCTCCTCTTCTTCTTCCTCTCCTCTCTTTCTCTCTCCCTCTCTCTCCGAAAAAAGTGACTTGACCAACAACCAGAACTCACACTCACGCACTTACACGCTCGCACACTCTCGGCTCGTGTCCTCCCACCCTCATTCTCCCCCTCCCTCCTCGCTCAGCCTCATTAAAATATAAAAATACAGGACTGAACAACGCCAACGATCGACTCCAATGGCCTCCGACACCCAACTGCACGGTCAGGAGGACGACCTCACCACCACCATTGCTGCCCCCACCACTATTCCTACTACCAATAATAACAACAGCAGCAGCAACAACGATGGCGACAACAACAACAGTAACAGCAACCATGCCCGCCATCCACCAAACACTCATCTCAAGGCCGCCCCTCTCCATCAACACAACAGCACTGCCTCCAATACCGTATGTAATATTTTATTTTTTTTAGTTTTTCTTTGGTCGTTTGGACAAACCGAAAGACAAAGAAGACAGAGGAGGGTCAGAGAAGGTGGACTTGTGAGAGGGTGGGGACGAGAGAGTATTACTATGTTCCTATGGAGCGAGTCTCATCGAAGGAAAAGAAGCAAAAGAAAATTGCAAGGAGCGATTCACCATCGCCTTCAGTCTTGACCCAAGGAAAAGGGAACAGGGCTGCAGTTATAAATAGGTGGGGATAACAACATAAGAATGAGGTCGATTGATGAGGCCTTGGGATGCTCATGAAATGGGTATCCGACCACCACCATGGCCAGCCAGCCAGGTCGGGCATAAGCAGCAACATAATGGTGCTAGTACTTGTAGGACATACACAAGTGTAAACGAGCGAGCAAAGTGGGTGAGGTGACAATAGCACATTAGCAGGCAAGGCACAGCGCCCTAAAAAAACAGCCATGGCTCTCCACCTTCCCTGAGGGGTGCCTTCTTTTCCTCTCATCTCCATCCACTCCAATTTACATATCATATATCCCTCGGCTCTACCTACTGCCTATTTCTCCTCCTGCTGCTGCCTTCCTCTTGCTTCATCCATCCTCGGTGCCCAGTTTCTCCTTTGCCCACGGTCACTTTCCCTTCTCTTTCTTTTGGTCTTTGGTCTTTTTTACGTCAGCAGCAGCAGCAGTGATCACCTGTGATCCTGATGCCATCACTCATCCCTCCTCCATTCCTCATACCCCCACTCCACTCCCTCTCCCTCCCCTCTCCTCCTCCCCCTTCTTTGACCATCTCATACGACCCTTCCAGGGAATAGCCCTTTTGCCATTCACAACTTACCCTTGTACCTTGAACTCTGTTCCCCTCCCACTCGACTTTCGACGTGTGTTTTTTTTACTTTGAGCTGCAAAAAAAGTCTTTTATGTCGATTTGCTCCTACGGGCCGACTCCAATCGAAGGTTGCACGCGCCTCAGTTGCTAACAGCAGACTTTTTACTCCTCCCCAATGGACTTTCCCCTGTCACCCCACCTACTTTGTGTCTCCCCAATAGCCCGACGCGCCCAGCCACGAGTTCATCCTTAGCCACAGCGAGTCGCAGGGCATGCTGGTGACAAGTCCATTGATGAGCGAAGCAACCCTTCCAGGAGAGCACCAGCAGCCTCCCTCAGCCTCTTCCGCTCCTATCCCTGCCTCGGCCTCAACTTCAGCCCCAGTATCAGTCTCATCCTCCACGACAGCACACAACAACCCTGGAACACTCGACACAACAGACAATACTCACGACCGGCGGCCTAGTGGTGGAAGCCACAGCAACGGATACCTGAGCAGGACAAACAGCGGCACCAACTATATCCGGAGGTAAATAACTCTCTCCCGTCCTCTCTCTCTCTCATAACCATGGTTTCTGCCTTCTTTATTGCACTAAACCAAAAGGCATATGGCGTCGCTTCTTGGTCCCCTTTTTTTCTATTGAGTTTTGGGTCGCTGGGAGTACTGGAGTCATGGGCTATTTTGCGTTTTGTTTGTTTGTGTTTGCATGTTTGTGTATTGCGTTTGTTGACGGGAGAGTGTGCGCAAACCCTTCAGCCCTCCTTCGCCACCGGACCATCCCTGTTCTCTCGTTTCTCTCTCGGTTTTTGCTGTCATGCATGAGGTCTCCGATAGTGCAATCAACAAACAACAACACCATCATTTCAACACACAGGAAAGCCAAGAGATGGAATCAAGACACCACTCTTTATTGCTAGCACCAAATAGAAAAAATATACCTGGGAAGGGGAAGATTTCACTCTTCCCCGCGCCACGCCATTGTTGCGCTGTGGCGCTGTGGCGCTGTGGCGTTGTGGCGAGTGCCTATGAACATGTACTAAATCTCCCTCCCATCCTTTTTATTTCTTGTACGACTCCTCTCGATACAGGAGCCCTCAGATGTCTTCGAGCGCCGTTCACTCTTCGTCGGGACAGTATCAGCTGTCGGTCGCCACTTTTCACAAGCGTAACCAAGATACAAACTCCTTCCGGACAGGGCAACAGTTCCTCATCAAGTTAGATCTCAAGTCCGCAGAGCCGTTTAAGAGCCCAATGTCATTGATCCTGCCCCGGAGGATGATCCAGGGTCAACAAAAAACCCGACAGTCCGATCCTCCTACTGGAACCGCTACCGATGGCGCAGCCGCAGCATCAGCAGGCCTTGTGTCACCACTCATGTCGTCGCCCATCATTCAGGAACCTGCAGGGACAGCACCATCTCAGGACGGCCCAGGAGAACTCACAGGCCACCCAGAAACCCACTTTTATCTCGAAGTCACTGTCCACTTGACCAGTTCTGAGGCTATTGTCCAAGCCTGCCCAGAGTGCTGTCACAAGGTGGAGGGCAAGGTGCGTAAACCATCCAACGGACCAGGAGCCCCCGCCAAGACACATGGAGCCAGCGAACAGGTTGACCCCGGTCAGATTCTACAGTTCTGCGTCTTTGAACACGTCGTCGACTTTACCAGTGGGACATCAACTGTCATGGCCAAGGTCCTTTGCTCATCTACACATCACGACAAACGAGGCAACAATGACCGGTACTTGTAAGTACATCGTCACAGCTATCGCTGAATGAATCGTATCTCATATGTCTCACACTAATCGTTTCTGTCTTTTGCTATGGTGATTGCCCTGAAATAGCTTCAAGTTCAGTCTGATGCAATATCTCAATGGACAAAAGATTCACATCGGGTCGTGTAGGACAAAGGACATCTTGTTCACAGGAAACCACAAGAACAAGAGTATGGCCTCCTTTAGTGAGGACAAAGTGGAGACGAAGCCCAAAATTGGCCGTGCAGAGGACGAGTCGATTTTGTCTACCCCAGGCTCAATGGTCATGGGTCAGACCTTCACAGAGGAGCCAGACTCTATCGCCGAAGATACGCTCGAAAAGCCATACCATCACGACTCGCCAATGCAATCGACTCACGACAGGCGCTCTGCTTCAACCCCACACCACCGCCCCCTCTCTTACGGCAATGGCCAGCCTCACCACAGCGGCGAACACATTCCTCGCATTCAGGAGCCATCATCCAGCATGGACATCGACCCACCTCGATCACGGCACAGAATCGATAAAGAATCCTACTCTAGTCACGGTAGCCGGTCATCATTACCTCCAGCGCAAGGATCAGGAGCCACATACGGCGGTCATTCATCGACCATGTCCGATTATAGACTGTCAAGTGGACCTGCTTTTACGCCGATCAAGTCCAAGTCTTGGAACGACACCCTCATCACGCCCAAAATTACAAGGATCATTCCAGATGTTGGCGACATGCTTGGTGGCACCGAGGTTACCATCTTTGGCTCTGGATTCAGAGGTAAGCCTCAAGCTACAATGAAATTGGTGGCGAAATAAGCACAGAGCACAGTTGTTCTTGGAAGGCTCACTCATTGTCGATTCCATTCCATACTACATTCTCTCTAGCTGGATTGGTCCCATACTTTGATTCGTTACCAGCATCGAACGTCACTGTTCTTCATCCGGATGTCATGACTTGCCGCACACCGCCCCGAATCCAGGCTGCCGTAGCTTCGGTGGGTTTCCTATCCAAGCGCTCCTCAGGATCGGGCAGGATTACGCCTGATACACAATATTCATACGCGGACAAGCTGGGCTTGGGATTAGCAGAGCTTGCGGCAGAGATTGTTGCCATGGAACGCGACGACTACGACGAGCCCAATCCCCAGGCAGGATCTGGCGTTGGACTTGGGCATCCAAGTTATGACGCCACTGAGCGGTCAGAGCAGAGGCTTGGAGGGCTTGGAGACTTGCGCTCAAGAGCTACTCGTGTAGTTCGTCGTGGAAGCACACGTCGCGACTCTTCGGACATCACAAGCCAGTCTCGATCCAACTCGAACGGATCGAGGCTGAACCCCATGGCTGAAAGCCCTCGCCGACGATCTAGCCATAGTCCAATGGGTCACGATCATGGCCTGGACGATGAGGAGCTTGAGCGCCTTGTGACAGAGATGATGTCGCTCGGCGTGACACAGTCGGTTGTACCAGCAGCACAAACCTGCAAGGCCTTGGAATCGGCTATTCTTAACATTGTACGTGGCACGGACGACATGCATCACATTTCAATGCAAAACGACCAGCGTCACACCCTGCTTCATCTGGCTGTCCTCCTCGAGATGAACGACCTTGTCGAATACCTGCTTAAGGAGAAGATCGAAGTCAACGCTGCCGACTGGAATGGCTTTACAGGTACGAACAACAGGAACTCGATACAAACAAAATCATGGGACAAAAGCCCAATAGCGTTAACAGCAAACACATAACTAATCTGCCTCGTTCTCTCATTATTCAATCATAACAGCTCTTCACTATGCGGCTTGGACAGACCAAACGGACATGTATGAGATTCTGGTGGGTCATGGAGCGTCTGCGGAGGTGCTCAACTGCCACCAGGCTCTCCCACGCCATTTGTTTGCAGGCGTCCCTGGAACACCCCAGGAGTTCGTTGCCATGTACCACCCGAAACCAGGACAGGCGCTGGAGACTGGGTCATCCTATGATCGATACCCGTCGGGTGGCAGAGCGAGCCTGGACAACCTCAAGGACGACATCCTTGAAAAATACAGCCGAGCCAAGAAGGCTCGTGGTTCGAATGGCAACATGTATGTCAAGTCGTCATCAGGAGACTCTATTTCCAAGGCGCCGGCGCCGATGGATCACCACCGCGACCCCAGTCACAGCCACGAGTCCCCTCATTCAATCCACCGTCATGCCCCCCGCCACGTTGTCTCATCACCACCTCTGCTTCCTCAAACCCAAGGCCACTTGCGACCTGCTCCTCACACGATGCAGTCCCTTCCTCACCCTCAAGCTCCGCGCTCACCGTCACCTCTTCGGGAATCGTTTGCAGGACCCTACACCCAGCCGCACGCATCCTCATCCTCATCGTCTTCTGGTAACAACAGTTCATCGTTTACCAGAAGGTACTTGCACCCTGTGGACAACCCACCTTCGCGAACTGGATCGTTGCCCTCCATTCGGCTGGAACGTGACCACAGAGAGAGTTCCCTCCAGCACAGTCCGTCGTACCATCACCAACAGCAGCATCTTCAACAACACCACCATCACAACGTTGGATCGCCTTCGTCCTCTCCAAGTGCTGCCATGACAGGCGCCCCTTCGTCTCCTATGCACCATCAACAAGGATCTTCGAACAACCGGTACACATCGTCGCCTTCCTCTTATGACCACGTACAGCAATCGCCTCAGCAATATGACAGCCACCCGGAAGAACGCCGATCAGACCGCATGCTGCCTTCTTTTGGGCTCAATCTGCCTGTTCCGTTCCCTTACCAGGGTGATTCGAGCAGGGGTCCAAGCCCAGGAAATCATGGCCCAGAGTCAGGCGACGGAGGACATCATGGATCCAAGGCAGTTGAGGCAGGACAAAAGCGCCCGGGATCTTCTTACCATGGCTCTTCGCATGACGGGCCAATGGTCAAGTCTCCAAGGACCTTTGATGGACCTATTCGAACCAAGGGAGGAGATCACCACGAGTATGACCAACAAGGACCTCCCCTCCCCATGGATGGCAATCGATCTACACAAGCCAACGCCGAAGTGTCACGGTCTTCTAATGCCGGAACGGATCTGGAGAACGATATCAGGGACGGATCTGAGGACAGTGGCAAGTCGAACCGTCGTACGAGCCAGGCAAGCCACACTTGCCCTCACCCAAACTGCAACAAAAGCTTCACGAGACCCTTCAACCTCCGGGCACATATGCGCGTTCACACTGCGGAGCGTCCTTACAAGTGCGATACTTGTGCGTTGGCATTCTCACGTCTTCACGATCGCAACCGACACGCCAAGCTTCACACTGGAATCAAGCCCTTTGAGTGCTCCTTCTGTCACCACCAGTTTATTCGGCCAGATGCTCTGCGCCGTCATTTGGGTCGTGGAGGTGGAACAGGATGCGGACAAAAGATCGCGGCGACTGCTGCAGCTGATGGTCAAAAGGCAGTCAGTGGTGCCACTAACTCGACATCGTCTTCGACAGATTCTGCCTCCGCTTCGGCCACCGCCACTGCTACAACAACAACAACAGCAACGACGGCGGCTGCTACTTATGGAACAATGACCACTGCAACAACTGCGACGGCTACTTCTCACGGCGAGAACAAGACCCTCGTCAACAATGGAGCTTCCAGCCGGAGCAGCAGTGGAAGCAGCGTCCGGAGCCAGGCGAGTCTGAGCAGCATCAGCAGCGGTCTGACGGCGGTGTCGTTTTCGGCAAGCAATGATTGGAATCGCCATCCACGGTCGTCGACGGACCCTTCGGGCTCGAAGGTGATGGAGCTGGATGAAGATAACCGCGACCGCGGTCATCATGCTCCTCAACAGCACCATATTCATCACCAACAGCAACAGCCACATCTTCACCCTCCTCGATCTCCTCTTGGTATTATCTCTGATGGACGGCGGTATGCCTCTCCGACTGGCACTGACCATGATGAAGACATGAGGTCTGTTGATGGCGAGGACCACCATGTTGAGGCCGCAGGCGTGAACGAGAAGCAGCACATTACTCGCCATTTGTCGCCTGTGCCATATGACCATGACGACCGACGCGATCACCACCACCATTTCCAGCCACAGCAACAACAGCAACACAACCCACATCACCACCATCTCCATCGTGCTGAGCGGGACGAGCAGGAACAGCAACAACAGCCTGCTCCCACCGCCACTGCCGCCAGCAGTTAATTCAGTCCATAAAAAAAAATTGTAAATTCATGCAGTCTTTTTCCCCTTCCTTGTAATGCGCCCTCTCGAATTCCCCTCTTCCCCTTCCTTTCTTATTCTACCACTTTTGAACTGTACAAATATCCGCACGGCAACAATAATAAATACAAAAAGTATCTTTTTCCGCCTACGCCATTCTTTGTTTCTAAAAGCCTGCGCCAGTATTGAATTATTTTTCTGTATGTCACCCGTCCCTGCTTGGCGTTCGATGGACAGATGCTCCTTGACGCCAAACTTCACTTTAGAGTTGTATTATGCTTTAAGTAAGTAAGTGTACTCTTCTTGTCCTGTTGTCCAGACATTATCATTCCTTGATGGCATGCTCATCGAACTCGAGTGGTTGACGGCGGGAAATGGATCTAGGACTGGCAAGACTTGAAACACCGGCCACCCACTCCAGCTCAGTCGTGTTGTTTGAGGAAGGGTACTACTTCCCCCCCCCCCCCTTGCACCTACACCGAGAGATCGTTGAACAAAAGTTCGCGTACACCGGGGGAAGATTGGTGAACAAAGTCGCGGCGTCCTTTGTTTTGTCTATCCTGATTCCTGCAAGTTGAGAGGGCGGTGGAGTGGTGTTGTAGGAAACGCGAAAAAAAATGAACCTGGAGATCGCCTTTGCCGTGTGCACGTGGCTGGGATGTATACAAAGGCCGCGAAAACTACTGTTTTTGCTTTTTTCTTCACTCCTCTTCGCCCACTCCCTCTTGGGCACCCGTCTCTACCGCTTGGACCCTATTCGCTGATTCAGCGATATTTGTTAAGAGAAACAGAAACACTTTCTTTTTTTTTTCAGTGAACAGAGAAAAAGATAGAAACGAGGGGTGCGCGCGTGGGGGTGTTGTCATTCCGCTCTTTCCGCTCTTCTTTTGTCTTTCCTCTTCGTCGCTTTCTTTGTTCTTCCGAGGGGGGAAAAGTTGGGGGAGGAGGTGTACATTTGCATTGTTTTTCTTCTTTGCTTGTTTTCTTGCTGGGGTTGCACATTTCCTTTGTTTTTTTTTTTTTTTTTTTTTTTTTTTTTTTTTGTTTCGTTTCATTCCCCCTTTTCCATCTTGCACGCTCATTTCATAAACTATCCCCCCTCCTTTGCCCTAAACTAATCGCAATGATCACACCATTTCACACGCGACAGAAAAAAAAAAAAAAAAAAAAAAAGAAACGTCTACAGTTTAGTGGCGCAAACTTTTTGCTAGCCAGAAAAAGTTACTGTTAGTGACATGGGTGTCAAGAAGGGACCAAGAGGAGTCAAGACCCTCCCTTCCCCCCACCTCTCCCTCTCATACCTAACTGTTCGCAACCCCGACTAGACATGGTTGGCCATTTGGCCATGTCAAAGGTGTGAGTGGTGGTCAACTTGGGGGGCGTTTGGCCCTCCCAGCACTGGCATATGCTGTTGGAGGAAGATGTATGAGGGTGCTAACCCTAACCTTCTTTTTTTTAGGATGAGATGATGGGATAAAATATGATTCTGAGGGCAAACTTGAGACTCCGAGGGCTAACATGGAGGGCTAACTAAGGGGTCGCAGGTCACTAAGGGGTCGCGGGGAACCAAAGGGGTCGCGGGAACCAAAGGGGTTCGCGGGAGTATGGACTCGTAGGGATGACCGTGTGCCCACTCATAATGATGGCATACTAATGGGAACGCGAGGCTTCCAAGTGCCCATGATGACGGTCGTTTTGAGGCACTCGGGCAAGTGAGAGCTCGCTTTTTTATCTCTTCCTTTTCTTACAATTAACCAACCGGCTCGCGACTTCCTCGCGGTGTGTCCTGGACTGCGGGTTATCGCAATGATAACCTACAGACTGATCGATGAGTCATTATTAAACAATCTTTTTTTTTCTTTCTCATCTTTTGTTCTTTGCTATTCCTCTTCTTCTTCTCGCTCCTGTTCTTGTTCTAGTTCTTGTATGGGCGGTGGCAGTAGTGACAAAGATGAAGCAGTCATGCTTGAATAAAAAGGTATCCTAGAGTACGATCGCCATATATTATTTTTTTGCTCAGTAAAAGGTGGATCGCGCGTACTTTTTTTTTATTTTATTTTTTTATGAAGGCGTGTTTCTTTGTCTGGGCACGCGCAGACTCGCCATATGTGTATTTGAACAATCGACAGACATTTTTGCCTTCAAAAAAAAATTCGAAACGAACAGAAAATATTCCTCCCCAACTGGAACCAAGTGCAACAAAAATGCCAAGTCATTTGTAGTAGTTTGTAGTAGGTTGTTGATCCAGGTTTTTTAATTCTATGCTACATGATGTCTAAGATTGGATTGTTATGGTGCAAAAAGAGAGAAAGAGAGAGGGAGAGAGAGAGTGAAAGGAACCCATTGGCTAAGCTAAGCTTAGAACCAGAGCAATTCGCTGTAGCGGGGGATGGGGTAGTACTTGTCGGCAGTCAAGGTCTCGAGTCTGTCGGCAATAACACGGGCGTTCTGCATGGCAGGGACGATGAAGTCCGACGCAGCCTTGGCCTCAGCAACGGCGTCATCATGGATGGCGTGCAACTTGGCGACGGACTCATCCAAGACAACGAGGGCGGCCTGGAGGTCCTTGACGACGGGGGTCAAGGCCTTGAGGGCGCTCAACTCGGGCGACTGACCCTCGCCTTCGATCGAGTTCAAGAGCTGGACGGTCTTGGCGAGAGTGCCGCGGTACTCAAAGGCGGCGGGGAGGATCTGCTGGGAGAGGAGGTCCTTCATAGTGTTGGCCTCGACGAGGAGGTCCTTGGCGTAACGCTCGTTCATGATGAAGAAGCGGGAGGTCAACTCGGTCTGGGAGAAGATGCCGAGCTTGGTGAGCATCGACTGGTGGGGGGGCTTGATCAGCTGCTCAAAGGCCTCGGGGCAGGTGCGGATGTTGGGAAGACCACGCTTCTCGGCCTCCACGACCCAGGCATCAGAGTAGCCATCGCCCTCGAAGCGGATGTTCTTGGTCGAGGCGATGAACTTCTTGATGACGGCGACCTTGTCGGCGTCCGAGGGGAAGGGCTTCTCGCCCATCTGGGTACGGAGGGCCTCAGAGACGTCCTGGAGGGCAGAGGCGACGGCGGCGTTGAGGATGGTGACGGGGAAGGCAGGGGACTGCTTGGATCCGACGGCACGGAACTCGAACTTGTTGCCGGTGAAGGCGAAGGGAGAGGTACGGTTACGGTCGGTCAAGTCACGGGCGATGGTGGGGAGGGAGGCGACCTTGACGTCGAGGGCGGTACCGCCCAACTTGATGGTCTGGATCTCGGGGACGGAGAAGTTCTTGATGGGGCGGGACTCCTCGATGGAGTTGAGGACCTCAGTCAAGTGCTCACCCAAGAAGATGGAGAGGATGACTGGGGGGGCCTCACAGGCTCCCAAACGGTGCTCGTTAGAGGAGGAAGCGATCGAGGTACGGAGGAGGGCTCCGTGCTGCTGGACGGCGTGGAGGACAGCAACGAGGATCAAGAGGAAACGGTAGTTGGTCTCGGGCTTGACGGTGGGGTCGAGCAAGTTCTCGCCGTGGTCGGTCGACATGGACCAGTTGCAGTGCTTGCCGGATCCGTTGACGCCCTTGAAGGGCTTCTCGTGGTAGAGGACCTTGAGCTTGTTCTTGTGGGCGACCTTGGAGAGAACATCCATGGTCAACAGGTTGTGGTCAACGGCCAAGGAAGCCTCCTCGAAGATGGGGGCCAACTCGAACTGCTGGGGAGCAACCTCGTTATGGCGGGTCTTGACGGGGACTCCGAGACGGAAGAGCTCGAGCTCGGCCTCAGACATGGTGGCCATGACCTTGGAGGGAACACGACCGAAGTAGTGATCATCCATCTGCTGGTGCTTGGGGGGCAAGTTTCCGATCAAGGTACGGCCGGTGGTCTTGAGATCGGGGCGGAGGGAGTAGAGGGAACGGTCGATGAGGAAGTACTCCTGCTCGGTTCCGAGGGTGGTGAAGACGTGGTTGGTGCGGGGCTGGGCACCGACGGGGACAGACTCAATGAGCGAGAGGAGCTCACAGCAAGCCTTGGAGATCTGTGCGGTCGAGCGGAGGAGGACGGTCTTCTCGTCGAGGGCATCTCCGTTGTAGGAGATGAAGACGGAAGGGATGTAGAGGACAGAGGTGCCGTGGGGACCCTCCTGGATGAACATGGGCGAGGTGGTGTCCCAGACGGTGTAACCACGGGCCTCGAAGGTGGAGCGCATGCCTCCGGAGGGGAAGGACGATGCGTCGGGCTCGGCCTGGAGCAACTGCGAACCAGAGAAGGCATCGATGGCAGTGGTCTATTTTATATTGCGGGGGAAAGTAGTTGTTAGTCAGGGGTGGTCGATGATTCATTTGTAAAAGCACATGGTTGTCGTGTGGGGTGTGTGTGCCGTTGGTTGTTCCTGCATTTTTTCACTCGAAATGGTTGCTATTTAGCTGAGCGCAAGGGCAGCAAAGAGACAAGCAGACAAACATGTGTTTGGTCGGGTCTTTCGAATGACAGTTCAACTTTTGGTCGATCCTCATCGATCTTCTCATTTTCACATTCTCTCGGTATACGATGATGGGTGGGTGTGTATCGGGTGTGTGTGTCGATGGAGTTGTGTTGCTTGTCGATCTGTTTTCCGGACATCCACATCTTGGCCATATTTTTCTCTTATCTTATCGCCCGTCCAACTCACTCACACTCACTCACACCCATCTAACACACATCTTTCGTTCCCTGTTGCCGACATCTCCCTTTGACATTTCTTTCCTTATGAGGAACATCCTGAGCGAGAAGTCATGATTGGAATGAATCACACCAACTCTTATTTTTCTCTTTGTTTGTTTGATTATCGTCGCTCCTTTGTTCTTTTTTGATATCCAGATGGCCTCCTTGCTGGTTGGTTTGTTGGTTGGTTTGTTGCTGTCCTGTCCTTGCGTTGTTGGTTGTTGTGCTTGTGGTTGTCGCTAAATGCTTTTTTTTCCCAGGGTACCTTTTTTGTCCAGTCCCCCTGATCAAAAATAGCTGGCACGCAACCCCCCTATTCCTTTCTTCTACTTCATCTCCCTCGAAAAAAACCCCTTCACTCTCCTCTTACACACGTACGCCTCCAGAAAAGAAATCAACGAAAAAAAAAATTACCTCTTCACCAGCGGCGGTGTAAGTAGACTTCAACGTCAAGAAAGCATCGTGCTTCTCGGCAGTGGTACCAGTCTGGGGCTGGAACCAATGAGTGAAATGAGTCGCACCACGATCCATGGCCCAGATACGGACCGCATGGGCAATAGCATCGGCAGTGCCACGGTCAAGGGACTGGCGACCACGCATCTGCTTGAGGAAGGAGGCATAAGCGGGCTTGGGGAGGGCCTTGGCGATCTGCTGGAGGTGGAAGACGTTCTCGCCAAAGAACTCGGATGTGTAGACGGGGGTTCCGTCGGCGTTCTTGGGGTAGGAGATCTTGCGGGTGGGGCGGTTGATGTTGTCCCGGAGGGACTCGACACGGGCTGCGTTGACGGCCATTTTGTTATGTGTTTGTGTAAGGGGAGAGACTGTTGGAGGTGGTTGTTGGTTGCGGAGAGATTAAAGTGTTATACAGAGTTGTAGTAGCAAAAGAAAACGAAGCAGAAAAGAAACCGAAGTATACAAAGAGAGCGAGAGAGAGAAGAAAGCGGATGAAGAGGGATAAGGGTGAAGGGATGAGGTTAAATAGAAGAGGAGAGTAAATAAAAGAAAAAAAAAGTAGAAAGGCAAAGTGGGGGAGTCAGAGGAAAATATATATACTCAGGACCAGTTAAGGGTCAACATACTTACATTCACATCTGCCGGGGACCTGGCTCCCTGATAGTTTATGAGTGAATGAGAGAGAAGAGGAGGATTGTGCCTGCTTTTTTTGATGCCCTTGTTGTATTCTATTTTCATGTGCATTCGATTCATTCATTCAATGAGTCCCCGTCAGATACGTAGCGGGCAGTTCCGCTTGCAAGTGGTGGAGTGTGAGCGAGTGAGTAAGAGAGAACAACTTAGCCTGGAGTGACAGTGGTCAGTAGTCCGTCCCATCTGTCCAGTGTCCACTGTTTGGCAGTCATCCCAGGCCCATCTATCATTGGCCCCACTCTGTTCCTGAAATCAGTTGCTACTTATCACATATCCACACTCTACTCTTCATTTGATAGATCGCTATTCAATCGACTGCCCTCACTCGCCGTGTTAGCTCTCTCTAACTTGCTCCTTTTGCTCCTGACATACCCGATGAGATAGTCCCCTATCATTGCCCCTCTCTTTCTTTTCTCCACTTCGCCCACTTACGCTTTTCTGTTCCTTCCATTTCCGGGCCGAATTGATACGGCCACCCCTGTTCTTCTTCGACCCTCTTTAATTGTTGAATGTAGCCACATCCCTATCCATTGCTTGTAAGGATGGCTCTCTGGCGCCTCCTCCGATTTATCCCATCCTCACATTAGCCAACAACACCAGCATCAAGGCTAAGCAATATTGCAACATAGATCAGGGTCCTCTAAAGGATGACGGAAAAGCTCAAGCCTAAAACTTTTTCGAAATAAAAGGGTGTGAATACAGGGGAACCGCGATCTTTACTCTTCCACGTCATCAAAAGAACCAAAAGTACCCAATTTTTTTTTCCTGCTGCCGTCATCCCATCGTCACTTTGTTCTTTTCTTCGCTGATCCAAAATAACCTTGTCAAAATCCAAAAAATGACACGGTGCACACAAAAAGCGAATGAAATTAAGCTGAGGCCCTGGAATGGTCGCTGAAAAAAAATGTGCTTACTTTCGACAAGGGAGTAGAGGACGTTTTTTCTTTCTCTCTGCCCCAAAAAGATAGGGACCATTCGAACAAAAATAATAACCTTGCAGAAAAGTTCGTTGGGTCATTATTGGTTGTGTCCGTGCTGCTAAAAAAAAAAAAAAAAAAAAAAAAAAAAAAAATTAAAGGCGCTGGAAGTTATGGAGAGGGCTGTGTGTCTCGTGCACCTTTTCCACTTTCCGGACAAACAAGACCTTCTTTTGCTCTCTTCCCTACGACAAAACTGGGTTGAGCAAAACAGAAAAGAAAAAAGGAGCACACTTTGTTGAGAAAGTGGGAAAAACAACAAAGGAAGGGGAATAGAAACGAGGATGAGAGCTGAAAGGAGAAGAGGGGAGGAGATGTGGGGAGTGGGAGTGGGAGAGTCTCCTTCTCCCCTTGCAGAAGGAATATCTCGGGATTCGGAAATTATTCAAAGTTCAACGCTTTTATTTTGCTCCAACGCGACAATGAAAAAATCTCGGGTGAGCATGGAGAGGGGGAATGAGGGAGAAGAAGGAGAAACGACCGGATTCTCGCGAACACAAAAAAACACAAGGAGGGCTACAGGAAAATAAAAAAGGTGCACATGGACAATTGGAGAATTGGAGAATAGACAAACAACGCAGTTGACAATTACGTTAGTAAAGTACATCAACAACGACAAGTGCGCGTTATGATGTAGCCAGTGGAATTGATATAGAATGAGTAGATGTATGTAGGTTTTTATTCTTGTCTCGCAAAGTGAGAATGGTCAGGGCCTTGTTCTTGTTTTTTTACCAACAACCCTTCTAGGCGACAATCATTACATCAAGGCGGTTCAACTGGGCGTATGTATCGGCAGGCATCCTGAACTTGATCGACCCAGCAAACATCATCAGCGTCCTTGCCCTCCTCTTCAACATAGTGATCGACTAGTTGTATGCGATACATAGACAAATGCTGGTTAGCTTGAACATCAACTTATCACAAACCAGCCCTCATTTCTGAATGACATGACAGAGAGATACTTACGTCCCGGCGGCCGGCATCGTCGTAGGGAGAATTTTTGAGGATCTGGTACTGCCTGAAAAGACTGTCCATGGTCTTGAGGAGGACATCGGGAAGGTTCCTTGCCACGCACTCATCCAAGGCCTGGAACTCACCCGCCTTCTCGGCAATCTGTCCCATATCAGCTTCCAAAGGAATCAGGCCCAGCTCCTCAATCGTCGCAATCGCTGCCTCGTACTTGGCACGATCATAGCGCTCTGTAAACTCGACTAACTTGAGCAAAATGCCGCATGTCGTCAAGTTCTTGGGCATAATCTGCTGGCTGACCTTGGGATTACTCTCGTACTCGTTAATCAACCGGCGGATAGCTGGAATGTTGATACTTGTCTCTCCTGTGCTAGCAAGACCGGGGTTTGACACAAACTCGGCCAACTGACGGTTCAGAAGCTCCACCACCTGGTTATACGACTCGGCAATGCTATACAACTGAATCGCATCCTCGACGCGTCCTTCCTTGGCCTTGCTCTTCGCGGCAGCAACCGTAATATCCTTGACAAACTGGCCGCTGTTGGCAATCTTGATCAATGGGAGGTACTTTTCAATCACACCAGGAGACTTGATGCCGTGTGCCGTAGAGCCGAGAAGAGTTGAGTAGTCCTTGGCCTGGAGAACCAACTCCTGAATGTAGCTGTGACAGAGTCCAATCTGCTCCTGGTTGATCGCCGGCGTCAGATCCGTGTTCAAGCAGATCTGGTACAGATATGAGAGTGCCTCGGTCGGGTAACGCTCAGCAATAATGCGGGCCTGATAGTGAATCAAGTGGGTAAAGTTAAAGTGTGACACTTCGTGTCCTTGAGCGTCCTTTGTCGTCGAGAAGGGGTTGGGGTCCGATACGCGATGTACCGATGGAATGCGCAACAATCCATAGTATGTCAGCGCGATCGCCATATGGACCGTCTCGAGTGCGTACGCCTTGAAAGAATAGAGATAATAGATAGCCTAGATACATATACAAGAAAAGGTACCTATGATTAGTGCTCTAGTTCCTTTTTGACTTGACCGGGAACTACAAAATATGCACTTAATCATACGTACTCGCTCAAACTGCTGAGAGTGGACGAGGACTTGGAAGTATTGAAGAGGGTTGTTGCCGTTGGGGTTGAAGTGGGCGGGTCCGTACTTGAGAACAAGAGCCTGAAAGTCTGCAAGCTCGTATTTCTCGTGAGCCGCCGTGGCATTGTCCCTTGGTTCACGGATCAACGACAGCTATTATAAAATACAAAGAGCGGGAAGGTCGTCAGCGTATGAGCTACAGCGAATATTATACAAACTGTGAATGATCGTATCTCTTGAATGTAAAGCAAAAACAAGAAGCTTACATGGAGCCAAATAAAGTCCTCAACGGCTCCAATGACAGGTGTCGTCCTCTTGGTCAGTTCACACTGGCCAATGATCTTGAAGAGCGTCAGCTTGTATGGGTCAACAGTGTCGGAGCTATAACGAATCCTGTTGTTAAAGTCGGTCCGGAGCCGGTCCTGCAATGTTGAGGGCAATGTGCGGTCTTCACTCTGCCAGTAGGCGTTGAGGTACATGACAAAGTTGCGGTCTGCAGGGTTCAAGTTCAACTCGTTGTCTCTTGCAAACTGGAGAGCATCCTGGACATGACCGGTCCTAAAGAGATAGTAGATCTGAGCCCAGACTGCCTGTCCATTCACAATCTAGTGGTATCATAGTTTGAAAAGTAATTAGGTGAGCACAGCGTACAAACTGCAAGGAGAATGGCACTGCTTTTATCCTTTCATCCTGTTTGCAAAGATACTGTGACCCTTACCTCGAGGTTGGGCTGGGACCATGATCCATATCGAAGATATTTGAGCTGGACAAAGGCGCGAATGGTGTTGAGAAGTGATGGGATGCCTCCGAGGTTAGCTTCTGCTGGGTTCTCCTTCACGGATGCATTAATGTGAGCCATGAACTGCTTCTCCAAGAAGTTCTTGGATCCCTTGATAAGACGATCCCGCAAAAGCGCGGCAGCCGGACTCCTGTAAGGCGACATCAAATAGGCGTTGGCGTAAACTCGCTCCTTCAATGCCATGCTCTGGAACCGTCCGTTTCTCAACTCCAGCTCGCCCAACACTGAAGTCAACAGGTCCCATGTCTCCTGAATCTTTGAGTTGGGCTAATATCATTGAAGTGAAGTGAAGTGAACGTCAAATCAGCAAAGAGATCCTGAAACGCGAAAACATCCTGCGTGTTCCTGAAAGAAATCACTGACCTGGTCCTTGTGAGCCAACTTGGAGGCTTCGACGAAGCTGTTAGCCAAGGGGAAGGCTGGTCCTTGCAGGCGTGCCTCGCAGAGATCATGAACGACCTTGTAGTAAGGCTTTAGCTTGCTGAAAATCACATCCAAGGAAGCCGTGTTCTGGGCGAATCCTGGAGTGTACGCGCCCTATAATGGAAAGTGATAAAGATGATATCTCGGTCAACCACTATGTCCTGTGTTGTTGCGTCCATGCTACAAAAAAGGCCAAAAATTGCACTTAGTCCCGCTGAATGAAACCCTCCATGAAATATAAACATACGCTTTGAGACTGGGCCAAGCTAGCGTTCCCACGGAAGGAGCGAGTCGACTGTCCCAAATCGGCTTCCGATCGACCTCCCTGTCCCTGATGCTGTCCGAGCTCCTCAAAGATCCTCTTCTTGGTGCGCTCCCAGTCGTAGTTCAGCGACGTCTCAAAGTTGGAGTCGAAATCCATGACGGTCTAAATCACAAATGAAGGGAAAAAGAGAGGACACATAGATGCTGTTTGTTATCTTGATCTTCGAGGTCCGTGCAGTCAAAAGCGAAGGGAAGGGAGATGTTTCTCCAGGGGCAAATATTCTACCTCGCGTCTGCTCTCATCAATGGTGTTGATAATGATCTGTTCATGCTGGTGCCTCAAAAATGACTATTTGCGTAAGTAATGATCTCGTTAGGAAAAAGTGGTGGCGTAGCAAAGTAGGAATTGAGAGGTGATCTACACGCTGAAGCTTCTGTGGTCCTGAGAGTAGTTCATACCTCGGTGTCGGTATCGTGAATAGGCTGGAAAGGCTCAAATGTTGACTTCAAGTTGATAGAGTTGAGGGTTGTGTTCATCACATTGGCGTCGATGCCTCCCTTGGCAAGGAAAAACTGTCTATCAAAAAAAACACAAACAGAGAAAGCGCGAACGTTTGTGGTTTAGCTTTCACCGTGCTTCACCAGGTTTGCGCATCGTCCTAATGTGTTGACAAGGTCAAGGTGTAGACTCTCGAAATGCGTGATGCCGTTGCTTCTGGTCACATACCCCTTGTTGTCAGTGCCATCAGTAGGCTTGGACGCCTTAGCGGCGAGCTTGCGCGATTGACTCTCGATCTGATCGATGCCGCGCTTAATCTGGGGCACTTGCAGACCGCCGATGTGGCTGGTGAGTTGCTTGGATTGCTCTGCGAGCTGAGCCAGGGTGGATAATGCCATGGTGATGTGATTGCTCTTTTGTTTCCCGATCCTGTGATGTTGTTGGTGAGGGAGTTCTGCCGTCTACAAACAAAGCGATTGAGGGGGAATGAAAAGAAAGATCACTTTTGGAAAGCAAACCGAACTGGCTTCAAAAATAAATGGGGTCGTTAACGCGCTTTTTTTGGCAACTTTGTGACGTCACTCGTAAGTTTTTTTTTATCTAGGCAGAACGAAAGACGCGAAAGTCGTCGTAGAGGATGTTGCCGTCAACGTCGTAGTGGAAGCTATCGTAGCACTGCTCGCAAAAGTAGCACGGCGTCTCGCCAGCGAGTCGGTCGTCCACCGTCACATAGAAAGCCTTGTTGATCTTGCACATCCTACACATATGCGACGTCGTCTTGCCCTTGTACACCTGCAGCGGATATGAAAGCCTGTTCAAGTCGTCGTGTCGCTGGCTGAACAATCTATTTACAAATACAGTGAACAACACGAAGCCCATATTAACACCCTGCTCACATATACATCTCGTTGAATCGTCGTCTTCTATAAACAGCCTTATGGAACTTACCTCAAATCGCGAAACATTAGGATGTGCTCGCAATCGCCTTGGTGAACAAAAAGATAGGGCTGGTTCAGTCGAACTGACAGATGTTGGATCTGAGAGTCATGCATATAGGTTTTCTGGAGGTTCCCAAATCCCGGCTGTCGTTTCCTCCCTGGGTTTTCTTCCACCCAATCCAAGATAACCCTAGCGTGCGATAAAAAGTGATATTGGTCAGCTCAGTACCTATCAATACTACGCAACGTATAAACCAAATGAAACCCCTTGAGAGACTTACTGGCTGTAGTCTTCCGAGACTTCCTCGAGATGATCTTGGTTCTCCACTTCAATATTCTCGATCGGCTGCTCGTGGTACGTGCTCGCCTCCATTTGTGCTCGAAGGTCCGAATCATCAAACTCCAAGTCCATGTCATCATCGTCACCATTGTCGCTGGCATCATCGCTGGCACGACTCACACTTCCCAGGGCCATATCCTCTCGTAATAGACGTCGCCTCGTATTTCTTAGTCTCACCGCTTCCTGGTACCGCTCCTGTCTCAACTTCTCAAGTTCATCCAGCCGCCTAGATGATTCCTCCCGCAGTTGATTTCGCTTCTCCAGTCTAGCGCGTATCAATGGTGAGTCCGAGTAAAAGACACCTTCGATGAAGAAGAAAGAGTTGCTGGTCTTTTTGTCCGCAGTGTTGTGAACTTTGAAGGCATCCGAGAACTCGTCCCACTCTCGAAGCCCACTATCTGATGCGCACTCAAACGCATCCCTTAAGGCCGAGAGACGCTGACTCCCGAGGAACACAAACTCTTGCATCCGCTGGTCTGGTCGGTGTGCGCTGTACATGGCAACAGAGACGACCAATTCATCCTCCATAATAGGGACAAACGGCCGGCTGAAGCGAGGTGGTGCAGGCGGGGCGAGATTAAGGGGTGGGCGTTGTTGAATAGGGAGAAGAGTCTGAGACTTCAGAGCCAATGACTCCAGGGTGCTGTCCTCCAGTATCAACGAACATCTTTGGAACCTTGCCTCCAGAGATGTCTTTGTGATTCGATTCTCGATCTCCTGTTTTGCTCGCTGTTCTGCCAGGTGTTCAATGAGTTGAGCGTCATTTCCCAACTGCGCAAGCTCTGCTGCGGGCATGTCGGGTTCCGGCGGTGCTGATGGTGATGACTCCAGTGAGTCTGTGTCTGTGACTCCAGTAGTTGATGCCACTGTAGATGTTGTTGTCGCAGTTAGCCCCTCTGCAGATGCAGAGTTTGACGCCTTGTCCTGTATCCGCGTACCAGCCGCCTCCGCTTCCTTCTTGGATATCCGAGAAGCCCTCACACCCCTTATCGAACCCCTGATCTTTCCACGACCACTAACAAACGGCACTCTCCGCCGCCCACGATCCTTAGAACTCAACAACCGCCGCACATTATCATCGCCCATCGCCACAGGCCGCCCCAAATGCGGCGTGAACCTCCCCTTGATATGCAAGTTGGACCGGTCGCCAAACTCTGACACATCCTCCACTTTGCCGAAAACCGACGACCAGGTCGGCCGCAAGCCCCGGCTGACTGGTCCTTTCGTCGAGGACAGTCTCTCCTCATGCCACTCCTGCAGGAGACCCAGAACGGTCGGGTCTCCAAAGATATCGTTGACAAGCTCGGTCTCGTCCCAGGTATCAACCCTCTCGGCGATTTGTTGCTCCAGGTCCTTGTTGTCTGCAAAGTAGGCGTCGTAAGGGTCGGCGTCCTTTTGGTCTTGAAGGAGGCGGCGATAGTCGTCTGCGAAGGATTGCAGACGGAAGAGTTGTCCTTGGGGCTGAACGTTGACAATCGAATGGACGATCCTGGGGGCATCCAACCCCCATCCACCTGGCGGAGGTCTGCGATCCCGAGGACGACCGCTGTGAACTGATTCTTCCTCTCTCTCCATGATGTCTCCTGAATGTGCTGATGTGCTTGTGTTTGTAGGAAAGATCGCATGTCTTTTATTTCAGTGCTATTTTATGCGTGTCTCGCAGTCACTCCCTTTGGCACTTGATTCAATAGTTTAAAGCTTGTTTGAAAAAAATGTATTCTATGGTACGAAGAAAAACTACGATAATGACAAGGGTGGTTGAAGAACAGCGCAGAGAGATCATGTCTTGACTCGCTTGCGATGGCTTTCGTCGACTGGCCAGTCGTATCCAGGATCAGCGTTGCCAGAGACGGTAGCAGAAGGAAGAGAAATAGGAGAAGTCGGGGAGGACCAAGAATCGACATCATCTTCTTGGTAGGAGGACAGCTCGGGCGAGGCAGTCGACGACGATGCTTGGGCCGATCGTTTGACAGCCTTCACTCCAACCAGAGTCTCGGCAGCAGCCTTTTCGGCCGCCTTCTCTGCAGGGGTCAAGTGCGTGCGCTTGTGTCGAGTGAGCTGGTCTGGCCTAGAGAAACGCTTCTCACACCCAGGGAATGGGCACTGAGACGGACGTTCGCCGGTATGGACACGGAGATGCTTGGTCAAGTTTGAAGACTCTGCAAACCACTTGTTGCAGCCCTCAAACTTGCACTTGAAGGGCTTCTCGCCAGTGTGGATTCGACGATGGATCGTCAGCGCACCAGAGATCGAGAATGAGCGACCGCAGCCAGGCTCAGGGCACTTGAAGGGTTTCTCACCGGTGTGGATACGCATATGCTGGGCCATAATGTTCGCCTCTGAGAACCGCTTCTTGCAGATCGAACACTGGTAGGGCTTGTCTCCGGTGTGCGTTTGAATGTGCCTCATCGCCTTTTGTCGCTGACCGAATCCACGTCCGTTGCGCTCGCAACCCTCCCACTCACAAACGTACTCGCCCTTGCCGGTGCCGATGTGGTCCTCGCTCAGATGGGTGGTGAGCGAATCATAGTTGGAGAATGACCGCTTACAGCCCTTCCATCGACAACGGTGCTGTTCCTCTCCAGAACTTGCGTCACGATCATCCTGAATTGGTGGCGACAGAGGGTTAGGAGCGATAACGGGTTCCCTTGATGCAATAAGCTTGGCCTTGATCTCCGGACGCAAAGGACGAGCGTCGAGTGCAGCTTCTGCTGCTGCAGGGGGCAAGACAATGTGGTGGTCTGCTCGAAGATGATGTAATAGCTGGTCGCCGTCGGTTTGCTCAGTTTCACAAGATTCCCAGAGACACAAGGCGTGATCGTTCTCGGGTATGGGCACGTGTAGCTGAGATACGTGCGGCAGAAGGTCTTCCTGTGAGATAAACTCAGCAGTGCAGCCAGTCCAGAGACAGCGAATCATGTGGTCGATTTGAGCGTCGTCCATTGAGTCAGACCCGAGGGAGACACTGGACGAGGGTGTTCCTGCGAGGGAGCCCATAGGAGACCCATTGGAGAACGAGCCATGGCCATGGCCGTGGCTGTGAGTGAGGTTGAGGTTATGGCTATGGTTATGACCGTGGCTGTGGCTGTGGCCGTGGTTGGTATGGGTACCATGGCTATGACTGTGGGAATGGCCTCGGTTGTTTTGGTGGTTGCTGGTGTTGTTGTTGTTGTTGTACCCGTCATTATTCCCTCCGAGGATGTTGGTGGTGGTCGTGCTTGTTAAAAAGTGGAACGCCGAGGGTTGGTTGCAATCCATGCTGTTGCGCTGCGCATGGCCATCCGAGGTGCAGATCCCAGCGGGGTTCCAGCTAAAAACAGATTATACAGTCAATTAAGATGATCTCCAGCTTAAAGCAACACAATTGTATCAGATGTGAGAGCCAAAAGCTCTTTTGAGTCCCGGATATGGAAGTGGGAAGGCACAGGACAAAAAAATGACATCCAAGACTTACGGCTCATCGATAGAGTTGCACTGCAACGTCTGTGTAGAAAAATAATGCGGCGACTGCAGGGTGCCGACCGAGGTGGGCGAGGTGGATGCCTCCGAGGGTGCGACCGAGGTGGACACAGATCCAGGGGTGGACGAGACGGTGTCGGGACAGCAGGTGAGGCAACAATCGTTCAGAACCTCTGGATGTTCCGAGCAACAGTTGGGCGCAGCAGGCCCGACGATCATGCCGCCGGGTCGGACCAGGTCCTGGCAACAGTCCGAATCAATACCATCCTTGATGGCAGAGTCGATGATGCAGCACTCAATTTCCTGCAGTCCGTAAGGCGTGCTGGTCGGGGTCGAGTGAGAGCTGTTGCAGCACTCGAGGATATCGAGTTGCAGCTCCGATTGAGGACCACAACATGGAGTCGGCTCGACTGTAGTGCAGCAAAAGTCGTCAACAGTGTGGGTCAGCGTGCAACAGTCATCGATAAGAGCAGATGTTGCAGCCAGGCTATCGTTTCCGGGCAGAGGGTGGAAGAGCGATTGGCGCTGCTGGTGCTGGTGTTGAAGCTGCTGCTGAAGTTGATGTTGCTGCAGTTGCTGGTGGTGTTGGGCCAGTAATTTCTGCTGTTGCAGTTGTTGCTGTTGCTCTAACTGCTGCTGTTGTTGCTGGTGGTGATGGTGGAGCTGTTGCTGGTGGTGGTGCAGCTGCTGGTGTTGCAATTGCTGTTGCTGCTGTTGCAGTTGCTGCTGCTGAGCCTGATGTTGCTGCTGCTGCTGTTGTTGTTGCTGTTGCTGTTGCTGCTGAGTCACATACTGAAAGGATGACAGCTGGTGGTTGAGCGAACCGTCAAAAACCGTTGACATGACTTTGTGTCAAGTGAAGGGAGGAGAGGCAGAGGAAGGGAAGGGAAGGGGTATTGTTGGACGGTCAGCCGGGAGGGATGTGGGCAAAGTGTCAGAACATTGGAGGCCAAGTGCGGATAGGGGGGAAAGTCGAAGGGGATGAATGATAAAGGACGGTGGGAAGAAGACGGTGAAAAATAACAGTGAAGAGTGAGGGTTGTTGAGTTGAGAGAGGAGAGCGCCTTAGCAAATTACATAAATAAGTATTGACCCGCATAAATTGGGAACATAAGGATCACCGTAGTAACGCTATCGTAAATGTTAAACTGTGGGTGGCTCAGTGCGATCTATATCTGCATGTGTGCAATTAGAGGGGCTCATCAATATCATTGTCAAGGACACTGCCCAGTTCCCACTCACTTTGCTTGCAGGGTCAAGTTCATCCAAGAGCGAAGTGGGCGGAAGAACATTTGGCCATTGACGAGATAAAAGGTTAAGCGATTGAGAAGAATAATGCAGGCCAGAGCTGTACCTGTGCTACTAGTTTAGGAAGCCAACAAAGATGACCCATATGAGTGCAAACCTTGTTTGTACGATCTTTTATTTTTTCTCCGGAGTGACGATTTCATTGCTGATAACACGGGAAAGAGTCGCGCGCGCGCGTTGTGAGAGGCTCGCCAAGTGGAGGATGTGAGTAACATTGGTTGACATGCGATCTCGGCAGCCACTAAAAAGCCGAGGTCGGCTTGTACAGTGCAGTACACGCATAAAAGGAGATCAGTGCCCCCTCCCCCTCGGACATCTTTTTCCTCTTTTTCTTTTTTCTCACCCACCCACCTCACTCTACTCTACTGCACGCTCATCCCTCCTCTCTCTTTCTCTCATTCACCCCCACTCTCATTCCTCTTTCTTTCTTTCGCACATACATACACACACATATATATCAATAATGTCCTCTCTTCTCTCAGCAGCAGCAGCGCAGGTTGCTGGTCAGGTTAAAATGTAAGTCAACAATCTTCCGTGTTTTCCATAATATGTTTGGCTAGCCAGTCAAGTCTCTAACATATCCGGACCTTTTGATCTCTTTTCACATCTGACATAATAGCCATGCCAGAACTTCAGCAAGGGCAGCAGCGGTCCAGTGCCATCATTACTCGACTAGATCCAATAACTCTTCTACACCCGAGCTCAACAAATTCAGTTCCAAGATCACACAGCCAAAGTCGCAGGGAGCTTCCCAGGCCATGTGTAAGTTACTCCTCCTTGCAAAGATCAGAGAAGAGATCTCTTCACAGTTCGGACGATACTCTGAGTGAGAGTGAAGTTGGAGGAGATATCTTGATCCAAGGACAGTCTGGAGCCTAATTTTCTTACCTTGTCAACTAATCGATTTGCTCTTATTCACTTTCGATCTGATCATGTCCATTAGTGTATGCTACAGGATTGAAGGAGGCTGACATGAGCAAAGCCCAGGTCGGCATCTCCAGTGTGTAAGTATAGCTTTAGTTTTTACTCATCGCTCTCCTCTCTCCACATCGACGTTTATCGAGAGAGAGGGTCTTGACTGAGTTTCATTAGCGCGTCACAACATGACTCAATTGACTGACCGCCATCATTCTCTTTCTTTTCTTTCATACTTTGTCTTTGTTACTTTTCTTGCTCACATGTGACGGATGTGCAGTTGGTACGAAGGAAACCCCTGCAATATGCACTTGAACGATCTATCTGCGAAGGTCAAGGAGGGTGTCCAGAAGGCCGGACTTGTCGGCTACCGCTTCAACACCATCGGTGTCAGCGACGGTATCTCCATGGGAACTTCCGGCATGAGCTACTCTCTCCAGTCCCGCGACATCATCGCCGACTCCATCGAGACCGTAAGTGTCAGAAGAACAAACGAAAGCGGAAACTTTGTTGCTATCTTTTGAATCGAAGATGTGTGTGAAGAGTGGGAATGGGTTATTTAAAGTTCTTGTTTTCTTTGACCAATGAGTGCCTTCTATCCGAGGACTGGCACATTCGAACTTATCTGAGTACTAATCCGAAGCAATCCGATTCCTTTTTTCAAATAGGTCATGAGCGGACAGTGGTACGACGCCAACATCTCCCTCCCCGGATGCGACAAGAACATGCCCGGATGCTTGATGGCCATGGGTCGCGTCAACCGCCCTTCCCTCATGGTCTACGGAGGCACCATCAAGCCCGGCGCATCCGCCTGCAGCCAGGGAACCCTCGACATCGTCTCCGCCTTCCAGTCCTACGGATCCTACCTCGCCGGAAAAATCACCGAGACCCAGCGTCAGGACATTGTCCGTAACTCTTGCCCCGGCGCCGGAGCCTGCGGTGGAATGTACACCGCCAACACCAGTAAGTCCCTCTTCCTCCTGTTTCAATTGATCCACAGTCGAGAATGAACTCATTTATTTTATTGAAGGCTGTCTAACATATATCCCCTGTTTTTGTTGGTTCTAACTAATAGTGGCATCGGCTATTGAGGCGATGGGAATGACCCTTCCTTACAGTTCATCGACTCCCGCCGAGTACCCCGAGAAGCTTCAGGAGTGCTTGGATGCCGGAATGGCGATCCGCCACTTGCTCGAGAACGACATCAAGCCACGTGATATTATGACTCGCCAGGCTTTCGAGAACGCCATGGTTCTCACCATGATCTTGGGAGGCTCCACCAATGCCGTCCTCCACTTGATTGCCATTGCCCGCTCCGTCGATGTCAAGTTGACCATCGACGACTTCCAGAGCGTCAGTTCCCGCATCCCCCTTTTGGCCGACTTGAAGCCCTCTGGAAAGTATGTCATGGAGGACGTCCACCGTATCGGAGGCACCCCCGCCATCTTGAAGTACCTCCTCGAGGAGGGCTTGATCGACGGAGACTGCTTGACCGTCACCGGAAAGACCATGAGCGAAAACTTGAAGAACGTCCCTGGTCTGATCGAGGGTCAGGATGTCATCTACCCCCTGACCAAGCCCATCAAGCCCGATGGTCACTTGTGCATCCTCAAGGGTAACCTTGCCCCCCTCGGATCGGTCGCCAAGATCACCGGAAAGGAGGGTCTCTTCTTTGAGGGACCCGCCAACGTCTACGACCACGAGTCGGACATGTTGCGCGGATTGGAGAACGGCGAGATCAAGAAGGGCCAGGTCATCATTATCCGCTACTCCGGCCCCAAGGGAGGCCCCGGTATGCCCGAGATGTTGACCCCTACCTCTGCCATTATGGGCGCTGGACTCGGAAATGACGTTGCTCTCTTGACCGATGGTCGCTTCTCTGGAGGATCCCACGGATTCATCATTGGTCACATCACGCCCGAGGCCCAGGAGGGAGGCCCCATTGGTTTGATCAATAACGGCGATATTATCACCATCGATGCTGACAACAAGACCATCGATGTCAAGGTCACCGACGAGGAGATGACGGCAAGACGGGCCGTCTGGGTTGCACCCCCATACAAGGCCACCCGCGGCACCCTTTACAAGTACATCAAAAACGTCAAGAACGCCAGTGAGGGATGTGTTACCGACGAGTAAAACCCCTTTTTCAATAAACACCATGTACATTTATCACTTCTATTCTACATTCACCATGATCGAATGACAGTCACCTTAGTAACTTCGCTCGATGGCGTTTTTTGTGAATGACACCATCGCCAGGACCTTTCCGCCCAATAGATAAAAGGCCATCACCTGTCCGCCCGCTCTTTTCTCTTTTTCTTTCTCTTTTTCTTCAACCTCTCCTACACTCACACATACACTGCCTTCCAGCTCACCCAGCAACCAAACCATAAGGACACCAACCACCTCAAAACATCCACCTCCCCTTTAGGACATACATATATCACCAAAGAGAAAATGACCATCGAAATCCGCCACCCAAGAGTCGAGATTGAGTTCTGCACAGGATGCAAATGGTACCGTAACAAGGTGACAGGAAACGATAAATTGGCATGCAAGAGACAGAGAGCGAAACTGCTGCACCTTCATCGGACTCTTCCGTGAATACACCTTACATGGATCATGAACCCCAAATATCAATTTACTTACTATCTTGGCTCCTCGTCTTCCTGTCATGGGAAAAATATATATATATAGGCACCTTCGTGCGGGATGGATGGCTCAGGAACTGCTCCTGACTTTTGGAAACACCATCGGAGAACTGGCCTTGATCCCTGGAAAGAGCGCAACTTTCATCGTGCGAGTCAATGGAGGTAAACAAAACCCGCTTCACAGAGCGCAACACCACATGTTACTGTCGTTCGAAGGTGTCGAGGGGGTCTTGACATGATAAGATCGTAGGTCCTAACCAATTTTACCTCGTGGGTCTTTCTTTATTAGATGTAGTGTTTGACCGCAAGGACCATGGTCGGTTCCCAGAGATGAAGGAGGTCAAGCAATTGGTGCGGACAGTTATTGCGCCTGAGATGGGACTTGGTCATAGCGATAGTAAAGTCAAGTCTGCAGAGCCAGCAGGAGCGTCAGAGGCAGCACAGGGACATGAGGAGACGAAGAAGGCAGAAGCTGTAACAGCGACACCTGCACCAGCCACATCAGGAGCAGCAGTAACGGACGAGGACGATGAAGATTATACCGCCCACGATAAGGAGTGCAAAACGTGCCTGTGAGTTCTCCCTCGTGATACTCAGCCAATAAAAATCCAACGATTTGAACTCAGTAACCTCGTGGATGAAATGAAAAAAAGCCAGGCGCGTAAAGTCACCAGGAAAGATCTATCTGAGCGAAACTAGGATGCAGGAAAAAAAAAGGGCGTAGAACCCCAGGAGGGCAAAAAAAGTTCTATTGCCCGTGGTTTTCTTCTTTAGGGCTCACCTGGGGATGGGGATGGATGGCAATACACTAAGTTCTTTATTGGCATGTTTACGGGCATGGCATGACATGACTTGTTGAAACGAATAATGCAACCCCCGTTTCCTTTGGCTTTGCATTCTTCTTATCGCGGAATGTCCAGAAGCCACATTGATACCATTTATCTTCTCCCTTTTCCTGTCCAGGGCACTACTGCACTAATGCATCCCTCACTACCCCCTTTGAAATGTCCGAAGCCTCGATGGATTCCATCCTGGTACCTTATTTTTGTCTCAATAACATACATCATCACTGGGGTTATTATTACCTCGCCTCCTACTCCTTCACTCCTACTATCCAATTGTGTCTCTCCTTTCCGCCATCTCTCATCCTCCTTTATTCGAGCTCTAGAGCGCTATGTCTATTTTAGAACATAAGGAGTAGGAGGAGGAAGAGGAGATGTAGTTCCCTAATAGCGTCCCTTGATTCTTTCCTTCTCCATTCTCCTCACATTTTTCATGTCCTAGTCATTCATTCATTGCCTCCATTGCCATCATATTCCATATCTCCCTGAAAAAAAAATATACTTAAAATGCGAGATGCTCGGTGAAGTTGGTTCCTGGCTTTTTAGGAGGCTGTCAGATGTCCGCCTGCTAGTCTACCTGTCTACCTGCCGCCCGCCCTTTTGGTTCCTGAATAATTTAGAGCACGCCCTCCTTTTCTTTTGATAATGTATCCATTTTCACCTCAATGATGCAAGGAGAAAGGGGAAGGAGGAAGAGGAGGAGGAGGGGGAGCAAGTTAAAAAATGATGGCGAAGGAAAAAAAGATAGTACATTCTGCAATGTAGCTAGTTAGCACTTTGAGAAATGAAAGATGGAGGAGATGGACATTGCTGTTAAATTAGGGACCCTCGCTAATGCACCATCGTCAACGTGGATATTGTCACCCACCCAATACCGGCAAAGGGAAGGGAGAAGGGAGTAAGACACAGAAGTAACCCCAAAAATAGATCACAGACACAAAAGAAATAGTGAAGCGAGAAAAACAAGAGGTGGAAGTAAGAAAGAGAAGGGAGGGCGAGAAATATTGAGCAGAGAGGGGGCAGGGCTGAGGAAGGGAGAGGCTGCAGGGCACAAAATGCAGATCCATGGGGTCTGCCTCACTGTCTGTTGTTTTCCTAATGCACCAATAACCGTGCGTTTGCATTTAAATTCTGGATCTCATGCACAACCCTTTTCCTCTCTCTCTCTCTCGTTCTCCCTTGTTGAAAGAAAGAGAGAAATGAGAGCACAAATGTGGGTGAGAGAAATAGAGAGAGGAAGAAGCTCCTGTGTTCATGCCGAATGGCAACTTGCCCCTCCCCCTCTCTTCTCTCCCCTTTCCACCAGCTCCCCACCGGTTACAATAGGCGAACAGAGCTGCATAATGACTGAAGATGCGGAAACAAAACACAAAACAGAAAACGGAGGGTAAGAACAAACAAAATGTGTGAGACTAATTGTACCTTCCTCTCCCTTTCCTCGCCCACAATGACGGTGGACATGCTCTCATCCAGTCAAGGAAAATAGTCCACGCAAATTACGGGAAGACAGGACTGGCAAGCAGGAGGCAATTGAGAATTGAGAATTGAGAATTGCAATGCTCTCAAGAAGGTGACCCGTTCTAACTATGCAGCATGTTTTTTATTTCTTTTTGTCCATTGTCGAACCCGTTTGTTGATATAATGTGGTTCGTGCGATGATCGTAAATAGTTTCTATTGCTCTCTGAATTAAAAAGTTAAGGTGGATGGGATGGTGGGGATGCCGAATCACTATTGGTCGGGACATGTGTCCAACAGAATGGAAATTCTAAGGGGATCGTCTTTCTTTGTGTTCGCGTTTGAAGAATCAACTCACACGCACAACAAACAAGCAAGAGAAGTTTCCTGGGTAGGCCTTGGTCTCATTTTGCCCTTGAAGCATGTATCTGAGTAGGGAGAGAGAAACAAAGACGCGAACAAAACATATATGCCGGATCCCTTCACCTCCTTCTCTCCACTGCCCCAATTTCTTCTCCCTGTGTCTAGGCCCCTTCAACATGGAGTCTTTCTAGGAATGGGTTGAAAGGAGAAAAAAACGCGTCAAGGGGAGAACAAATCTTTTTCAGAGCCACCCCACTCCTATGCCACCTCACTCCTATACTCCTATGACATCTATGGGTCAATATAGCTCCGTTTCTATCTAGGAAAATAATGTTCGTCGTGTGTGTGTGGTTGCGTAGAGCAAAGGAGAAAGAGAGAGTGCGGCTCATCTTTAACATCCTATCACCCACCCACCCTCAGACTCGACCATTGATATGACCCAGAAGGAGAATCCGCCTTTTTGTCGTTCTTCTTCCCTTTGATTCGGTGTAGAGGGAGATCGCGATGCGAACTGCTGAGCTGCGCATGTGTGACACCTGACATTGAAGTCAAGAGGAAAGGAAAGGGGGCTAACATGGCTGAAGTGCGCTACTGCTGGGTGTGCTTGCATAAAGGATCAAGGTGCTGAGCCGGATCAACGTTTTTTATGCTCGATTTTACAAGAGATGGGGCACATTACTGCTATGCTGTGGGCTGTGGACGAGTTGCCTATCAACAAGAAAGCTAGGAGATCACGTTTCTATGAATTTTCGCCATGCCACAGATAAAGATCAACAAAAATCGAGTTCCCGATCCAACGCGAGTGGGAGAGATAGGGAGAAGCTACGGTCGGGTAGATTATCAGGGTCACACACAGTTCAGGGGTGTAGCACGAAAAAAAGGAAACAAAAACAAAAACGAGCTCGTCCCGTCCTTGTAGGGCCACAATCCACCTAGCTCTTTCGTCGGAAAACAAAAGGGAAGAACAGGGGGTAGCAGGGGATGATGAGGGAAGAGTACTAATGAGGGGGGAAAGGAAATGAGGACTGCGTCGTTGGGTAGCTTGCTTGCATAACAAACCTTTTCAAGAGAGAGAACCAACCCTCCTTTCCTCTGCCTTCCTGCACTCACAAGGCAGCAGCCATAAAGGGAGAGTGACGAGTGTGACGGTGGGGTGGCAGTGGTGGTGGTGGCAGGTAGGTAGACAAGGAGGAAGGTAGGTGCCTTTTGGCCATGCGGGCCTGCCCTGTCTTTTTCTCGAGGGGTGAAGAAGGCGATATGCGCGCCAAAGGCAAGAAAGAGAAAATCAAAGCGAGAGTAGCAAAATCTGCCTCTCTGCCCATGCCTTCTTGGTCAGACCTTGGATTGGGTATGTCGGCATAAAAAAAAGAGAGAATAAGAGAGTGAAAAAAGAGGGCGCTGCGCGAATGAGAACACGCGGGTGAGGCGCGTTCTTGTTTGCCGAGACTGAGGATGAGAGTGAGGCAGGCAGTACCCGACCCTAGCAGCGGTAAATTACCAATAGAGAGAGATATAGAGAGCCGCGTCTTGTTCGCGAGAAAGACAGACACGGTTCGTTTTTGACCGTCGTTCATATTTATCTGACTCGCAATTCTTAGTCCGCTTGAATCTTCTCTTCTTCTTCCTCGTCTCGTTCACCCCCTGTTTTTCTTTCATTATCGTCGTTGCCTGCCTGCTTGTCTGTTGATCGTGTCGTTGGAGACACCCTTGGACTCTTTCAGAAGACATACTTTCCTGCGGTACAAAAACGCTGTTGAAAACAGCCAAAGAATCCATGACAACAGCAACAACAACAACAACAACAACAACAACAACAACAACAACAACAACAACAACAACAACAATAACAACAAAAAGAACCCCCGCTCCTCCTCCTTCTCTTCTTCCGTCTCTTCCTCTCCTTTTTCTTGCAACTAAAAGCGCGTTCCATGGGTCAGGCGGGTAAGCAAGGGAATGCACAAATAAACACGAAACTCATTGTCGTTGTTCGTGTTCTTTGTGAACATGATGAGAGAATACGAATGACTCTTTCGCGTGCGTCTGTCCGTCCGTCCATCCATTCCTCCTTTGGTCGGGACTCCCTCCTTGTTCTTTGTTGCTTTTGATTACCCCTTGGATGGCCACTATCTCTCTTCCTCTGCCCTTCCTTCACTTGATTCTCCTCCTACTACTCCTCGTCGTTGTTTTCCTCCTAGCTCTTCTTCTCCCTCTGACCTACTCTCCTTTCGCTCTGACTCTGCCCCCAAAAGCCATCAGGCTAAATATCCATCTAACTCCTTTGTCTAGGGTTCTAAACTACTCGCTTTTCTTCTTGATTCAAAGCAGAAATCCAGTCTGAAAGAATACTGTACACCTTGAAGTATCCACGACATCAAATAACTATCCTAAGTCTTCCCAATGTTTGCTGTGTTCATCCGATGCGCTATATCTCGATTGTCGCGCTGAGAAAAAAGGCAGTAAATGAAGAAACCTGACACGTTATTTTTCTTACTGCTTTACGCCATCTATTGTGTTTTGTGCAACACGAGCGTGAGGAATGTTGGCAACACGCACAAAAGAAAGGTACCTATTATATTTCATGTGTTTGGTTTTGCAGAAGATATCTGAACAAGAACGACCATGTTGTTATCTGTGGGTTAAGGTCACCAGTCACCTCTCTAATTATGTTGCCTTTCTCACAACCCAGACGGAGCCCTATAGGTGCAGCAGCAAGCAGCAAGGTAAAGTAAGGAAAGGAGATAAAGCGATCGTCGCGACAGGCCACCCCGACAGACCCGACAATTGTGCTTCTTCATCTTCTCTGCCTTGCCTTGGCCTTTACTTGGGATCCACCCCCCTCTTTCCTCCCCTCGTTTTTTTGCCTCTTTCAACTACTGTACTGAGAGGCTTTTGCTCCCCCCAAAATTTACACTCGATATGTAGGATCCCAGACAAGGACAAGAAAAAAAAAAGAGGGGGGGAGAGAGAGAGAGGACAAAGAGAGTCTAGTTGGAGATGGTAAGGTGAAAAAAAAACCAGGAGGAACTCTTGAGATAAACTGGCTGAGAGAAGAAAAAAAAAGAGGGACGAGAGGAAGAGGATGGGCTGGTGCGCGCGCGAAGAGGGTGAGTGAGCGAAGTCAGAGACAAAGACGCCCGCATCCTTGGAGAGACTGTGGTTGCGGGATGGTGCTGCTGCATGTAGTGTGTCTGTTTTGTACTGTATGTTGACATGGTTGGCTGGTCCTGTTTGTTTGTTTTGTTTGTTCGCTCGACTGAACTCTTTTTCTCTTCACCCCTTGAACTTTTTTGTTGCCCACTGACGACAAAGGATTGTCCATGATTGAATAAACCAATGCAACCCCGTCCTATTCAATTGGACCCATTCGCTCCTCCCTTATTCTATTCCTTCATTCTCTCATTCACTCCACCTCCCTTATTTTTTCCCCTCTCGCCCTCTCTCCTTCTCTCTCTCTCTCTCTCTCTCTCTCTCTCTCTCTCCCTCTCGCTCGCTCACTCCTTCTAATTCTCGCTTGCTCTCGTTATTCTCTCGCTCACTTCGCTTCCACTGAGGGCATTACTCTTTTGTGTTTTGTGTTTTGTGTTTTGTTTATTGTCCGTGGCTGGGTCTTCTTCCTCCACCTTCTCTCTCCCTAATATCGGGAGGATTGAGTAAAAACAACGCAGATGGAGTGACAGTTGGCGATTCACTCAGGATTTTTATTCAATTAAAATAAGAATAATGGCTCAAGCGCACACATCGCCTGATGCAATATTCATTTTCTTCGTTGAGACACGGCGCAACAGTCGATAACAGAAGAAGAAGAGTAAAAGAGGAGGTGCACCATGGAGACTGTTGTACATGCGACTCTTGCGGCTGTTGATGATACCGCCACTTACTGCAATTTTTCATTCGATTCCTTTGGGCCTTTTGTCTTGCTAATTACTGTACTCAGCTGTTGCTTCTCTATTGCTTTACTTGTCACCCTTTTTTTTATGTCCCGTCACCTTTTCTTCCTCTCTTGTTCCTATCCCCCTAATGCGATGCTCATGCTTGTTGCCAACTGGGTACCGAGAGTGAGCATAGAGAAGGAACAAAAGGGTAGCAAATAAAGAGACAAAGGCGAGGAACCGACGGATGTCATTGGGATGGGGAAGGTACCTTTTGTTTATTACATGGGCGGATGCAACATGTATGTATGCAGCTATCCGCCTCGGCCTCAGTCAACCGTTTGCTCCTGTTGTGAACAATATGTCGATTCAACTAATGAGAGAAGTAGAGATAACCCCTTCCCTTTTCCCTTCCCTCCCTTTAGCAGCCAATCCCCATCTGCGGGTGCAATTGACCATCCAATGCAAACAGCACGAACAATAACGCGCGAAAGGAATGAGTACTCAAAGGGAAGTAAAGAATGGGGCACGTTGATCACTCTTTTGGCCTTAGACGTATAAGAGGACGGGGACAGCAACGCCCCCCTTTTTCATCATTCTCACATCTCTCACATTCGCTTCTCTGCCTCTTCGTCTATCTTTCGCTTCTCTCTCGCTCTCTCTCTAAACTATCAACACCCCCCTTCTCTTTCTCTCTCGCCGTCGTCTTTCTTACATCCACCCTCCATCTTCTTTCTTTGTCTTACTCCTTTAGTTCACTCTCGTCTTTTCGCTGTACCAATCAATCCTCTATCTATCCACTGTTGCCTCTCTTTCTCTTTCGACAATATCCATCCAGTGTCTTTGACCCCCTTGTGCTTTTTGCGGTGCAGAAGCAAGACTGAATCATCCTTATTCTTCGTTCCATTTAAATACCGCGCACCTCCTCCCATCCTTTTTTCTTCTTTCAACATTCAACAGCACCAAGAAAAAACAGCTATTCCAACGTGCTTTTTTTTCAACACCTCCTCCACCCCTCATTTCAACATTGACAGAAACCTTGTTCCGTCTTTGCCTACTCCATAACCAAGCCCTCCCTCACCCCTTTCCCTGTGTTTATTCCCTCTACCCTACCCTGTAGATATCTCCCACTTATTTCGTTTCACCTTTTTTTGTTTTCTTTATAGTCCTCGTGCGCTGCCTATTGATTGCCTTTTTCACTTTTTCCTTCTCTTTCTTTCTTTCGCACAGCATTGCATCAACTCCACTTTCTCTAACACACCCGATTGTTTTTAATTTCCCAACCAAGGACATCCAAAACTACCAAAAACACGGTTGCTCTTTCATTTTTCTATATATTGCCCAACCCAATCTCACCCATTCTCTTTTTCTCTTCTTACTCTTTTCTCACATCCCCCTTTTTCTCCTCATTATTTTGCCGCGTTGGCTCAGCTCGCCCTGAACCGTTCTCCTTCACTCTCCTTTCACTCTTGTGCTCCATTATCCATCCGAGCTCAACAGCCTCCTATACCCCATTGTCGCCAAGTTTTTTTTTATTTATATACTACTGCCCATCCTTCTTTTTCTTTTTTTTTCTTCGTCTACTACGCACCACCGACCCACCGTCCTCTTCTTCTCCTTCACCTCTTCTCCTTTCCTTCCCCTGCTGAATAACAACCTCTACAGCCTCCCTCCATCCTTGCTTTATCCTGGCCCCTTTTCCGTTAATAACTTGTTATAATTGGCCTCGACCCTTCTTTATTCCTTTATTCTCTTTTCATTTCCCCTCCGTCTTTGACACTCCTCCGTCACACTTCTCGTTTTTATTTAAACCTCCTCATTATTCGATATAGCCCAGAACCCCCTTCCTCTTTCCGTCTCTTTCCTCGACTTTGACACTTTCCCTCCCTTTCCAAACACTCGTATAACTCTACAACACACCCTTCAACATGGTGGGATCAAAATCGGTCAATCCTCTGCCCTACTCTGACTTCCGGAGCGACACTGGTGAGTAGAGTAAAGCATTATGAAGGATGTAACAAACAGGCTCACTCAAACAACTTAATTGCAACACATGGCTTCTACGCGTTGTGGTTTGTGCTTAATTGCCTTTGAGTGGTCGTACGAGTTACAATGCTACCAGAATCTGGCTTTTCGTTGTTTGTTGTTGCCTTAGTTACTCATGTTTTTTTTCTGTCCCAATTTTTTTCCGTTGTCTTGCTTAATGCTTTGTGCCTGGATTATGACGATAGCTACTGCGCCAACGCCTGAAATGTTTGCAGCGATGATGAAGACTTCTCTTGGAGACGATGTCTATAATGAGGACGACTCTGTCAAGAAGCTCGAACGATATGTGGCCACGCTCTGTGGCCACGAGGCTGCTCTCTTCTGCTCATCTGGCACTATGGTAAGAACGCTAAACCACAACAATGGAAAATGAACAATTGAAAAGAAAGATAATATGCAAGTATGTGTCAATGGCTCTTTTCTAAGACATCTCTACTTCTCTGTTTGCCCTGGCTATTGAACCCTACATGATAACCACACGCTCATCTAGACAAACCAATTGGCTCATCGTGTCCACCTGTCCAACCCACCACAGTCGGCGATGGTTGACATTCGATCCCACGTCTTCAATTACGAGGCCGGTGGCATCTCCTTCCACTCACAAGCTGCCGTCTACCCTATCATGCCCTCAAACAACAAGTACCTCACTGCTGAGGATGTCGCCTCAAGACTGGTTCTCGATGTCGATGTCCACTATGCCCCCACCCGATCCATTTCGCTCGAGAACACCCTCAACGGTACCATCATGCCCATTGAAGAGATGGAGCGGATCCGTATCCTCACCAAAGAGCACGACATCAAGCTTCATCTCGACGGTGCTCGTCTCTGGCACGCCAGCATTGCCACTGGCATCTCGATGAAGGAGTACTGCAGTCACTTTGACACTGTCTCCCTCTGCCTCTCAAAGGGCATTGGTGCCCCCATTGGTTCGATTCTAGTCGGCAGCGAGCTGACCATCAAGAAGGCTAGACATTTCCGTCTGCTTTTCGGTGGTGGCTGGAGACAGGCTGGTCTTTTGGCCGAGGCCGCTCTCTGGGGTATCAAGAACAACTGGCCCACGATGGAGGATACTCATCGTCGTGCAAAATGGCTCGAGCGCGTCTTCCTCCAAGTCGGATGCCAAATCACCAACCCTGTCGATACCAACATGGTCTGGGTCGACACGACGAATGCGGGCTTCTCGGTTGACGACTTGATTGTTGAGCTCGCCAAAGAGGGGATCAAGATTAGTGGAAGTGGTTGCCAAGCGCGTGTGGTTTTGCATTACCAGATCTCGGACGAGGCAGTCCAACAGTTTATTGAAGTCCTCCGCAAGATGGCTCACTCCCATCGTATGAAGGTCAATGTTGATCTCATCAAGACCTCGATGCGAGAGCAGCCACATAGTGTCTTCGACGACGAACACAACGACAAGATGACTCCCCCTTCTCCTCCTCTCTCGCCCGACAGCCCTATCCTCGGACAGATCAAGACCTTCTCCAAGGGCCAATCTTCAGAAGCGAATCATCGGCCCGAGAAGAAGACTAGCGACTCGGATGCAGAGGATGAGGTCTTGCCACGGTCTAGTATTCAGAGCGGCCCCGACATGAAGCGGTGTCTGTTTAAGGAGAGCAACGAGCCTACCCTCGATACCACCGAACCCTTCCAGCCTTCATCCCGCCGCTCGGCACCACGGCTGATGAGTGCCTACTACGAACCCGAGCTAATGACGGCCAGAGTCCGCGAGGCCGAGCAAGTATTCGGTATGCGCAAGAGCTTTGGCGAGCGCCTGTCGGAAGACGACGAGAGCCATTCTGAAGACGATCAAGTCCCCTCATCTAGGATGATCCGGACGACACAGTCTCTAGACCTTCAAGAAATCGAGGCACGTGCAGTAGTAGAACAGTTGGCTGCAGCAGTGGACTCACAGCGGCCCCAGACGGCCGTGTCGACGTGCGAAAAGAAGAAGGTCAAGAAGATCCAGTATCGTCTAGCCCATAACACCGCCAGCAAAGCCTTCAAGCGCGCCAGTGTCCGGATCGTTCGCTGGGGTAGCTTTCTGAACCGCGAAGCATAATAACAGTTACCCACATTAAAAAAAGAACACATACATCTATTAACGCCTGAACGCAATACCCTTTCTAAACACCTGATGTTCACGTTGTAGTCATCATAACGCATTTTTTCCTATGTCATTAAAAAAAAGACCCATCTCTTGGTCGTTTGCTATCCTCATAATTAAAAAACATACGATCTCGTTCCTGCGCGAAAGAACCGAGCTCGCATCTTTTGGTCCGTGTCAACCATGTCATGTAAAGTGAGCAGTGGTTAAAAAGAAGCGCCTGCTCTCACAGTTTTGTTTTTAGGTGTTCAAGATTTTCTTTTCTGTGATCAGACTAAGAGAACACCTTTCCTCTTTTTTTTTACGCTTTTGTCAGAAGAAACCTTGCATGATGCATGTGGCCGTGGGCTTGACTCAACGGATACCTCCCCCCCTCTCCTCCTCTCCCCCTCTCATGGTCCTTATCGATCCTCCGTTCCGTTCTTTTTTCTCTCTTTGCCTTGCCATTCTTTTGCCGAGGTACATAGACAAACAGACCATCCATCCAGGCCCGCTTAGGCGCACGTTTGTATGCCCCGCATGACCATCCCCAAGCCTACGCCCATGCACACTCCGCCAGACCATCCTTTTTTTCACACTTTCCAACAGACCGAGCGGACATTTTTTTTTGTCTGTTGGATCTTTTTGCATGAATGATGCAGGGGTATGGGAACTGGATCCAACGCCCAAAATCACAGGCAACAAAAAAAAAAGAGAAAGAAAAAAAACCTAGATAGTTAGGGGATGCATACAACCCAGCCAGAAAAAGGGGAACTATGAATAGGACTGGGCCATGTACCCCCCCCCCCTCCCCTCCCCACCCCCACTCCTTCTCTACTCCTTCCTTTTTCGCCAACGCCATTGGCATTCTCCAGCACTTGAAAAGAAAACAAGTGCAGTATATCATGCAGCAAGCAAGCAATGGCGCCCAAAAGCAGATAAAAGGCAGTTCAAAGGAATCAAAGACAAGGCAGAAAGATATATTCCAGCGAGGGGGTTGAATGGGCGAATGATGAAAAATACAAACAACCAGAAAAACGGAGAGAACAAAATCAAACGGCTGTACAAAACAAAACAAAACAAAACAAATGGCCCGTGAAAAACAAGCAATCAGAAGCTGAACATGTAAACAACCAGAAACCGACGATAATTCTTGATGTGCATGGGTAACATGTCAATAACAAAGGCAAAACAGATAGACAAAGTAGACAGAAGTCAAAAGTAAAAGTTTGGGATTGTTAGTGAGATTGCAATATCTCTTTGCTAGACCTCATGTCATCAATACACTATGAAGACTGTTAGAAGGATGTGACAAAAAAAATAGGTAAATGCAATAACTAAGATAGAGAAGTGACTAAAGAGGTAGGGAAAACGGAGTTGGAGGAAAAGTGGTTCCCAGAGTTACGGGAAAATGGAAAAAAAGGGAGATAGAACAAGGGGTGTTTTGAAAAGGTGGAGGGGAGGTGAGGAGGAAGGTAGAGGAGAAAGAAAAGACATGGCTGGTGAATGGATGGGGCTGCTGTCGAGCTTTTCAGGGGGTGGTGGGCAGACAGACAGACGGACGGAGGGTCAGTGGTGGTGTTTTAGTGTCATGTTTTGTAGCTCGTTGTATTTGTCGAGCCACTCCAATGAACCTTGTTCGTGTTCACTCTAATCTCCCAACAAGGGACATGTTGAGATGAAAGGCGAACTTTAGGGGAAAAGGAAGTCTTCCGTGAAGGAGAGTAATGTACCAGAAGGGGCGACAATAGGGAGAGGAAGGAGACGAGGAAGAGGAAACTGTGGATGACGGAGGATGAAGAACTTTCATTCCGTGGAACAACACCGTGTAGCCACTCATCGTTTTACTTAGTGCGAATTATCCCAATCATTCCCTGAAAGGATGATCCCCTTTCGACTGTCTCCCTTTACTAAGTGGCCTTTTGCTTGTTCCTTTGGTCAAGGGGTTTTTCTCGTTAGTTTTCTTCTCAACCCTCTTTTTCCCGTTGCCTTTTGGACATAAAACACCCAAGGAACAAAAAGACGTCAGGGTGAACCGTGCATGGAGTCATTTCAATTTTTTGCACTGACCTTTGAGGGAAGGCCTAGAAAGAAGAGGCAAGGGGAGGGGAAACAAAAATTTGCCTCTCCTTTCTGTGTTTCATGATATTGCGTTATTGCACTTGCCAGCCATTCATCCAGGGCAGTGGAGTACCCTCCAACATTGTTCTTCCATGGATAGAGAGAAGGAGAGCCAGGCAAGGCATCAAGGAGAGAAGGGACGGGAGATGGAAAATGAGGGAGAAAGTCAAGGGTGACATTGAGCGTGGGTGGGAACGAGATGAGCCTGTAATGCTTCCTGGGAATGATTGAAAAAAAGGACTTGAAGGGAAGTAAGCACTTTGCCAATCTACGTGGCGCAAAACCTATGTCTTTACTCGACGCGTCTTTTTTTTCTCTTTTTTTCGCGCCGAGCAAACCATAAGCAATTAGAACGTCACAGAAGAGCGGAACGATGTATGATCGTATGTTCTTCGTGCAATTGAGTTTCAACCCCCTATGAAGAAGGAACACTCGTCTTTTCTTTTTTGAAGAACACACGCACACCTACACGCTCGATCGCCTCGGAAAGACAGGTAACAACCCATGGGCACACGACAATTGCCAAAGCAAGGGATCACGAACAGCCTGGAGAAGAGAAAGATACAGCGAAGGATTTACAAGAATAAAACACGAACACGGTCCTTGGTCATTTATAGGTCCTGAAGGAGATCTTGATCATTGAACAAGCGATCTAGGAGCACTTTCAAACTCATGCACACTACCTTCACACGTTACTGTTCATGTCATTAGGGTTACCGCCATGAGAGAATTGCCACAGAAGGAAGCCAACTTGTTCAAGCAAATCTTGGTAAGGAAAGGTTTCTAACATGGCAAGACCTTTTGTGCGATCGATGGGCACTTGTTGACCTCGACCTTTGGTCGTCCGTAGACTCAATCAGGAGATCCAGTGTGCTAATCTACTTTTTTGGTCCTTTGTCCCTTGCCCCTCACCAATGTCGTACCATCGCATAGAAATGCTATGAAAACAAGCAGTACAAGAAAGGATTTAAAGGAGCCGAGCAGATCTTGAAGAAGTTCCCCGAGCACGGAGGTAATCAACAAGCCGAAACAACAAATCCGATATCAGGAGCAAGGAACTTGTCGCTTCAACACAACATCCGATACTTTGGCAATCAAATCTAAAGCTATTCATTTCTTTTTTCAATTGAATACTATTAGAAACTTTGGCCCTGAAGGGATTGTTCCTTAACCATTTGGACAAGAAGGAAGAGGCATACGAGTTTGTCAAGAAGGGTCTTCGCCACGATTTGCGAAGCCATGTCTGTAAGTCAGCAGCCAACGCCATCTTCAGGAGCAATAGAGAGCAAAAAAGCAAACCAGGACGGGACGAGGAGGAGCGTATGTGTTCATGGAAGACACTTCACTAACGTCTGGAATATCGACAATCGACCACCTTTCTCGTCTTTCCCCTTGACTTTTAGGCTGGCACGTTTTTGGACTGTTGTACCGTTCGGACAAGAACTACGAGGAGGCTCTGAAGTGCTACTCTCAAGCTCTCAAGATTGACAAGGTAACAGACCAACAGCAACTAGTGCAGTTTTGTTTGTGTTGTCCCCTCTTCTTTTTGCAGATCAAGGAGTTGAAGTGTGCCAGCTCGATCGGCCACCTGCCTCTAATATGCTATCGTGTTTGAAACGATCATTGTGTTATAGGAGAACCTTCAAATTTTGCGTGACTACTCTTTGCTTCAGGTACAGACCAGGAACTATGAGGGCTTTGCAGAGACTCGCCACATCTTGCTCGAGCTGCGCCCTCAGAACAGACAATTTTGGATCGGTTTGGCTATCGCCTACCACATGATGGGCAAGCCTGACCTGGGGATCAAGGTCTTGACCGCCTACGAGGAGACTCTCAAGGTGAGCATCTGTTTTTTATTCAAATGGGCCAGAGGACTTGCGATTCGTCACATGCAGAAGACCATGACATCTAATACCAATAATTCGAATTCGATTGCGTAGGATGTCCCCGCGAAGCCCGACTACGAGCATAGCGAGATGTTGCTGTACCACAACTCGATGCTGGAGGAGACTGGCGACTTTCAAGCAGCACTGGATCATTTGGATACGATCGAGAAGCACGTTTGTGACCGTATCGCTCTTCGAGAGAAGCGCGCCAGGTACCTTTTGGCTCTCGGACGTCAGGAGGATGCCGAGAAGGCTTACAGAGAATTGATCGCCCATAACCCCGACAAATTTGCCTACTTTGACGGCCTTCGCAAGAGCATTGGACTTGGTCACGATAACTTGTCAGCAGAGGAAGAAGCTAAGCTTTTGGAGCTCTTCAAGGAGCTTCAGAAGGAGTACCCTCGTTCAAATGCCGCCAAGCGCCTTCCCCTGCGTTATGCCACTGGAGATGCCTTTGTTAAGGTTGCTGACGAGTACATGCGCAACAACCTCAGGAAGGGTGTCCCTTCGCTCTTTGTCAACATGAAGACCCTCTTCGCCAATAAGGAAAAGGCCCAGGCTGTCGAGAAGTTGGCTCTCGGTTACCTCGCTGCCCTCGACAAGACTAAGGGCTTTGACAATTCTGGTATGGATCTTGCGAACTTGTTCTGGATTTTGCGCTGTGGATGAAGGAAACACAAGAAGGATATATTGGATCGGAAACTAACGATTTTGTCCCCACATCTGGTTTCCTGCGGACAGGATCGACTGTTGAGCCACCAACTGCTCTTCTCTGGACCTTGTACTTTGTCGCCCAGCACTACGACTTCAAGCGCGAGTCGAATGAGGCTTTGACTTACATCAACCGCGCCATTGAGCACACCCCTACACTCGTGGAACTCTACATGACTAAGGGACGCATTCTCAAGCATGCCGGCGACTATGTCCAGGCAATGAACGTCTTGAACGAGGCTCGTGAGTTGGACTTGCAGGATCGCTTCATCAACTCTAAGTGCTCAAAGTACATGCTCCGTGCGGACAAGATGGCTGAGGCTGAGAAGACTGTCGTCATGTTTGCTCGCGCAGATATTGCCGATCCTTTGAACGATCTGGTCGATATGCAGGCCATGTGGTTCATCCTTGAGTCTGGTGAGAGTCATCTTCGTCAGAACCATCTCGGACGCGCCTTGAAGCGTTTCCATCAGGTTGAGAAGGTACGGTCACAGGTTCCTATTCATTGGCAAATTGATATGAAGTTGCATGTGTAGGATCATTGACTAATGCCAACTCTTGTTTGGTGGCGTTGTTTATTAGCTCTTTGCCGACTTTACTGAGGACCAGTTCGATTTCCATATGTACTGTCTCCGCAAGATGACCTTGAGGGCCTACATCTCGTAAGTCAACGCTGCCTCTTTTTCGTTACAGTGTGCTTGTACGTATTTGTCATTCGTGAAAGGAATTTCCATCTCTTAACCAAGTTACAATATTGCCCTCTTGGAAACATAGGCTGTTGAAGCTGGAAGACCAGTTGAGGTCACACCAGTACTTTGTCCGCGCCGCCCAGAACGCTGTTCAGTGCTATATCACTCTCTTCGACAAGCCCGAAGGCGCCGATTCAGAGGAGATGGAAGGCATGACCGAGGCCGAGAAGAAGAAGTTCCGCAGCAAGCAGCGCAAGGCTGAACTTAAGGCTCAAAAGGAGACCGAGGAGAAGAAGGCCCAGGCTGTTCAGGAGATCACCAAGAAGGGTGGAAAGGTCGATGAGGACCCTGAGGGTCTCAAGTACACCAAGACTGAGGACCCTCTGGGTGAGGCACTCAAGTTCTTGAAGCCCCTTCAGGAGCTTGCTGCTGATCGTATTGAGACTCACCTCATGGGCTTTGAGCTCTACATCCGCAAGAGTAAGTCTGCCGTTGATATTAACTGCCACTCGCTATTCGACAAGGGCAGCTGATCTTGGTTTTTTGCAGTCGGAGGAACTGACCATAATACTCTTTCTTTTGGTAACTGAATCGGATTAGACAAGCTGCTGTTGGCGTTGAAGTCGTTGCTGAAGTCGATCAAGATTGATGCCAATAACGCCACCCTCCACGAGCAGCTCGTCCGTTTCGCGCTCGCCGTCCAGAAGGCCGGTACCTCTCTCAAGCCCGCCGTCAAGTCTGTGATCGACAAGCACTGGGACACCCTTTTCCAGGGAAAGGGCAAGGACCTCAAGGTCTTCACTGCCGGTTTCTTGGAGACCTCCAAGACCCTCGGCTCTGTGCCCCATCTGATCTCGGGCGCTATTGCCGTCTCGTTGATTGAACCTGGTACCGAGAAATCCAAGACTGAGGCTGAGGCGATTATTTTCTTGATCGCGGATGATAAGTATGTTGGAACACGGTCCTTGGAGAATGTGTTGGTTGCGCAAAAGACGCTCAAAAGCCTGAAATCAAGTCGGGTTCAGGAGTTTAGAACTAAGGCTGCATCGTGGTTCCCCAAGGCCACCGTCTTTCTGTCTTAGATGAGTATTAATAATAGAATGATCTTGTTATTATTTTCCACTTCTTTTCCTTGAACATTTGTCTGTGAGAGAGTATTTTACTTTTTTTATGTATGTGCTGGTATATGAAGGATCAGTGGATGGAGTGCGTGAGAAAGGAGGAGAGGTGTCTATTTGAGTTTGGAAAAGGATTGCTGGAGTTGCTCCAACACTTTGCCCACCTGCTCGTTCTCGCCCCGCAACGACTCGTTTTGTTTCTAAACATTTCAATGTGGATCCCATTTGAACGGATGGTTTTAGCACAGTGGTCTAAAGATATCTTTCATATCCAGAGCATTCCTCAAATGCCCCGCCTTTGGTGAGTTCTTACCTGAAGTTCAGAGACCTCCTTGGAAACTCTGGCAACATCCTGCGACGACACCGCCGGCCCAACAGGCTTCTTTGCCACTCCTGCAGAAGCCTTCTCAGCCCGCAGGGTCAACTCGGCGATCTTATCAATATACGACTTCGTCCTGGTCTGCAAATCTGTCTCCTGTTGAGCCTTGAGGTTCTCGACATCGCGGTGGTGCGTCGTCATCAAGGATGAGAATTTGGTCTCATGCGACTCTGCCTGTTGGTCGTGGGTGGCGCGCAGCTTGTCCAAGTTGGACTTTGATTCTACGTGCAGGCGGTCGACTTTTGAGGTGTGGACCTTTTGCAGTGCCTGAATCGACTCGGCATGTTTCTATTTGAATTAGGTCGCAAATAAGTGTCAGACAGATATACCAATGTCAAGTAGCACTGAAACTAGAACGAGGTGGACGTAAAAGAAAGCGAACCTTTTGAATATTAGACTCCTTGGTAACTGAGGACGAACGGATTTTATCGCGCTCAGACTGGGCAGCTTCGAAATCGGAACGCAAGGCCTGGATGGCCTTTGTCAGCGAGTCCTCCTGGTCTCTCCAGGCGGCATCCGTCTTGGCAATCGCGTCCTTCATTGCCTTTTCCTGCGTCGCCTTTTCGTTCGCCAACAGTGTAGCATGTCCACCCTGCATCGCCTAGAATGACATATACAAAAAAGGATGTTAGACATTCGGCCAGAGGTCGCAAATCGGCAAAGTATGATCACAAGTTTGAATTCATAAGAAAAGAAAAAAAAAAAACTCACCCCACCGCTGTCGCCATTTTGGCTGGCGGTAAGAGCCTCCATAGAAGCCTTAACAGCGCCAATCTGCTGCTCAACATTAGCCCTTGTATCCTTCAACGCATCTTCATGCTCCTGCTTCTTCCTCTTCAACGTCTGCACAGCCTCCCTGGCCTGCTCTTCCGCCCTCGACAACCGATCCTCCAACTTTTCCATCTTTTCTTCATGCGCGGCCCGAAGTCCATCCATCTTCAATTCCTGCTCCTTGTTCTGCGCATCCTGGTCCCGCTCAAACTCGGTCTCGACCCGCTCAAGCGCCTCCTGGACTTGTTCGTTTGCAGCATTCTCGAGTTCCTGAACTCGGTCCTCGTGTTTGACAATCAGCTCTGCGATCCGTGTCTCGTAACTGGCTTCGAGCTCGCGGATCGACTTGTCCTGCTTGACCTGGATCTCGGCCACAAACGCCGCAAATTTCGTTTGAACTTCATCTAACTCCTGCTGCACCTTGTACTGAAAGGCATTGATAAACGAAAAAAGTGAATGAGCGTTAGGAAACACGTATGTCTCCACATTAGCGCATATTATAACTTCAAAGGTGCAACGGGATATACCTTGGTGGCGGTCTCGAGAGTAGTCAGCTCAGACGAATGCTTACTCGTCCGCTCAGTGACCTCGTCCTTATGAGCCCTCTTCAGTGCTTCAGTCTGTGCTTCAGCATTCGCCTGGATCGACTCAATCGCAGCCTTATGGCTGGCATGCAATCCCTTGATCTTGGCGTCCAATTCCTGAACACGAGCTTTATGCTCCGACAGACGATTCGACAAGTCGTTCTGGTGTTTGTTCTGAAGAGTGCCAATAAAGCTGCTATGATCCTTCTGTGACTTTGTTGAGACATCTGCCAAGGCGCGGACGTGACGTTCCTGAAGCATGTCAATCATGTTTTCCTCTGATCCTGCACGGTCGTTGATCGACGATGCGTGCGAGTTCTTTATCTGTGTCAGCTCCGAGTCCAGGCGTTCCCTGAGCTCAGTCTATGTATTTTATGAAGTGTACGTCAAACGTTAGCCCTGGGTCACTAGAGCATGGTTATTGTTCTCGATCCATCGTAAGCACGAGTTATCAAGCCGTTACCTCGTGCTCAAGAAGCTCCTCCTTCAGTTGCTTATCCAACTGATCATTGATCGCGTTGACCTCATCCTGGTGCTCGGCCAACATTTTCTCCAGATCCCGTTGGTGATTCTTCTTGAACTCTTCCAAGTCTAGTCGATACCGCTCCTCAACTTGCTGACTATCGCCCGAGAGCTGATCAGGTCGGAGATCAACCTCCTGCTTGTAAGACTGAAGCTCCATCTCCAAGCTCTGCAGCTTATCATCATGGAACCGATTGAGCTCCTCCAACGAGGACGAGTGCAGCTCTTTCGACTCTTCCAGTTTCTTTCCCAATAGAACAATTTCCTCATGTCTCTGGATATGCTCAGCGAGCTGCTGGCGGATAGTTGCCAACTTTACATCGTGCTCTGCCTGATGTTCGACCTCGCGTTGAGTCAGCTCCTTGACCTTGTTCTCGTGCTCCAAGCGCAACCGCTACAACAACAAGAAAAAAAATGCGTCAATAACCGTTATTTTCGTTGAAGACTGTCACTGTTTGACAGTGGTGTTGCAATCAATATGCCGTTATTTTACCTGGACACGCGCCCTCAAAGTTCTGACTTGATGCTTCTTCTTCCCGACCTCCTTCTCCTTTGCGGCAATAGCAGTCGTGATAATTTCCTTATCCTAATAAAAACATGAGATATATCGGGCGAAAGCAAAGCAAAGCAAAAGGCGGAGATGGTAAGAATGGGTTGTATCAAAATAGCGAATGAAAGAAAAGGCAAAAAATAACAATAGATGTGTCCATTTCACATGCATAAATCATTTGTTTGGGGTTCTGTATCTTGCTGTGTTCGGTCTGCCTCCGTGCCAATGCAACATGCGGAGGCGATATGCCCAAAGAATAGTGCAAAAATAACACAAACAATGCGCTTATTTTTCTCTTACCTCGGGAGCAATCTTCGAGAGATCGATGTCGGGAACAAGAGTCTCGCCTCCATCGCTCGACTCGGTCTCTGCTGCTGCTGCAGCGGCCTGCTCGTCCAGGGCCGTCTCCCGTTGCTCACGGAGGTCAGCCAATTCCTTCTCTGCTGTCTTCAATCTTGCCGTGGTGTCCTCCAACTAAACAAGTGTACAGGGATGAAGAGATTGTAATAAAGATCAATATAAAAGAGCTCAGACTATATATGTATCTTGTTGTTCATGGCAATCTATGATTTCGATATTATTACTTCAGCAAAACATTTTTAGTTGCGATCACATCTTTTGAGCATCTTACCTTTGCGCGAGTGGTGGCGACGGCCTTTTTCAATTCAATCGGACTTGTGGGCGTAACTGATGCAGCTGCTGCAGTCTTACCCGAACGTGTGCTACCCACAGGAGTAGGCGCCCTGGAACTCCCACTTCCTCCCACCACTGACGACGAGTTAGTCCTGGATGTGGGTGTGGACCTGCCAACAGTCGACGGCTTTGGGGGCAACCCCTCATTCTTCTTCGCGGCAGCAGAGGAGCTGTTTGCTGGCTTGGCAGTCGGTGGTGTACGGATAGTGGTTGTTGTCATGTTGAGTGGAGAACGTCCGCCGACTGCCGGAGGTTTGGCTGCAGTCCCAGAGGATGCCGTTGGAGGAACCCTGATCGAAGTCGTCGTCCTGGCTGTCGCACTTGCCCCTCCTGTCGCTGGCGCTGCTGGACGACGAGTGGAGGGTGTCTCTGGTTTGGATGCTGCTGGTGAGTTCCTTGTCTTTGGTGTCGTGGCTGGTGCTGCTGTCTTGGAGGCTGCTGTAGTTGTAGTCGTCTTGGGCTTGGCCGCAGGTGTCGAAAGTACCGACTTTGCACCCGCAGCAGTTGTAGTAGCAGGTTTCGGGGCGGGTTTGGTGGTTGGTGTCGAGCTTCGAGTTGTCCGATTGGCTGTAGTAGGTGTCGCACTTCTTGTGCCTGAACTGGCGGTGGCTGTTGCTGTGTTTGCTGAAGCAGTCGAGGTGATGCGAATGGACGTGGTGGTCCTAGCAGAGGCAGTCGCCCGCTTGGCCGCTGCTGCTGCTGCCTCGGTAGCCTTGGCGGCACTGGCTGCTTTGGCCTTGTTGGCAGCTACATTTGCTGCAGTTGCTGCCCTTCTCGCTGCTGCTGTTGTTGATGGTGTTGCCGTGGTCGATGCCGGTGTATCCCGAGTACCTGCCATTGTTATATGAAGGTGGTTTTTTTTTTGGCTGGGGGGTTTATAGTTGTTGCTGCTGTTGTTGTTGTTGTTCGGACTGGTTTGACTTCGCCCGATAGTAGGAAGGGAGGGAGGGTTGTTTGATTCCTGTGAAGGTGATAAAGGTGCTGAAGTATGGTATTTGAGAAAAGAACGGAGTAGAGACAAAAAGAAGTGATGAGAAGGAAAGAAGGGTGATGAGGGGTGAGGTGAGGGTCGATGAAGAAAAGAGCGAAAGTAGGGGGAGAGGGAGAGAAAGAAAGCGGATGTAGTTTTTTTTTAAAAGCGATGGAGAGCAAATGACGAAGAGAGAGAGCGAAATAATAAGTGGTAACGGGAACAAAAGGGATTCAAACAGACGCTCACACAGAGCATTCACAGAGATAGCATATGAATTAAGTTTGGTCGGACACAGAGAAGAACCAAAAGGAATGAAGGGGGGGGCATGAAACGAAACGTGCAAGGGGAGAGAACGAATAACACTCACTGTGGCCTTGTCCTCCCTGTCATTATTCTCAGCGACCACACACACACGCATACACACACACACTCACATATACGCGTTCGTCACAGCATGGCATAACAACGCCTTGAACATTCGTTTTCGTGCTTGTCGCTTTTATTCATGAATGAGAGAGTAAACAAGCCATTCGTTTGGTATCTGAAGGAGAAAAATAAATACAAAAATATACATACACAACAACCATTTACTTCAATTTCGCCTCAGCAACCTCAAAGGCAGAGGCCAACATTGCCTGGGTCGACGCACGGAGCTGGGCAAAGTCATAGCCCTCGCGGTAGACAAGATCGCCCGAGTTGTGGTACTTGGGGTCGGCAATAGGTCCGTTGCGCTCAAAGAATGCCGTTGCTGGGTATCCTGCCTCCCAGAATGACTATTATGAGAAAAAGAAAACGGGGATTATGTCAGAACCTTTCAACAACGAAACCATACCATGCATGCACAAGCAATCAAAGAGATAACGTACCTGGTGGTCAGAGCAGCAGGCACCAGTGATACCAACAACAGCCTCAGGGACATACAGCTCGGTCACATTGTGCAACAATGAGCTCAACTCAGCGGTATGGTAACGAGCAGGGAAAGCAACTTGAATAGGCTCGCCAGGCTTTCTGTAAGCCAACATATCCTGTTAGGAGGGTAATACAAAATAAAAGCCATTGGTTAGCACCAAGAGTTGCCCTTCCAAGAGTGTCCTAATCCTGAACAGTGCGCTCGTGACCATCCAGAGAGATAATAAATATGAAACGTACTCCTTGAACCATCATGGTAATGGTCGTTCCTTGACTCTTCAACTTCTTGGCCAACGCTGCAGAGCCGAACAATCCTTGTTCTATAGAGCATTCACAACAATAAGAAAGCATTAGAGTCTATCCGCACATTACTTGCAGCACCCTGGGACCATACGTTTCCTGTCCATGTTCCTGGATTACGACGACAACAAATAAAGCAGTAAACAACAAGGGTCCACAATAATTTTGCCTTACCTTCTCCTGAGAATGCGGAGATGACAAAGGTGCGACCAAAGGTCAGGTTGTTGGCCTTGATGATACGGGCCACCTGGAGAAGCATAGACGTGCCTGAACCATCATCATCAGCACCGGGGGCACGTGGGTTCAAGAACGAGCCGCGGCTGTCGTGATGTGCGCCCAGAATGACATGCTCATCGGGGTACTCAGTTCCCTTGAAGGTGCTGTTATTGAGTAGAAAAAAGAAGACAGAGCAATAGCGTGGAGTTAGCATCTGCTCCTTATTTGGGGCGATATCGCATGAGGGAGAAAAGGAGTCCACCCAAACAGGCGTAACGGTATCTGGTCACTTGTGCAAAAATAAAGGCGGTCGCCCCATCCCCCCTGTTCTTTCTCACCAATCCCTTCAATATTGCCTCCACGCTCTTCTCTCCTGCTATTATCATATTGCTACCAGGAGTTGCGTGTGAACAAAAAACTTACCAGATGACGTTGGGTCCAAAGCGGGACTGGTAGCTCATCAGCTCGACAGTGTCGCATCCATAGCTCTCGAACTGCGACTTGAGCCACGCTGCAACCTCATGACTCTGCTTGGAGGTCGAACTGCGAGTAATGAAGGGACTACCGGTAGCTTCACCCGACAACCAGGTGACATCCTGCTCCAAGGTCTTGACATCAACCTGGTCAACAACCGCCTGGAGCGACTTGCGATGCTTCAAGTTCTTGCTCTTGAGAACAATAGGGTGGTCAGAGGGGAGACCTGCAAGGGGAGTCACAAACCCTTCAGTGCGGACGGGGAGGATCTCGGTGTTGGAGGGCAAGACGTCAATGAGGTCGGGGACCTCTGAAGCAGCGCAATTGGATCCGATCAAGACACGGTACTTGGGCTGGGTGTCGGGCAAGTCCACAGTCGTGAAGCGGCAGAACTTGCGACGGCCACGGAAGATGGAGTAAGGCAACTGGTTGCCGGTGCTCTCCTCAACCAAGTCGTCAGTCGCAAAGTCGGCAACAGCCTCCTGAACACTGTTGTTCCAGTCAAGAATGTCCTGGGGGGTGTCGCCCTCAAGGTGCTGTCGTTCGAGGACAATGAGCTGAGAGTACATGTGCTCAGCGGGGAGCATGCTCGACTTGATGATGCATTCCTCAGGGACGGCGTAGATGGAGAGGTCTTCGTAGACACCGCGGAGCTGCTTTCCACAGGCGGGCTGGAACTCTTTTGTCTGGGGCTGGTTGGCGTCGACAAACTCCCAGTGGGTGGTAGCTGCCATAGCGGTGGTTGAGGCAGCGGCGAGCAGCAAGGCAGCCGACACTGACAAGAGGATAGAGCGAACCATTACTGTCGATGGGAGGGGTTTGTAGTGTTGTGTGTGTTGGGGCGTAAAAGTGTAAGAGTGTGGAAGTAAGGAAGTGGTGGAGTAGAAGAGACTGAGGAAGTGTGAAGAAGAAGAAAAGGAATGAGAACGGTGGAGTCGGTATTTGAATGAACCTTCTTTGGATGGACCCCCCTCGTGATCTGAGGAAATGACGATCCGCATGGCGTCTTTGACACCACTCAGGGCTCAGCATTCTCCTTGTACCATGTATCAGCATGCAGGCTCCACTCAATAGTCTTTTATTCACATATCTTTATTATCAACTCTCAACGACATGGCTGATTAGAACCAGAAGCTGACAGAAAAACTAGTCGACAGTGACCGGATGTAATGCCACCACTGGAACGGGATATACAACAACTCCCCAGGCGCAAGAATCGTCTCCAAATACTCTGCCTCCGCAAACCGTGGATGACGTTCCAAGTCTGGTTCCTCCACATTGACCTGACTCGTATTACCCAACATGCTGCTACCACCGTCTCCTTCCCCTTCACCTTCACCTTCTTTATCATCCTGAGACTCGTTGCCGTAACAATACAGCTTGGACGTCTCCTTGGGAGCATACAGTCGAATGTACTTTCGTCCCACGACCTGAGCCAGCAGGTTATGGTACGGATCCGTGTGCATCGGTGACACAGTCCCTCGAGGCCCAAACCAAGCATTCAACACCACGTCGTCTGGAGGGTCGTATCCTTCCTGGTCGTTGGGCCCGATCATGCAATAGTCTGGAATGTCGATATCTCGTCGCAGGCGCGGAATCTGCGCAAACAGATCATGCTGGGCCAAGTACCCAATCTCCGCTGTCGCTGCTTTAGCATTGGTTCCGTCATCATTGCCTCCATCGTCAGTTCCTGAATGTTTCTCACGAAGAATATACGCCTGAATGAACTCTCGCATGGTCACCAGTTTCTGTGTCCACTGCTCATCCGTGTATTGACTCCCGATCTCAATAGGCACCAATCGATCCGGTCCAGCCGTCCGACATAATGTTTCTAGATCAGTCCACCGCTCCCGTGCCGGCCAATGGTCAATCCCGCCCGTGATTATAATAGGCACCCCGGATGCTCCCTCTACGCCTCCACCATTAACATGCTGTTGGAATTCGTCCATGGTGGGTAGATGGATTCGAAGGATAGGGAAGTGAATCTCGGGTATCGGTTCCTGATCTGGTTCCTCTCCTAGCTTCACCTTTTCTTTTACCACCGTAGGTGCTGTTGCTGCTGCTGATAACTTCTGTCGTTTGACCATTGGCGCCGCTCCATCCTCCTTCTGATCCTGCCCGTTTTCAATTTCAGTCTCAAGATAATCAAGCATCTCAAAGACAAGATCCCTCCTCCTCTCTCCTGACGCCCCCGCCATCACTAACACATTATCGCACACAGCAATCGCCACCTTCAACGGCTCCACATCCACCGCCACCACCTCCAGTCCACCACCAACACCAACACCACCACCTTCATCCCGACCCCTGAAAGCTGAGAACCCAAGCGCCAGTGCCTTAAGGATCCCAGCATCCGTATAAAACTCTCTCCAGTAAGACGGCACCTCCCGATACGGATAAGCATGCAACATCTCCCGTCCATAGTCAACCAGCGCGTCCGCTTGATAGATCAAAGCATGAACCCTGTCGTTCGTTGATGGTGTTGTTGGTGAGGGTGAGCCAATTGATGCCAAGAGCGCCCGTGCTTCCTCCAAAGCCTTGACCGGCCCTTGGCCACAGTTGCGAGGTGTGATTCCTACTGCTGGTTGAATAAACAAGTGCATCACATTAGCTTTCCAGCGGTCAAAGTGCAAACAGAAAGGTAAGAAGTGGTAATGAACACAAGTCTTTACCAGAGTCATTGCTTGACGCAATGTGTGTATACTTGGAAGCGAGTGTCTTGATCATGGAGAGGAGAAGAGGAATGTTTCTAGTCCTCCTGCCTTGCCTGAGTGTGAAAAGCTCGAGGACTGTTTTTATTATTGAATCTCGGGCAGCTTTCAGATCGTGGTTGCCCTAGATTAAGGTACTAGTAAATAATTGCATTCGTATTAAGTGCGTGACATAGATTGCATGGTGTTCTTTTGTTCCTCTACTCGCGGTCTTGACCGGTCGTCAACTTCTTGATGACACGCAAACCGCGCTTGCCCGAAACCTTGATATATTGTTGTTGCTCCAACTCTCCCAGCACCCTCGAGAACTGCTCCTCCGACACGCCCTTTGACAAAGAAGAGGAGAGGAAAGGCAACGTTAGCATATATTCTACACAAAAAACCATAAATACGAAAAGCAGAGACTGACCAATGACTTACAACTGAACTCTGAGCATTAAAATCGGCAAGGACATCAGCCCAGCGGAGGTTAGTCTTGTCAGAGGCATTCAACAGGTTCAACAACTCGCGGCGCATATCCTCCAAATGGCCGCGGTCATAGGATCCCTGTCCCGTCGTTAACAGATCCATATCCAACAATCCTGTGCGGGGATCCATCGCAGACTCCTTCAAACCCTCACGAATCAAACGCGATGCCTCCTCGACATCCTCCTTCTCGACATCAGGCGACAGACGCAGCCTGGCGCGAGCTTCTGCAAGACGGATCATCGACTCAAGCTGACGGGTCGTTGCGGTAATCTGCTTACCACCACCAAGCTTGCGCAGATCCAAGTAGCATTGAACCAACACCGCACTGGACTCCTCGCCCAATGCTGGGTGGCAATGGTTACGGGCGTAGCTGATATAAGAGGTCAATGTGTCGATAGGGATAATATCCGTTCCTCCTGTTTCGGGGGCGTCCTCCAAGTACATCGAGAGAATGTGGCGAGCCAAACGACGATCGCTCTGCTCGTTCACAATATCCAAAACCAGGTACAACAAATCGAATCTACAAAGCAAAGACTAGAACGTTAATAACAGTATCCTTCGGCATGTAAGTAAGGACTCTACCCATTCAAAGAATATGCTTCGAGTGGATAACGCACCTGGAGATGAGGGTAGGTGGGAGGTCAATGTTATCGACCATGGGAAGCCTGTGGTTGTACTGTGAGTGGATAGGGTTGGCAGCGGCCAACAACGATGTTCTGGCGTTGAGGGTTGTGATAATTCCGGCCTTGGCGACAGAGACCGTCTGCTGTTCCATGACTTCGTGCAAGACCGACCGTGTGGAGTCCGACATCTTATCAAACTCATCAATACAGCAGATACCGCCATCCGAAAGAACCAAAGCACCACTCTCGAGAACCAGCTGGCGAGTGTCGGGATCCCTCGTCACATATGCAGTCAAACCGACAGCCGAAGAACCCTTTCCGGATGTGTAGACACCACGAGGGGCAATCTTGTGGACGTAGCTCAGAATCTGCGACTTGGCTGTTCCTGGGTCTCCGACAAGCAACACGTTAATGTCTCCTCTGTAACGGGGTGATCCTGCCTTGAGGAAAGTCTTGTTGGTGCCTCCAAACATCTGCAGCAGCACTCCTTTCTTGATATCGTCGTGCTCGAAAATACTGGGGGCGACCGATCGGGCAAGGGTCTCGTAAAGGTTGGGGAGCAAGGAAATCTCCTTGATCTTGGCGACCATGTCCTCGCTCTGAACTTCAATCTCGTCTCCTCCCTGGTAGGTAGCTCTCTTTCCGCCATGGTTCGAAATATCGTCGTCAATTGTCAGTCTCTTCTTGTCTGACTTTTTGATATGGACAACATCCAGATAGGTCCTGTACAATGATTTCACAGTGCGCTGTCTGGGGTTGACACGAACAGGGACTCCTCTGAAAACAGCTGTGATTTCCAGGCGGTCACCAGGCTTACAAACATCGACCAAGTCATCGTGAACCACCAACGAAATGCTCTGAGGGGTCTGACCATCGGGGATTGATTCTAAAGTTATACAACAGCGCAGAAAAAGTAGCAAGTAAGTCCTCTGTTTGCTGCGATATCCTGATTCTTCTTAGAGTCCTAAAAGTCCGAAAAGTTCGAATCCATGCGCACCTGGCATCTCCTGCATGCGGCAGACCTGCTTGTCAGCGTATTCACCACGGTTGTGGATCAAGGACATAGAGTTCAAGGCTCCGCAGACCTGGTTAGGGCACTTAGTAGGCTCAGTGATACGACCACGGTCAGCCTCTGATGAAGCAGACTGCTCGCACACCAAACACTGGAAGAAAGCCTTCTTCACGTTGGGAATAACGCTGGAAGTACGGAGCATTAATCCCTTGACGGTAACGAGTCTGTCAATATCTGCAGGTCCAAGGTCGCGAGTGTTGATGCATTTTCCGAGGTTGAAGGGACGAATCATCAAACTGTCTCCGCGCAGGTCATCCTCGGGGTAAGTATCGGCAAAGAACTCATTCAAAGAGAAATCCAAGAGAGGCAAGACCTCAGCAGGGTAGTCGATCAGCAAGCCGTGAACCTTCTTTGATGAAGGATGGTACATGAGGTTTTGGCAGTCCAAGTTGAGCTGGCGAGCAGCAGTGCGTCTCATCTATATCATCACAACAAAAGAACATAAATGTGTCAATTGCAGATTCGACCGGATAGTGGTGTCCAGCCATTACGACAAGTTCAAGCAACCGTTAAAAGCATATGTTCCACTTGCCTGGTCAATAAGCTGAGGATAAAAGGGCTGCCTTTCACTCTCGGTATACAATCCTCTGGGATTCTCCTTAGTGATCCTGCTCATCTGGGTGAACTCGTGCAAGAAATCCTTGAATCTGGCAATCACGTCGTTAATCTCCACAGAGGTTCCCCAGACGACCTTGACGACCTGAGTGGGATCGTTATCCTGTGAAGTTGGGAAGGCGCCTCCAGAGTTCAATGCGAAGTCGCTGGCGGGGTCGGTCATCAATGCGAGGTGGCGCGCCACCTGGGGACTGCTCACAACATCTCCACGGCGTCTCCTTGGCGTCTGAAGTCTATCGTCGTTATAAATTAATACAAGTTTCCTGTTAGCACTTCCCGTATTATACCAGACTCAAACAATAGCCAGGATACTCCAGTGTCGACATGTTGATAATCTTACCCCTGGCCATCGCGCGGGGTTCCATAGGAGACATCTGAGCGAAGATGAGACGATCCAAGATTGCTTCGTGGGGGAGATGAGGGCATAGCCATAGGTGAGGAGAGCTCAGAGTCTAGATGCACATGCGGAAAAAATATCAGGGTCAGCTTGAATTCTTCGCTCTCGATGGTCTTTCTGAGTTCGGTTTCATTTGGCTCGCAGCTTCTTTTGGTTCGAGCTAATAAACACAAACTCACCCTGCAAGTGAGAGCGTCCAACGGGAGTCTGAGCAAACTGGCCGGGTTGGTATTGGACCTGGAAACCAGGAGTAGTAGCAAATGGCAAGGGCGAGTTCACACCCAAACCAGAACCCAAACCGGGAGAGGAAGGGTACTGAAGGCCAGGGGAGGAAGGAAAGTCTGACGAGACGTTATCGCGTCCTTGACTGCTGCTGGTTCCAGGTCTGGCGATGGGACGACGAGGTGTCCTGGGTGTGCGTGGGGATGACATGTGTTGGACGTTTGTTTTTTCTCGGGGGTTCGTTGTCGTTGTTGTCGTTTGTGTGTGGTTCGTTCCGGTCCCTTTGATGTTAACGGTGCTGTTCCTGGGGGTGTTGGTTGATGGCGAGATGAACAAAGAGACACAAACACAGAGCAACAAACGAAAGGCGTCGTGGAGTTGACGAAAGGGACTGTTTCTTGGCTTTGTTTTTGTTTTTCACGGCGACATATTTTAATTTATGAAAGACGCGTTGTATTTAAGGGGTGCATGACTACTTTTTTGATTTAGAAGGATAAACATTCTTCGCACAAAACTTTTCTTATTCAACCCCGAGTTCACTATTTCTACCTCCCATATCTGAATCTCTTCCTAACATCTATAGTTTTTTACCTCGGCCATTCAATTAGATAGTCACGGTACTATAAAGTACACCACCGGCTTGCAGCCTTATTGTTTTTCTTCGTGCGGCATTTACGTCTCGAATTACCGTGTTGCTCGCCTCGCGTGATTGGGCTTTGTCTCCCACTCTCTCGCTTTGTTTGAGCGTCGTTTCGCAGTCAAGAGCAAAGACCTTGCCAGGTTTTGCAATATCTTAGCGCCCATTCTTGGTCTCGCCTTCCCCCTGTGGGGAGTGTTTGCGGGCCTAGAGGGCTGGTAGTTGCTACATTCATCTTATTCTTTCTTTTCTTTTAATTTACAACTTGTATCTCACATGTCTTCTTTTGTTCAACTTCGTTGGTTGTCTTCCTTCTCAGTAGTTTGTCTGCTCTCCTTTTCTTTCAACACCCATGGCAGATTCAGACAGTCTGTGGTTCAATTGGATGCTTGGAAGATATTATTAAGGATAATGTAAAATATAAAAAAGGAAGAAACTACAAGAAAAAAGTAAAGTGAATAAAAGGACAAAAAACCGCTAAATTTAAACCTCCATGCCCATCTCCAAGGCCTGACGGCTGCTCATCTTCAATCCCAAAATATCACCGACCTCAGAGACAACGCGGAGGACAAAGTCCAAGTCCTCCTTGGTGTGCGAGGCCGACACACAGAAACGAGCACGGGAGGCAACAATCGATGTGGCAGGGAAACCAACAACAACTACGGCAAGATCCCTCTTGCGACATTCACGCGAGAAGGCGGGGATCTTGGCGGGGTTGAAGAGAAGAAGGGGGATGACGGGAGAGTCACGGTCACCATAGATGATGAATCCCATCTTGCGCAAGTTGCTGCCGAGGTAACGGGCGTTCCATGCAAGACGGCTCAAACGCTCCTGGCCAGCACTGGTGCCATCACGGCCCATGATCGACCACATACTAGTATAGATTTGCTGAAGGACAATGGGCGAAATGGACTCTCCATAGACCGAAGAGTGGTTGGCAAGACGCAAGTGGTCGATGATCTCCTTGTTGGCGCTAATGTATCCACCAGAAGCACCGAACGACTTTGTGAAGGTACCCATCAAAATATCGACCTCAGCGGGGTCAACGCCATAGTAATCACACACACCACGTCCGCGGGGTCCAATGGCACCAACAGAGTGGGCCTCGTCAACATACAAATGGAACTAGAGAAGGATAAACAATGGAAAAGGGTGGGCATTGTTGGTTAGAACACTCTTTTCTCAATTTGCTATGTCGATCAAAGTTGCAAGTGGTGCAACAGAAAAATACATCGTAAAAAAAGGCACTTTACCTTATACTTCTTCTTGAGCTCGACGATCTCAGGGAGCTTGACAATGGAACCCTCCATGGAGTAAAGACCCTCGACAATGACCAAGATGTTCTTCCAGGGACGGTGAGTTCTGGGCTGACCCTGCGAGATGGCATCGCGGAGGACAGACTCGAGATCGGCGGCATCGTTGTGCCTGAAGACACGGATAAAGGCGCCAGAGAGACGGGCACCAAAGACAAGAGAGTTGTGGTTGAGCTCATCGGAGATGATGAGAGAGCCCTTGGAGGCGAGACCGGCAATGGTAGTACTGTTGGTGGCATAACCCATGGAGACAAGGAGAGCGGCCTCCTTGCCCACAAACTCGGCAACGAGCTCCTCGGTCTTTGTGTGCAAATCGGACGATCCACCCTCAAGACGGGTTCCGCAAGAAGATAAACCATAGGTGTGAACGACCTCTTCGACGGCATCCGCGCAGGGACCAGTCGACTGAGCGAAACCGAGATAATTGTAGGAGGACAGGTTGACGGCCTCCTTGAGCTTTCCTGTGAACTGGAAGGTGCGGCAGTAGTCCTTGGTGACACGCTCCAACATGTTGATGGTTCTGCCGGGCACGAGGGTGGTGGGGATCGAGAAGCAATCCTCGATACGCATCTTCAAGTTTCTAGTCCAAAACGAGTCCCAGTCGGAGGTGAGAGCAGCATATCCCTATTATCACGCGAAAAAAGGGGTTGGGAGTAGGAAGATGGGAGAAGGGGTGTTGAGCCGGTGTTCATTCACTGATGTGATTAGACCCTCCTTTTGATTTGTTTGCTTCTTGCTTATGTGTGTTTGTAAAATGACTCGTTGTTGCTTTGTTGCTGTGTTCTCTTCACAAGGGGATCAAAATAAGTGGTGGTGTATCGGTATGTTGGTATGATGTTATGCTGATGGACTGTTTACTGCTGTTGTTGTAATTTACCCCAATTGATACCTGTGTGTCCTGCGTGGTATGTATATCTGCGCTGTCGAATAACTTCCTGTTCTGTCCCGTCTGCGGTACTCCTGTTCCCTGTTGTTGTTGTTTCTCTTACTGCAGCTTTTTTTTTTGTTGCCGTTATCGTTGTTGCAGTTGTTGTGGATACATGGTCAAACATATCCACTGAAGAGTACAGCGCAGTTGCAAATATATTCAAACCAAAAGCAAAGAGAGGCCGGAACTGCAGTGAGCAAAAAAGATGATGACAACAGCAGAGATGAAAAGCTCCCACTTACGTTGGAAGGCATAACATGGGCAAAGGCCTTCTTGTTCCATCGGAAACCGTAAAAGTCACGGACGTGGCCAAAGAAAGAGAGGATGATGTAGGAAAGGTAGGTGGTGATCAGATAAAAGTAAGGAGGCTCTTCCATGATGTCGTCGTACGAGGTCTTAAAGAGAGCACGGTTCTTGGCCGAAGAGGAGAAGCCCTTCCAGTGAAGCTTCTCCTTGGGTTCCTTGACAGAGAGGCCCTCCTGGAACTTTGCGTGGTGCTGTGAGGAGAGCGGGGTGGCCTTGAGGCTGACAGGTGAAGCCTGCACTGCAGAGCGAGATCCTTTGCCCATGATGATGATGGTCTTGTTGATCGGAGGTGGCTTTTTTTTGGAATATGCGATGGGAAGGAGGGTCGAGGTAGAATAGGGTAAGGAAGAGAAGGAGAGGGATGGAAAGGAAGGATGAAAAGAAAAGGAAAAAGAGAAGAGGAAAAAGAGAAGAGACAAAAAAAAAAGATGATGGGAAGGGTCTCTTTCCGCACCAGTCTCCGTCCGTCTCTCTGCCTCTGTCTTTGTCCGACTCTTTCCCCCTCTGTTCCTTCCTTGCCTTGCCCTGAATATCTGACTGATTGACTTTTCTCCCTTTCTCCCCCGACTTTCTTGCTGGTGTCACTCTGAAGTGGTACTGCTGCAACCCCAGGGGGGACAAGGAAAAGGAATACACACTCCCTCTCCCTCTTTCTCTCTCTCCATCTCTCCATACAGACAGAGACAGAGGGAAGAAAAGGCAGAAAAATCTCCACCCTGGTCTCACCAAAGGCATGCAAATCTCTTATATTAATCTCCTTCCCTCGTAAGAATGACTCGTCCTTGAAGTATGGACAGGCGAACAACGGAATGAAATGTAGCCCAGCTAGGGTATCCGTCCATGATACTACCTACTATGGCCATAGGAATGAGTGTAAAAAAAAATATTTGAATGTCCCGGGCGGATGATCATTTAGGCGAGCTACCATTGGTTAGAAAGATGTAGCATTAACTTTTTATGCTTCTCTCCGCTTCATGAATGGACAGTGCTACTATGTAATTTGTAGGTAGACAGGGGAATGCTAGGTATAGGTCGAGATAGAGTGAGAAAGATAGAGGAGGGTATCATGCCCGAAGCTAAGCACCCCCTCGTCTAGTTCCACCTGCCCTTGAGGTTCCTCGCAATATCATCCGGATGAGGTCCCTTCCCCATCTTGTTACCGGCGTCGTCACCAGGTTTGACAACGTTCTGTGGATAGCCAGGAGCGTCGACAATCTGGATCCCCTTCTTCTGGGACCACTTGCCATTGTTTACACCGTCGATCTCTACATCGGCGCAGCTGATATAGAACTGGGGCACATTGACCGCAATCCAAGACCACACAAACAGACACTTGCCCCTCTCATTACAACTCGGCACATTGTCGGGGATCTTGACAGGCCACTCGTAGTAGAAATCCGGACACGACTCTTTGTACTCGGCAATCAGATGGAACGTCTTGCCGCCGTCGTAGCTCAGCGAGTACTGGCAGAACCCTCCACCGTGGCGCGCCTGGTTTATCTGCTTCCCACCACTTCTGGGCCTTTGTGGCAGATCGCTGTTGTAGTTCTTCTTCAGCGCAGAGCCCCAAAACCGTGTCTGTTCGTACCAATAAAAGATGTAAGGAGAATATGCACGGTCCATGTTAGCGATGACACTCTCTACCATAGAAACGGTCTCAATGCTACGGCCTAACAACTGTTCATTACACCAACTTACGTTAATGATCTGACCAGCCTTGAGCTTGGTAATGTGTCCGACCTTGTTGTATCCATTGCAGGGGAGGGTGCGCTTGTTGGAGTAGCCGACAAACTCATGCGCCTCATAGTCAAACTGCTTGTCGCCAGGCGACCCTCGAGCCACGGGGTACAAGAGTGACATGTGGGCCATTGCTGACTGTGCAAGTAACACGGCGGCTAGCACCATCCAGTAACGTATGACCGCCATTTCTGTATGTGTTGGTGGAAGGGAGATTGAGTGGTGTAGGGATAGGGGAAAGAGGTTTGAAAAGGACGTGGTTATGTAGGACGAGGTTGGATTTTTGTTATGGTGGTGAATTGAGGTTGAAAATGGGGAAGACAAGAGAGAAGAAAAGAATGGAGGTGAGGGAGACAAAAGAAAGTAGGTGTGCTTTTTGGGGGATGTTACAAGCAAAACGGGCTTGAAGTGGAGAAGAAGAGAAGGATGAAGAGGGGGAGAGGGGTTGTTGGAGGAAAAAAGTGGGAGCAAAAAAAAAGAGGCAGGTTACTATAAGTACAAAAGGGTGGCAAGCTAACAAGAAAGGTCCTTTAGAAGAAAACGGGGCGCTTCTTTTTTTTCCTTCGAGTTCCTGTCTGGTTCTCTCCTTGAAGTGCATCACCCAAATACAATAATACATTTTTAGTGTGAAGTAAATAACCATGTCACCGTGCTCCAAAGCTCAATGGAACTATTGAACGGCTCCCGTCTGGAACGGCTATGTGTGCTGATGAGTGGGCGAGCAATGAAGGTAGCCAAAGAGAACAAAGAGAGAGAGAGAGGGATCCATAACATTTCTTTGTCTGCCAGCTCTATCTAGACATGTTGATGTCCATCTGGTTTTTTTTTGTGTGGGTCTTGCCGCAAAGGACGCTATGAAAGTTCAAGGAGCCTTTCGTTATTATTACTATTGGAGAAATGCAAGAAAAGGGTGGTAGCAAGTCAGTCCAGTTCAACTCATTGGAGCTGAGCAAGGGGGAGGTGAACGAGCGTTATTTTTGTGGTTGTTGAAAAAGGTCGCAGAAAGAAGGGACGCAATGGCAACAACAACAGATGAGTTCCAAGGATAGGAATGCCAGGCCGGACAAACCTTCTTCGTCTTCTCTCCTGATCTTCTTTCTCTTTCTCTTACTCTTTGTCTTGTTTCATCCATTCTCAATCTCGCACATCTCATTCTTTCGCTTTTTTGCCTTTCAGTCTCAACCTTCCGGCAAGTAAAAAAAAAATGATCCGAGCACAATGACACAAGCACGACGGCAACAAGTATGAATTAGCAAACTAGATGGCGAAAATAACGTGCCGTTCTTTTTCTTTGGCGCGAGGCATCGATCCATCCCTGCTTGCCAAGAATTAAAATACGCACCACAACGGCGAGAAAGGAAGGGAGTGGAAAAGAGGGGACGGCGAGGGATGAAAGGAGAGGGGAGGGAAGGGGAGGGAAGGAGAGAAAATAGTAAGTTGGCAAACAGGAGAAGGGGAGAGAGGAGAGAAGTGGAGATATGGGAGATTGCCACCATCTGAACGAAAAGAAGGAGAAGAGGAAGAGCCTTGATATTGCTGTTGACCCAGACTACAGTAACAGTCTCCAGTCCTAAAGAGGTGGCAGTCGGTTCTGTAGCGACGTGTTGTTGCTTCTTCTCAGACTAGGGCATCTAGCTGTCATTTTCGTAGTGTAGTGCCTGGGATTTCTGTAACATAGTCAAACGTTTCAACCGTGCAACCGAGAAGGGGTGAAGGGGCAAGTGAGCGTGTGAGCAAGGAGCGCGCGTTTGGATGATTTAAGGTACCTACGAGAATTGTGAGCTGGTGGCGGGATTTTTCATTTTCATTTTGTGCGACAGAACCCCATGCCCGTGCATACGTATTTTTACCAGGCTCCTTCCCCAAGCTCGCTTGGAACAGCCTTTGCTAAAAACCATTCATCAAACACACACATTCTTCACTGTGTTTTTTTCAGCAACAGATCACAGGTAAAGACACGCAATGATTTGAAAGTACCACTGGTATGAAATAAACATTCAAGAAGACTCTTTGCGGAATGTAAAAGTGGATAATCTAAGGACAACTGTCGCGCAGCCAATAACCAAGCCGTCCGAGTCAGCGATTCGGGAACGAATGGAGATCCGTGTAGGATGGGTTGGCTTGAAGTAGTACACCTGCATGTTCGATCGATCATCCAAAAGGCGACGCCCATACAGTGGCAATAAATCGATCAATTGCTCGGCCCGTAGCGCTATCCATAAACCCTGTTTCAACACTTATCGATACTTTTACATATTAGAGGGTGTGCAAAGGGAGCCAGCTCATCTCCGTCTTGTGTACATATAAGATATTCTTTGCATTAGCCACTGCATTTTCAGCGATAGGAAAATAGAAAAGAACTTATTATCAGATCTGAGGACACAGACACGTCTTCATATGTACTGTACGTTTGGCATTGCGATCGTTGACCACCCTTGGCACCAGAGTACCAACATGTCTTGCGTCCTGCCTCTTCATCTACTTGGTGCTGGTGGAATACCTATCCTGTTGAAGAACAATCCCAATCCTGTTTTCGTTCAGAGTTGTCCAAACCAACATGGTCGATCCCTGCATGTTTGATATGTATGATCCACGAGGCACCCTGGAAGGGTGAAGAAGGCGAGATAGGTTAATAGTCAACGGTCTATGTATAATCAATGAATCGGCACATACCCCATCCACATACGCACACATTCTCGTCCCAAACAATCGACACCCAATTACTTATCTCCCAACAAACAACACAGCGGGACGGCTGGTCCTACGATCCTATCTCCCTTTCACCAAAGCGACCGCAATACGGATCCATGCAACACATTCTTAATTTTATGGCCCCGCCCAAATACCCCCGAAATGCAGGCTTCACAACCGAATGAAAGTGGAAAAGAAGGAGGGACTGAAAGTGAGGGAGGGAGAGAGAGTAGAGAAAAACGAAGAAAGAAGGTGAATGGAAAGTGCAAGTGGGTGGGAATGAACATGGAGTATGGAGAAGCTAAACAGGCCAAACAACTGCGTTTTTGTCAAGGTCGTCTAACACATACACCGACGCCCGCTACAGTAGAGCGCTTTTTTTACTGCCAGAAGAGGATGAGTACAGTACTTTTTTGATGAAAATGGCCCATCAGCTGCAGGCCTAGGCGTGCCTGCAATCAGGCTGGCGATAACAACGATTTTATCTGAAGCTGGGTCATTAAAGGTCGGAAGCTAATTTGTTTGTCCCTGGCTGCAGGTTGCAGATAACTGATGGTGCCTGCGCGTTGGTCTGTGCGTCAGACAAGGCAACGAGCAGGGCCGCAGAGGTTCACAAGAGAACCTCGGCTTGCCCATTTCCATGTGGAAGGTGTGTGTTTGCTCTGACCTTTTATGTCTGTCTTTCATCATCTATTCCCTTTGTATCTCTAACGCCATCATCCTCGCCACTTTCATCAACAACCCAGGCTCGTTCATTCATATCCTCCTTCCTTCTTTTACATTCGTCTTCGTGTTCCTAGGTTTCCCATCATCTGACATCTGCCCCCGCTGGACACACAAACACTCGCTCTCCAAGTAGAGTAAGTTCTCTCTCATTCACAGCTCACACTCTTTACCCACGACGAGAACTTACTCACAAATGTCAGCCTGTTGTTTCCTTCCATGGTACGTCTTCGTTTCTCCAACAACAAACGATACCAACTCATATACGCGTCATCTCTATTGCCTAGAACTCATGTTATCTTTTCCCAATTCCCCTCACCCCCTTCGTATTCAAGTGACCAACACCGATGTATTATTTCTCCACGCGACCTCAATTTCTGGCCTACGTCAAGACAACCAACAATGGACCTCGCTAGAGAATTATTTGCTCCACAATTATCACATTATAATGGTGTTCACCTTTATACTTGTTGTTGTTTACTAGTATTAGGATCCCCGACATAACTAAGGATGCTCCCAAGGAATTAGATTCGTATGCTGCGGGTGAGAGCGAGGACACCGTCAACCACCAATCGACCATAAAACACGACGTTGATGACTGCGCCCAGCGCATCCCGAAAAAACTCAAAGTCCATGCCAAGGCGCAGAATATTTCATACCTCGAGGACGACTCTCTCCAATCCCAGGTACAGCGCCTTGAAGAGTCATGTTTACGTATCTGTACTCCCTCCATGGCCAAGGCCAACTTTCGAGCCCGAGACGATGCCTCGTTCTTCTCATGGATAACGTGCAGGAGTTCTTGGTCAGCAAGCATCAAGTCATGCTCACTCTAAGCGATTCAATTGCTGGAAAATCAACTTTTAATCGACACCCGCAACATCAACTCTGGGCAGACTACAAGCAGGGTGGACTCATCCTTCTCTGCATCAACCTCCTTTTCATCGATAACCCTACACATGATCTGATCGAGATGCAACTCCAGTGTCACAACTATTCGGGGGATCAGATCCAGGCAATGAAGTTAAACTGCCAGTTCTTCTCTTCTGCGGTGTATATGACGGAAGCCAGCCAGATGTCAATTTCCACTAAGCCAACCGTCTCCATCGGCGAGGACAATGGAGCGCCAATATGATCATCTCCTGCAGAAGCGAGTTCTTGGGACCTGTCTATTTGGACCGCTTTGTCCCAGAGCCTGAGGACGACTACAAGACCGCTTGGTCGGATCTCTTTCAGGAAGCTATCATTGCACGTTTCTCCAATTCGCAAGTCGAGGACTTCATGCGGATGCTCAGGATCCCCAACTTCGTGGATGTCATGAACCCTTTCTCCTGACGTTTGCGCTGGAAGCAGTAACCTTAGTTTCCTCTGTGCCGCGGGTCTGGTATTCAAGGACGCCATTGGTCTGAGCCTGATCTGCCTGAAGTTGTTGGCTCGACGTAGAGCTGCCATGGGCGACGTCTTGGTTGCGAGAGGAGATGGATCTGTTGTTGAGCAGTAGTCATAGAATATGTGTAGTGCTTTTCATCAAAAGATAGCAGGAAAATACAACATACTTGACAAGTTGTATTGTTAACCGACTTTATTTATATCTACGCTTGTGTGAGGCCTTTCTGCTACCTTTTCATAAGGCCAAGAGAACAAAGAAGCTTGTGGGCGCGCACTCGAAGAGCTGTGGCAAAATAGTGTTCACACATTGCCTTTCATTGGGTATGATATTCCCACGTTGCCAAGTAATGAAGCTATGACGGTACAAGCAAGCATACGCAATGTTCTTTTTATCCAACTGCTTTGAGAGCCACGCAACTGTTTATCGACTTTTTTCTCTTGTTTGCAGGGAGAAGGTGCACGTCTGACTTCCTGCAAGTCGCGTCTCTCTCTCATTTATGCACCTCCATGGCGTTGAAAGTAGTCACGTTTCTTTCGGGTCGTTCCTGGGTAAAGATGACAAGCGAAACGCCTCTTGTTCTTTTGATCTCTTACCTCATTCCATTCACCACCTTCTCACATTCACACAGCCCCTTTGCATAAAACACATTCAAAAAGATGACTCTCACCCTGGTATCGCAGAGCAAGCACTTTGGAGGACTCCTCGCAAAGTACAGCCACGCCTCGGCCGTCAACCAATGCACCATGACCTTCAACATCTTCCTCCCCAAGGCCGCCGCTGAGCACCAGACCAAAGTTCCCGTACGTGCCTACCAACGCGACCCCCTCCTCCTCCCCTTCCAACCCATTTTTTACTTTTCTTGTTACGACAATCAATTGATCGTATCTTGCGTTCGCATTGCTGTAGCTCGATGATTTCTAATACGAAGTACTGACTCTAATTAATGGAACGTGGGAAATTCTAGGTGCTTTACTGCTTGGGAGGATTGACAGCGACAGAGGACAACTTTGCTCAGAAAGCCGGTGCTGCTTCCAGGGCTGCTCAGTATGGACTCGCCTTGGTATTCCCCGACACCTCTCCTCGTAATGTTTCCGTACATCTACCCTTTTTCCAGTCTGCGTTGCTGGCAACTGAGATCGTCAATTGAGATGGATGGTTCGCCTAACATGGATATGTTTTTTTTTTCATTGGATAATATAACATCTTCTTAGGCGGCGTTGATTTCGCTGAGGCTGGTGCCAGCGATGACATCGGATACAGTAAGTGCGCTTTCGTCAACATAACTGAAGGATACATCCTCCTCTACTACATCCGAGTCGACTGCGCTGCGGCATGCATCACGCGCTCGCACTCTAATTATTTACGTCATACATTCTTCTGCTGGGTGAACGTCCATAGGCGCTGGATTCTACTTGAACGCTACTCAGGCACCATGGGACAAGAACTGGAAGATGTACGACTACATCTCCAAGGAGTTGCCCCAGGTCCTCTCTGCCAACCTCCCCATCGTATGTATTCTCGGGCATTTCGATCATCGGTTATGTTTCAGGAATCCTCAATGGATGGATTGTTGTGATCTGAAAACCTTATCAGTCTTATCTACCACTCACCTTGTTTACGATTTTTTTTTTCTCGGCGTAGGATATCTCTCGTTCATCGATCACTGGTCATTCCATGGTACTTGTCGAACCAACAACTGGGAACTGTGTTTGCAAGGATATGCGATTTTGTTTGGCCACCTGTCACACACACCCCAATGCTAACTTTCCCTTACCTGTTTGACATATGTGTCCGATAGGGCGGCCACGGAGCCTTGACCATCTTCCTCAAGAACCAAACCGCCTACAAGGTAAAAACCAAACGCAGGAACAATCCCTGTCAAGGACTGATCTCAACTGTCGCCATCATTAGTCAACGCAAAAAAAGATATCGTTGGAACCCAATCTCCAACAAACCTAACAACCCTCATTCTTCATTATGTGTTTGTCTATCCTAAATAATAGTCGGTCTCGGCATTCGCACCTATCCTGCACATGTCAAAGTCGAACTGGGGCCGCTTCGCTCTGCCAAAGTACTTGGGCGATGACCAGTCGACTTGGAAGGAATATGACTCTGTCGAGCTCTTCAAGCTCCACCATGCCCAAAAGACCCTCCGCACTGACTTCAACGTCCTCATCGACCAGGTAAGCAGCGCTCGTGGTCTTTTTTCTTTCACCGACAGCAACGAAAACAAAAAACGGAAAAAAAAAAAAAAAGTGTGGTGAGCATTGGAACACTCCCATTGTTTTTCTTCTTATTCCTTTCTAACCATTGTTTTTGGTATGTTATGTATACAATAGGGCACGGGAGACAAGTTCTTGAAGGACAACTTGCACACTTCAGATCTGATCGAGTTTGTCGAAAAGGAAGGACTCGAGAAACAGTTCACGATCCGCTACCAGGACGGATACGACCACGGATACTTCTTTATCGCCACCTTTGCCAATGACCACGTCGATCACCATGCCAAGGCTCTTGGTCTCACCCTTTCTCATTAAGAGTTATACAAAAAACGAAAATAAAATGGCAATGACGACGGGGAACAAGGTGAGTGGCCGTTGCGCTCACCTAACCTGTTTTCATATCTTCGTTTTCAACAAAAAAAAAAAAAATAGGCAAGGAATGACATAAAAAAAATTATATATATATATATTGTTGCATTTCATGCATGCTACAAAGTCAAAGAACACGTCCAGGGCTTCGATCATGCAAAAAAGAAAAAAACAACCTAGACAAAAGATATTGTGAGGCTCCTAAACACTCCACTCTTAAATTGGTTAACTGCATACACTACTGTTCTTTCTCCTTGATATTCTGATATTTGATATTTGGTTCCTGTGTTGACTCCTTCCTTGACTCCATATTCGTTGGGAATGAGAGGAGGTGGGTGGAAAAGTTAATCTTATTTTTTTTGTCTCGAAGACAAGGGGGTCGCCTTGCCTTGTGTTACTTTTTACATAAAGTACATAACTAGGTGAAGAAAAAAAAGAGAAAAGAATGATGAGTGACGTGTTCAACCAAATGTGAACATGACAGAGATAATGGAAGGTGGTAAAAGAACAAGGGAAACTTACCACGAAGGAGATCAGGCTTGACGGCTAGGTAGGTGCTCTCATCGGCGTTGCTCTCGCTGGACTCGGTGTCCGACCAACGCTCACCCTTGGAGTGGAAGCGCGCGCGGGCAGCGACCAAATGAGCGTAGTACGCAGCGGGGACAAGGGAGACGGTTCGGGTGCAGCGGGCATACAGATGGCACAACTTGTAGGTAAACTCCTGCAGACTGTCCGACGTGAACCTGTTCTCGTCATACAAAACGTGATAATGCGTGGGGCGAGAGGTACCTTGCAGACTGGCGTGCGACTGCAAATAAAAATCGAACTCGAAGGGGTGGACAATGCCAGTATCGACGACCGTTCCCGCCATACAGTTTCCGTTGCGGTCTCCCTCATCACGTCTCGCGGGGAAGAAACGGGCATGATGACGTTTCTGGACAACGACGAAGGTAATGGTGGGCTTGTAGTTGGCATCCAGGGTGGTACAGGCGGCACGGACGGACGCGACCTCAGAACGCAAGACCTCAGCAAACTGACCCTCGGACACACCGTCACGGTAGAACAAGATGCGCTCGGGCTTCTGACCGCAGGTCTGGAAGAACGTACGCAACAGCTCCACAACCATGCCTCCGAGATCAGCAATGGTCTCAGTCCTGGCGGTCTGGACACGGACGGTGGCAGCATAACGAGCGGCCTTGGCATCCATGGAGCCAACTAGAGACGCGATCGAGGGACGGGTGGTGTCACCAGGCGAAGGGTGACTGACATCGGCACCAAACAGAATAGTGGGCTTCTGGGTCAAGAATGGGGTCTGGTTGGGCGACAAAAAGGCGTTCATGCCTCCAAGCTTGACGTTGATCTTTAGGCAAACGTTTGCGCAATACTGCTTCTTGGGGGTGCGGGTGTGCGACATTTGGACACACTGGGTAGGGATGCCAATGACAGTGTCACTGACACGCTTGATTTCAGCGTACAAGGGCACACCAGTGTTTGGCAGGATGCAGACCAAGAGCTGGGGTTGGGACTTGACGGCATTGCCGGCACGCATCCAGGCGTTCTTGAGACTACCCTCAATGTCTCCGTGAGGGTTGGCGTACAAGATCGGGGGTTGCTTGTTAGGGATGGTCATACCGGTGTCGACGCAGGTGACGATCAACTCGCGGATGAATGCTTGGGCAAAGGTGAGGGGTAAGTCGCGCTCAGTACCAAATACCACAACACCCCAGGAGCCCAAGGTAGCACCAGTGGCAACACGCTTGTCACGCAAGTTCCAGGCACCGTCACGGGGGACAAAATTGGCCTGGCGGGATGAGGGGTGGTACGAAATGGTGGGCGCTGGCAAAACACGGGCTAAGATATCAAAAGCAAAACCAGCAAACTTCGGTCAGATAGAGTTATCAAAGAGACATTGAATTTGGTGGTCCGCATTATTTACCGAAACAATAAAGAAAAGGCACGAAAGATTGTTTACCGTTAATCTGGACCATCTCGGTGGCGACCTTCATGCCGAAATCGTTAAGGAACTCGTTCTCATGGTAATTGAGAATCTTGAGGCCCTCCTTGATCTTGTTGGCGCGAACCTGAGGAGGCTGGCAGGTGAATTTGATCATATCGGCAGTCTGCCTCTCGTTCAACTTCTTAATGTGGCGCTGGCCCTATATCATTCAACAAAGCAGTGAAAAAGAAGGAGTTAAAGTCAAAATATGTGTCAAGAGACTTTCTAGCCTACATAGAACAACTTTTTTTTCTTCCTTTTAGTCTCCAGCGTATTACCTCGATGACAGTGCAGATCTCCATGGGAAGGAAGACATCCCTGCCGGTGACAACACAGGGCATAAAGGGATATTGCAGACGTCTGCCATAAGTCTGGAAAAAATATGTGGCGACATCGGTCTTGGTGTTCTCTTTCATAAACGATGTTGTGTTGGCGGGGGTAGGGGTCAGCTTGGTTATCTTGAACCTGCGCTTGACTTCACTACGATGGGTGACCCTGATGAGCAGGCCTCGCAGAGATTTTTCCAGCTTGGTGCGATCACGATCTGTGAACCCGCGACGCAAATCATCTATAGCAAAAGGTATTAAAACCAGCGGTGGCACATGTCAGAAGATTTGAACATGAAACATTGCAGATGTGCGCGAAGTATTCAATTTCAATTGCAGTGTGACGGTCTGATGTGCCCATAATAACCTCCTTACCGATGTTTCGGCGATCCAGTATCTTGACAGCCAGCTCCAAGAGCGAGCCCGACTGATAGTAGGCGGTCGCGGCGACATCCAAATTAATCATCATGCGACCTAAGAGGAGGTAGTATCATTGTTGTTGTTGTTGATTAGTGAAGGTTATAACATTAATAAGGCATCAAGTGCAATTCAAATTCCTTTAGAAAAAACAACGAAGGCTTTCCATTGTTCGCATTTGACAACTTACCAAGGGTAGGTCTGGCAGACTGGTAGAAACCATTCCAGACTTCGACACCTCCATATAAGGGCTGGGCGCCATCGGGCGTGAAAAAAGAACGACCGACGCTCGAGTAGAGCATGGCGGGCTTGTGACGGATTAAGATATCCAAAGCCATGATAGCGGTGAGGCAGTTGGGGCTGAGGGCTGACTTGGCGTTCAAGAAACGGTGAAGTTCCTCAAGGTTGATCTCGGAGGCCTTCTTGATCTTGACCTTGAAGCCACGAGGGGGGTGACGGGGGACGACACCTTTCGGGGCCTCATCCTCAGGCAAGGTGATCTATGTAATAGACATTTAAAAAGTGCAAGGGTAGGAATGAAGACTTGCGTTAGAACAATTGAATGAAAAATGACCTCGATTCATTTTCCATACAGCCTTGTGGATGGATGTGCAGCGTGTGGTGCAGGTGGGATACGATAATCTTTGTTCGTTACATTTGCCACTCCTTCATTCGCTCTCTCTCTCCTCTCCTTCTCTTTTTCTCTCTCTGTCTCTCCCTCTCTCTCTTGTATTTTGCTTCCCACTCTACCGCGCATTCTTTGTTTTATCTTTCTCACGCATTATGCCTCCTCCCCTTCTCGTTCCCGCAACCTGTTTCCTTGTGGCACGTTGATTTTTACTTTTCCGCACAAGTATATCAAGAACAAGAACGGTGAAAAATTACGTCAAATGTCTTGCCGTCAAAGGGGAACACTTTCGGCGAGAATATGTTCTTGCGACCATCAAAGACAGGACGGGAGCCATTGAGGTCAGACTTGCCGTAAACGAGGAGCATGTGCTCAAAGACCCGCCGGTTGACGATCGGGGGCACATCCGGCGTTATAGAAACATCGTAGTGGTACACATTAATATTTGGTAGCTGGGTGATCTCGAAAAAGTTCGCGTTAATCTTGATAGCCTTGCCGGCAGAACCGGGGTTGGGCCGTTTGACGAACTCTGTCAGACGAAGGCCGGACATAGTGGTTTGTTTTCGTTTTTTCTTTTTTTTTTTTTTTTCTCTTTTGGTTTTGAAAAGGGTGAGGGTGATGGAAATACTAAAGTGATTGAAGGAAGGTGGTCCAGATTCCTAGTTCTGTTTGAACACAGATCGAGGGTGATAGGGAAGGTGAGAAAATGACGATAAGGGCGGATGGAAGGAAGGGAAGGAAAGAGAAGCAAGAGAAAGTGGATATGGCGACGACGGAAGACAAAAAAAGAGAAGGCGAACGGGAAGATATATATGAAAAAAAAGGATAAAAAAAAAGGTTAGTTGAATGGGACGTCCTATCTGGCCGTGCCCATGGTCTGGTGGTGGTAAACAGCAAGGGCTCTGAGCCAAGTGGGTGGCTAGCGAGCTAACAACATTCAGGTCTTTGCTCCTATTTGCTACTGGGTAGTGTCAGTTTTTCCTCGTTGTTTCGCCAGGGCCTGGAAGAATGGAAATGGAACGATCACTTTTTTTCCCAGCTGTAGATTTGTTGTATGTCCTAAACAGGTGAATGTGTTGAAGTGTGTGTTGAGAGGAAGGAGAGCACGTATGTGCGTGAGAGAGAAAGAGGCAACTTACTCGTATGGTGTACGAATATATTCTGGTCGGTCGCTATGGGTGGAAGAGAAGAGAGAAGAGAGCAATGCTAATGATGGGGAGAGCGAGTGAATGAGTTAGGGAATGGAAGGACAGGGAGAGTAGGAAAGAAAGTAAAAATAATAAAAAATAAAAAGGTGCATAAAAATAAGGGAGAGCATGGACGCAAGGTCGTTCTTGTTCTCTCGTCGTCGTCGGAGGTTGTTGTTTGCCATGGTGGTCGTGGTAGATGTGTGGGTTGATTCCCACAAAGGATGTACCAGGGTGTTTTAGGTGGAGGCATCACAGTACTTCTTCTCTCATATATACACACAAACAAACATACATACAAGGTATTGTGGGTTTGGACAAGCGGAAGAAGGGAAGTAAGCAATGGTGCCACCAGCAAGTGTTCAAAAGAAAGGAAGGGCAAAGAGAGAAAAGGAAACAAAGATTTTTCACGCAAGACGACGTTGTTCGTTTCTTGGCTCTCCGGCTCTTCTTCCGATTCAAAACTCAATTGACTGTAATGAGACTGCTTTTTTTATTTCGATTTTTTTCTTTCATCAAAAAAGGGAAAGGAACAGCGAGTGGTATCGAAAAGGATCCTCGAGACCCGAGAGGGAAAAGATAAATACAAGGTGAGAGGGAATAAGAACGGGAGAGAGAAAAGGAGTATGAACAACATTGGGTGGGAAGAAGTAGAAAAAGACACAAACATTCTAACGGAAACCAGGAAGGACGCCCACGTGCTGAGACTGGTTGCCGCTAAAGAACTCGCTCATCTGCTGGGGCGCAACAGCTCCCTCAACCTTCGACCGGTTGACCAGCTTCTGCGTTCCATTGCCCACCAGGGGCATCGCCGAATACGACTTTTGCAGGTACCACAACAGCCTCAACTTGTGCGCACGTCTTGGGTTCAAAAAGTCCAAATGGCACTCAAACGACACCGGCTCAATCCACCGCTCCCCATTGATCTTCTTGCCCTTGCGCGTAAACGACGATACCTTGTAGATAAACGCCCAGGGGCATCCCTTATCCGAACCAAGCAACGTCCTGGTGCCAGGCTTCAAGATCGACATCTGGGCCTCCTTGTCGAGATAGTCGTACTTGTCGGTGTCGCCGACGGAGATAATACGGATCACCGGTTTGGTAATGCCAAAGGTCTTGCTGTAGACCTGTCCACGGAACTCGGGCTTGACTGGCTTGGGCAACCAGCGGATACGGTTCGTCGCCTCATCAAAGGAATCAAACAAGAACACTGGGCGGAAGGTGCGATGGCCCTCCTGGTCAGCCCAAAGGACCACGTGGCTCTGCATAAACTTGTCGAGCAGGGCACGGGTCGTCAATTGGCGCCAGCGGTCTGAGAGGGTGTGGAGGTCGTACAGCTCGAGAATGGTCAGGGTCTCGAGAATCAGAGCAACAACGTCATTGGGCAGGTTCTCCATCTCTGCGGTCGAGGGGATGTTGGTGGGAATACGGCCAGCAGTGACGCCAGCACGGGCACCACCGGTGGCAGCGGTGGCATGGGCAGGGGCAGTCGAGTCGCCGTTACGGGCATCAATAGTAGCGCCATTGTTGTTCAGGGACTCTGTTGCAGCAGCATGATTGCCGAGAATCGATGCCAGATCGTAGGTTGGGGGCAACGTGTTGGGGTTGCGGTCAGTGTCGACGGATCCGAGGGAGATGTTGTCGGCATCCTCACCGTCCTCGTCATTGTCGTCCTCTGTTGAACCTGAGTCTGAGATGCGGTTCTTGGTGGTACTATTGTTGTTATCTAGGCTGAGGTCGATAAGCTGTCCCTCGAGAACGGTCCTGCCGTTGGTGTTGGAGACAGAGTGCGACGAGCTGTTGGTCGAGTTGCGGTTGCTTGTGCTTTCCAAGGTCATCTTGGTAGATGTGTCAATAGTAAAGGAGCTGTTGGAGCTTGTGGTGGTGGTGTATCTGCGATTAGAGGGCTATTGAAAATGCGGTCAGCGACAAAGAGGGAGAAAGGAGAAGGGAGAGAGAAAGAGGAGAAAGAGGAGAAAGAGGAGAAAGAAGAGAAAGAAGAGAAAGAAAAGAATAAAAGAATAAAAGAATAAAAGAATAACCGGGTGTCAGTTGGGCGAGCTTGTCAGTCAGTCTGTCATTCGGCATGGAACAGGATTGTCTTCTTCTCTGTTTGCTGGGTCATCTCTTCACCCTTTCAAGCGCAGTCGCCCTTCCTCTTTTTCATTTCCATTTCGGCAGTTCTCCCGGTGATTGTAGTCCAAATGGACGTTGTCAGGGAAGCTCATTTCTGCTGTCTGTAGTCATTGCAGACAGACAGACAGCCAGGTTCCCGCCGAAGAAAAGGTCGACTCTCATGGCGACCCTCGCTTCTCTTTTTTGGTACTCATTCAGGTCTCTTTCTTGTTTTGTTACACCTCTGTCTCCCTTTGTGGTACTTCTTCTCCTCTGCTGTTACGAGTAGTGGAAGAGGAGGTGTTTGTGTCTGCGGCCGTCCTGTTATTTTTCAGGGGTTGGAGTCTCCCTTCCTGTTCCCAGTGATCGCAAGAAAAACACTCACGGTCTGTAGTAAACAGACACATGCACATATGTGCAGCAGAGGAAAAGCGGGGTGCAAAGCAGGGTAAGAGCGAGAACAAGAGCAAGAACATAGAGGTACCTACCAAGATGGGGGGACAAGGACGTTAAAAAGAAGAAAGGCGGGAGTGAATTGGAGCAGTGTATTTTTTTTGTTCTTGGACGGGTGTAGAGTGAGAAGTGGAAAGGAGGGATAGAAGATGGAGGAGCAGAAAGAGAAGATAAAAAGAATGCGCCAGCCTTTCTATTTTTTTGCGTTCTTATGGGCCTGCTTCCTTCTATCCCCTCTGTGTATTTGCATGAACAAACCATAGATAATGACGACAAGTCGACAGATAGATATCGAAATTCAATAACGGAACGCTCTTTTCATTCTACCACACATTACTTTGCAAAAAGGCCCTTTTTCCTCTTTCTTCTCCATTCATCGGCTGTTGCATCTGCTGCACCGTACCCATTCATTCATATCACATCATCATACCCTTACAGTTTCATTCATTTCACATGGCTTCCCCCTCACTTTGCCCGGGAACTCGTTTCAAGATAAGTCGACCTGTTACCTGCTGTCTACTTTTAATCTGTTTCTCTGGCGGGCTTAGTTCTCTCGTTCTTTCTCGCATTCTTCCAACGGTCAAGAGATGTCTTCTTTTACACCCCCACCTCTCGATTCCTCAACCTGCCATTACGCTATTTTCGTACAGCGAGAGTCGGACACTAAACACAAAGGCGAGATAGGCCATCCTCATTCGCCCACCCGCCGGCATCCTGACCCGTTCCTTCATCGCGATCTTTTTTATTTTTCAAACAAACAAACAAAAAGGTGTATGTCACAGCCATGGTTTCTTCAACCATTCAGAATCCATCCATCCTTCGGATCTACACCCGAACAAAAAAAAAAAGCAATGTAGGAATATTTCATTGGTCCTACCTCGAGAACTATCTTCTCATTCTTTTCGTCTCTTCTTCTACATACAACAATGTTATCCTTGTCCGCAAACGTCAAGATAGTTACATGATCGCCGTCTACATGTGTTTACATTGGAATCCCATCACCCCATTTTTTGAGCAAACCCTTCGGATGTCCGGATATCTTTTCCTTTTCGCTCTCTTCCACATACATCTGTTCATTTCACTCCCCCGCCATTGTAACCTTTTCTTCCTACCAGACATCCTCTCACAAAGTCCTTCGAACTATCCTTTTCCATGACTAGCAACAACAACAACAACAACAACAACAACAAACAACATTCCAAAGCGATCAAAACACTACCCAGCCGAACCCTGAGTGAAAAGAGTCCAGAAATTGCCCTGTGCTCAGACGGCTAATGAAAGGAGAGGGTCTTTTACGTTCTTGTTCAACGTTACGAGAACTAGAGAGAAATACTGACTGTTTGTACTATTGTTGAGTGGAGCAAGAATGTAATAAAGAGGAGTCAGATGCACACAACGATAATTAGAGGGAAAATGGCGACAACGATGGTTGGTTGATTGGTTGAACATGGCGGGAGACAAGCAGCGCCAACTGTTTACTCTTTATTTCTGTAGTTTTTGTTGCTGTTGTTGTTGTTGTTAACCCTCAGTCCGATCGAAGAAAGTTGTTCGACTGTGTTGTATAGTCCATGGACTGAGCTTTGTGTCTGTGATAATTATTGCAAGGGGGTGAATGGGTCGCATGCGATTGGCCGAGAAGGTCAACGGGTTAGATTCTTTGGGCACGCGCACGATAAACCTTTCTTTCACTCGCTCAGCAATCGAAAAGGAAAGGCAAGGTGTACAGATAACAATGAATTTGCTAGCCGTGGGTATCGATGGTGATAGGCTGGCTCTTCTTTCCAGTTCCCTTTCCTCTCAGAGCGAGAATGGACAATCAAGCAAGAAAAAAGCTCTTCCTTCCTTTTTACTCACACAATGCACGCGATTGAATCGCTGTTGTTGGGCAACATTTGTAGGTGAGCTTCACTTCTTCTTTTCCCCGTTTGTTCGTTCGGGAACAAATCCGAAACTCTATCCCGCCCTGTGATCCCCTTTTGGCCCAGGGAAAAATGATCCAAGCGCGTCTCTTTCTTTTCCTGTTATTCATTTTCTATTTTTCCTTTGATTTCAAATAAAATAGTAGGGCTAGGAACAGGTTTTGGTGAGCTCAAGGAGCACGACACAACACATGTCCCCCTCTTACCTCTTCCTTCTTTCTTTTTTTCTTTCGATCTCGTGGTACAACAAACCACTTTTTTTTTCGTCTCTCTCCCCCTCTCACCATCGTTACAAATGCAAACAATCGTACTAAGCACGCAAGAACTGCGTTCCGTCATGGCCGAGCACCTATGCGTGAGTAAACAATTGAGGTGGGGTGAGTGTGTGTCTATTTTTTGTACTTTTTTCCCAGCAGGACTCGTTCGTTTGCTCACATCTTCCCTTTTTTTCCACGCTCGTTCATCTACTGCTCATTTCTGCTGGCCAAAATTGTAGTTTGCCTGGGCCACTACTCTTTGCCCATAGGGTCGCCAATGTTGACCAACTATGGCGTGCACAGGTTAAAGTAAGAACAACAGCATAAGCTCAGACTCATTCTGTTATGACGTTCATCTCTCGACGCGTTGTCTTCCTGCTCGTCGTGTCTTCTTCTTCTTCTTTGCCTCCTTATTTTCTCTTTCTCATTCCAGGGTCTTTTACTCCCCTTTTCTTCACTTTCTAGTTTTCATAAACATACCAGAGCGAAAAAGGGTTGGGGGGGAGACGATCGTGGCACTGAAGGACTCTCACTCCTTTCACTCCCTCCCCCTCTCTTACCTCTGGTTATTATTTTTACATCCCTCAACAACCAACACACCAACGACAACAATATCATCATGACAGTCCTGACCTTCAACTCGAACCCGAGCACAGCGACACGACATAATCTTAGCCGGCGACGGCATGGTATCTCTGGTGGTAGGGAGTCGATAACAACCTCCAGTAGCGTCAGGACATGACATAGGATTAGGATCGACTAAACTCTCAGAGGCAGAGTGGGGCTTTCATGACCTGGATGATCATATCGGGGCTCGAGCAACGACTCGGAACCAAGCAGGAAGAGGACGACGAGGAGGATGACGCTTCGAAGAGGATTCATAGGTGTTTTGGTTGCTCTGTCGATCATTGCGCTTTGGACTCGGTACTCGCCTCATCAGTCAGGACTTTCTATTGCTGTGACTCCCTTGACGACACGAGTGACAATGACTACTGGACGTACGATTCTGACAAGAAGATCTTGCCACCGAGGCCTTACGCGCCAGACGAGAAGTACTTTATCCACGAGTACAGCCCTTGGCTTAGCTTCAACAACATGAGGTACTGCTGTTACATCTAAAATGGCACTATTCAATCCTTCCTTCTTCTTTTTCACTCGCAAGACAAACATAGATTCATTTTCGCTTGTTTTCTTTTCATTTGGGCGAAGGACAGGTGCATGATAGAAAGAGGACTCTACCTCGCATCCCTCCTAAACCGAACACTCATCCTCCCCACAACCGTCTCCAATCAAGATCCCAAAGTTCGGATTATACATGTCAACAGACGACTACTTCCAATCCCTCGGTGCGATCCTCTTCGAAGACCTCCTTGACCCTTACTTCGAATCTCGATTCGGACACTTGATTGTGTTTGATGATTGAATCGGGCTGGTGGAGCAGTTGATCTGTGTACGAGCGGCGTTGTTTGTGGACTATGAGTAGTAGCTTTACGAGTGGAATTCTGAGCTTGAGGTTAGATCCTGAGGCGTTGATGAGGAGGAGGGAGGTGGTAGTGGGAGGAAGAGGTTTGGATACCTCTATAAGAAAGGTGGGCCGGTACTTATATCTGTGCAGCAGCAGCAAGGCTAATAGCTTTCTCTCTCTTTTATCATTTAAGTGATAACTGAAAAATAATCATGGTTCCTGAAATTGATGGACATGCAGGGATTGCTCCTTTGCGAGTACCATTTGTTAGGAGTAAATAACGGGTTGTAAAGGCAAGGTAATAAAAAGACGCTACGCGACAAACATCGCGTTCTCTGCTGTGAGATTGCTTGGACAGTCAAGCGGTTACGAGTGAACAAAAAATTGACACGATCCAAACTGAGAACAACGATGGTGGCGTCTACCAAATGAAAAGGAAAGCATGGACTTTCGTGGACACCAACGCGTTCTACACACCCCTTGACACCACCGGTTGGGACCCCAAAAAAGAGAGCTACCTGGAAATAGCAAAAAGATAGCGTCAACAGCAGGATTTGAACCTGCGCGGGAGAACCCATGTGATTTCTAGTCACACGCCTTAACCGCTCGGCCATATTGACTTGTTGCTTGATAATATTTCAGTATTTCTGTCTCCTATGTACTCAACATAAGTTGGTGGCGGCGCCACCAACTTAAATCCGTCACGTGAATAAGGTACCGTATGCTCTTGTATTACATAGAAAAATGCGTTCACCACTGGTAGGATGGCCGAGTTGGTCTAAGGCGCCGCACTCAAGTTGCGGTCTCGAGAGAGGCGTGGGTTCAAATCCCACTTCTACCATTAACTTTTGCCTCCCTAGCGCACACACTGCTCTCCCTGAGTGCGAATGAAGATATTCTGACGCCATGGCTTTGGACACATGTCAGAATATCTTTTTGTACAATCAGAGATGTTAAGAGTTTCCCAATAGTCGCACGTATTCGAAGGCCGAAGAAGAATATAAAACAAGGACCCCCTTGGGGTGCTACAAGACCGCCATCGTGTGAATGCTCTTTTTCCCTCGGCCGACACGACCCTCTCGTCCGTATGGGCGTTTTTTTTTTCCTTCGGGTGAATATATTTGACAACCTAAGACCATCTGCCTTGCCCTGCATTCAAGATGCTGCAATGAAACTCCCGTTCTTGGCGATCATTATATCGGTGCGTTTTCCTGAGTACCCTTTTCGTCAAATTGACCCTTCGCGCTATATGAGTATTACGAGTATTACATGTTTAGCCAGTTATTCAGACATTCAATGTCATTTTATTTTTTCACCTGAATGCGATTCTATTATTTTCTGGGTCAGCGCAGAGTGGTCAGAAAGGACACGTCCTCTTTTTTTGCTCGTGTGTCCGCAAACATACAGCTCAGACTAGCATTCAACCATGGACATGCATAGTTAAGTTGCTGATATTAAGTTTTATTACTGGGTCAAATGATATGTGTTTCTAAGCGATGGTCGGTGCGCTGGCGGCGAGTTCCTGCAGCGACTGCAGGACCGGAAAGTATGGCATGGGGGCATGCAACTGCTGCTGCTGTTGTTGTCCCTGCATCTGCATCTGTTGCTGTTGGAGCGCAATCTGCTTGGATCGCCAATTAATAAACTTCTTGACTGTAAACTGCCTCACATTATTAATCTGGGTTTCCAACACCAACTTCCTCAACAACGGCAACTCATTCATCGCATGCGTAAATGGGATCTGATCCAGCGGGTCATCAGAACTCGGCTTTGGTGGCACATTCGATACCGCAAATGGTGGCCCGCCCTGTTGTCCCGTCTCGGCCATATGGATCAATTTGTCATAGTCGATCCTGAAGGTATAGATGGAGACTCCTTGTTCGCGTAGGGTTTTGAGGACGTGGACTTTGAGTTGTTGGACGTCCTGTTCGGATTGGGTGTCGATTTTGGAGATGACGGGGACGACGTTGACTTTTTCGGAGATGATGCGCATGTATTCGATGTCGAGGGGTTTGAGCCGGTGGACGATTAGGTAGAAGCAAACATCGATGAACTTGTGGGCTCCTACACCTATTCGTCATTTTCATTCATTTTAGGAAGAAAAAAAAGGGTGAGTGTGTGTGCCAAAAATAACGTTTAGTACGCTCAGCTTTTTTTTGTTTTGTTTGTCACGCAACAAATGATGGATGGGCGGGAAGGAAATAGCAGCAAAGAAAAACCACTAATGCACCCCCATTAGCCTGTTAGTGTAATAAATATCGCTTTGGTGTGGGTGTGTGGTATTTTGGTATTTTGGTGGTTTTTGTCCCTTGAGTGATCCGTACCTGTGACAAGAGAGCGCATGAGTTCGTTATTGGTGACCTCGATAAAGGGCGAGATCTTGCTGTTCTTTTCCTCGAAGGTCTGGCTGACGTGGTTCATGAACAGGGCGAAGTTGGTGCGGGCATCGATCACACTCCCGTAACCAGGAGTATCTACAAGAAGGGTAGCGAGGGGGGAGGAGCATGGGAGAAAAGAAAAAAGCGTGAATAAAAACGTCGCAAAGGAGGGTGAGAAGTATGTGATGAAAGATACGGAGAAAATGAACGATCTGCACATGCAGCACAAAGGCACAAAAAGAAAATATACAATTTGACTGTTGTGTCCAGCAAACGAGAGCGGGAAAAACATTACAACAGAAACGATGGAGGAAGAGAGCGGAAACTCACCGAGAAAGACGAGGTTGCGGGCTGGCGCTTCATCGTCAGCATCCATATTGTCCCAAGGAATCTCCATCATGGTACTCGAGAACCGTTCCGTCAACTCCTGTGTCTGCACATAATCATCTTCGTCCTCGTCCTCGTCGTCCTCGTTGGTGCGACGAGGCTTCAATGGCTCCCAGTCGTGAGAGAGTACCTCGGGAAGGGTTTCGACAAACTGGCGAGCAAAGAGAGTCTTGCCAACAGCGCTGTCTCCGACGACAGCGAGACGGAGATATCCGATGTTTTGACCCGCACAGGGGTTGGCGAGGAGGTAGTGTGTCGAAGCCATAGGGTAGTCTGTCCTTAGTAGGTCGTTGTTGTCCTGAACTGTGAATGAGTGAAAATAGATTGGCGGAATGAATGAGTGAATGCTTATTGTCGGGTGAGGAATGGAGTGGAAGAGAGAATGAGAAGAGAGAAAGAGAGAAGAAAGAGATATGAGGTCGAAGGTAAAGGGGAACAAAATAAAACGAAGAGAGGCGGCGACAAAGTGGCAGTGGAGGAAAGGAGAGGGTGAGGAGGTGGGCTCGTTCGGAGTGATGAAAATGGTCCATGAGTGCTTCAAGTAGTACCTAACTAGTACTTGCATAACAGTGTCCCAGTCGCAGATTAGTGTCGACTTGGTGCCGATGCTCTTCAAGTGTTCCAAAAGACCTAAGCGAGATCCATCTAACAGACAATATCATCTCTTACCTGCTCCTACTTGCCATTGCCTTTTTTACTTTAACCTCTTATCCCCTTTTATGTCGAACAAAAGTGATCGTTCAAACTTCGTTTTACATGTCCCATCAATCAATCACCTATGAACTGATCAATGATGTATTTCATTCGATCGATCTGTGTATACTGTAGTGTTGTAGTGTGTAGGGCAAAGTCGTGTTTTATTAAAAGTAAGTGGCATATGTATTAAGATTGAGTGGCCTTGCCGTGTGAGAGCCGAGACTGGTGCTCGATCTGATCCATCACAAACGAGAAACTGGGGTTACTCAGCATCATCTGCTTGTTCACACGATAAGTTTCCTTCCTAGGAACCTGCGCTGCCGCCGCTGAAGGCACCTTCGGTGACTGTCGGGAACCAGGCTTGGTTGCTGAAGCTGGAGTAGTGGCAGAAGCTGTCGTCCAGGTGACAGACTTGTCAGTCTCGGATTGAACAAAGATATTGGTCGACAGGACCTGGGATGGTTGAGGCACACCACGCCAGTTGAGCTTCTCTAACGTCAACTTGAGCGCGTCCTTTGTCGACACAGTTACTGTAGGGGCTGGTGTCTTTGTCGAGAGCGAGCCCTGGACATGGATCTTGGTCACTTCGTTGCGGAATAGCGCATGCAGCAGAATCGATGGTGACAATGATACCACTCCAGCTAAATCAGGGGTACCAAAGACGAATCATAGAAGGAATACGGTTAGGACACGCGACTTGTTGGTTTTTCTAGCTCGACTGCTGATGATCGTGCTGAACAATATTCATTTCCGAAAGCCAACTAGCTGGACGTGGACGAATCATTTTTAACGGACTCCTTCGGCTCGTATCACCCTCACCTCCGAACCATAGCTAATGTGGCACGGACGCAACAAATAGCTACTCCTCATTCTACAGTTTGTCGATTCGGCTCACTCTCTTCCCCGCCCCACACACATAATTGCTCCGTCCGTGTAATATTTGCTGACCACGTTCAATTGATTAAAGCAGAAAAAAACAAGCAAAACAACAAGCAAATTTACCCATGATCGCCAAGAAATGTTCAGTGTTTCCGAGAAAGAGGGTTGAAGGCACAGCAATACAACCGCATGCACCAAACACAAAGGCCACAGTCTTGCATTGACGCAGCGAGGAAGCGTAAGGTCCGACATAGGCCAAAACCGAGTTTGCAGGTGGCACATAGGGGCTACTGTTGTTGCTGTTTGTCAGTTTCTTCCATGGGTTGGTGCCTGAACCTGTTGCTGTTGTTGTTGGTGCTTTGGAGGAGGAGTTCTTGGCTCTGGAGTAGAAGAAAGGGGCGCTGGAGGAAAAGGTCCGGACTACTGTTATTGGTCCAGTCGAGGGACGAATAAGGATGTGACGCAATTGAAAGAGACAGGGCGTTGCCATGGTTGAGTGTTCTGTGCAGGTTGAATGGAATGTGTGAATGGGTGATCCAGGATTCGTGATCTGACTTTCCTGTCCTGCCCTTTACCTTTTTTCCTTTGCAACTCATGTAAAATGAATTTACGAAAAGAATTGAAATAAGGAAGGGCGAGATGAATGATTCCTTGCCGTTCTTTCCTTCCTTTCCCTCCCTTTCGCTTGGCCTTCCTCCTTCTCCCATCTCTTTCTTCTTCACCACTTCGGACTCGCATTCAATCGGTCAACCCACCCATTTCTCTCTTTCTTTCTCCATCCCCGCTCTCCTCCTTCTCCTCTCCTCCTCTCCTCCTCTCCTCCTCTCCTCCTCTCCTCCTCTCCTGACTCGATACCCGTTCCTTGGCACTCGACTCTACCTCTCCCGGCTATTTTTTTCTGTCTTTGTGCCATTTCCAAGGAGACAGGAGCAACACGAACCCTTCGCCTTCTTCACCCCGACAACCTTTATCGCCAACAACAAACACCAAAAAACAAACACTCCTGGAAAGTGGGCATGTCATCCTATCTGCCCTGGTACCTCTCGTACTCGCTCGCAGCCGGACTGGTCGCTGTGCTGAGTGGAGGAGCGCTCCTCTACCATTACCAGTGCGAAATCATATATCCGGCCAACTTCCCAGAAGGCTCCAGGAGACTTGTATGTGCCGATAATTGTGAAATGCTTTTCTCGTGAGATGTGTCTGCCAATTGGTTCATATTCTTCCCACACTTTTTGCTGACCAGGCTTTTTTTTGCTTGTCCTTCAATCCATTCTGTTTTCCCCCCTGTGTGTCTTTGTGTAATTTGTGTACGTGGTAATGTATGTGTGATGAATGTGGCGCGGTCAATAGGTCGCCAAGCCCTCCCAATATGGCTTACCCTACGAGGACTTGACTCTGACGACGCCCGACAAGGTGAAAATCAAAGCCTACTTGATCAAGCACCCCGACGACAATGTTGCCCGCAAGAGACCTACCATCATGTACCTCCACGTATGTTACTTCCTCTTTTTTGGCTGACTCAATTGCACATCCTTGCACTAAAAAATTGTGGATACTCACGAGAATTATTTTACGTTTTCTTGTTGCCCTTCTCCTCTGCTTACGGGTGGGTATTGAATTATTTAGGCAAATGCAGGCAACATGGGTCATCGTCTGTCGATTGCCGATGTCTTCTACAAGGAGTTTGGCTGCAATGTCTTTATGCTCTCCTACCGCGGGTAAGAGCCCCAATTTTGTCATATCAACAACTCCATTGGAGAAAGATGATTGCATGGCATAGACACGGAGAATGATACAAGCGGGATATATTCTTCTCAAGGCATATCATATTAATCAGTAGCATCAATTGCTTTTGTTCATCTAGGTATGGATTGAGTGAAGGCAGCCCCTCCGAAAAGGGACTTCGTCTGGATGCCCAGGTACTTTTCAAAGGATATTTCACAGAAACTGGACTCGTTACCATGAGGCAGCAAATTGCAAAGATTGTCAAGATATATACCAACCAATTTTTCTCATGAACAAACATTAGACGGCACTGGACTTCATCAAGGCGCACCCAGTGATCTCAGAGACAAAGTTGATCGCATACGGACAATCGATTGGAGGCGCAGTGTCGATCGATATTGTTGCAAGGAACGAGGACAAATTCTCGGGATTGATCATCGAGAACACGTTCCTCAGTCTTGTAAGTCTCCTCCTACGCACTGCATCCCGTGCAAACTCTGCATTGCGGCGTTTGCACGGGTTGTAGTGCGTGGGAAGTTTATCTGCAGTCGTTTGTTGTAACGATCACCGTACCTTCGGCTGGTGGCGAATAGTTTGTTCGCCACTAGCCGAAGGTATGGTGTCGAGACTGCATTTGTTGGTCGATTTCAGAAGCCGTCTTATTTCCGCCTGCTGGAGAGATAAAAGCTTTTCCGTTATCGAGGAGAAAAAAAAGAATCCCATCTTATCGTTTCCGCCATACCATATTTCAATTCTTGCCGTATTGTTACTAACTAGCCCAATACATCTTTTACATTTCCAAAAAAATAGCCCAAGCTTATCCCCCACGTCCTCCCTATGATCAGCAAAGTGGTCTTCCTGTGCCACCAAGTTTGGAACTCTGAACAGATGATCCAGCAGATTACCCGCTTGCCCGTCTTATTCCTTTCAGGACGCAAGGACGAGCTCGTCCCACCTGTACATATGCAGGAGTTGCACCGTATTCTCGATACCACTGGCGAGTCCGTTTGGCGCGAGTTCCCTGATGGAACTCATAACGACACTTGTCTCAAGCCTGGGTACTTTGAGGCCATCAAGGCCTTTTTGGAAGGGATCATGATCAGTGTCGTCCGTAAAAGCTAAATAGTGCCTACTTTTTGCTGGCGCTCTTTTTGTGTGCGCGTAGCAAGTAATAATGCGAGGAGAAAGAGATGAATGATTGGCATAGCATTCTCGCCCATTCTCAAAAATATATTTTTCTCTTCTGTCCATTCCGTTGACATGTACATTATAACATCTCTATGGGAGGGGGGGTTTCTAGGAGATGATGCAGCATGTGGTCCGACAGTGGCGATTACGATCTTTTACCAGGTACTCGTCCACATCCTTGGCCTGTGCCTTCGCCTGCTCCAACCTATCTTCCTCCTCTTCATTCTCCGAATCAGTTTCGCTATCGCTGTCAAAGTCCTCCCTGGGTATCCGTATTTGTGCTTCGCTTCCCCTTCCTTGTATGCCACCATACGACGCTGAGCTACCGCCGCCTTTGCTCCCAGATAACAACGGCTGAGATGATGTGGGGGTGGGGCGAAGTCCTGCTTCTGAAGATGACAGTGCAGTCTTTTGGGCATTGTTCCAAAGTAGCCATAGCCCTTCATCTGCTTCTTCCTGCCCTGCTTGAATTTCTTCCGCGTCTGGTTCGTCCATGATTTGGGGTTGTGTTTCTGTCAGGTTTGAAAAAAAGGAGGGTGGTGATGATGGGGGGAGGGGTTAGTAACGGGGTCAATTGACGTTACTTGGGACAAAATAGACGATTGAAATATTGAATTTGGTACCTGGACGTGGATGCCTTGCAGACTTGTTGAGTGTCCTGTCGTTTCTTTTCTTGATACTTTCCAGCTTGGCTTCTATACAAATGAACACAGGGAAGGGAAAGGAAGGGAAGGAAAAAAAGGGGCATGTAAGGAAAAAATGTTAATGGGAAATATTCAGGTTACTCTCTCACTTTTTGAAGAAAGTGATGGTTACCGAGTCGTCCGACATGGAGTTCTGATTCCGTTCGGAGGTTCCATTCAGGTGCCTTTGTAGTTGTTGTGGAGGAAGTGGGTTCCAGTTCTGGCCATGCAGCGTCCGACATGCTGTGTGTGGTGTGTGTGTGTGTGTGTGTGTGTGTGTGTGTGTGTGTGTGTGTGTGTGCTGAATTGAATGTAAAGAAGCGAATGGAGAGGAAGAAGGATGAAAAGTATAGAGAGTTGCGACTGCTCTGACATTTTAATTGGCTATTTTTACTGCAACGGTTGGAGGGACGCAAGAGATACATTCATACATACTTTGCAAACACGAGGGAGGATCGACACTTTTTATCGAAAACAGACGAAGGGATAATAATTAAAACGGGCGTTTGTTTGTTTGTAAAAGTACAAGGAGTGGAAGGAGAGAATGAATGCATGAACATGTAAAGAGAAAGATAAAACTACCGCCAGATATCATCCGAGAAAGGAGGCTTTTGCGCACAAATAACCTTCATAATAAGCTCCGCATTCTCGGACGCACACTCCATAACCATCAACCCAATCGTTTTCTCAAAGATCCCCTCCTCCAACCGGTTGATCTCAATAATCTCCTCCCGTAACGACTCCACCATCAACAAGTACGCCCTCATCGCAATGTTACCACGCCGACCCGCCCACTCGCCCATCGGGATACCGTACTCGTAACATTCGACATTGATCAATCCGGCTCCCAAAATGGTCGGCATCAGAGCCTCCACCATTTGCATAGGGTTTAATCCAGAACTCAGCGCCGCCGTCTCGACCCACCGGTTCACTTTCAAGGACTCCACACCTGCACGGACCACCATCCCATTGGACTCTGCCAATTGGATCCATCCTCCTGGTCGAGTCAACCGGCCTAATTCTGCGAAATGAGGTGTCCATTCCATAAAATGGGTCCTGAACGCACCTAATCGCTGATGGACAAGATCAAATTCTCCTTCCTGGTCTTTGACATCCCGCAGCTTGAACTTGCAATTGTCCGGAATCCGCTGTGGTAGCCGCGCCACGTTCAGCATCGGGTCCAATGCATACACAATCGTCCTCGGGTGCTTAATCGCCATATCCTATTCATGCCATGTCACATCAACAAAGGACGTTCATGTAAGTTATCGAGTCCATTGGCACACAATTGAACAAAATCGCAGAAAGAGACAGAAAAAAGAAAGGTTACCATGGCCCATTCACCAGAGGAGCAGTTGATGTCGATCACCTTGCGGAAGGGCTTTCCGACGGGCGCCATGAGGTCGAGCTCAAAGGTGATCCGATCCATGTAGAAGGGGCTAAGTGATACAACCAAAGATAAAGAAGAAATGTCAGTCATTTCGCCCACACAAAATTAAGGAGTCCTTTAGTAAGCATTTTTTAACTATGCACCACACCACACCACACCACACCACACCACACCACACACACACACACACACACACACACACACAAGACACACTGCACACAAAAGGACACAAAGGACAAAAGGGCAAAGCAAGGGCAAGGGAAAGACACAAGAGAATAAAATATGCACAAGAGCAAAAAGTGCAAGTGCTCAAGACACAAAAGAAAGGTGCTTACCTATCAGGATGGTCGAGGTCGTCAGGAGTAACAGGGATCACCCATCCAGGGATATCCGTGTCCGGGTTGAGGGTCAAGGCTTTGGCCACATCGTCCAGCCAGCGATAGATGCGTTCACGCTTGTCGGTCTCGCGAGGGTTGGTGGGGTATTGTTTGGCAAGACGCGCAAAGACTTGGTCCGCCGCCGGTGCCTTGTTCGCCGCCATCATCGGGTTATCGATCAAGGGTCCTGCCTGCGCCAACATATCGGCCGTCTTTGTCAGAGGCATTGACTCCATGGCTGTCACATAGAGGTTGCTGCTGTCGGTGTTGTAGTTCAGGGTATTAGTGTTATTATTGTTGAGGGGAGAGGTGTTGCTATTGTTGTTATTGTTGGTATAGTTGTTGTAGTCGCTTCGTATCCGACTATCAGCCTTGGATTGTTTAATTGGCTGTTGCTGGAGTTGGAGTGGTGAAGGGTGGTAGCTGTTGGATTGTTGTTGATGATTCTGTCCTCCTCCATGGAGACCATATCCGTTCTGGAAGGAGGAAGGACGCTGATGGTGAGGAATGTCCATGAGATCCGAAGGCATTTGACTCCGTTTGCCCTTGCTTTCCTCGTCTCTGTGTCCATTGATGGGTGCAGGCGAGGCCATGGACATGCGTTGCTGCTGCTGCTGGTGTGGTTGGCTGTGGTACTGGGAATGCGGTTGATAATTCAGGGACGTCGAGCATTGGTTCTGTGCGGGCGATGGAGAGGCGAGAGCCGAATTTCGGCCTTGCGATTGGCGCATCGAGATGGGCGACGCTCGCATTTGTTGGTCGCTCTCCCGCTGCTGTTGGTGCTGGTGCTGATAGCTCATCTCTGGGACTCCTCTGTTCAGTTCCCCCGTTGACATGGCCGTGGCTGTGCGGGGCGCCAATCCTGAGCTCCAGAGTCGCTGCGAGTTGGTCTTTATCTCGTTGCTGATGTTGCTGCTGTTGATGAGGTAGTCTGTGTCTGGGGGAGGACCTGGACCAAGGACGGTGGCTCGTTTGACCCTGGAGCCGTATTGGAGCCGGAGGCTCGAGTCGGACACCTCCTTTTGCTGGTCCAGTCGACCGGGACTAGAAAGGTTGTTGTGGAAGGCTCCCCCGGGAAGTCCAGGGGCTACAGTCGATCCATGGATAGAGTAGTGTCCACTGTCGTTGGTGATGGGTTGACTGGAGAAGGCATCGAGGGCGGAAGGGTCATTATTGTGGTTGCTTTTGTTGATATACTTTGAGGCGTGTTTTGCTTGCTTGCGGCTCTGACCAGCGGGATTGGCTTGGCGAGACTTGGAGTTTCCCATGGGCCACCACGTTTGTTGCTGGGGAGGTTGTTGTTTCTGAGAGATGTGAGTTTATGCTAGGCAGGGTTTAAAAGTGTATTTTCTAGAAAGCAGCACCAACAATCGCTTAAAAGCAAGTTTAAATGAAATAGATAAAACGACTTGGTGTTGTAGGTGTGTGTTGCCGCCTTTTTTTTGTTGTCGTTGCCGTTGTGTTGTGCTGCTGTAAGCAAGCAAACAGATCCTCTTTTGATTGTCAAGTGTTGGACGTGAAAGAGAGTAAGAGAAAGAGTGCTGTGGAGTTTGGGGAGAGGAAGAAGGGGTATCGAGTATCTGAAAAAGGGTATGTATAGGGTTTGTAAGAATGAAAAAAAGGAATGCAGGCGTTGGTCTAGGTGATGTTGAATGAAGGATGGGGGGTTGTGGGTGAGGCGACTGACGGATGGGAAAGGAGAGGAGAAGGAGGTGAAGGAGATGAAGGAAGAGAAGGACAAAGGAGTGGTGTGTGTGTGTCCAAGGAGGACAAGAAAAGAAGAGGAGGAGGGGTGAGGAAGAGAGAGAGAGAGAGAGAGAGGGAGAGAAAGAGAGGAGACAGGAGAGTGGAGTGGGAGAAGGGACGAGGGAAGAGAAAAAGAAGGTAAAAAGGGAAAAAAGAAACGAGGAAGGAGAGAGAGAGAGAACCAAATAAAGGGTATTTGTGCCAATGTATTTCATCTCCTCTCTTCATTTCTCGCTTTCGCAACTAATGTGCGTGTGCGTGTTTGTTTGTTTGTTTGTTTGTTGGCGCATGCTCATCGTCGACACACTCCCATGGCAAGGCATGAGAGCGAGAGAATAGTAGAAGGGTGAGCATGGTGTGCGATACTCTACCTTGCTTCTTTCTACAGAGACGATGGTATGTCCCATCAGCAGCAGCCACTCTCTAGTCTCTCTTACAACCCTTCGAGGCTGTCCCCCCTCGATTCATTTCAACGGGTCATCAGCACCAGCAACAGGCAGCAATGCATCTACAAAAACACGCCCGGTTAGCCTAAAAACGAATGGGGTGCCCACCCTCTCCTCCATCCCTCTCCTCAACTCTGTTGAACAAAATGCTCTGATCCCCTTTTTCTTCTCTCTCTCCATCTCATTCTCTCTCTCTCTCTCCTCTCATTCTCTCTCTCTCTCTCTCCTTCGCCCTCTCTCTCCCCCAGCAAAGACGGCGATACACAATCATCCAAACCATGATCAAGGAAATCCCAGATCATGGACAAAACTCTGCCTTTTAGTTTTCTGGGCTGCCCTGGGTTTATCAGCACCCTCCCTTGCGCCAAACCAACCATCAAGCTGCAATGCTACCTTTATCTTTCCCTCCTCCCTTTCAATCGATCCTCTGTCCGTGGGACCCTCTCAAAGCCCCAAAACAAGGCAGCATGTCGGCTTTTTGGCTAAAACAACTCATCGGACTTTGATATTTCGGTCGTGCCTGCCTTAATTGCTCAGGAACGGCTTCTGAATGGTGTCCCCTTCCCTCCGCATTTACCCCCCCTCTCCTTTACCCATCCACTCGTTTCTCATCAAAAGAGCTCTTTTTCATTTTTCATTTTTGATGATGAAAAAAAAAAAGAAAAAAAAAAAGACCGACAGCCAGCCCAGCCCGCCCCAAGCCTAGCCCAATCTATAGAGCCAGATTGGATATTCATTTATTCAGGCACCAGACAACCAAACAGGGCTGTTCCGTCGCATGGAAGTCATTCAGGGACTATAGTCTCCCAAACCTTCCTATCCTATCTATTGACCAAAGCGAAAAAAGCAGTTCACAACCATGAACAAACAAGGCAGAAATGAGAAACCCAAAAAAAAAAAAAAAAGGCAGGATGTTGCCTTGTTTGACAATGGTTGCACAAACATCCATCTCACACATGCCTCTTACTGTTCTTGACTCTCCTTATTTTTATTTTTATTTCAAGTTCAAGTAACCTAGCCCCTACTTTTGCCTTTTCCACAAACAACTCACCAGATCAAATAAAAAGAAAATAGCCATTGCAATCGACCCCCTTCTCACTTGATCTTCTTTCCTCTTTTTTTTTCTATTCCAGCCGTTCGATCACCCCTTTCTTTTCTGTTCTCTTCACTACATCCACACCGTGATCTATCTATCTCACCTGCCTCTCACCTGTCCACTGCCCCTTCACCTTGATGTATTCCACCCTCTCTCTCCTTCTGCTTCTCTCCTCTTCTGCCTCTCTCTCCTCTCAGAGTACACACCGTGCATAGTACTCTGCACCCTATTTTCGCCGCGTGGCGCGAAGGCCTATTTTTGGGGCATCGTTCAGAGCCTTTGTTTTACTTTTGCCCTTCTACAACCTTTTTGGGTGCGTGTCAAGCCATTAGGAGTGAAAGTGAGTCTCGTCACGTGTACATATCCATCCTATCGAGCAAAAGAACCTATCCTTTGTCGCGCTCTTTTTCTTTTCAACGTCGGCCGTGAGCATGCAATAGAAAAGGACAGTAGAAGGCTCCAGTAGAAAAAGAGAAAAAAAAACTATCCAGCAGTTTTTACGAAGAGTATGTCTTTGTTCTCCTTTCAATGCGATAGAACCACAACAAAAAAGAACATCGGTTTGCTTTGATTGGCATTTCGAGTAACCCGCGAGCGATTCTTTTGATGGTATGCTCGTAGAGATATTACTTTTTCCGATCCAGATGTCTTCTTCATCCCGAAATTCTTGTTTTCCCATATTTCCATATTTTTATTGCTGACGTTCTTCGCCTTTCCTAAAAGAAAAAAAAAACACATCGTTCCTGATTTAGGGCGCCGCTCATCCTCCTATCCAAAATGTCCTGTACAGTGAGAGGTTTCACGAAGAATGGCGATGATGAATCCGCAAAAAAAAAAAGTTGTCTAGGATTGGTGTTGGTTGTGAGGTCTAATCTTGCTGTGCCTTGGCTGCAACAACGGGTTCAATTGTGCCAAGTACGTAATCGCCCACCTAAGTGAATTGTTTCAATTGTTGTAAAGATAAGAGTTAACAGGTTGAAGATCCTAGGCATGTTCAAAAATTGGTGTTGAAAAGAAGCTGATGTCGTGATTTTTTTTTTGGTTGAGTGTTGAGTGCTGATCCCAGGAACATTTTTGAATGATAGTCGCAGTGATATTCCCCACACAGCGACAAAAATGTATATCATAAAAGTGTGTCGGGCTGGTCGTGTCCAGCTTTGCTGCAGAGGTTCCTGTTGGATGAAGACGGTGTCGAGTCGTATATGTTTCCGTGAAGCATGCTTGTATGTTGGGCTTACATCAGGTAGCATGAGACAAGGGTCATGATCAGCGCCGTGCGAATGACGCTATTGAAATCAAATAGAAAGCCGTGTCGTGTTAGTTTCGAATGAAAGCAAAGGTCGACAGTCTGACTGCCGCTATTTTCTCCATGACTTGATAGGAAGGTGACGCCCTTCGTCAGAAGAAGGGAGAGAACGGCGGCATATGTGTATGGTTGTGTGAGAAGAAAGAGGTAGACCCTTTACGTTTGGTTGGGTCCACGGGGCGCGAAGAGGTAGGACGCGGCGGACAGGGCGACGACGACCGCGAGGACAAAAAAGATTAAAAGACCTCCCATGGTTGCTTGTGAGATGTTATGTGTCGGGTTGTTGTGAGAGACTGGCGTTAGGGAACAGTGGAGTGGGGGAGTGGAGAGAGTGAAGGAAAGAGTATGGGGCGTGAATTGGATGAGTAGGAACTGGAGGTCAAAGATGTCAGGAGTGTGAGTGTGAGTGCATGGTCCAAGTCGACAAGATCACCAGGGCGACCTGGTCTACTCGTGACTGTCCATGCCACCCCTTCTTGCCTCAGACGTCACGGAAGGTTTTTGACGCCCCTCAATAAAAAAAAGGGCAAAGCATTTTTTTCATTCACAACTGATCTCCACAACCGGACATCAGCAACCTTACCCAGGACTTCGGCATTGGACATCACCACAACCCACCCAACACCGCATCATACCACAACGACCTACAACACCCAACCACCACCACAACCCTCCAACTACAACAAGACACATACACACACACACAAAATGGCACGAAGGAAAGCAGCAACAAGCGATATCCTCACAGATATCCCTGAACTCGAGGAAGGCCAGCGGTTCGCTCGAGTCTTGGGAACCCGTGGCAAGAACGTCCACGATGTTCAGTTCTCCGACCACCAGGAACTCCTTGTCAACCTCCCTCCCAAATTCCGCTCTCTCGTCTGGGTCAAGCGAGGTTAGTTTCGTCGCCGTTGCCTTTTTTTTTTCTTGCAGTGGGGAATCAGGATCGATAATCATTCCCGAGAAAAATGATATCATGGACTATCGGCACGGAGGGCTCTCTACAGAGGACTATTTCGATCAGCTCCAGGAGAACCTCCCGTCAATACCTCCTGGGGTCAATCAATCAACACTCTATCTCACTGCCTTATCACCTGCCCACTAACACTCCCATACCCTCAACCTTTCCCTCAATTCCTTACCGCCAACAGGAAGCTACGTGATCATCGAGCCAGCAGAAGAAGAGGACAAGACAAAAGTCGGAGGCGACATTGTCGCCATCCTATTCCCAGACCACATCAAAACTTACAAGCAGAAAGGGATCTGGCCCTTCACCGATCGGCTCCCTCGGTCTATGCACAACGATTCTGATTCTGAGAAGGAGGACGGCGAGGATGATCTGTTCAGGAATAATAACCGCGTGGTGATCGAGGAGTCTGACAGCGAGAGCGAGTCTGAGAGTGAGAGTGAGAGTGAGAGTGAGAGTGAGTCCGAGTCCGAGGAAAGTGAAAGTGAGAGTGAGGAAGAGTCAGAGGAAGAGTCAGAGGAGGAAGAGGTGGACGTGAGCAAGGCGAGAAAGTAGAGGCAGTTCTGGGGATCAGGACATTAGAAAAACGTCTGGCGATGAGAAGAACAGCAGCAACACCCAACCGACAATATACATAGAGCATACTCACTTCAGCAACCACCATCACTCGCATTTATTTCATGGCATTCTGTACCTTTTACTCCGCACTTCCATAGACCAGCACAATACACAAATATATATCAGCATCAGAACAATCAAACGTATGTTCTGGAGCACTGTTGGATGTTTGGTGGTGTGATTGTACATAGAATGGGGTGAGTGAACTCTTTGGTTCTGCGCTACTTGCTGCTGCTACTGATAAATTGAGAGAGAGAGAGAGAGAGAGTGTGTGGTGGTGGTGGTTGGTGTGTGTGTGTGTGTGTGTGTGTGTGTATGTGAAGGGTGGGATATCTGCGCAAAAGGATAGTTATAACTGGAGCATTAGATCGACTGCGCTAATCTGCCTTGTTTTTCTTGTTTTTGGATTGGTTCGCCATGGTGGTTGTTTTGTTGGAGCGAGTTGGTGAGTGAATGTCTCTGTAGTTGGAAGAAGAAGAGCATGCCGATTAGCTCGATCTTGTTAATAGCCTCGCATGTCCATTCTGTGATGTGCTGGGTGCGCCATCCCTTCAAAGTAGGGGTGGAGTAAGGCTATCGTTGAGTTTTTGGAAATTGTTCAAAATAATTAATTAGCTACAAATTTCCATTTTCGAAGATGCTTCGCCCAATATGACCTTTTCCCAATCATTTATGGATCCTCGCGCAGTTTCACTCCCAATTACCTCGCTTGGCTGAGATCCGTCGTGCAGGGTTGTAGTCGATCAGTTGTTCAAGGAGATCCAGACCTTCATCGTCCAGATTAGGCACCAGTGTCCTCAGATCCTTGCGCTGCCACTTGGGAAACTCGGGGTTCCAGTCCTTAAGACTCGATACTCCTGGCCACACAGTCTCGTTTGGCGTTCCGAGGATCTTGAAAATCCTGAACATCTCGTCAATCTCCGAATCACCTTATAGGTAGATCGTAAAGGTAGGTAGTGGTTTATCAGTCAACGTGGACATGAGATCTGAGCAACATTATCAAGTGAGTCACAGTCATCCTTGTGGGTACCTGGGAAGAGGGGCCGCTTAGTGATCATTTCAGCAAAGATACAGCCGACACTCCACATATCGACGGCGGTCGAGTAATGACGGGAACCCATCAGGATCTCAGGCGCACGGTACCATAACGTGATAACCTCGTGGGTATAAGTCCTGAGAGGAATGCCAAACGCGCGCGCCAATCCGAAATCCGCCAGTTTGAGGTTCCGGTGCTCGTCAATCAACAGGTTTTGAGGCTTGAGATCGCGATGAAGGATTCGCCTCTGATGACAGAACTCAACCCCCTGAATCAACTGGTGCAAATATTCCTGTTTCCGTTTGAAGCGTTTTACCACATATGCAAGGAAGTAAGATATGAAAGAGTAAATGGTGGTTTTGGTAAGTTCGGGTCACTTGATGTATGCATCGCGATCCGTGTGAGTTTGTCATGCTTTACCTTGACTTGTTGCAGGGGTAATCCAGTGTTTTGTGCCTTGGTGTGAGCATCCATATATTTCTTCAAGTCCACCTCCAGATACTCAAATACCAAGAACAACTTGCTCTCCTCATGAACAACATCAAGCAGCCTAGCAAAATAGAGAGTTGATCAAACATTAGATGCATCGTTAGAGACCATTTCGCCGTTGTCAGCCATTTGGTGGTGTAAAGCGAACAAAGAAAAACGAATGTGTGACAAGGCAGATAAACGTACTGGACGACATGATTGTGTTTGAGCTCCTTCAGTAGCGAGATCTCTCTTATTGCGGTACTGGGTACACCTAGATGAAATAAGACACCAAAAGAATTAAGGCGGTCAGTTTGGCGTCCCTTATTGTTATTCCTGACTGGTCAACAGCAGCACTGAAGTGAAGGTCCGAGTGGAGCTGTGTTGAAAACTTGTTGACTTTACCTTCATCCTCATTCTCAAGACGAATCTTCTTCATTGCCACCACCCTTCCTGTAGTTCTGTGTCTAAGTGACCGAAACGGCATTCACAAATAAAAAGTGAAATCAAGTTAGTCAAGACTTCGCATTCAGCAATGCAAACAATCGTTGAAGTTAAACGGGTTATATGAATGTACACCTTCTCGCTTAATGTAAGCACGAACAGCAAAAAAAAAGAAGCTACTCACGTTGCTTTATAAACGACACCGTATGTGCCTTCTCCAATCTTCTCCAGTTTTTGGTAGGGTCCAGTCTCCTTCTCTTCCTCTTCTTTCCTGAGCTCCTCCAGCCTCCGCCTCTCGGCCTCTCGTTTCTCTCTGGTGTCGGCCTCGGCAGGCATTATTGTTGTGAAGTTGGAAGGTTGAAGTAGTGCGGGCAAAAGCAAAGCTGTGTTCTGCTTTGGCGCTGCGTGTATGTGTGTAGAAGGCCTAGGAGGACAACTGTTGGTAGGTATATGAAAGATGGTTGTAGGAAGGGGTTGAGTTAATGTGATGGTGAAAGAAGAAAAAAAGAATGAAGGGTTGTATGAAGTAGGGTGTTGTCTGTAGACAAAGCGCCCTGGACACATCTGTTTTCATTTGTGTGAAAAAAAGGCAGTCTCTCCCACTTCTTAATGAAACAGACGCGACTGGCCAACAATTTTGCCACCATCTTTGATCGTACATTAGACTCAACAAACGTCCTCGCACTGTCATGATTCAAATACTTCTTCTCTTTCATACTCCTTCCCTGCTGTCCCACACATTCGCATGAATAATAGTTCTTCGGATGATATGAAGTGTAAGTGTATTCCTTTCTATGAAAAAATGAAAATGAAAAGCAAAAGCATAAAACAATCTACAGATCTTTCTTGGTCTGCTTCTTGGCAGGGGTCGAAGTGGTCTTCTTGGCAGCAGCGCGGTCCTGATCACGCTTGATGTAGATGTCAGTCGTGAAAGGACTATGTCCAAAAATAATAAGCAAGACGATGATGGTTAGTATTCAGGCAAAGTAAAATAGCAAATGTGATCCAATTGCAAAAGAAGTGAGAATTCAGATGCGGGCTCTTACCCCTCAAATCTCAAAGCAATGCGGTAGACAAAGTGAACAATGCACGTTAAGTAGACTCCAGTGGGACTCAACGACCTATATTGAATGAATACAGAGGGATTTCAGGTATGTTAGATACAATCGCTCACAGTTCATCTTGTCTGATCGCTCCAATTACTAAGTAAGCAACGTGAAATGCTCCATGAAGGACGTACCAGAGGGCGGTGCCGAGGAAGATCATGACGGTGCCGTTGTACATGGGGTTGTCGTTGACGTTGAAGGGGAAGGAGGTCACACGCTCGTCCATCAGGATGCCAAAGTAGTCACCTATTTCCGATTTCCAATTTTTTTTGTGGGGTTGGGAAAAAGAAGGCCGGAGAAAAGAAAAGAAGGTCAGAGATCCAAGGGTCAACAGGGTCAGTATAAAGTTCACAGGCGTCTTTAGACACGCGATTTTTTTCATTTTCACAGGGAGAATGGAACGAGAAGGAAACAGTAGTACAACTGTTGGGGTAGAGAAACAAAAACATGGGTGAAAGGTCATGGAGGGGGTCGATTATTACCGAGGTAGGTGCCGGTGACTCCGAGGACCCACATGGATGAGAGGACAAAGATGTTGCCGACAGCGAACAAGAAGTAGGCCAAGGCCTGGAGGAACCAGTGGTCCATGCACTGGGCCTTGGGCTGGGCGTCAACAGCGTACTTGAATCTACATCACCACAAATCAACACCGATTTGAACCAAAACAAAGGTTAGAGAGGAGGATCACTTTCCATCTTATGGGTGCATGATGAATGACCATGGGGAGGGTAGTGGAGATAACAATGTCACCAAAAAGACAGAGTGAAGCTCAGACATACACAGCATCACGGATCAGTCCGAGGGTGAAGATGGTGGCAGCCAAGGCGTAGCATCCATGGAGACCGTTGCCGTTGAACATGCGAGTAATGAACTTTGTGCGGTACTCTATCAGAAGTAAAAGATTGAAAATGTGAAATGAGATTAGCGACAAGCACAGACGATCAGGTCTAGGAATAAGCGCTCTGACCCCATGGAGACATACACTCTCCACTGTCGTCCATCCTGAGTACCGAGTCCATAAATCTGGCTTATGAGAGTCCAGTTCGACGGTAGTAGTTTGCGAATGCAGGAGAAGAACGAACCTTTCCTGGCGACGATGTTCCAGAAGGTGGGGTTGAAGACGATCGAGGCGACGGCGAACCAGATGCGCTTGTCGCTCCAGTCGACCAAGAGTCTCGAGTTGTGGTAGCACTGCAAAATATCCATGGCTGCTGATGAACGAGGAGTCGGGTCGGGTCGGTCGGGTCCGGTGTAGGTATGAGGGGAGAAGGATGAGTGAGGAAGAAGAGCAAAAAAGAAAAAGGAAACACGATGAACTTTTGTGCAATGGAAGCAAAAGTGAATGGGGAGAACTGTTGAGGCTCTGACTTCTGAGAACGAAAAAAAAGTTTGACACTCGACTGCTTTTTCAATTCTTTGATGGGGGAATCAGCTTCCACGCTTACTACACGTGACAGCACATGTATGCTACCATGAGATGTGATCCAAAGCTATTTGGTTTATTCGCTCGTTTGTGCTCAGTACTCGATTGTCCTCTAATTGAGATCCTGGGGACGCTGATCGGGATAAGTTCCGACAATCTTGACATCCAGACAGAACTGTCCCAGCTCAGCAACCACGTTGCTCATCACCTCGCTATCTCCATGCACGCCCGCACACTCAACAAAGAACACATAGTGCCATGGTCTCAGCATCGAAGGGCGCGAGTCGATCTTGGTCAAGTTGAGCGAGTGGTCTTTAAAGACCTTCAGTCCGTCACACAATGCTCCAGGAAGACGGTGATCCACCGTGAACATCAACAATGTCTTGTCGCTCACAGTAGGAGCATCCCATGCATCCGAAATAATAAAGAAGCGCGTCGTGTTATCTATTTCACAAAATGGAAAAGGCAGGTTAGTTTGTAGTATAGATTGCACCAATATCAGAGAACGACGACATAAATGTACAAAGTTACCTTGCTGGTCCTCAATATCGGCGTGAAGAATGTCCAGACCATAGATCTCTGCACACACGCGGTTGCAGACAGCGGCTGCGTACTTTTCCTTGGACGCCAACTGAGCAGCCTCAGAGGTAGAAGCGCAAGGAATAAGCTCAATGCCCTTCAACTGGCTGTTCAAGAAATTCTGGCACTGAGCCAAAGCCTAATAACACCCACAGCAACACAACATAGAGTTAGAACATCAATCTGTCGGATCTCATACACAGGCAGTCATCACGGGATCATTAATAAAAGCTATGCAAGCGAAGTGATTTCTTACAACGGGGTGGGAATATACGCGACGGACGGCTTCTGTGGTCGAGTTGGAGAGGAGGTAGTGGTGGACAGGGAGATAGGTCTCGGCTCTGATCTTGACCTTGGACTTGATGAACTTGTCCAGTGTTGGCACAACAGACCCTGCAATCGAGTTCTCGAAGGGAACAACTCCGTATTGGCACCGACCACGCTCCACAGCGTCAAAGACATCCGCGATCGTTCCCTGCGACGCATACTGAACACTGTCACCGAAACGCTTCATGCTTGCCTGCAAGACATATTGACGTGTGATGGCATAGTGAGTGTTGAGCTCAAATGAGTATAGATCATTCATTGATTGCCAGATACTGTTAATAAAGCAATGAAGGCGGAACTTACATCGTGGGAGAAGGATCCAACAGGTCCGAGGTAGGCAACCATGACATCCTTTTGAAGGGCAATTGAAGCCGACATGATCTCGCGGTAGATGGCGCAAAGGCTGTCGGCAGCCAAGGGTCCTGGGTTCAGCCGTGTCACCTAGTTAAGTTGAGCGCGGAAGTTCCATACTAGTGGTGAGAAGTCCCGTCCATAGTTCGCCATTTCTCTTCGTGCTGTCAGTTATTGAAGCAGTTCCAGTCAGTCCATACCTTCTCGAAGACCTGCTTCTCACGGCCTGGGATATATACATGAGTGTTCTCCTCATCCCTATCAAGTGGAAGAGAAACGTGAAAAGAGGCGGGTTAGGGGTTAGGGTGAACAGGTTGTTCGCGCATGTACTTTGAAAAAAAAACGATTCCTGCATTCGTATGAATGAGGCTGATTCCATACTGGCTGTCCTTTGATTCGCGCTTTGCGGCGCCGATGTCAAGGGAAACCTGGGCGCGCTCGTTGAGGAGGGCGATGAGCTTGTGGTCGAGCGAGTCGATCTGGAGACGGAGGGTGTCGAGGTTGAGGGACATGCTGATGAGTGTGTGGTGAGTGAACAAAGGAAGAGAGGAAGAAAGAAGAAAGGGGGAGACGAGAGGAAGGTCAGAGCGCCTTTAAAAGTGCACTTTGAGAGTCGTGAGTCAAGGCGAAACCTAAAGGCGCCATCAAACAAAAAGACTTATCGATTTAGTGCGGACGATGAATCAAGACTTAAAAAAGAAACGTCTTCGAGTCATCGAAAAATGTAAAAGGTGAGAGGGGACGCGGGAAAGAACAAGCCTGGTGCGCACAAAGGATGTAAGGGTTCAATTGAAGGACAGGTTACGAACGTAGTAGGAGGGGAGTTTGATGATCGCCACGCGTTTAAAAAAAGAAGGGGCTTCTGTTCATGCCTGTCCACTTTTTTTTACCGCCTTCGTATCAATATCACTCAAGCCCAAGATATAACCATGAACTCTCTAGCCGTGTACCGGTGACAAGAGCAGATGAACAGTGATGGCATGCCCATCCAGGCACCATCACTGGCGACTTTGTCTGTCTCACTGACCGAGGGATCTGAAAGTAATATCTGATCAAACACAGAAAACGGTCTCGAGCAATAATCCCATTCTCTTTCACTCCTCGGTCAACACTTGCATTTTTTTTTTTTTTTTTTTTTTTTTTTTTCGTTCTTTCTATGCGTTGATCCAGACACAAGCTCAAGCCCTATCCACCCCAATGATTTGATTTGTCGGACTCAAAACTCCCTTTTTGGGCGAGCACAACCTGTTGTTCTTGAATTGTTATTTCTTCTTTGCTTGCTTCTTCTTTGCTTGCAACCCACCCGCCCCACCCGCTTACTTACCCTCCCCTTCCTTCTTTCCCCTCACTCTGGTTTCTCTCACCCCCCCTTCTTCCTCTATCCATAATACTCACATACGTACAACACAAGGACCCTTGTTAGTCCCTCCCCTCACTGGTCAGGCATGGCCCTCTTCCATCCTTCACGCAATGTCGCCCTCCTCATTCACACCCACTCTCGTTCCATTCATCTCCTCTCACTCCATGCACTAAAAGCCGCAACAAGGACACAGGCACAGACACAAACACAGACATGGACACGGACACGGACACTCACAACCGCTTTCGGTGCGCCACCAAGTCTTGCCCATACCTGGAGCCTTTCAACTCGATCCAGTACAAAACCCAATGCACACCTTTCGTCGCTTGCCCTCAGTCGGATCAATGCCAACAGCAGCAGTAAAGGAAGCAGGGTCTTTGTCCGATCAAAAAGCACAACTACAGAAGTAGCAGCATCGTCGTCCATTCCGCCACAGGGGTTCCTCAACACTCCAGGATCCATCAAAACAAAGATCAAGCAAGGACTATGGATTGGACTGGGTGTTGGTACGGTCGTCTCTGCTGTCGGGATTGCATGGAGTCCATCGTATCGGGAGCATGCCACGCTTTTGAGCGCAGCTGTATTCCGATCCGTCGCTACTTTCATCACAGGGTATGTTGCGAAATAGATGCATCTTGATGGCCTTTTATTTTATTTTATTTTATTTTATTTTATTTTATTTTGGCGTGCATCCAATGACGACAGTTGCAGAAACCTTGTCTGGGGTACATTATTGAATTGACCTCTCGATCGTTCTTCTTCTTAGTTGTCTTTGTATGGCCGACTATAAGATCTTGCACTTACGTTATGCATCTGAGGGCTACACATCGGACACCTATAAGGCTGAGCGGAAGGTCGTTCATCAACGTTGTGCCGATCGGCTTTTGGGACTGTGCAGACTTAACACTGGAATCTATTGCAAGGCTGGCCAGCATGTCGGTATGTGTCAAAAAAATTGTGAAGGACAGAGAGCATTAGCGCATTCCTCCGATATCAGATGACGCTCTGACACTTTTTGCTTTTGTCCCTTTAGCCTCCTTGACTTACGTCGTACCACCGGAATATACCAACACCCTCTCTGTTCTCCAGGATCGCGCGCCATTCAAATCAATGAAGGAAGTCGAACAAGTCTTTCTTGAAGAGTTTGGCCAACACCCTCTGGACCTGTTCCGCGAGTTCGAACCCGTCCCTATGGCTGCTGCCAGTTTGGCGCAGGTTCACCGAGGTTAGCAGACATATCGATTTGGAAAGGAGGGATGGCCTACCCCCTTTTTTTTTTTTTTTTTTTTTGCTCAGTACTGAAACCAACACCAATCGTCTAACCATATATCCCTTCTGTTTCCTATGCATAGCCGTGACAATGGATGGGAGACTTGCTGCAGTGAAGGTTCAATATATCAACGTCTCTCGTCTCTTCAAAAGTAAGGAACAGTCTGATCACTCCTCTTTTGTTTTCTCCCCTTGATCGGATGTGGGCGCTTAGATACTAACGCAAAGGATGACTTTGTTACCTTTAATAGCGGACATGTGGACAATGCAGACGCTCTCGGACATGGTTGGGCTCTTGTTCCCAGAGTTTGAGCTTGGATGGATCGTGACCGAGTTCAAGGACAACCTCACCTCCGAGTTTGACTTTACCCACGAGGCCAGGTAACACTTTGTTCATCTATGCGCTTGGTGTGCAATTAAAAAAAAATGGCTAGGTCCGTGCTTGATAAACAACCACGCAAACTTACGCACCGCAACCTCTTCGATCGATACAAACTCTTAGGAATGGCGAGGCGACAAAGGAAAGATTCAAGAACAGATCCGATTTCTATGTACCCGAGATCTATTGGGAACTGTCTTCAAAAAAGATCCTGACCATGGAGTTCATTGACGGCGTCAAGGTCAATGATATTGAGGCATTGAAGAAGTTGGGCGTATCACCCAAGTGGGTCCGCACGACTTTGCTTGAGGTCTTTGCCGAGATGATGTATCAGCACGGAGTTGTCCATTGCGATCCACACGTAAGTCCCTTTATTTAAGTCCCTTGTTCATATCGCTTGTTAATCGCTACTGAGTAGACATGACCCCTAAACACGTATGTTACATCTCTAGGCTGGAAATATCTTGATCACAAAGGACCAGTTCACGGGCAAATGCCAATTTGTACTATTGGATCACGGACTCTACAGGACTCTCGACGAAACTTTCCGCTTCAACTACTGTCAACTCTGGCGAGCACTCATCCTCAACGACCAAGACCTTCTCAGCCGCGCCTCCGATAACATCGGCATCCCTGAAAACTATGTCAGCTTCATCCCCTTGATCTTTATCCAGCGACCCGCAAACTCCAGTCAAAAGATTGGAGAGGGCATGACGACCGAGCAGAGACAGGAAGTTCGGTCATCGCTCAAGAATGTTACTATGGCAGAAGTGTTTGAGTTCTTGGAGGTCCTGCCGAGGGATATGTTGTTGGTTTTTAGGACGATTAATTTGACCCGCGGGATCCATCAGCAGTTGGGTGGTGAGAACGTGGAGAGGTTCCATATCAACGCCCTCTTTGCGACAAAAGGTGTTTGGTCCGAGACGCGACAAGAAGAACACGACCGGAGAGTACAACGCGAACGACGAAGACGTGATCGATTGAACGGCCGATTCGGAGCTATTGCATCATGGTGGTACGGAAACCTGGACGACAAGGACGAGAATAGTTCTGAAGCGACTAGGGCTTATGGGATGCAGTTAGGATTGGGACCAAGGAATCGGTGGTATCTTTTTGGAGACACGCCTACGTTCCATCGGAGTTTGGGATACTTGTGGGATACTTTCTCGATGCGGTGGAGGCTTTGGGTGGGCGAAGGGCTTTTGAAGATTTGGCTATGGTGGGCGGGCAAGGATGTCGCCAAGGCCATTAGTTAGAGGTCGTAACTGTACTTTGTGCTCACCTTTCTGCATACTAGACATAGAGAAGCTGCTTTAAAGAAATTGTGAATATTTGACCTAGTGTTTCTTCTTGATGTTCTAACTGTACACCGGGACCCCCTCAAACGTCCGACCCAGCTCCTCCATGGCTCAGGTTTTTGTCGATAGCACCCAGTTGAGCCGGCAACTTCTCGTTGATCGAGCTCAGACCTGTCGCGTCCTTGAGCAACGGACCCTCGGTGCAGAGAACACCAAGGTTGGACCCCCAATGCAACTTGTCAACAACGTTTCCATCTTCAGCACTCGACAATCGCCACAATCTGACAGATCCATCCTCCGAAGCCGTAGCAAGGCATGTCCCCATAGGCACAGCAGGATTCCACGCGACATCCTCAACGGGCCCAAAGAACGCACGAATGACAGAGACAAGAGACCAACATGCCTCCTGCTCCCTTGATTGTCGCTGCCAGAGTCGAACAGTCTCGTCTGGCTCACCGCCGGAAGCGAACCATTGGCCACATGGCGAGTAAGAAATACAATAGACCATCCCGCTGTGACCCTCCAGTTTGACGCTTGGCTCGTCCGACGGGGGGTCCCATAGGTAGATCGAGGTGTCGGTGCCGAGCGCAAGCTGCTGGTCGCTCGGCGAATAGGTCAAGGAGAGAACTCGTCCTTTTTCAACGTCTTAGTCATCAGAAGGGCTCTAGTTTCGAAAATCGAATAATCAAATGGTGCCCACCACAAGGTGCTGTCCATAACGCGAAAACGCTATGCCGCCTATCGTGTCGTCCGCCTCTCCCCTCCCTTCCTTCCTTCCGCTCAGTAAGGACATGTTGTTAGTTGTAGTCGTGTAAGCCCTGCATACTGACAGTAGCTTTTCGACAGCAGGGATGGTATTGCTCAGTTAGAGACAACAAATGTTAGAACACACTGTTAGTAAACGAAGCAAGACACCCTAGGTGCCCCTTCCACTTCCACTTCCACGTCCACTTCCACTTCCACGTCCTCTTCCACTTCCACTTCCAGGATCGATCTGTCGGATCATCAAAAAAAAACTCGGTTTCAGATAAAGTTATCAGTTCAGCTAGGAAGACAATCATTCGTTTGAGAAAAAGGAGCGAACAGAAAAATAATACAACGCATATCATTTGTACATGCCACCTACAGAACACTCACTCGTACATCTCCCTTCCCATCCCCAATACACATTCGCCAATTGCACAACCGGACTGGTACATTCATTCACATTTTTCTTCGTTATTTATCAGAGTGCTGTTTATTTCTTCTTCCTGAATAAAAGGCGTCCCTATACTACTCATCATGCAAACAAACAACCCTTCCTCCATCATCACGCCTCCAAAGCCTCAACAGCACCGCGTTGTACCAACAACTTGCGGTCCATCAAATCAAGCCCCACAACCCCCTCCAATTTCATATCTGCCGCACACAAGATCCCTAAATCAGATCCCCACAGGAACCGAACTTCAACCTCCTCCCTCTTATTCACATCTTTACCACCAACTCCTGGCGACACGCCCCAGACGCGAACAGACCCATCCCTGCAAGCCGTCACAAACTCCATCGGCACAACCGGGTTCCAGGCGATATCTCGAATGGATCCAAAGAACCCACGGACCACTGACACACACGACCAGGTATTCTCTTCCTCCGATTGGCGATGCCAGAGTCGAACGGTCTCGTCAATGCTGCCAGAGGCGATCCAGGTACCGCAGGGCGAGTAAGCAAGCGCGCTGATCTCCTGGGGTCCCTCCAACAGCTGGGCCAAAACACCGGGCTCCTCCTTCTCTGTTTCCCCTTCCGCCACAGACTGAGCAACGTCCCAGAGGTAGATAGACCCCGTGGCAGTCCCCATCGCTAGCTGACGTCCGCTCGCAGAGTACTTCAATACAAGATGACGATCGTCACGGCCACCGGGCTGAAGCTTCTTCTTGGACGTAACAACAAGCGCCTTCGAGACAGGATCAAACAATGACACGGTGCCAGTAGAAAATCCAACCGCAAGTTGGTGCCCAGTAGGCGAAAAGGCTAAAGCCTCGATTTCAACCGGATCACTCTCCTCCAGCTGCACAAGAACATGCCCCCCTTGTCCCGGCGCCGAACCATCCTCATGTAGATCCCACAACCGTGCCGCCTTGTCCAAACAGGCAGAGAGGAGCCAACGGCCACACGACGAGTAGGTCATAGCCGTTACGGCCCGGAGATGGCCCTTCATACGCGTGGCAGGTGCGGTATCAGGACCAGGTCGCACACTCGCCAATCGGATAGGACCTTCGTCAAAGCTGGCGGCGATCTGGCGGCGATCCGGTGAAAAGGCTGCACACCAAAGGAAGAATATGTCCTCAATGTCGTCGGTGTAGAGATCGGTCATGTACAGTCCTCCCCCTACTCCTCCACCTCCAGCTGCAAGCACCTCGCGATTCCACCACCGAATGGTCAGGTCGTCGTCAATGGTGAAAATAGAACCCCCATCAAGGGCATACGCCAACGCAACGATACTGACGCGTTGGTCCTGTGGTGACGATGCTTCAAGACCCGACGACATCGACTCGCTCGAATTGACATCCCTCAGGCGAACCTTCATGTCCGCACCCACCGACGCAATCTGGCGCTCGTTCGGAGCAAAGTCAGCTTTATAGACATCGCCGTTGTGACCGTTCAAGGTAGCGACGAGCGTTCCTGACGACACATCCCACAGCTTGACGGATCGATCAACGGCCGAGGAAGCTAGCCACTGGCTACTGGACGAGAAGGAAACGCTTGTGAGATCGTGGGTGTGGCCATACAGGTCGGCAATCGGTTTTCCGGTTGCTGTATCCCAGAGCTGCGCGCCACCATAGGGGTGACCTGTAGCAACCCATCGTCCATTGGGCGAGTACGAAAGGCACCTCACAGCCCCAACGGGAGACGTCCAAACGGCGGCCGGCTCCCCAGTCTCGGCGTTCCAAAACCGAATTGTCTTATCATCACTCCCCGAGACAAGAGTCCGCCCATCAGCCGAGAATCGAACGCTCCTGACGCTACTGGTATGTCCCTCCAAAACCAAAAGACACTCTCCTGTCAGCGCATCCCACAACCGAATCGTCTTGTCATAGCTGCAAGAAGCGGCCTTCTTGCCACACGGAGAAAACGACGTGCCAAACAAACTGTCGGTGTGTCCTTCCAAGACCAAGACCGCCTCCACACCAGCGTTGCTCTCCCACACCCGGGCCGTCTTGTCCTTGCCTGCAGAAACGATACGCTGACTATCCGCCGAAAATGTAACGTCGTTGGTCCCTCCCATATGTCCTCTGAGCTCGCGGGTCTTTGACCAGGTTGTTGTTTCGTAAACGTCAATGACCCCGCTCCACACAGAGACGGCAAGCAACTTGCCGTCAGGTGAATAACCACAGGCAGAAGTTAGATCCTCTGCTACGAGGTAAGGTAGCTCTTCAAACCTCACGCCATCCATCTTTGCGCCGCTCATATCCACCTGCCTCACCCAGCTCCGCGCGAGATTGACGCCCGTCAAGTTAGCGCCCTGGAACTGAGCATAGTCGAACTGCCCGCCGGAGAGATCCGCGCCTGGAACTTTGATACCTCGGAGATCGGCGCCGCGGAAGTCCACACCAGCCCTAACAAGAATCGTGATCGCGTTCGCCGCCGCAACCTGATTAGACTCCACCTCAACATCCGACTTGGACTCCTCAATGACACCCTGGAGTTGTTGTTGGAATGGCGGATCCTGCACCACACGCTCCGCCAAAAACTGCACGATCGACGACTCCTGGATAATACTTCTCCGAGCCAAGCTGGTCCTGAAGTCATAAACCTGTTCTCGCTCCTCCATACCCTCCACATCAGCGTCGTAGTCCATAGGATCGAAAATAGTTCTTGAATAAAAGTACTCCAAAAGAGACCGATGAAGGAACCGAAAGTGGGCACCGGATCGCATCACCGTACTAGACTCTCGAAGCAACTTGGCCTGGCCACTTGGATTGAAGAACGTAGCCTTCCATGTGTTCTTGTCGCGAAGATGGGTATATTTGACGATCGGGTTTCCTGCATGGTCCACGAAGATCGCTATGGAAAGGTCCTTCTGGTAGTGGATGCCGTGGTAAGAAAAGTTGTCCTCGATGAGTAGATCCAACTCTTCTCGCTCTTGGGCGCTCAGTGGACTGCCCTCCAGTCTCTTCCTGTTGACCTTGAGCCATCGTTTGACGAAACTGTCGTAGAGCTGCACGCGCGTAATACGGATAGACGAAAGGTCTTTGTTGGCGTCGACGACAGAAGGAAGAGCGTCTAAAGCCAAGGTCAAAATAAAAGGGTTGGAGACTAGATCCATGAGATGAGGGACGTTGATCAGCGTTTCCATGTACTCCTGGGCTGTCCAAGGCGACCGGTCCTGAAGAAGGTCATGTAAAGGCAGCTCCTTGACATACTCCTCGACATACTGCTGGATCTGGGCTCTCGTGAAGGCTGCGACCACCGCCTCTTGGAAAAGGTCTGTTGCCACACGGTGGTACTGGTCAACAGGCTGGGGTTGGAAGCGGGAGCGATAATCCTGTCCAAGGTACTGGGTGCGGCAGCTGATGACGATCTTGACCTTCCACTGTCCGGGCTGGTTGAACTGGTTCGTGGTGTGGATATTGACCTTGAGCTGGCTTTCGTCGTAACCATCGCAGATGAGAACAAACTTGCGGTGCAACCTCATTTCCCGGATCTGCTCCTCACTGAAGTTGTGGTACTGCAGCTGCTTCTCGATTAGGTCCTGAGCCGGGTTGTCGATGGTAGGAAGGCCAATGTAAAGAGGAATGGGCCCGTAATTCTTGTAATTCTTCCACAGTGTGTTCTCTAGCTCGAGGTTGAAAGTCGACTTTCCAGCACCAGAATCTCCCAACAACAGCAAAACCTGGCGATTGCTGGCCAGGAAGTCCAAGACCTTCTCCATGAGAGGGAACAGGGTGTTGTCGCCCGCTTTCAAACTCGGTTTCGCCTGTGGAGGAATATAAACGCCCTTCCTGCGCTCCCCAAGCCGCTGCATCTTCAACATGTGTAGATCGTACTCGACATCGGGAATACCCAGAACTCGGACGAGAAGAGGTGATGATGTAGGCAGAGGGAGACGGTTCCTCATCGGGTAGCGAATACCAGACGTGTTGCCGCTGAAAACCTTACCATCAGGATTGCTAAGCTGTCCCATGGTTCTGAACAAGTAGGTTCTGAGGCTCTCATCCCGAGTCCACTCAGGGGTACACATGCAGAGTCCAATAAGACGGCAGACGCGCCCTTGAGTGTCGCGATCCCAGGCGGCGTCGCTCGCCATCTCTAACAGCATCTGGGATATGCCCCACTGGAACAGAGGATCACGACGACAAGGCGCCTCACAGATGAAGCGGATAAAGTCTTTCATTTGACCGGCTAGAGCAAGGGCGTGGGCGGCACGGATGGCGGCGTACCAGGGTTGCTTCTTCCCAGGTCCATACTTCTCCTTGAGAGCTTCCAGAGTGTTTTGACCGTTCTCCATCAGTGAGGAAGCACCACCATAAATGGTCTTGACAGTGATAAAGGTGCTGCCGAGGAAGGCGCTTTGGAGACTGGTAAGGCCCTCAAGAATTGCGCCCAGGTCCAGGCTGGCCAGGGCGGTGGTGTTGATGAGGCCTTTGGCAACTCCTGCAGAGTGTCGAAGGATTGCTTGTAGAGGAGTCTCGTTGTCGGGGACATACTGCAGAGCCTGGAAGGCATAGCAGGCCTGGTACGTCATATAGGGGTCCAAGCTGCCCTTCAAGCTTGACAAGACGTCCGATAGCGGCTCATGCTCGACAACCCGGTCCAAGTCCTTGACCCCGTGCTCCGCCATCACATCCAAGACGCGAGAGACAGCTAGAACAAGTTGGTAGGAGTACTCTGACGACTGACCATGGGTCCCCTGCAGACGAACCCTGAGGATGCTGAGGATCTTGATGAGATCGTCAGCTTCCAGGTACCCAGGGGAGTTGGACTGTACCAACTGGACAAGACCTTGAAGTAGGGTGACGTCTAGGAGAAGAGCATCATCAAACGCTGCAATGATGGACGAGAGCAACTTGCGATACGGCTCCTTCTCCAGAATAGGACCTAGGGAAACAACCTCGGCAATCTCGACAGAGCTCCTGCTGGCAACATTCGGGACAAACTCCTCGACCATCCTGGTGGCAATCCAAAGCAGTCGATCTTGCTCCGTAGAGTCCTTGTCTATCTCCTCCAGCCATTTCCGCTCAGCCCAGGTCAGACTTGGTGAAGAAGACGCACGCTGTAAGAGCAAGGAGCACCAGTAGACCAACTGTTCAGTCTTCTCGATGCGCTCCAGGTTTTGAGGCAACTCGGTCCTGATGGCAGGTTTAGGAAAGTTGGGGTAATTCCAGAGGAATACTTCAAGGCGGGGGTCGGGCCGGTTGTTGTTATTCAATGTAAGGTTTGCGACGGCGGTGGCGGAGACTGCATCGTCGATATCGATAGTGGATTGAGGTGAGGTTGGGTGCGCGTCCTCAGTCATGATATATAGGCTTTTCTATTAAGAAGTGTAGGTCTCGAAGATGATGGTTAGTTCAAAGTCGTTCCGTCGCAAGTGCTACTACGTATGAGCAAAGGGTCGGTGGCCATAGATGTGAAGTATTCCGCCGCCCTACCTCAGGAGAAAGTGTGTTCGACGGTTCAACTGGTGCTAAACTGACAAACGTGTCGCGAGAGAGAGAGAGAGAGAGTTGAGTGGCGGTGAATAGGAGTCAAGAAAAGTGTGATGTTGAGACGAACAACGAAATGAATGGGAGGTGATGGAGTTGTGATGATGAGGAAAAAAGAGGAAAGTGATGAACAAAGGAATGAAACGACGTGGGTGTCGCCAAAGTTGAGCGTGTTTCGTTTATCTGGGCTGTGACATGACCATGATAAGAGTACAAGTCAATGGTTGCTGGTCGATGGTCGATACCCTCGCTTTGTTTTTTTCTTTATTGGTACTTGCCGCCTCGCCAGCGCTATGGACTCGCCTTCAGTTTGTGCGAAGGGAAAATAAGAACCTCCACAACGCGTCGTGGTCCGTCGATGATTGCGACGTGTTCAAAAAAACGACATTACTCCCTCTTTTTTGTCCTCGCTCTGTATCGATATCACTCAAAACCAAGATACAACCATGGACTGGATCTCTCTTTCTCTCGCTGTGCCAGAGTCAAGAGGGTGAGAGAGAGAAAGAGAGAGAGAGAGGACCAGGGACGAAAGGCAATGAAAGGAGAACGGCGATATCAAAAGTAAGAATGAAGTCCATGGTTGTCGGGACAGTTCAACGATGATGATGCCCTTCTCTTTCGCCCTTCCAGAGATTGCAGAAGGTCGATCCCTTTCGGGTACCATCACTGATAAACCTTACTTGTGTCAATTATCAAAATAAAAAAACGGTCGCCGAACGATAAAATAAAGAATAAGGCAACCAAGAGGGTACCTTTTACCCCCTGTTATCAATACCTTGTCAGGCTCTACGACAGCCAAAACAGCCTCGAATACATCTAGAAGGGCAATGGCCGGTGCCAGATAGCAGATAGCATAGAAAGTGCGCGCGCGTCAACGTGGCCAAGTATTAAAAAAAAGGTCGCGTCGCGTTCCTTGTTGTTGTTTGTGTGTGAATCCAGTATTCAATTTTCAGTTCAACACCAGCCACTTTGGCTTCCACTTGGTCGAAAGCCAGATAAAGTGCCACCAAAACATACTTTTTTTTCTTTTTATTGATCATCCTCCACTCTGTTTACCTTCACACTCTCATCGCAACATGTCGCAAGGCTGCATAGACCTAGCAATCCTCATCCCCTCGAAACGGACAAGCACACAGGAAACCGTCATGGACATTATAACAGCCAGCGCATCGTCTGCATCCGCATCACCCAAGGATCAGGACAAGAAACGGACTACTACCGCCATGTCAAGCAGCAGGCGGAGGCGTTCTTTCAAGCGTACAAGGAGGAGCACGCCTGATAGTGACGAAGATGGCGACAGTGACAACAATGACTACAATACCGAGGACAACCAAGAAGAAGCAGAGAACCTGGACGACCACGGCCACAAAGAAGCAGAGGAAAATGATCAATTGAAGGCAGAGGACAAGGTCGTGGAGGAAGTTGTTGAATCGCTGGCAGTTCAGGAAGAGATCGAGGAGGTCGATTACGAAGCTCAACGGAAACGCAACATCCTGGAGAATCAGCGGCTGTTACAAGAACTCGGACTCAACAATTCTATCGTTCGAAAGTCATTCCCATCCATCACCAAGAGCAGGAACGACGACTATGAAGACAATGGTGATGTCAGCAGCGACGGCGAATACAATGACGAGATTGGATCAAAGGAACCCAAGAAAGGAAGGAGGTTCGCACAGAACAAAGCCTCCTGGAGGAAAGCGACGGCACCGGTGGCTACGCGAGCGTCCAAGCGGATACGAGGCGAGGCTGCAGTCGAGACAAAGGTGGATCTGGAGTCTCTTGAGAGGAGCTTGAATGGCAGGGCGGGTAGCAATGAGGATGAGGGTGGGGAGGGTAGGAGCAGAGGCGAGGGTGCAGCGCCACCGTTTAAGTTGGGAGAGTATTCGAGATCGCTCTGGAAAGGACGGAAACAGACGACTGGATTCACAATGGAGGTCGAGATTCCTAGTGCTACAGTTCCGCTCACAGTAGGCAAGTATCTAGTTCCTTTTGCATGTAACTCAAGTATCGCATTATCCGACTAATACTAGCGACGGACGTTCGTCAATTGAACACAATAGGAAGCATTGCGACGACGATATGGGAGCTGGGCAGCATCTACAAGGGCGAAAAGAACAAGCTGAAATACTGGAGCGGTGGCGGAGTAAGTCCGTTATCATCCTTTACGATTTTTGATAGGTGTATGGACGTTATATGAACACGTTCTCTTAATAATCGCTACGCCCTCTTCTTCTACCTTGCGAACCCTGGATCGCCATCTATCTACTAGAGCCTGTTCAAGCATCCATACCCGATCGGCTACAAAGCAGAAAAGTTTTATTTTCGGGAGCGGTACATGATGCACATCAAGGAAGGGGCAGATGGACCCATCTTTATTGTCGAGTCTGCAAATGGAAGAGTGTTTGAAGGATCGAGCCCGACGTTGCCGTGGACGAAAGTGTGTCTGGCAAGTTCTTCCAAGGGCACAAGGATCAGTGGACCATTGTTCTTTGGATTCTCGGACCCGATTACACAAAAGATGATTGAAGGGCTGGAGGGGTATCAGAGATTTGAGCAAGTTAAGGCCGAGGTGCAAGCAGCCGAGGAGTTGGAAGAGCAGAAACGGTTACAGGCCGATGCTGCTGAAGAATAAATTATCGAATTATTATTTTGAAACATTCACTCATGGATATCGGGTTTTTATTTGTGTTTTTCATTCGAAGTAGCAGCTGGAGAGGACATTATTGGGTACTTGGGTATTCACAAGGAGAACCGGACTCAAGGGAGGGGAGCACACTCTTGGTTGATAAAACGAACATGCAGAAAAGGTGAGAGAAAGGAAGGAAAAGGAAGGCATATTGGAGTTGGGTATGTTTTGGGTACAAAGGGAGGACAAATGAAACGCCGTCAGCATATGGTCCGAGCACGACGGACACTTGGTAGACATGAAAGAGAGAAAAGGAGGAGTTGAAACTTGAAAGCACTGGTGACGACTGGGATAGAAGGACTGAGTGAGATAGCTCAAAGGACCCCTTCCCAACTTCCCCGCACAAATTAGCCAATCTTCATTCTCATATGAAGACACAGTCACAAGAGGCCCTTTCTCGGGACGAAAACAAAAGTTTTTTTAGTCCACTGACACTCACACGTCTTTTTTCTCCTCTTCTCTTCTTTTGTTCGTTACTCTTCACTGCATTCACACTGCACAACAGTCCACCTCTTTTCATTCATTCATTCTTGCAATCCTCGGTCCCCCTCTTCTTCCGGCTTGCGCCTTCACTCTACACACACACACCTCTTCCCCCTTACCCACAAAGTGTCGGAACACCAGGAAAAAAGTACTTTTCACTTTCGTTTTCATAAACGTTTCAAGCCTTGTCGAGCCCTTTTCTACTTTCGAACAAGACTAGGTGCGAAAGAGTGAACGACTGTTCAGTACTAATCTTCATCGTCATTGTTCTTTTTGTTGACAATAGTGAGGAAAACAAAAGTCTTTGGAGGCTCTTCTCACCCGGAGCTCACTTCGTTGATCACCGGTCGCCTCGGTGTCGAGCCCGGTGCAGTCAAGCTGTCCCAGTTCAAGAACAAGGAGACATCTGTCGAAATCGGTAACGTCTCCTTTTCACACTTCTGTCTCGTCATCAATTGGCCGTTGCAAGTTGAACTTGTGAAAAGAAAAAGGAGGGGCGAGAAGGAGTGAATATGATTCCACTGGAGATTTTTTTGTTGCCATATTTTCCTGAAGGCAACGAAAACAGGAAACCTGAGGAAGTATGCATATCAGGACTAATGCAATCCACAGTCAGCATGGATAAACCCAACCTTGGATCCAGACAACAAGCAAGGGCAAAAGCACGAATAGCAGTAGCGACACAGCACACGACAAGAACTTTCACTTTTCTTTGCGGGGATGGAGAAGGAAAAGGAGACAAGAGACGATAATGTTTCACCCGACATCTCATGGAGTCACTGCAAAGAACAGGCAGTGAGAGAGAGAAACTGACCTAGACCCCGTATGTCTGTGCGTGTGTTGTTTACAATCAATCGGCTTCTCTCGATTTAGGTGTCTCTGTCCGTAACGAGGATGTCTTCATTATCCAGTCTGGATCTCCCAAGATCAACGACTCCCTCATGGAGCTCTTGATCATGATCAACGCCTGCAAGGGTTCCTCTGCCCAGCGCATCACAGCCGTCATCCCTTACTTCCCTTACTCCAAGCAATCCAAGAAGAAGAAGCACCGTGGCGCCATCGCAGCCAAGTGTAAGTTGTCGTTCTTTATATCCGGAGAGATCATTTGAACGACCCGCCTGCATTCAATTGAAGTTCTTGCTACTTTTCAGTTGATCAAGCGCCTTGCTTCTTTGCAACCGAACTTTCTCTCTCTTTTCAATTGCTACGTTGCTTTCACCAAGATGACGCGAAACCGGCTGACCTTTATTCTAATTGGAAATACAATATTAGTGGTGGCCAACATCCTCTCGATCTCGGGAGTGGACCATATCATCACTATGGACTTGCACGCCTCGCAAATGCAGGGATTCTTTAACCTCCCTGTCGACAACTTGTATGCCGAGCCCTCCATCGGCAAGTGGATCCAGGAGCACGTTGACGATTGGGAGAACGGTGTCGTTGTTAGTAAGAACGCTGGAGGAGCCAAGAGGTAAGAATAATGCGTCAACAGGACAATGAATCACGCAAAAATTTCGCCGCACGGATACAAAAAGAAGAGCGGAAAACAACTGGAGGGTTTCTTTTTCAACAACAGTCCATATGGTCGACTTCCTGTTACTAATACAAAGATCTGTTATTAAAACGTGATGGAATAATAGGGTAACCTCGTTGGCAGATCGCCTCAACATCGACTTTGCGTTGATTCACATGGACAGGACCAGGAAGGGCCATGCTCAGGACCCTGACGACTCGCTCTCAAAACCCGAGAATATTTACAACCGTCTGGAGGAGGAGGACGATGATGATGATAGCATGGTCGATGCTGAGACTGGTCATGAGGTTCAACGCGCCGAGGCCGCCGACGAGACCTCATTGATGACTCTTGTCGGTGATGTCCAGGACAAAGTCTGCTTTATCGTCGTAAGTCTTTGTCTTTTTTCTTTGGAACAGGTGTTTAAGGCGCTTACAGGGATATTATCAATGCGAGAGGTGCTAATCGAGCAAGAAGAGCATAGGTCTCCAGGTTCATGCAGGTATTAACACTCCGCTTTTTTATCATTGCTCAATTGTAACTAGGATGATATGATTGACGGATGCCACTCGTTCTTGGAGGCAGCGGACAACTTGGTCAGCCACGGAGCCAAGCAGGTGTACATTATCGCAACCCACGGAATCCTCAGCGGAAACTCGTTGCGCCAGATTGAGGAGTGCTCGAACGTCCACAAGATTGTCGTCACCAACACCTACCCCATCCCTATTGAGAAGCGTGCCCTCTGCTCCAAGTTGGTTGTCCTTGATATCTCTGCCACCCTTGCCGAGGCTATCCGCAGAACGCACAACGGCGAGAGTATCAGTTATCTCTTCTCCCAGGTTCCCAAGAACTAAAAGAGCGCACGGATCATCATCAAGCGACGAGAGAGAGAGAGAGAGAGAGAGAGAGAAGAATACGAGAATACCATCTAGGACGGAATTTTTTTGCATCGACATTCAACAACTACAACTATCACAACCTTTTTTCACCACGTTCACGACTATCATGGCATGAGAATAAACACACTGTGGGGAGACATTCATTCATCAATATGCTAAAGCCTTTTCTAGGATTTTTATTTGTGAGTTGCCGCAGTAGATGACCATTGGCGAGTCAAGAAGAGTCATTAGGGCTAAAAAAGGATTGATGGCGACGATTGACGCTATCACCTTTGTTGTTGACAGCAATCATGTCAAGTCAAAGCACGCCTCCAGCAGCAAGCTGCAAACCTTGCGACATAAAAAGGCGCGTGGAATGTGTGGCTTAGTGATCAAAATTTTCTCCCCCGCTCCTTCTTCCAGTACTATTTATTTGTTTTTCTGACGAGTTCTTTTTTGATCCTTCACTCCCATTCTCTCATCCAAAATGACCGTCGGCGTAAGTGTTTTCACCTCGTTGCAGACAGACAGACAGACAGACAGACAGGAACAATAACAAGCTAGCGAGGATCATCCCGTCCTCTGATGTCGCTGTGCCTCGGACTTTTCCTCATTCACGAATCAACTCTTCCAACTCGACACGAAAACAAAAAGAACTTTGACCCTAACTCCTATCCTTCACTTTTTTCCCACCACATACGATACACAGACTATCTACTCCTACCCCCAGAACCCCCGCGTCTTCAAGGCCTTGGTCGTTGCCAAGTACAACGGCCTCGAGGTCAAGGTCGATGACAAGTTCGTCATGGGCACCACCAACAAGACCGATGCCTGGATCGCCAAGTTCGGTGCCTCCCAGGTCCCCGCCTTCGAGGGTACTGACGGTACCGTCATCATCGAGTCTGGTGCCATTGCCTACTACCGTAAGTCTCTTGTTGGATGTTATCAAGAAGAAGAAGAAGAAGGATAAGAGGAGTTAAAAGAGGATGCGTTTGAATATGTGAATGATGAATTTTATTTTAATCAGTTATCCCTGACTTAATCATACTGTGTCGAGAACTTGATTCCTGAAAAACATATTCAAACCATACCTTGCCCCAACATCTACAACAAGGCGAAGGGTTACGTGTTATCAACAATAACATAATCTAACCATTCCCACTTATTTGTGCAAACCAACAGTCGCCCATTTGAAGGCTGACTCCACCCTCGTTGGCCGCTCCAACGCCGAGGAGGCCCTTATCCAGCAGTGGATCCAGTTCGTCGACTGCTCGCTCGCCGTCGCCATCTCCGCCTGGATCTACCCCATTCTCGGATACATTCCCTACAACAAGGCCTCCGAGACCGCTGCCATCGAGCGTACCCGTGACCAGCTCGCCACCCTTGAGCGTCACTTGATCAAGAAGACCTACCTCGTTGGCGAGCGCGTCACCTTGGCCGATATCTCGGCCGCCTCTGCTCTCTTTACCGGCTTCAAGATGGTCTTTGATGCTCCCTTCCGCAAGGATTTCCCTGCCGTCACCCGCTGGTTCACCACCATCGTCAACCAGTCCAACTTCAAGGCTGTTGCCGGTGAGTTCGCCTTGTGCGAGAACCAGGCCAAGTTCACCCCTCCCAAGAAGGAGACCAAGGAGAAGAAGCCTAAGGAGGAGAAGCCCAAGGAGGAGAAGAAGCCCAAGGCCAAGGAGCCCGAGGAGGAGAAGGAGGAGACCTTTGAGGATGTCCCCAAGCCCAAGTCCAAGTTGGAGCTCCTCCCCGCCGCCAAGATGCCCCTTGACGAGTGGAAGCGCCAGTACTCGAACAATGACACCCCCGTCGCCATGAAGTGGCTCTGGGAGAACATTGACCTCACCACCGACTACTCCATCTGGAAGGTCGACTACAAGTACAACGACGAGTTGACCAAGCTCTACATGTCCAACAACTTGGCCGGTGGTTTGATGAACCGTCTCGAGCGTGCCCGCAAGTACGCTTTCGGTACCCTCGTCGTCGCTGGTGAGGACAACGCCAACATCATCACTGGTTACTTCATCGTCCGTGGTGTCGCCGACGAGATGATTGAGGAGATCACCGATGCTGCTGACTACGAGTCCTACAACTGGGTCAAGGTCAACGTCACCGACGAGGAGAAGAAGAAGATCGACCAGGTCTTCGCCTGGGAGGGTTCCCTCGATGGTAAGGCCATCGCCGACGGAAAGACCTTCAAGTAAATTATATCCTTGTTTGGCTCTTCCACCCTCTCTCCTTGCGTACTTGTAGATCATCATTTTGTATAAATCAACATCATTCTTTCTCATCCATGAAGAATAAAAAGTATGGCTCTTGACGCACCCCTGCACCATTCATATCCTTACCGCAATCCTTTCTTCGTTGTGTGTTTGTCTTTATCTGTATCGTTGTCATTTTTCTTTGTCTTCATCTGTGTTGTTTTCGTGCGTTGTCTTTGTCATTGGTGGAGAAAAGAGAAAAAAAAAGATCAATATCTACGTATCACTCCCTTGTCCCCTTTTCTATCTATCTATCTCTTATGCTCTATCAAATGGATCCCTGCCCACTTTTACCTTTCCCACGGACGACTTGCAATTGATAACAAATCCAAGCCTGAGTAGACCCGTTTCTCCACAACACAGCTCTGAATGCGTAAATGACTTTGTTGTTATTCAAAAAACAAGACCCCAACAACCAACCCTACTAAAAAATGTCTAACTACTACTCCTACTTCCTGAAAGAAAGTCGAAAAAGAAAATTAAAAAAAGAACCTTCATCAAGTGGGGGGGCTCTCTATTGCTCGGGCTGCATATCACCCTCACCCATCTCCTGCTGCTCAGGCGAAGGGCCGCCCTGCTGAGGACGACCACCCGAGAGACCCGAGACGATATCATCGACACGCAACAACATGCACGACGACTCGATCGCAGTCTTGATGGTCTGCACCTTGACCGCATTGGGCTCCCAGATACCGTACTCGTGCATGTCCACAATCTTACCCGCATGGCCGTCAACACCCCACGAGTGATGGCCCGTAGCGTGCTTGGCGCGGAGAGATGTCAAGATCTTGATAGCGTTGCCTCCACAGTTCTGGATCAATGTGCGGGGAATCACCTCCATGGCCTCAGCGGCGGCCTTGTAGGGCCACTGGATAGAGCCCTCCAGGGTCTTGCTCTTCTCCATCAAACCGACCGAAATTGCCATCTCGGTGGCGCCTCCTCCGGGCGACAACCTGGGGTTGAAGTACACGTTGCGAGCAACCGACATGGCGTCCATCAAGTTGCGCTCAATCTCGTTCAAGATATCCTTGGAAGGTCCACGCAAGACAATCGTGCAAGCCTTGGGGTTCTTGCATCCAGTCAAGAATGTGAAGTACCTAGTTACAAGGAGAATCAACAAAAGTTAGACGTTTGTCGCGAATAAAACGATCCATGTCCCGACGAGTCTTCTTCATCGCCTAACCGAAAAAAAGAATCCAGTCCTGCACAATATAATGAAAATTAAAAACGTACTCGTCACCAATCTTCTCGACGGAAAAGAGACCGCAGTCAGTTCCGACGTCAGACTCCTTGAGATCATCGACACGGTTGACAATGGTGGCGCCGACAGCACGAGCGATACGGTTGTTGTCAGTCTTGCGGACACGACGGATGGCAGTGATACCGGCCTTGACAAAGTAGTGCTGTGCCAAGTCTGAGACGCCCTTCTCCGTAAAGACAAGGTCAGGCTTGAGCTCAATAATCTTGTCGCACATGCCCTTGATCTGCTCCTCCTCGATCTGCAAAATACGGCTCCAGTCAGACTCCTTAGTGACCTCAATGTTGGTCTGCGACTCTCCCTTCTTGTACTCCAGGGGGCAATCCAGCAAGATAACACGGGGGTTCTCAATGCGACGACGCATCTTGGGGTGAGTGACATCCTTGTTGACCATGACACCATCCAACACTCTCGAGTCTTCAATCTCGCCACCAGGGATCTATTGTTGTTTGTAAAGAGAGTTGTTATGTTTGTAAATAACCGAAATGCCAAAAACGTCACAACTATTCCTGTTCCTTCTATGCTGCTTTCTTTGTTCTTCCTTTTTGTGTTTTTTTTGTTCCTATGTAAGCACCTTGTCAAAACAAAATGCATAAAGCGACACGGATGTAAATCAAAAACATTGCAGATCATAGGCTCAGCGGCGAGACAATTACCTTCTCGACACGAGCGTAACGCTTGATATCGACCTCCCGACGACCATCGACCTCAACAGCGACGCAACGGACGGCATCCAGGGCCAATTTGCACATCATATCGCTCCAGCGGCTGACAAACTTGGTGCCGATAGAAGTCTTGACAAGATCCAACATCTCCTTGGGGTCATTCACATTGACGGGGATCGAGATCTTGTCAACAATCTCGATAGCATCCTCCAAAGCCAGCTTGAAGGCAGCAATGATGACAATGGGGTGGATGTTGCGCTCGAGGTAAGGCAGAGCCTGAGCAAGCACCTCACCGGCTATTTGATGGTAGGAACCAAAAAATATAATACAGAAGAACGTTAGCAACCAAGGTGGAGTCAATAGCCTCCTGAGTGTACTAAAGCCCCAGATCAAAGCCAAGGAGGTTTACCGAGAATGATGACGGAGGTGGTTCCGTCTCCGACCTCCTCGTCCTGTGTCCTGGCAAGCTCGATCATAGACTTGGCGGCAGGGTGAGCAACCTCAACCTCTCTGAGGATAGCGTTTCCGTCGTTGGTCAAGACGACTCCTCCCATAGGATCCAGCAACATCTTCAACATCGAACGGGGTCCGAGACACGTCCTGATAATGTCAGCAACGGTCTACAAATAACACAAGGGTAGTTGTTAAGAAGGAATAGTAGCGAGAAAGTTAACAATGCTGATCAGTTTTGTCAATGGTGCCCCGAGGTTGTGAACAGTTGATGTGAACGATGTGCGAAAAGGCATAAGAGGCGCGGTAAAAGTACCTTGGCGGCGGTGATGTTGGAGACTTGAGCCTTGCGACCAGTCTCGCGCTCCATGTTGGTGTCTACAGAAGGAGGATGCAAGGTGTACGTAAGTAAGTTGAACGGGGATTGAGCATGGTGGCGTGTAAGGACCAAAAGGTAAGTGGAGGCGCGTCGTTTTCTGTTGATTTTGTTCACAGGTGAAGGGGTGTCCTTGGATGGTGTGAATCAGGGGGGGTGGTTGTTGATGTCGTTTATGGCGTCCTTGGTTTATCGTTGTCGCTGTTGTTGTTGTTGGTGAGGGTGATGTTGCCGTTCTAATCATGGCTGTGTCGATGTGTTCCATCTAAGGAGAAGAAGGGGACACGTACTCATAACAATGACTTGACTCATCTTGGCTTTGTGTGTGTTGATGTGTGGTGGTGGTGGTGGTGGTTGGTGATGAAGAAGAGTAAGAAAGAAGAAGAGCAACTTTGAGTGGAAATAGATCAGCGAATACACTGGCTCCCTGAGCTTCAGAAGGCGAAAGAACAAAAAAGCAACACTCTAAAGGAGCGAGGTGCGCGGTGTGCTGCCCTGGACTTGTCAATGTTTGATGTCGCTTACGGGGCCTGCAATTCGATCTGCATTCGACTGTTACAAATGCGATCAGATCAGCCTACCCTCCAAGATTCTATTTTGAATCCAGCATTGGACCTGTTTATGTGCCTGAAAATGAAATGACGCTCGCCACGTCCGACTGCGGTCGAACCCTTTTTGTCAGCCAGAAGTCGGGAATAAAACGAAAGAGATCTGATCTCCATTCAACTCCCATCTTTCATTCTCCCACTCACTTTTTCCACTTCACTCCCCCACTTCTTCACACGTCTTCACACTTTCTCACACCCACACACCAAATGGCCACTATCAGAAAACACATCCTCGTATGTAAAATCCCACCACCCCGTTACAACAGCTGCTCCTTCTGTATCCACTTTCTAACTGGAAAATCCCTTTAATTTCCCACGACAATCATGTAGGTTGTAGGACTCGGAAACCACACACACCCAGGAACACGCCACAACGTCGGAATGATGGTCGTCGACGCAATCGCCCAACGCTTCAACGTCCCCTGGTCCGAAAAATCCTCCTGGAAGGCAGAAGTCGCCACCGCCCATACTTCCATCACCACCCGCCACCGCGTCGCTCCACCTCCTTCAACTTCTGGCGCTAAAAAGTCTATGCGCCCTACAACCGCCGACACTATTTCTGATACGGCCACAGGAGGAGGAGGAGGAGGAGGAATGGTGGAGGCTCCTACTTCTACTTTGACACAAACACCGACAACAACGACGGCGCCGGTGGTGAAGAAGAAAGAATCTTGGGTCACTTCAACATTGGAACTCACAATCACACTCCTCAAACCCCTCCAGTTGATGAACGTCAGCGGCACCTCCGTCTCCAAAGCAGGTACATTTCTTCTCAATCTTCCTCCATAAAAACTCTTTGGCGACTTAATTGCGCAGGAAAAGGCAAGTACTAACTCTATCTCTTTCCTTCCAATCTCGCAACCAAACATAGCCAAAGACCTAGGAGTTTCCACATCAGACATTCTAGTCATCCACGACGACATGGAACGCGACATCGGGAAACTCTCCTTTAAATCCGAAGGCTCCGCGAACGGACACAACGGGATCAAATCCTGTGTAAAAGCACTCGGCACCGCACATTTCCGTCGGTTGAGGATTGGTATTGGACGTCCTCCAGTGTCGGATCGATCGCCAAAGGTCGTGGCGGGGTATGTGCTGGGGAGGTTTAAGCCGCTGGAGGTGGAAAAGTTGGAAGAGTTGGTGTATTATAAGGCTGGGGATGAGATTATTAGGGTTTCTACCACCGAGGAGAAAACAAAGACCAAGAAGGCGTAAGGTGGATTCTTGACTCATCTTGTATATTACTCGGATAACCATGAAAGCGACGCAGTTCAGGGTCGCTCTGACCAAAAAAAAAAAAAAAAAGACGCCTTCACACTCATGGGTTACACGGAGGCTGAGCCATGTCGTCATTGCCATCGTCCTCACACTCTTCCGTACAAACCGTATTCCTCCCTTCCATAATTTCGACCGCACCTAGAATCATAGACACCTATCCCAAACCACTTGTACTTTTACCCCTGTAACAAAATTCATAAATTATACATATTTGCACACCCATTTGACTACATATCAATGAAAACTGGGTTAAAAAGGAGAAAAGGCCAAGACGATTCATCCATGTTGACGCCACCAAAAAAAAAATTCAGACAACATTCCTCTCATTAGCGTCATTTCTTTTGGAACATAGCAATGTGTCCTTCGCTCGACGCACTCTTGCCGCATAAGCATACTAAAGCATGCACAGCACGTTGGAAAAGAAGCAATAGCTTTTTAATTTAGCAGAAAGAAAGTCAAACATATCTAGAACCACATGGCCCGCAAGAACCCAGCCAAGATAACAGGCGTCCCCAATTTGATCGCAAAGATATCCGGCCCCTCCTTGATTCCACCTGCACCCTCCTTGTTTGCCGCCGACCGACCAGAGGCACTCCACCGCCGCAAGACCTCATTCGACTCGAAAGGCTTGACGAGATCGCCCGCAGTCCCAACCGTCGCATGGAGCATGAACTGGGTATGCTCGAAGGGCTGGCCGGACTTTGAGCGGGTGGCCTTGATGACACGGAGGACTATGATTCGCTCTGTCCACACGATGTAGTCTGCGGTGCAAGTTGCGTCCAGATCTACATCGGAGATCGACAATGACGCTAATGACAGTGGGTAATCGGGCATCTGGGAAACGGGCGGCGGAGGCACAATGGCGCCAGCGGTAGTAGGAGTGGCAGGTGCAGCAGTAGGAGTAACAGGAGACACGGCGGGGGCGGATCCCTTTCGACGCCCACTCCGGGTTCCCTTGCCAACCTTGGTAAATCCATCATCCGGTGTCGGTGTCGGTGTCGAAGGAGGCGTGGCGACAGGCGAGTTGGGCGTAGTTGATCCGGGAGTCTTGGCCTCCAATCCCAACTCATCCGAATACATCTTCCAGAGTTCCTGAGCACGCTGCGATCGCTTGGGCGAAGTATCCTTGCGTGCCGTCGTATGGACCAAGGTAACATGCTGTCGTAGCCCTACTCGGTTCGTCTCTTGCCATCTCTTGAACATCTCATACAACTGCTCCCACGATTCCATATCGGCAGATGATGTTGAAGTTGACAATGTGGTAGATTGAACGTTCTCGCTGGGTCCTTGTCCTGAAAGACCCCTGGCCTCAAACTGCTCAGTCAAAAACTTGAGGACCGCTCCCGAGTCGATGCTGACCGCAAAGTAGTTCGGCTCCTTGATTTTCTTGGCTCTTCCAGTCGGCGTGATGATAGGAGCAGCAGGGGCAGTAAGGGAGCCACCATTCTTGTCGTTGGTGGAAGTAACGGCCCCTACCAGCGAGGAGGGCGGCATGCCCTTCGCAACTTGCTTCACCGCCTGCTCCTTGTGGAACTTGGCAGCCTCACCACTGACGACGCGATGAGGCTTCCAATCCTCGAGAGAGTACCGAACAGCCTCCTTGACCTCCTCAGGCTTAGGAATCGCGTGGTTCCCAACACCACCAGCACCGAGCGTAGGGATCGCAAACTCCTTGATAACACGCTCAACAATCGCCAACGACTCCTCGCCAGGCGTATTCTCAATCACATAGCTGAATCCAGAATCTGGTGCGATCATGGGGTTCAGAGGCTCAAACGTCCTGAGGAAACGCTGGATGATAAACTCGTATTCGGGACAGAACTCGGGGGTCATGCTCTGATGGTTTGCGCCACGGCTCTTGACACGCTCAATCTCAATGTCGCGGACAGTGCTGATGGGCATCTCCTCGTGCGACCAGTAGAGAGCAACGAATCGCGTTTTGGGGTAGATAGCTTTGACAGACTCCATGATCCTCTGACGATGCAAAAACTCGTGGTTGTTCCGATCCGCAATGACAACCATGTGGTCTTTGAGTGTCCCCACGACCGCCTTCATGAACTGCTGTCCCGAGGTCTTGCGGTAGTGGTGAAAGTCGTCGCTGCTGACATGACCCCACCCGAACAGCTTCGAGAGAGCAACGCTGACGGTCGTCTTTCCGCATCCAATGGTCGCAATGGGGATAATAACCGTCCGCTGGAAATCATCCTCCCTGGATGCACTCGAGGCCGATCCTGAAATAGCACCCGTGATCAGCTTGTCCTGCTCCTGCACCGACTTGGACTCCCAGTACTTCAGAAACATGTCTCGGATAGCAATGATGCCCTGGTTCTTGTTGTACCCAACAAAGAGAGCAGGCTGGGTCTTGATCAGGTTCTTGACAAACTCGACATAGTGCTTGGTGAGAGGGTACCGCATCCTGATCTTTAACTCATCGACGGGCGCAACCTCCTTGAGCTCTGACACGATCTTCTTGGGCGTATTGCGCTCCCTGGTAGCAGCTCTCGTCTGCTCTGCAGCGCGCTTGGCCTCAACCTTGGCAGCCTCGGTCGCCTCCTTGGCCTCAATAGCCCACAGACGCTTGGTGATCTCACGCCACTCGCGATACATGAGGTAGGGCTCATCGTACTTGATCTTGAAAAAGTGTGTTGTTCCGTCCTTCTTGACCTTGGAACGAACGACAAATCCCTCAACCGCACGGTTGTCGTACTCTCCTGCATTCCTGACCTCGTCAGCAAAGTCCATGACTTCCTGGTGGGTGTTGAAGGTCACGTACTCGGTCAGTCTCAGACCCCACTCCTTGGCAAACTCCTGGACCTTGTTGCTGGGCAAAGTCTGGAAATCGACCGTATTGCGGTTCAATCCGTGAAGGTACAATCCTGACTTTTCAATAGGGTACTCCAAAACATGCTCCTCAAAGCTATCATCGCACAGCTACGTGGCAGTTAAAGAATCGTGGCGAGTATTAATAAATCTCCAAGAATATAAAAAATTAAACACCAACAATGATAAAATAAATTACCTCCGCAACGGCGGTTAGATTATGATCCCAAAGCCATCGTCCAAACTGCTCAACAGTCTTCCCCTGGACCGCAAGCCCTCTCTCGAGCCACTCACGTCCCTTGCCAGCATGCGTGACCTCCGTCATCTTCCCAGTCTCGGGGTCCGCGTGTCCCAAAGAATGCTTGCTGGTAACAATACACCCACCCTTAGACCCCGCCAGGTGAGGAGGCAATCCCGACATAAAGATAATACATCCGTTCTCCTTGAGCGTCACTTCGTAGGGTCCCTCTGTCATCTTTGCGATCCACTCGGGTGAGGTCTTGGGAACTTCACCCACGTTGAAAAACTTGTCGTATCCGCGGAGCAGGATGCGGTACACGCCGAGAGCATCTGATCCTGTCAGTACAGGTAGGGTGGCATCCCCCTCTGCCAACTTGGGGGTATCATTCGACTGAGCGGCCTGCTCCCAGTTTCTGCGACGGTTCTTGGGCAAGGGAGGCGAAGTCGAGGTCGCGGTCGAGTTCGAGGTCGAGGTAGTGGTGGAAGGGGAGGTAACGGGTGCCTTGGGGAGTCCAGTAGTATCGAGGTACGTAAACAGCCCACGAGAGAGTGTAGGGAGCGCGCCACTCGAGTACTCAAACTCATTCATCTTCCATGACGTGACATCCAGGATATGGCTCTTATCCTTCTTCTCGGAGGTCACAGTCGCAGTCGTAGTAGTTGTTGTTGTAGGTGTGGTCGTAGAACTGGTAGGAGTGTTGGTGGAGGCAACCTTCATAGGGGGTCGCTCATGGAGGAGGTCGAGTTCATAGTGGTTGTCATAGACAAGGTTGCGTCCACGCTTGGCGCCCTTTATCTTAGACTCGGCATAGGTGTGTAACGTGCGGATAAGGTTATCGGCCTCGGTCAGGTCCTTGGTGGAACGCCCAGGGGCAGTCGAGATGGTGGCGTCGTGCATGTGGATTTTCTTGAGCTGGTTTGCCACGTTTGTCATGGTGATGAGTTTCCTTCTTGGGTTTGTGTGAATGTGTTAAAGTGTTAAGTAGTTTTGTGGATGAGAGAGGGAGTAAGAGATGGAAAAGGACGGTAAGAAAAAGGGGAAAGGTAGAAGGAAGATGTTTACCGGGTTGAGAGGGATAAATGGAGTTTTTCGAAACATGAACGACAGTCTATTTATCTATTTATCTTTTGCAAGTGAGTGGAAAATGGCGAGTGCTGCTGGAAAATAGAAGAGGGAAGTCAGAGCTCCAACAGAGAAACTCCAAAACTCACAACTCCATCAGGCACCGCCTCCACCTCCGCCTCTCTTGCCTTTAGTACCCTCGACTCAGCCATGGAAACAATGCTCTCTGGGGGAGAAATAAAAAATTAGAACGAAGCTTAGAGTTGCTTGTGGCAACTGCGGCGCATTGGCCATCCTTTCTTTATTCCCTCTCCCGTCTCTTTTTCGTGTGTAAATGTAAAAGTATGTTGCAGACTTGCAATTGAGCTGAGCATGTCGGAGATGAGGTCCGCGGAGGCGCTGCAGATTCAGAACAACTCGTAACACGAGTCGAGGTGCCTTCTCTCTTTCTTACATAGGCGCTCTCACTTCTGACTCATCTCCTACAGCAACAACAATCCTTGGTATTAGACATCGTAGCCTTCGACTACGTCCCCAAGACCGACTCTCCTGGTACCAATGTTGATCTGTCCAATGTACCCTCCATGTTCCTTCATCACCATGTAAATAAACATAACCAGTGTGTACCACACATTCAGACGTTTCTAATAATGAAATGCAAATACATAGAGACAAAAGGGTTAGGAATATACAACGTTGCATATGGTATCGCAGCAAACAAAATAAAAACAAATAACAAATGATCGAACATGAAGTAAACAACAACAAAAAAAGAGTGCATGGTGACTTACAGGAATAACCTCCCACATAGCTCCTTCAACAACAAGGTTGTAGTTGGGTGGGTACTTGGCAGTCTGCTTGATTTGCAGTGACGTCGTAGCATCGGGCTTAGCTTCCATGGGCACATAGTGCTTGTACGAGAATGGGAACCGATCGTATGACTGGCTAGGTTGAGCAGGCATGGCCAGATCCATGTACACCGTAAACAGGTGCATAATGATCTGCGAGTCCGTAGGCAAGTCCTGTGTCCATGCCTTCTTGCCGCCTTCCCAAGTCACCCCAGTCGAGTCCCAGCTAAAGTGGCTAAGCAATGGTCCCATGGCTAATTGTAGTGTATGAAAAAAGCATCTATTAGGTGCTGTACCTCGGAAACGCACTGCACGGACACGAGATCTAGAATCGGATACTTGATAAAAGCAGAAAAGTGCTTACCTTGTAACCGCTCAACGACGTACTTGCGGTTGGCGAAACCAGGAATGGCAAGGTAGAGCTCCAGAACCATTCTCTGCTTCACAATGGGGCTCTACAAGTAGCAACATAGCAAGTGTTACTGTGGTTAGAATACTTGGAATAATTGCGTGACACTCTTTCCCAAAGCAATCGGCATTGCAAAACGACGAGCAAGTATACCTCTCCATAACGGGCGTCAAGATCCTGAAGGGAAGTGGGCAACAAAGGCTGCTGGGGCAGACTGGAAATTGGGGCGAACGCGCTGGGCATGCGAGGATTGGCGATACTGGCTGCACCCCACCCAAGAGAGTTGGTCATGGGTGCTACTGTAGGCTGTGCTGCTGCTGCTGCTGCCGAGGCTGCGTTTCCGTTGGTGGCGTTTTGAGGCAGAGGTCCTGAAGTGTAGAACATAGTGGCCGACTTGCAGTCCAGGTATGACAGTCCTTGCTTGGCCAGCTCTGCGTCGACTACCTCCATCTCGCTGCAGACATGCTTGACAACCTTGTCCCACAACCAGTTGCGAAGGTTGAACACCCATCTGTCCAATTGCTCCTCCGACACCTTGAGGGACTTGAGCACCTTGCTATGTCCGAAAACGTAGAGTCCATCCTTTTGCAAGTCCGTCTTGGAGGTGTGATCCTTGGAGAGGGTGGTTCTGAGTGCAGGCTGGTATCTGCTGACGGGGCCACGCGAGTTGATGCTGGCGAGATGGTCAGGCCGAGTAGTATGTTCGGCCATGTGGGCGCCGGCGTGAGCCATATCGATGCCACCTTGGAGACCGGCTTGAGGAGTGCCATATGCAGAGTGGAGACCAAACGCACGCTTGCTAGGGTCAGAGTCAACGCCCTTCCACTCAGCCTTGAGTTCCTCCCTTGCTTCCACATTGCGCATCAAACGTTCCACGCCAGCCTTATCCTGTACAGAGACGGTGTTGAATGCGCGGGACATGGACTTGTTCAAGATTGTTGCAGCATCTCTGTACTCTGAAGAAATCGACGACACAACTGGTTTCTGGAAAGCAGTCCTGGACGAGGTGAGCGATGCCTGCGAGGGGCTTATATAGGTGCTCATTATAGGTCTCTCCGTTAAGTTTCGTGGCTAGTAGTACAAAATATGTGAAATAGGGTTAGTGAATTTTCGGAGGGGGGTTAAACAAAAGAAGAAAGGATTGAGGCCCCAAAGTAACTCACAGCAGCGGCAGGCTTTTTGAAGATTGGGACTGCACCAGGAACCTTGGAAGCAACAGGCTCCAAACCTAGGAGGGCTCTCTGTGATGGGGTCAAGGGCAGGGTCTCGAAGTTGTTGGCTCTTCGTGTGTAACTGTAGATCACCTCCGCAATGTTGAACAAGAAAACAATGATAACAGCCCATTCTATGCGATCAAAAAAAGTAAAGGTCACAGGTCAGAACATCGCTTCCTCTCGTGAAATTTGTCATCCATGGAAAGAAGGCAATGTTTCGTATGCACATTGATGTTACCTGTCCAGTAAATAATCGAAGGGCTAATAACCGACGAAAGCAGGCCAACAAGGGACCTAAGATCAACAGCAAAAATAATTGTTGATTAATATATCAATCTCATAATACAAGAATGCACTGAAAGCAAGGTATAGAAGCCGTACTTGTAGATGCGTCCCTTCATGACCCCTTTGGACACGAACAGGGCAAGAACGTTGAAGATAAGACGTTTGAAAGCATTTGGTGCCAGGCTGTTTTTGCTCTTCCACTGGTCAATCTTGTTGATGGAGGGAAGTTCATAGCGACCACGGAGAACAGGCGCCTTAGTAGGGTCAGCAGGTAAAGTCACGGTTGGCACAGAGGCGGCGGCAGCCTTAGGAACGACATCGGGGTAGTCGGACAAGAGTGACCTTACTCCCTCGGCGGGCTTTGGTTGAGCAGCAATAGGCTGTTTCCGAGGCAAGATTGCAAAAGCCAAGTTGGGATCGTGGTTGAAGGCATCTTTAGTGTCGGCAGAGTCGGTCTTGACATTGTTGATGGGAGACCGGCGTTGTGACAGGGTGTTCCTGAGAGAGCCAGGACCCCAAGGCTCTGGTGGCGCTAGAGGGTAAATTCCAGATCGGGGTCCATGCATTGTGGGTGCAGGAGGCGACACAGGCGTAGGGCTCAATAAGTCCAGTACGGGGGCCATACCGACAGAGCCGAAAGCCTTGTCCGCAAGACTGTTGATGGGTGGAAGATCGTCCAGGGGTTCCCGCTGTGCAACTGGTGTCACCTGACTATCCCGGTCAACCCGCTTTCCTTTCTCTGCTGCCGACAATTTCGGGGCGAACGCCTCGGAAACCTCGTCGTCAGAGGCATCGTCCTGCTTCTGCGACGTCATATCCAAAAAGGACTTGACAACACCTCCAACACCTCCCGCAAACAACACGCCATCGTCCGATGTTGAACTCCTCTCTGATCCAGCTGGCTTAAACTGACTGCCCAGAAACTTGGACAAAGGTTCGCGTAACAGCGACGCCAAGTCTACATCTCCAGCAGAGTCCGTCTCGTCTCCTGAATCCTTGTCTCCAAGGAACTTTTTTGCCAACAGCGCGCCTCCTGCAAGAGCAGCTGCTCCAACATAGTCCTTGATATCGTGATCCGATTCATCGTCAGACTGAGATGCCGTTCCGAGCTTTCCTTTGCGGCCAGATCTCGACAACTCGTCACCTGAATGCGGAGTGGAGGACCGCAAAGGAGCAGCGTCCAAGAAAGCCGCAAATGGCGATACCCTCAACTCGGTAGCAACCTGGGTCGCAGGTGACAGCGAACCCTGCGAATCCTGAAGTCCCTTAGAGCGTGGGTTGACAAAGTCCAGATCAATCTCTACATCCGACAGCTCCTCATCCTTCTCGAGATCCCAGCGCTTGATGTTTGTCGATTCGGGCAGTGTTGGGACGGCGGCAGCTGTAGATGTCTCAAAAGGTTGCTGTGGTGCCTTCTCTGTCTCTCTGGAGTGTGACAAATTCGACAATGAAGGGTAGCTTACGGGAATGCCCTCGTCCTCCTCGTCGTCCTCCTCGTCGTCAGGAACATGCTGATCGTCATCCCCCTGTTCCTTGACCGCGAGTACAAGTCCGCGGTCTGGTTGTAACACTGGGAAAAGTGTACTGGGCTTGGCAACCTCCTGATCCTCGTCCGTGCTATCGCCATCCTGCTCTTGGTTCTCGACATCCTTCTCTTGGTTCTCGACTTTAACCTTGTCCTTGTCTCCCTGTCCTGCTATCCTGGAAGCAAAGCCGTTGTTCTCGGAGGAGGAGAAGAGGGCCGAATTGAAGGTAGGTGGCTTGACAGACTCTTCGAAAATAGAACGCGTCGATGTCCTAGCAGCCGTTGTTGTTGTGTTCATACGATCGCCGAGGCTGGCCTTTGAAGTCTCGTGTGAAATCGATGTGTGCTGTTCCTGATCCGCCTTGTCCGCGCCTCCAGAGCTCGAAAACGACTTTTTGAGAATAGTGCTCGGGGGGGTGAAAACGGGCTCCTCGGCGTCGACATCGATGGGTTCGTCTATAGTTTCGTCCTCATGATCCCTTGACGCGCGAGAACTTGGGGCGTTCTCGTCCTCCTCTTGCTCCTCCAAGTCCCTGACAAGTCCCTCGTCGACTTCAGGAGTCCCAGTCTTCACGAACAAGCCTTGCTCGTTCTCCTCGAGAGGCATCGACGCGGGGTTGAAGGCGAGTGCAGGGCGGTCAAAGAACCTGTCGCCAGGTTGGACGGGCTCAGGTTGGCGGTAAAAAGTCTCCTGCTCCTCATCAGAGTCGTTGTTGTTGTTGGTGGTGGAGTGAATGGGTTTTGAATTGGAGGGACGCGGCCTTGTATGCTCGGCCATTGTGTTTTTCGTTTGATCCCTTTTTGTCGTGTTTTTAGGAAAAGGCTTTCTGTTGTTGTTTGTTGATGTGATGATCCTCGTCGAGAGTGGTGATCGTTCTGGTCGGGTGGAGAGTTGCTGTGGTCGAGCCCAGAAGGCGTGTTTCGAAAGTCCTGAAGGGGAGTGTGAATAGGGCCGATGTGTGCTTGGCGACGACTTCTTGGGGGACGAGTTGAGGTGAATTGGAAGGAGTGGCAAACACGCTTCTTGACAAAAAGGTAGAAAGGTGGCGCTGGGTGGCTTTGATTTTGTTTAAACGCGCAAAAGCACGTGACTTTGGGAACTTTCTATGTATCTACGTGTATCTACGAAAAGTTGAAGCGCTCGGCAAGGTCCTGGACACACTTCCAGCCGTCAAGGTTGTACCACTTGCGCCTGACAATGATCTGCACATGCGCCTCATGCTCAATAAAAACGCCGATCTTGGTCCAGTCCATGCCAGTATGGTATCCCTCCGACACGAGGAGTGCTATTTCTAGTCGCGACTTTGCCGACACGTCGCTGGTAGACGAGGGTGAAGAGGACCTTGATGAAGAGTCGGACGCTGATCCTGAACTTGGCCTTGAAGTCGACCGGTTGGACGAAGCTGTTGACTTTTTGACACTTCCTGCTTCTTTGTTTTTCCTGTTCCGTTTTGTCCCTGTGGCATCGACTCCTGTTGTCACGGCCATCGCTGTTGTTGTCGCGTCTTGGGTCTCAAAAGTGCCGTCAAGTTTCTCGACTGATCCTGCTGCAACGCGTTCTACAATGACGACTGGAGACGGCGCATCGGCAATCCCCAAGAACTTGGCTCGAGGTGGGATCTGAGGCAGGAGCAGCGCCAAGATGCTGACGAGGGCAGAGTGGTATAAGCTCCTCTTGGGTTGTGTTGCCGCTCCTTCTGGCGAAAAGAACTGATCCATGTCGAAACTTGGGATACCCATCATCGACGACGTGTTGAACTTGACTGCCATGTCGTTCTCAATGTTAGCATACGAGGTCCTGCTGACGAACTGCTTCAGGACGCGATTTGAGGTGGATCCTGGTCGAGCCATAGCCAGCAGTAGGGGTTCTGAGCCCTTGTCAAGGGCGCATTCCATGATAAGTCCTGGTGCCGATGTTGACGTTGATGTTGTTAGTGAGTGCTTGTCCGAGGTCAATGTCGACGTGGTAGAGAGGGAGGTGGCTGACGAGGCTGAAGAGATGGAACTCTTTAGTTTGGACGATCGGTTCGCGAGGGCAAGATCCTTTCCTGTCTGACCGATGACACCATGAGACAGAGCATAGGCCAGAACCCAAGGATGCTCAAAGCCAACGCCAAGCAGTGGTGAAGCGAGGGTGATGAAGTGAACCGGCTGGATGGTTCTGAAGAAGGCGCCTTGTGTCATCTCTTCAACGAAGCCGAGTGCGTACATATTGATGAGACCACCCAGTGAGTGTCCGATGATCGAAACTTTGGAGATGCCTCGGGGGAATGGTTTGATTGTTGTCTTGTTTTGTGTCAATGTCGATGTTGTTGCTGATATTGTTGTCGATTTCGAGGCCGCAAGGGCGAACGCCTTTCTCAGTTGCTGTCCTTGCTCAGTATCGCAATATCCTGTCCACTCAAGGATATCCATCGCCACTCGCTGCCCTGCTATTTGAATGCCCTCCTCGGTTCCTGCGTGGTTGGTATCGGTCAAGAAGGTGATTGTCTTTCCGTTGTCCTTGTTGTGCGCATCGATCTGCTCCTTGATGTACAGCATGTCGAGCCAAGACCCGTGGATGCCGTGGGTCAACAACACCAGATGAAGACCCTCTTCGTCCCCTGCCCCCGAGACATCCTCTGGGCGAACGGGTCCACAAATAGTTTGGGTGTCCTTATAGTCGCAGGACAAAACGGTAGGCAGCAAGACTTTGGGCTGGACTTCAGTGTCGGTTCCCTCGGCTCGTGAGTTGTTGTCGGTTGCAGCTGTGGTTGCCTCCAATGGGGTGGTGCTGCCTGCCCGTGGCACAACATAAATTTCAATCAAGATATCGATCCAGTTGTGTTGAAGGATCATTTCCGACAAGACCTCGAGCTCCCACTCGTTACATCCTTCGTCGTCGTCGTCGTCGTCGTCATTATGGTTCACCAAGGCATCGAGGCGGCAGACCTGGGCACAGCCAATTGAAGGGACAAGCTCGGGAACGACGGGGAGTTTGTCTGGGTTCCTGACGAGGGCGACGGCTATCTTCCAGGGTCCTGAGCTGGGGGTGATGTTTCTGTAGATAGGTGCGCTGTTGCGGATACAGAACTGGAGTTTGTCGATGTTCTTGGCTTGGGAGGGGAGGAGCTTGAGACGGTATCGAATGATTCCCCCGACAGAGAGGGCGACCTTGTGGGAGATGGCCAGGACAGACTTTTGTGTCATTGTGAAAGGGAAGGAGTGATTAGGAGTTGGTTGATGTAATGAATGTGGAAAGGGAGAAAGAGAGAGGTGAGGGAGTGTGAGGGAGTGTGAGTGTGCTGTTTAAGAGTATGGAGTAAGAGTGTATGTCCATGTATTGCAGTATGCAGCGGAAGAAGAACAAAGGAGAGTTGTAGAGGGGCAAGTGAGAGGCATTTTTGACGTTCAGCTTGAAAGCGTCCAGAGAGAGAAGGCTGAATTGGATGAAAATTCTGCCGCGTCCACTGGTCTGTCGGTCCATTTGGTCCTTGGATGTGGTGCAAGGCACGCAAGGCCATTGCTCCCCGTGCGAGGGCCACGTAACAAGTAACAATGAAAACCTGTTTACACACGTTTGAGATAGCAGTCAATCGTCCCTTTGGCCTTTTGTCACTAGACACCCACAGCTCACGAATACCAGGACCCACACACGACAGCCATGGCCAGCATGGTCAGCACTGCGGCATGGCCAATCATCGCGAAAGGTCATTGTCTCAATAATCTCCAAACTACCTAATCACTGACGACCTCTCTCCCTCGTCGCTCTCCGCCAAAAGCTCATCCGCGAAATGGCCATCGTCAACCAGTAGCTCAAGATTGGCGTCTAGAACCAAATGAAGGAAACCAAGAAGGCACTCGACCTCCTCGGTTCCACCAAGGAGCAGGTCTAGGAGTCCGCGCCAACATGAAGAACATCAACTCGCTCTGCAAGGATGCTCAGGGTCTTATTACCGACTACCCACGTATCCGCAAGGTAACAGCTTGCACACATCAACTTTGCCTTGCTTTGTCCGATATTAGGACGTGTTGGCCATGATGGTCCAGTATATATCAAGTTTGTTCATGAGGTTGTTTATACTTTGCTTCGCCATGTGTGTGTGATATCTATGTTCTCTTCCCCTTTTTTCTTTTGGATCCCCTTCATTTGCTCAGCCTCTGGATCACTCGTTTTTTTTTCGTAGATCCTTCGACTATTGCCTTTCGTGAATCGTTCCCTTCATAATGTTTTCCTATACCTTTTCTCTATTGACATCCTTATCTCTCCCATTTTCTCGTACTTTCGTCTTCCTTCAGCAATTCAATGACAACAACTGCTATCCCAACATCGAAGGGATCATCCTGCTCTAGGTTCCTCTCCTTTGTCTTCCTTGGTGACTATTGACCTTCCTTGGCATGTGTGTAGTTGCTGATCCTCCCCTCCTTCATATCTCTTTTGTCTCGGCCTTTTTATCTCAGTATTTCCTCCCTTAGCTACCCCCATCGGTCATTTTTTCACCCTTTGATGTTGGCTTTCGTTCATACCCTTGTCCCGTTGTCTCTCTTTTTCGGCGCTCAGCAGCCACATGCCTGCTATTCCTTGACATTCACTAGAGCGCTCTTCAAATCGATTCTCTTTACTGTCATTTTATGCACATTCAACATGCATCACACCCCAGGTAGGGGAAAAATCGCCTTGGAGCAAGCTCACAGATTATGGGTAATCTGCAATCGCTGTCAATGTTATACAGTCTTTGCATTGAAATGCACTTCAGGGGGTACCATTTGCTATGGAGATTCTGAATGCGGAAGCGATCGTTGATATCTTGATAGAAAGTGTGTTTTCAAGTAGCTGGCAAATCTCCATTCTTTTTCAGTCATTTTTTTTTTCGATCTGTTTTTCTATTCCAGCTTCCTCTTAGCCTACTGCATATGTGCTTTTAGCACCGTTGTCCAGTATCTTCCTTATTGACCCCCGTACCTAAAAACCATGCTTCCTTCTATTTTTCGCTTGTGGATACAAAATAATAAAGTAGCAAAACCCAATCCAAAAGCATACGAGTTAGACGCGGCAATGAGAGGTAAAATGGCGCGGGAAAGGAGGAGCACAAGGATTGCGCTGACACCACAAAAAAAAAGAGACGCCACGAGATCATTCTGTGGCCGCTTTCTATCAATGCAAGATAGAGAATATGGCCAGGGCGAAGCTGAGAATGGTTCACCATTTTCATCGTCAACCATCACGCGAAAAGGTTCAATACACCCCAGCCATCACAAGGCGCGTCTAAATATTGGTAGTGCCGTGTGAAGCAAATCCATTTTCTTGACTGATCGATCGACATCAATCAGCGAAGATTACATAGACGGAATGTTTACGTAACAAGCTATCTCCAGAAAGTCACGGGTCCGAGATGAAGAAGACGAAGAAAGTGGGCCTTCTGGCGTTAAAGTATTCACGCGACGGGACGCGTTTTGATCGAGAAGCTGGACTGAACTGCATACGATCCATTTTGAACCCGAACATATGGGACAAACGCGTTTTACCAGTACCAATGATATGAAGGCAAAGCACTGACACTCACCAGGAAGGACATGTATAAACACCTTACCTTTTTCTTTCTTTCTTTCCTTTCTCCTTTCCTTTTCCTCCTTCCTTTCTTTTCATTCTTTCTGTCGTTGCTTTTTTTTGTTGTTGTAGTGGTTGTAGTGTTGTTGGCTGCTAATGTTATTTGTTTTCGGAATTGCTGTTGGTAGTCGTAAAAATAACTAGGCAAGAGCAACTGCAACGACGAGTGGGTGAAGGGAAAAAGAAAGAGAAGGGGACATACAGGTCTTTATTGTGTTCTGAAGACAGAGTTGTCTGTGCGTGTCAGAGCCTCAAAGATAATGAAGAGGTCAGTGACAACTCCATCCCATTAAACAAGTCGGATTGGGCGGTGTAAAGAACGCGTCAGTTTCGGACAGAAGAAGAAACAATCGGATGGGCTATGCATCTTCTCGAATTTCTTTTCTCTTCACTCCCCTTTTATTCCTCACCTTTCCTCCTTTAGACATTACCATCGCCGTCGTCATCCTCACCATCAACAACCACCGACCTCTCTCATTCGGCTTCCATTCATCTCCTTGTTTTTCATTAGTCTTCCATCCTCATTCGGAATCAACCCCTAGGCAGCAACAAGAGCAAACGCGCACCTCTTTGTTTCCCTTAAGGTCAAAAGGCACGCGCATACAAATAAAAAATCTCGCACGCGTGAACCCTGCCTGAGTAACAAAGACACAAACTAACAACTACATGTATGTTTTTGTGTCCTTTAGACTTGTTCAGTCCATTGCTATTGCACCCTCCTACACTCGGAACTCATCAGCACCGACCAACCCACCAACCCCTCGAGCCCTTCAAAGGTAAAATTGCGTGTTATGCTCTCATTTTCTTCAGAGGAACAAGCACACCTGCGCCTCGTACTGTCACTAACAAATGCTTTTTATTGTTTTTGTTTTATTAAAGCGCGCAACATGACCAAAGATTCTGCTATTCAATCGCATGCTACCGGAGATGGTGGCGCCTCCAACGGACCTCTGCCAGCCCTTCCTACTGACAACAACGACGGAATCTCGGACATTTTCCCCAAGAACTTGCCTAAACCTGCGATCAGGACCGAGTTGCCTGCCCTATCGGAACGTATCGAGGTGACTCAGCAACTGCTCTATTGCAACAGGCTCATCCTCGATGCTCAGTCAACCTCTTCACCCACTGCTACTGCTGCGTCCGAAAGGCCGATCGGTGAGCCCGCCAACGAGCCACAGGTTGGAGAGACAGAGCGTGCATGGATCACAGCCATTGGACAGGACCCTATTCAGCAAGACCGCCTTCGCTCGCTGGTCACCATGGTTGTCGAGGCATTCATCAAGGACATTTTCAAAGTATCTGCTATCATCGCTGAGGTTGTTATCCTCGGGCCCATCCTCGATCGCGACACATACCGCACCCTGTTGTCTTGCTTCATTTCGAAGTTCGAACAAGTCACTATCCTGGATGTCGCCCTACTCCAAGGACTGGTCCAGTTAATCGAGTGCGCTTCTCCTGGCTACATCGAGGACGACGATCTGACCAAGACCCTGACTGTTCTGCGACGATGCCTGGAGGGAATGCACAAGACACCTTCAGAGTACCTGTACCAAATCACTATTGCCATCTCTCGGCTCCTTGATGTTATGGTCAACGGTATGGTCAAAGACGTTAACCGCACGAATGACCACCAACCCCTGGTCATGGCCCTCACGGAATTAAAGGCCAGCGCCGACCCCATTTTGCAGTTTCAAGTCAACTATACCCTGCAAGCCTCACGGTATATCCCAGATGACGAGTCGACTCTGCAAGCAGTCTTGCGGTTTGGTGGAGGAGTTGCCATGGCAGTATCGGGAGTCGGCGGCGTCTGCAAGTTGGATCCGGCCAACCTTCTTAGCAGTCTCAGCGTACTTCATCAAGCAGCGATGCAGACGTTCAAGGGTACAAAGTCGGTCCTGGAGGGCATGAAGGAGTCGCAGAAGGATAGTAGCGGTACTATGCAGAGCCTTCTTGAGGGTCTTCGCGCAGGCACCAAGTATGAGTGGTACCTGGTTTTGCTCGCTGCCAGGGCCATTGTCCGCGATGGTCGCCTTGCTGACTTCAACGAGATCGTCTGCAAGGCCAATTGTCGCGACGATCGGGATTTTCAGTTGGGAGTGTGTCAGATCCTTGGCGAGCTTGCAGTGGATCCGCTCTGGGACTCATTCACTCGGAGGCGTGCGACTGACTTCCTTGGAGCGCTGTGCAAAGCCACCCCCGGCTGGAAACACCACCCTGAGGTCAAGGAATGGATCGTCGTCATCCTCACCCAACTCTCAGAGCTCTCAGATGGTGTGATCAAGGATCACGCTCTTGTTGTCCTCCAGGACTGTGCCGCAGAAGACGTTGTGGTTAAACCTGTCGCCATGGTTCCTTACCCGCTGAATAGTAGACTGCCGCTGCCAGAGTCATCTCCGCTTCTTGCCCGCGTCCAGGACATCACGCATCTAGAGTTGTATCTGCACCGGCTCAGGCAGCAACGTCTCGAGGAATCAAGTCTTGGCATTTACATCCCTCCCATGGCAAAGGCCAATCTCCAGGCCCGTGACGATGACCTTTTCCCTCTTTTGGAAAAGGTTCAGGAGTTCTTGGCAAGCGAGCGGCAGGTAATGCTGGTTCTGGGCGATTCAGGAGCGGGAAAATCGACATTCAATCTTGAGCTGGAGCGCACGCTGTGGAATGACTACAAAGACCATGGACCCATCCCACTCTTCATCAACCTCGCCTTCATCGACAACCCCGCACACGACCTGATTGAGAAGCAGTTACAGTTCCTTAACTTTTCTGAAGACCAGATCCGAGAGCTGAAGTTGCAAAGCCGGCTTGTCCTCATCTGCGATGGATATGATGAAAGCCAGCTCAAGGTCAACATCCATTCTACAAACCAGTTTAACCAGCCAGGACAGTGGAAGGTGAAAATCGTGATCAGCTGCCGCACCCAGTACCTTGGAAAGGACTACCGCTCCAGGTTCCAGCCTCAGTCAGTCGATCGGTACCAGCGCACTGCGACAAATCTCTTCCAGGAAGCCGTCGTTGCGCCATTTTCCAAGAAACAGATCGAGGACTATGTCACCCGCTATGTCCCTCTTGAGCCACGGCTCTGGCTTGTCGACGACTACATACGGATGCTAACCACGGTTCCCAAGCTGATTGAGCTGGTTTCCAACCCCTTCCTTCTCACCCTGGCATTGGAAGCACTGCCTGTTGTTGTGGAGCCCCATCAGGACTTTTTGACCGTCAGGGTGACGCGCGTGCAACTCTACGACACATTTGTTGTGCACTGGTTGGATGTAAACAAGCGACGTCTCGACAGCAGCACCCTGTCGGCTAAGGATCGCGTTGTCTTTGATCGGCTTCTGGAGGCAGGGTTTACCTCGATGGGTATCGACTACTCGATAAGGCTGGCGCTGGCGATCTTTGACAAGCAAGACAGAAACCCGGTGATTCATTATGTGCAGTTGAAGGACAAGAACACATGGAAAGCAGAGTTCTTTGGTCAGGACCCCGAAGTGCGGTTGTTACAGGAATCGTCCCCATTGACCCGCTCTGGCTCTCGATTCCAGTTTCTTCACCGATCCATCCTGGAATATTTCTTCTCGCGCACGATCTACGACCCAGCCGTGATTAACGATGACACGGGCGACACAACATCTTCTACTGGTCAAGTAGTCGACACCAATTGCCCCTTGTTCCAGCGCAACCTTCTTGAAGACCCATCCATCATCCAATTCCTGTGCGAGCGTGTGTGCCCAGACCCCAATTTCGAGCGGCAACTCCGCACTATCGTCGACCAGTCCAAGACCAATGCCACCGCCTCTTTTGCCGCCACGAACGCCATCTCTATCCTCGTCAAAGCAGGTGTGTCCTTCCACGGCGCTGATCTCCGCGGCGTCAAGATCCCCGGCGCCGACCTTTCTGACGGTCAGTTCGATTCGGCACAGTTGCAAGGAGCTGACTTGACTGGCGTCAGTCTCGCGAGGAGTTGGTTGAGGCAGGCGAATATGAGCGGTGCACAGTTGGAGGGCATCCGATTTGGAGAGTTACCGTACCTTGAGCTGAAGATGGCGATTGCGAGCTGTGTCTACTCGCCCAGTGGAAAGACGCTTGCCATTGCCATGACGGACGGATCTTTCGAGCTTTATGAGACGACAAACTGGTCAAGAACCCATGAGCTCAAAGGGCATACCAAGGGGATCAGGGAGTGCGCATTCTCACCCGACGGCCAACGTATCGTGTCTGGGGGCTGGGACAACGTTGTACGATTGTGGGACGCCACCAATGGCGAGGCTTTATTGGCCATGGAGGGGCATACGGAAGGAGTATTGAGTGTTGCGTTTTCCCCTTGTAGCAAGCACATAGTTTCGGGTGGTGGCGACAAGACAGTACGATTGTGGGACTCGCGAACCGGAGACGTGGTTTTCGTTTTGAAAGGCCACACCCGAGAAGTATTGAGCATTCAGTATTCAGCAGATGGGCGGCGGCTGATATCGACTGGCCAAGAGGACACTATAAGATTTTGGGATCCAACGACAGGAGAGCCTGGTGTTATCTGGAGGCCCATGCCTGAAAAAGGACACAATGCGGTCTTCACCCCAGATGGACGATTGGTTGCCTTTTGTTACAGAGCCGGCCATATGGTACTCTGGGATACAGCGAGCTCTGGAGAGGTAGGCTTAACTCTACGCGGTCACACTGGTTACGTTACAGGAATCGCTTTGTCACCCAACGGACAATGGATCGCATCCGCCAGCAACGACTATACTGTGAAGCTATGGGACGCGTCGACAGGAGTCCTCATTTCGTCATTGACAAGTCAGACACAGTCGATGGCCATGGTTGTCTTCTCGCCGGATGGCCTCCAGTTAGCAGTGGGAGGACGTGATGGCAAGATGAGGTTGTGGGATGTTAACACGAGTTTGTTGAGTGTGGAGGTACAAGGACGTCACCTGGGACAAGTTCAGAGGCTGGCATACTCTCTCGATGGCCAAGCGATCCTCACTCTCAGTGGCCGTGTCGTACAAAGATGGGAGCCTACAACGGGAGCGCAGGGGTCAATATCGTTCGAGTTTCCGGATATTCTGTCGATCGGTGCCAACGAGTTTCCCCCAGACGGCAACCAGTTTGTGAACGGCACTCGGGACACATTTGCTCAAACGATCGCCTTCAGTATGGACACACATCGCCCACGGGAGCATCCGATGCAGGTGGACATTGCGACTTATTCACCTTGCTGTCGTTGGCTTGCCTTTTCTTTCTCGGGCAACACTTTTCGATTGCGGGACGTTCAGAACACTGATCAGGAGCATATTCTTCTTGAGCTGGAAGGAGGGCCTGGAGGAACAGTTTCAGGTGCGGCATTTTCACGGACTGGACACCAGCTTGCAGCGGCCTCTTGGAGAGGTATCATTTGGCTTTTTGATCCTGAAACAAGAGAGCTTCTAATAACCAAGACGTTGGTGCAGGAACGAGTTCTGGTGTTGACGTATTCGCCAGACGGCCAACAACTTGCGCTGGGTACGGATACCTCGGTCTACCTCTGGGATCTCAAGTCGGACGAGCCGGGCGTCAAGTTGAAGGGGCACAGCGGTATGGTCGGTTGTATTGCGTACTCGCCCTGTGGACAATGGCTTGCTTCCGGCAGCGGGGATGAAACGGTTCGACTCTGGCAACGACAATCAGAAGAGCAGGAAAGTTGGTCTTGTGCTGCCGTGGTCCGTCGATTCTATGGGTCGGTTGAGGATGTCGTTTGGAATCCGGTTGTGCCTATGGAGTTTGTGACGACTAGTAAGGATGGATCTGTGAGACAATGGCGGGTGTCGAGCAATGGTAATGGATCGAATGTCGTTGTCAAGATGACTTGGGGCTCGAACCTTAGTCTCCTCTGTGCCGAAAGTTTGGTGTCGGAGGTTGCGATTGGTCTTGACCCAATGAATCGAAAGTTGTTGGTGCAATGCGGCGCCATTGATAGTCCTTTGGAAAAGCTGGAGGTTGAGGAGTAGGCGCATCATATTTTTTTTATCACCAAAAAGAGGTACCAAAAAAAAAAGAGTTGCATAAAGAAAATAAACGAACATCCGCATTGTATTCTTCAGCGAGTGGAGATACCTGTACTTCGTGACCAAAGACTAACCACGTTCTCGAAGTTGTCCATTGCCCTCGTCTTGCAATGCCACCTCGGACTAGATTACAAATTCCTCCAGAAAGGATCGTACTCGAGAACAGCATGCCAGAGGAGGGGTACAAAGACTTGGCACCAGGCCCTGGAGACCATCGAGCAGGCAAGGAGAGGTTTGGTATGCAACATTACATTCGTGAATCCACAGAAGAAGAAGGCAGGGAAATACAATTATGGGCAACAAGCGAAGAATTCCCAGTCGACACACTAAAATGAACACGAAAAGGTATATCTATAGGGCCGAGCCGTTGCTCATGACAACAAGATTGGAGTTTTTTCTTTCTCATATGGCAGTCGAATAAGGGAGAAGTGCATATGATTGAAGTTGCGCTGAATAGAGCAGACAGGGCGAGGGCTTCGAATCCTCTGAAGCAAGTGCGTCGCTTGGACACACTTAGGCTATCAGAGTGGTCCGTGGCAAAACAGGGCCGTCTTGCTCGCACCACACGCGTAGAGTATGTTCCAATTTATACATCACCATGTCAAGCAAGACCATGATGGCAAAAACTTTGTTCAAAACGTCAATTGCCACCGCGATCGCCAGATATTTGCACAGCCACAGCAATTGAAAGAACGTGAAAGTCCCAAACAATGTATGTCTTCTTGTTAAAGATCAAAGGTCAAGAATATGCTTAAAGGTGATAGTTTGTATTTATGACGTGGAAAGAGGGAGAAGAAGGGTATGAGGTGAAGCAAAGGAAAAAACAAAAGGGTGCTTATTGCTTGACCTTGCTAAAGATAGTAGCCGAGCGTGTAGCATCGATAGGGTCCTTGTCTTTGAACTTTTCCTTAATGGGGTCCATGACTTCCTTGATGCTCGACCGGTCCATGTCATCCCTCCGTCCCAGGATATCCTCCACCAACGAGATCGGCAAGTCGTGGTAGATGCGCTTCATCGAATAAAAGTTGATGTACGCCGTCCTCTTGGTGCTGCAAGTAAATTTGTGCAACTGCTCAATCGCATCAAAGTCGTCCTCCAGGTCCTTGGGGTTCTTGTAGTCCGCGAAAAAGTTGAACACAGCTGCGCGATCTTGCTCAAGTCGTTCCGTGCAGGCTGGAAATTTGAGTCGGGCTCCACGGTTACGAAGGGCGTCCATCTGGGCAATCATCAGCCGCTCCAACATCCAGTCGATCAGCTTGTTGAACATGTAGTCGTTCAGATGCACCCTGAAATCATCGTTGTAATCCCTGAGTGTCGCCACGATCAGACCCATTGGGTCCTCCTCGTACCAAGTTGATGTGTGAAGCTTGGAAAAGGGTTCCTTGACATCGTTAAACGCCAGATCCAGAAGTGCGTTGGCGCCGTGGGTCGCAACATCGAAAAAGTCGTCCATAGTCTCATTTAACAGATCCCGTGCCGACTCAAAGTTCTTGCGGTTCTTGATCAGGTTCTCCGACTCCATCCTCTGCAGCACAGCGTCCGCAAACTCGGCACACTTGATCTGGTCGTTTGTTGCTGCCATGATGTACTCTGCCAGTCCGGGTGGTGTTGTTGTTGGTGACTCGATCTGCTTCTTCATCTCGGCCGAAACGAGATCCTTCCACCGCTGCTGGTAATCCTTCATGACCTGGATGCACTCCCTAATAACCTGCTCTATGACTGTGCCCTGCTGAGAATCGGACGCCAAAGTCACTTGCTGATTGACCATCTCGAACATCAGACTGGCGGTCTGCATGTGATACAATTTGTCCGAGTCTGTTGCAGGGGCGGCTGTCCTCTCTGTGAACTCGTTCGAAGCTGTGTTCATCATGTTGTTGGTCCATTTGACAAGGTTGGTCCTGACTAGCTTCAAATACTCGTCCAGCAATCCTTGCTCGTTTCCGTCCAACAATTGAGGCTCCAGCAACTCTTCCGTGACACCCAGTTGGTGGTTCATGCTGGCATAGTACTCCCGGACCCAGCGCAGCAGGTGCAAGATACGTCCGCCGTCCAGCTCCGGCGAGGTGACAATCTTGTTGACGAGTTCGTAGACGTGTCGGTGGTACTCCAGAACAAAGAAAGGGAAAATCTTGTAATTGGAAGGCGAACGGGGGACCAAGTCGTCGTAGACCAGTGCCAGATCTGGGAAGACAAAGTCGGTCGCCTCCAGACATTCGATAGGTTCCTTGTCAACGCGGTCCATCAGAAGGTTGAACTTGCGCGAGACCTCGTCATGAAGGACATCAAAGAACTTGCTCCGCAGCGACTTGGCTTCCCTGGATGGTTTGTCGGACTTTTTGTTACCCAGGCCCTGACGCGACGCTCGGCGCTCCGTCTTTGTCGAGACAGACTTGGCATCCGCAGCCTCCTCGCTCTCGATGATCTTGATGAGGCGGACAATTACGGCGCCCTGTTTGTTCTTGATAAGGTCGATCATGTTGCGCGACAGCTCCCAAAGATACTTTTCAAATTCCTCAATAACCTGATCGAGGCGGCCAAAGTACTCCTTGAGAGTGACCTTGACATCCAGAGACTCGTCCTTGGCCATGTGCATGGTTGTGTTTCTGAGGTTCTCGAGTTTGTAGAGCTGGTAATGGACGAGGAGGAGGTTGGGCGCTGGTCCAAGGACGTTCTTCATATCGTCGCGCATCATGCTCTTTATCCTGTCCAGATCCTGATGCAGCTCCTGGAAGTTGTTGACGAGCGTCTCTGTCGCGACAAAGTTCTGGTGTGTTTGAGAAATCTATATCAGACATGGTAAAGCAAAGTATTAACAACCTCATGAACAAACTTGATACGTACTGGACCAACATGGCCAACACGTCCTAATATCGGACAAAGCAAGGCAAAGTAGATGTGTGCAAGCTGTTACCTTGCGGATACGTGGGTAGTCGGTAATAAGACCCTGAGCATCCTTGCAGAGCGAGTCGATGTTCTTCATGTTGGAGCGGACTCCTAGGACCTGCTCCTTGGTGGTACCCAGGATGTCGAGTGCCTCCTTGGTCTCCTCCATCTGGTTCTGGACGCCAATCTTGAGCTGCTGGTCGACGATGGCCTTTTCGCGGATGAGCTTTTGGCGGAGAGCAACGAGGGTGGAGAGGTCGTCTGGGTGTTTGAGCATGGCTGAGATGATGGCGACCTTTGGGTCGGGAGCGATGGATATGACAGACTTTGCGTCGACCATGGCTGTTGTTGGTTCCTTCTTTGTACGGTGCGGTGTGTGGAGTCTTGGTGGTGTCGAAGAGAGTTGAGAGAAGACGTGGTCAAAGAGAAGAAATGAGAGTGGCAGAAGCGAGTTCTTTGACTGCGTTTTCATCGCTTGTGGCCAACGGGAAATTATCCTCTCAGCAGTTGGCTTCACTTTTCTTTTTGCTCTTCTCCGGTCAACTTACTCAACTGCAACCTCCTCCACCCACTTCATTCTTATCCCATCCTCCACTCGTATTCCTTCTCCTCTTTTCGACCACCCTTCCCCCTCCTCACAGCATCTCATCAGCATCAACCAACCCTCCTTGTCCTCCCACCACTCCAAAACGCTCTCGTCTTCTCCATCCAGATGGTAAAAATAGCATATCATAAACGATCGTACACGACACCACAACTAACGACCAACTCAACTACACTACATTGCAACCATGACCTTCAATAACTAATGCAATCCTTCTCTCATCTAGATTCGCTTTATCCTCGTTCAGAACCGCCAGGGCAAGACCCGGCTGTCGAAGTGGTATGCCCCCTACGAAGATGACGAGAAACTAAAGCTCAAGGGAGAGGTCCACCGCCTTGTGGCACCCAGGGACCAGAAATACCAGTCCAACTTTGTCGAGGTAATTTATAATTATCAAAGAGTCGTTGAGCCCTCTTCCTTCCTCTTGCTGGGCTGGTCGTTCCCCCCTGATTAATTAATACTTTCTCCTCCACAATGCATGTTCCCATCTCCTTCACATATCTCATGCCAATCGATTGACTACCTTTGCCCTGACACCTTTTCTTCTTTCCACCTCGCCTACCAACGACTGGTGCAATTGACCTCCAAAACAAAATTAGTTCCGCAACTTCAAGATCGTGTACCGTCGCTATGCAGGACTCTTCTTTTGCTTGTGCGTCGACGCCAACGACAACGAGCTCGCCTACCTCGAGGCCATCCATTTCTTTGTCGAGGTCCTCGATGCCTTCTTTGGAAACGTCTGCGAGCTCGATCTCGTCTTTAACTTTTACAAAGTATAACACATTTCGTCCGATTATTATCTTCTATCACCATCATTAGACATGACTCTATCACAAATGAAATGAAAAAGTCAAGACTGACCGGTGTGCTTTTGCTTTCCTTCTAATAGGTCTACTCGATTCTGGATGAAGTCTTTCTCGCGGGCGAGATTGAGGAGACCAGCAAAAACGTGGTCCTCACACGACTGGATCATCTCGATAAGCTGTAAAAACAGGAACAACTGGACATCCAACGACACCCCACAAGCAGTTGCAGGATGCAGGAAACGACCACAATACCAATCGTAATACCATGAAAATAAACAACAAATCCAACACTCTGCTTCTCAGTCTTGTGTTCATTGTTGCAGAGCATGTCAAAGTCCAAACTCCATACCAATCAGTCTTTTATTCAACGACAAGTACAAGGACAACTGAAAACAATCAAGGGGTTTATTATCACAAGAAGCGATTTTTTTTCCCTCGCACTCGCGGCTTCACCAGCCGTATACCTCAAGGTGATCCCCGATATAGATTGGGATTGCTCCAAGATATCCGATGCATTCACAATTGTAAGGGCTTTTTCTTGGGTCGACATGCCGGGTCCGTATTTGAGGTCGACTCTCCACGTTGATTGCGCCACCGAGCTCGCCGATACTCCTGCGACGCTTCCAGATCTAGATATGTCAGATGTAAAACTTCCGAACTGGCCAATTTTCCGATGACTTCATTGAAGGACGACTCCTGATCCAGCTTCAACGGGCTTTCGAGGATGACAAAATAGGCATCGGCGCGTCGAATCATCGCGTCTGCTCCAGCCCGGATAAATGATGTTCTCGCTGGGCCTGGTGGTTCGAATGACTTGGAACGAGTGGATAGTCATGCCTCTAGGAACCCGCGCCGATGCCGATTGCAGCAGTTGGATCTAATCGAGCCTTTCAAGGGGCTTGGCAAGGTTCGGCGATGTTGAGTAAGTTCCTGCTGACGATGATGTCCTTGGGGAACCATGCTGGGGTACGGCGTCATCATTTCTCTGGGTTGTCGATTTAAAATATCTCCAACGATCCGTCTCCGATAGATATTTTCACTGCTGCTCCCCTGTACCTTTTTTTGCCGTCAGCAATTTCATCCCTACTCAGCGGCGGTGGCGCATCTCCCACTACTTTCCCCGAATCCTGCGCTACGATTCCCTACAGACTTCATCTTATGGTTTCCTCTAGATCCTGGTCTCGCTCCTTGATCGTGCACCATGAGCCGGACAAGGATAAGTCTTTGAGATTGGCGAATAGGCAATAGAGTGTTTACAGAATGATTACGCCGTTGTTGTAGTCTGACAGCTGGAGCGATATCCTCTTGATACTGGTAATTGCTCGGTTATGCCCACGGTTGCCACTAGCAACGGAAACTATTCCTTTTCAGCTGTCTTTGAATTGAGAGTTTTTTTTGACCATAGTCGTCACTCGAAGAACACCAACCAGGCGATCGACTGGCCAGTCCTCGATACCGTTCCAAGGACATCTCCTTGGCGCGATTGGACTTGTCCAACTAAGATCGTTTTTGTATAAATTGTCGTTGAGCGGTTGAATAAATCGCATTTCAATAATGATGGTGTAGCGAGTTGAAGATATGATACATTAGAAAGGTAATAAAAGGTAGTTTCTGAACAAGGTCTAAGGACAGTATGAGTGGACAACACTCAGGAGTAGAAATCGATGAGACGAAGTCGCTGCGAGTCGCGAGGATGTCGTACGGCCACCCCTGCGTTGATCAATTGCTCGATGTGAGGCGGGTAGTACTCTCCAGGCACCAACACCAGATAAGGATCTGCAGGTTGACTCACAGACAAGTTCATGATATCCTCCAGCACCTGCTTCAAGTCATACACCGTCGCGTCATCGTCCTACAAATTGAGTCATTGGAAGAGAAGGACCATCTGTTAACAAACACACATTTGACAAGACATATCAATGCAAGTAACACGTTGTCCAATTCAAAAGATTCCGGAGGAAGAAGGCGCACACTCACGTCGGGCTGAACGGGTGGATAGTAGCGTGCAAGGAACTTTGTCAATTCACGCATGAGCTCCTGAACCAAGACCTTGGTCTCCATCATCTTTGTCCGTCCCTGTGTACTCTGCTGGCTCGATATTGACTCTCCCGATGTCGCAAGATCCTGTCGCCTCGCCTGCAAGGCTCGTCGGATCTCTTCGAGCTCCTTCATCAATTGCTTCTCTCCTGCCAGTTCTGCCTGTGTCTCCTCGAGTTCTTGCTTTAAGTGGGGCAGCATAATCGCGAGTTCGTGGATTGAGTCGTGGATAGATTGGCGGACGCGCAACTTGTTCACCTCTGACAATGGCTCAGGGAAGTTGTGTTTGTCTAAAGGTAGGAAAAGACAATATATCAACGAGGAGTTGAAGGTCAGAAGTTGGATCGGTAACTTCCTGAAAGTTGAAACCTCAATATCCAGGATATCTGTGAGTTCTGTGTTGGTCCTTACTGTCTCGGATTTTTTTGTGCTCGGCCTTCAGACGTGCTTCTTCTATCCGCAGAATCGCCAGTTGCTAGGTACCAAATCAAAGGTAGTCTCTGGTTAGCAAAACTGCCGTCTTGGTAGTGCCCTGTGCACCCTTGATATTACCAAACGAGTTATGATTGTAGTACCTGCTCCTGCAGTGTGTTGTCATTCTGCGGCCGCGTTACTGTGGACTGCTGCTTCTTGGCAACTTCCTGTCGCAACTACAAAGTGAACCACCGTAAATAATGGCGTCTGTCAGTACGAAGCTAAAGAGCTCATTCAAGACTTTGTCCAAGGAAAAGTCCAGGTGTCCTCCGACTGCTGTACCTGGTTTAGTCTTTCCAGCTTGTCAACACAACGCTCACGCAGAATTTCTCCAGTGATTCGAAGGTTCTCCTCACGCCTTTTGAAGGAAGCCGAATCGCGTGCGACCACGGCCGGTGAGGTGAGATTACTTTCAGCATTTGTGGAAGGTGTCGGCACCCCTGAAGCTGGCGTACGAAGTTCCTGATCGTTGTTGAGTCCTGCTCCTGCTCCTGCCGCTGCTGGCGTTGTTGGTATATCCGTGGGGTTCATTGTGGACAAGACCGAAGGAGGCTCGCGTTCAGAGTGAACTTGGCGGCGTTCTCTTGACACCGCCCACTGGTCACCGTAGATTTCATCATCGCATAAATTTCGACTCCCTCAAGCACACTTTGTCTCTCTCTCTTTGTTCCCTTTCGTACATCACTCTTAACTGTCCCATTAACACTTTTCCAAACAGCAACACGACATCAACAACAACAACAAGCACAATGATCGACCCCAACTCACTCAAGGTCACAGAACTCAAGGCAGAGCTCACAGCACGCGGATTGTCAACCAAGGGCGTCAAGAAGGACCTGGTCACACGATTGGAGGAGGCAATGGCAAACGATGGCACCACCACAGGCTCCGCCACCGAACCTGACGTCGCCCCCAAGGATACTGACATGGACCTCTCTACAAGCAACAAGAAGGACGATAACGCGCCAAGTTCTGAACAAGATGCGCCAGCAACAACACAGGAAGAGACAAAGGAAATCGCACAGATCGCCCCACCTGTCGCCGAACCTGTCGCTGCTCCTGCCGAGGCTGATGTCGTCATGGCACCAGCCCCAGTTCCTGCTCCAGCATCGTCCACAAAACCGTTATCGTCGATCGAAGGAGTTCAGGCTTCAACCGCTGCGACTATCACACCCGATCCAGCTGTGGAAACCTCTACATTGTCACAAGAAGGGTTGATCGACACAACGATGAGCAGTGCCCTACCTGCAGATCGGTCGACCGAGTCAAAGAAGCGATCTCTGGATACTGACGATACAACAGCCAGTGGCAGCAGTAGCGGAGACTCGTACTCGAGAATAACAGAGGCTCCGGCAAAGAAACAAAAGGCGATCGCGATCAACCGGGACGGGAACGAACAAATCATTGCAGCTGCCAAGGAGACTTTGGAGGCTGATGCTCGTCGACGCAGTGCCGCACCTTCTCCTTCACCAGCACCATCCGCACTTCCAGGACGTACTCTGTCAACGAACACTATTGCTACGGTCGCAGAAATGGCAACACCACCAGCAACAGCGACGGACTCGGAAGCTGCCGACAGTGCTACAACGGGATCGCCATCGGGACCACGATCACCGTCCGAGGACAAGAAGGCCGGAGGAAATGAGCGGAGGGATGTCAGATCGCAGTTTCAGAGATCTATTCAGTTGGCGGCACTGGATCGCAAGACGGAGGCTACATCAAAGTCTTCTACTGTTTCACCTACCACGACGAGCGCATCTGTCGTTCTTCCCGAGCCAGCATCGGCTAATGGTATGAGCAAGGCGGTTTGATTGATCTGGCGCGTATTTGGATGTATGTGGGTGTTGCGCGGTGAGCTAACACGTCATCTTTATTCTTAACTGACATAATCTATCAACACATGTAGACGACCCTAACCCTACAGTCAAGCGCGCATTGACAATCACCAATTTCGTCCGACCCCTGGTCATTTCTCAAGTCAAGAGAATGCTCTCTGAATACGGCGAGATCGAAACCCTATGGTTGGACAGCATCAAGACACACTGCTACGTGATCGTACGTTTTACAAACTATGTTCCATGAACGTGTTTTGCTGGTACCGGCGGCCTTTTATTTCCTTTTCTTTGTATCTAACGCGTTATGCTATTGTCATGTCAACCAAATATAGTTCAAGGAAACAGCGGAGGCAGAAAAGGCATACAATCACACTAACAATATGGTGTTCCCTCTGGAGACAGGCAAGCCCTTGAAGCCTTACTTCATCACAGCCGAAGCAGCACGCAACAGCATCGCAGCAGCAGAATTGGCACAAAAATCTGGCAAGAAGCCCGTCATCTACACGGGTGAACACGTCGCGCCGGCAGCACCCGCCGCTGCCGAGAAACCCAAGGCAGAACCCAAGACGAAAACACCCATTGTTGTCCAACGAGACACAACTGGAGGTATGTGTTATGTTCTCACTGTCATCTTTGCTTTTCCGTGTTATATGCATTATTTTCATTTTTGTGAAAGGAACTCTGTTCTGACAGTTACTTGCTTCGATAACATAGTCATTTTCAAGCGGCCGCAGGTCCAGGTCGTGCAGCCCACAGAACTGTTCAACATGACCAAGGCAAAGCCGATGCTGTACTACAAAGCCGTCAAGGAACCTCCTGCACCAGCTTCACCCAGGGAGACTGATGCCCCTGCTCCTCAAGTTGCCGAGGCTAATTGAACGTAAAACAAGAGGGTGTGGTTGCAATAATGAACAAAACTTGAGTTCTAGTGCTCTACAATGACTCACGCGATTCACTGCACTTTTTCCTTCCGGTTGTTTTTGGTTAATATGCATGTTCAAAGATCATGGAATAATAGGGGGAAAAGGGCATACGTCGGCTAAGAGGAAAGACGAAACGGGAGGGGGTGGTTGAAAAAAAGGAGACAGCACCATCTTTTTTCTTCTTTATTTTTTGCGTTTTTCTTCGTTCTTTTTTTTCTCCTTTGGTTTTACTTTGTCGTTAGGGTCGGCGTCCCAGAAAATCCCGAAATAAAAAAAACAATAGGGTGTGATTGCCATAATATCCTGATTTCCATGAACTAAACGCCTCCCGCCCTCCAAACAACCAAACGAGATCCCGAAAAAGAAACGCCTCCAACAAAGATGTATCGATCAAGAAGGGGAAACACCACGGGTCAAGGCGGGGATAATTTAAGCCTCGGTACGGACGCGAGCGTTAGCGTTGGTGACGCGGATGTTGAGCTGCTGGGCACGCTCGACAATGGCAATGCGGTTGCGGGACGAGACGTTGTGGGCAATCTCGGCGGCAAAGGTGCGGTTGTGCATCAACAAGAGGTTCAACTCGGAGATGTTGGCAACAACAAACTTCTTGAAGCCGGAAGGCATCAAGTGGCGGGTAATCTTGTTGTTACCGTAACCGATCTTGGGCATGACGATCTGGCCCTTGAAGCGACGACGGACACGGTTATCAATACCCTTGGGCTTTCTCCATGACTCCTGCAAGTTGGTCATATCAAGAAATTGGGAGAAGAGGTACACGTGTCAGAGGGCTATGTTTCTTTTTCCATTGGTTTGTTGTAGGTTCATTTTTTGTGTGAAATAGGTGTTTGCTGCCATTGATATTTGGATCAGTGGTGTCTCCTGAAGTTATGTGGCCGTAGTCGTGCCGGCAACTGCCCGCCTTTTCCTGCTGTTCTCTCAATCGAGACATTGCGTCCATGCGTGCCATTTGATAAAGCGTGCCATCGTCATGTCTGTTTGTGGGCTGGGCTTTGCTGATAGGCGAAAATGAAAGCTGTATCCTGTCCAAACAACCGAGCGAAGCTACAGAGTGTTTGCACCATGCTGCTGATGTTGTGGTTTCCCGAATACTGAACGTGCTCGAAACGTTCAATCTTTGCGCTGTCTGCAGGTTCAAACCACCGCCCCAGCTGAAAAGGAGCAGGCGCCGTGTTATCGTTATTGCGGGTTGGTGGTGGGATGCTGCTGTTCTGCATCGACAAAGAAGGCGTTTCTGAACGCCTTATATCCTCCTGCTTTTGCTTCCTTCTGTCCTGCTGTATGAGTAAATTTCCGTCCTGCGGGAAAGGAGTAGTACCTTGACGGTCTTGTAGCGGTCAGACTGGTGACGCTTGAAGGTAGCGGTGTGCTTCTTCACGATGGTGTGCTTCTTGAGAGGAGTGACCATTTTCTAAAGAAAACGTGTAGGCGAATAAGGCGGTAGGTGTGTCAGCGATGGGTTGTCTGTTGAAGCCAAGTTGCTGTAAGGTGCAGGGTAAGAGTAGATTAATCGTTCCTGATCCCTGTGCTGTTGGGTTCTTCCTGCGCGATTGCCGTATAGTAGATCCCACTGGTGTTGATGTTGACTCGCACCAAAAGCTCATTTCCTCCTCTCCCCGGTTGTTGAATAGAAGCTCGATGTAAGACGAGTCGTTCATCACTCTGAGGTGAGGTAGCCGCCTCCTGAGGGTTATTCAACATAGCTGGGATAGCTCTTATGATGTAAGTGCCCTCTCCCTTGCTCGCTACCCTTTCGACACTCATCCCTGACAACCTTCATCTGCCTCCTTCGACCACCTTCTGTAGTCCTTCAGCACAACCGATGCCCGCCATCTCCATGACCCGTCTCAAAAGACAAGAAAAGACGATAAACTCTCCGGTTTTTCGCCTAGCCATATCGATGATAGGTTCGCCATGGATGATGTCGTATTCCTGCACCCTCATAACTAAAGGAATAAGCCCGATACCATGATCGATGCATAGCACCCCGCCCATTGTATCCATCCTGGCTGTCCTGATCCATGGGCTTGTACAGTGAGACTTTCTCTGAACAGTCACGTACAAGAATAATAGAATTCGAAAGAGGAGGTTCTCCCCTCCCCACTCCGCTCTTTTTTAATTCTCTCAGCCATTTTTCTCTCTCACGTATCTTTGGCATTTTGCCCAAGTGACATTTCCCTCGTTTAATTTCTCTATTTCTACAATGTTACAGAACACCTAAAAGAATATCTAGTAGAAGACGGATCGCGTCCGGTGCACTTTGACAGGCCGCTGACCAAGTGTCAAGTCCAACTGTGCAGCTTTGGCAAAGTCCCAAATAAAAAAATCAATCAGAATCGCATTCACCGTCATCATTTTAGGTTTCCTCTCCTCCTCCCCTGCCTCTCCCTCCTTCTCAGCCTTCTCCTGAACATCCTCCTGCTCCTTTTTGATCAACTCCAATATCCGTTTACGAATCAACTCAACCGCCCAGATAGAGTTACCCCGAATCTCTACTTCAAGTGGGGAACCATTGGGGAGCATCTCGCCGCGGTCCAGGATCGCCAAGAGGTCAGGGGAGTATTGGAGACAGTGAAAGTGATACAGTGCTTGGGGGACGCGGTAGTCTGCAAACATGGTGATTTCGTCAATATCTTTGAATTCCCCATAGCTCTCATTCTGGAAACAAGCCCTGTTTGTTTGATAGAGTGGGGAGCGCAATCGTGATTTCAGTTAGCGACCTTGTCCGTTTACATGGTCGGCTGATGAGAGCTGAGAGAACAGGGCCCAACGATAAGTGATATCGAGGATCGTTCCTTACCAAATATCGGCAACAAGAATCTGAGCACGCTTGAAGATTTGGACTAGAAGGTGAAATAAAAAAAAATCGAATGATCAGTCACCTCGATCAATTAATATGGTCCTAGGTTTCCCGCTGTAGTGAAGCTTCCTGCTTGACTCTGAATGCGTGGTGTGTTACCTTTTCGTCCGCAAAACTCGGCTTCGTCCTTGAACGATGTAAAGTTGGAAGTGACCAGCTCCACCAACTTCAACGCCGACCGATCGGCCTGTGCAATAACATTCGCAAAGCGCCCGTCAAATTTCTGTGGTTTCAGTCAGGATGAGGAACAAGTGTGAGTGTTTGTGCAGCCTTTTCGCGCCTCAAAGCATCAACAACAAACACATTCCTGGCCCAGAGACAAAATAAGCGTACCTCAACAAGGACGCGGCCTGCTTCCCGAATGACGCGGATCCTATCCTGAAGAAGAGGAACCTGCTCCTTGGTGTCCGATCGAAAGATCCGTTCAATCTCCTTGTCAGGAAGATGCTCCTCTGAGGCAAAAAAGGCGGGTGTCGTAATTGGGATCCCTTCTTCCAGAGCTATGAATGAACTCACATGGTCAGGTATTAGTGCACGCTCCCCTTAGGCGATATTCCATGGACGCGTGGTATATCTTTAACGGCATAAGGTATGTACCTCGGTTGATCGCGGCCACCATCGACCAGTATCCAGTATAGCCAACGTCATGAAACGTGACACGGTACCGGTCTGGGTGAGGCACTCCCGTGTCGTCAATATCGATCTCGGACCAGAATGAGAAGTTCAACAGATCTACCAGGAAGATCCTATTGCGAGTGATCAGAAGTATTAGCGTCAAAGATCGCATTCTTGCATTTAATATAAATTCGATAACAACGCGAGTACGACCTGATGCATACCAGTCGACGGTGCTGGCGTTACACTCCTTGGGGTTGAGAGGGTGCTCCTTCCACTAGTAACGAGAATTGAATAAATGAATGACGCGTTAGGCACCGATCCTGAACCTGAGCGCGATAAACTTGCAGTTTTGTCGATTCAAATGGCTTACTTTGCTAGTGTCATAGTGAGTCTTCTTCATCGCCTCAAAGATCTATACGTCAATAAAATGATGTATCAAAGGTGAGTTTCCAATAGCAAAAGAACGCATCAATTACACCAACGCGCCTCTCTCCTTCTCTTAGTGAAAGTACCTTGGCAGCTCCATGGACAATACCGTCGTCGGGAATGGTGACATGCTTGCTGTGCTAAAGTTTTCGCGCAATTGAAACAGAATGTAGTCGAAGTCGTTCAGTTGGCGATTCTCATTCTCGAAAACTTCTGCTGTTGCATTCGAGCGGATGATGTAGGCATACATTATGGATGAACTCTGCACTTTCGAGAACAGGGTTTGAGATCATGGCGAAGCTTGGCCGGAGTGAAAGTGGTGCTGGAACAACTGTCCAACGAAAAGAAACAAAAAAGGCGTGAGAACAATCACGTGTATTGGTGGCGAAATGAGAATGGAGAAGACAAAGGCTATGAGAGTAAGAATTTCAAACAATCAAGAATAAGGCAATCTTGTTCAAAAGGGGAACAAGAATGTAAAGTGGCGAGCGGTTCTAGTTGGCTAAAAACCCAGTTGCGCCACGTTGTTCGAGCAGCCTGCGATTGATGACACTAAGACCGACGGTATCATCAAGCACGGCACATGATGCGGCGAGCACAACAGGTCCAGAAGACCACGACAGACGAATAGACACTCTTCCTGACCCATTACTATCCTCCACCACCCGCCAGGTGCGAATCGATCCTTCATAGCTTGCCGTTGAAAACTCCAACTTGTTGGGCCTCCAAACTACGTCACTAACAACTCCTGTGAACCCTTCGATGACCGACACACAATCCTGATCCTGCAACGGTAGCGCCTCTTGCTCCTGATCGGGGGATGGCAGCCTCCAGAGTCGAACACTGGCACTGTGGGCTGTTGCTAGCCACTGGCCACAGGACGAAAACGCAAACTGGTATATCTCCCGGTCCTGCTTCAAGATATATCGGAAGCCTTGGAGTTGTTGATCGCCATCCCACAATCGAATGTCTCCATCTCTGTGGCAAGAGGCCACCTGGAGATAACCTGGTTTATAAACGACAAAATTCCATCTGTTACGACCGGCATCGATCGTCGTTTCCGCCTTGAGCTCGCCAGTGCCTGCCTCCCAGAGTAGGACCTTTCCCTGCATGCATGTCGACGCAATCCAGCAACCATCCGGAGAAAATGCGACACTCTGTGCCCATCCTGCCTGGCCATTCAGGACATGACCGGCTGCTCCTGAGCGAGTATCCCAAAGCCGCACCGTGCCGTCGTTACTTCCGGAAGCAAGCCAACGACCGCAAGGTGAGAAGGCCACACAATTCACGCCAGACTTGTGCCCACTAAGAACAAAGGAGGCAGCGCGAGATTCGACGCTCCATAGAGTAACTTCCTGCTGACCGCTGCCGATGGCTATCTGGAGACCGTCTGGGGAGAATGCAATGCGAACTATGTTGTGTAGGTGATCGGGAAAAACAAAATCGACGTCTCCCGAATCCGCGTTGAATTGTCGCATGGGTGCGCCTCGACTGCCAGTGATGAGCTGCCGTCCGTCCCGAGAGTATGTTGCGCAGAACTGTGGGTATGCTGTGTCAGGAGAGCCGAATCCTGTTTTAAGCGAGTTCACCTCCCAGAGTTGCAGAGTCCTGTCATGACTTGCTGAAGCGATGTACGAGCCATTTGGTGAAAACCGAACGCAGTTGACCTTGTCCACATGGTTTATAAATGACGAGACAAGTGAGCCGGAACGAGAATCCCACAGCTTCACTGTATGTTCAAAACTGGATGAGGCAATCCATCGGTCGTCGGGTGAAAAGGCGATGCTGGTAATTCCACTCGTGTGTGCCGTCCATGCCTGTCTGGGTCCCAGGGTAGTCGCTGTTACCTCCCACAACTCTAACCGGCCGCCACTGGTTCCTGCAGCGATCCACCCACCGTCATGTGAATATGTAAGACGCCTATAGACATCATCACCCTGGCAAGACACCAACACAGGCAACCCGGTGAGTGTGTCGAGTACTCGGATATTGTTATCGCAGTTGGTAGAGGCAATGGTGTTCCCGCCCGGTGAATACGCAATGTTGGGAGCTATGCCTGCGCTGTCTGTCGAAACGAAAACGGAATCACCAGTCCGAGCGTCCCAGAGTCTCAACGACGTATCGTAACTGGCCGTTGCGACCTGCTGGCCCGTTGGTGAGAACGCCACCGCCATAGCGTCTAATGAGTGTCCTTCCATAATGAGATCGGTTGATCCAGTCTCGCTGTTCCAAAGCCGTGCTGTTTTGTCGTTGCTGCCAGAAAGAAGTTGTTGGCTGTTCGGCGAGTAAGCAAGACTTGTAACGGCTTTCTGGTGCCCTTGGAATACTTGAATCTTTGTCCAGGTTGCAGTGTCGTAGATGCTGATGTTGCCTTTCCATAGACCCGCCGCGAGAAGCTTGCCATCCGGCGAAAATGCGCATGACGAAACCATCTCCAGCTCCTCCAAACACGGCAGCTCTCCAAATTGAGTTCCATCCATGCCTGCACGGCTGAGATCCGCCTGTCGCATCCATGCCCTGGAAAGATTGACGCCTGTCAAGTCGGCATCCTGTAGTTGTGCCGAGTCAAAATGCCCACCGGTTAGATCCGCTCCTGGAATACGAATGCCTTGAAGATCGGCTCCATTGAAGGAAACTCCAGCTCGAACCAAGATGGTGATGGCGTTCGCTGCTGCAGTGGCTGCAAGAACGTCTGACTTGGACAACTTGACGACTGACAGGAGTTGTTGCTTGAAACATGCATTCTCATTGACGCGATCGCTTAGGAACTGGATGACGGAGGACTCCTTGAGAAGGTTCCGCGTAAACAAAGGACTGTTAGCGTCAAGTGTTGACGCAGCTGTAGAGTCAGGGGACCCTTGCGGATCAAATTCCCTTTTAGTGGAGTCTGGGCTGTAGACCACACAAGAAAGAAAATACTCCAGGACTGATCTGTGAACAAATCGAAATTGGCTGCCGGTACGTGTCAAGGGACAGGACTCGCGCATGAGCCGTATATCGGGATCTGGGCTGAAAAACTCGGCTTTCCAAGTCCTCCTGTGGTGGAGATGCGTGTACTGAACAACCAGGTGGCCATCCTGCTCCTTGAAGATCGAGTCTGACAGTCGCTTCTGAAAATCGATGCCGTGTTCGACAAAGCCAGCATCCAACAACATCCCGAACACGTCTCGTTCTTCGTTGCTCAATGTGTTGCTCTGCAGGCGCAGCTTGTTGATCTCCAGCCAATGTTCCACGAACTTGTCATAGAGGCCGACGCGTGTGACTCGGAGAGACAAGAGATCCTGTTGGGTGGCAACAAGTTTGGGCAGGACATTGAGAGCGATCGTGAGTAGGAAAGGGTTTCTGACCAGGTCCAGCAGGTTACGGATCGCCGTCAGCTTGTCCATGTACTCTTCCGACGACCAGACAGTTGCTATTCCTAGTAATTGCTGCGTGTTGGTATCCTGCACGAATTGGTCAACATAATTCTTGATCTGCTCATTCGAGAATAGCGCAATGACAGCCTCCTGAAAGAGGTCTTGATGCCTGGTATTGTATCGATCGAGGGGCTGGGGTTTGAAGCGGTCGTGGTATGAGGGTCCAAGGTACTGGGTCCGGCAAGTGATGACCATCTTGGTGTTCCACTGACCAGGCTGGTTGAGAAAGTTGGTGCTGTGAAGATTGACTTGCTGCTGACTCTCATCGTAGCCGTCACAGATAAGAACGAGTTGGCGATGCAGTTTGAGCTCCTGGATCTGGTCGTCGTTAAAGTTGTTGGACTGCAGTTGCTTGGTGACCATGTCGTACTTGGGCTCGTTGATGGTGGCAAGATTGATAAACACAGGGATTGGTCCACCGCGCTTGTAGTCTATCCAAAGATGGCGCTCGAGATGTCGGTTGAAAGTCGACTTGCCAGCCCCAGAATCTCCCAGGATCAACATGACCTGCCGGTCGCTTGCCAAAAACTCCTGAAGCTTGTCCATGAGTGGGAAGACTTCGTTGTCCTGAGCTTGAAGGCTGGCCTTGGCCATGGGAGAGATGTAGATGGGCTGTTTGGCATCTTTGAGCCGTTCCATTCGGAGCTTGTAGAGTTCGTACTCCATGTAGGGGATGCCCTGGACCTTGGCAAGGATTGGAGATGACTCGGGGATAGGGAGGCGAGATCGCAGAGGGTAAGGGTGCTGAATCCTGGGAGTGTTGTCCGAGCCAAGATCCTGCAACAGGGCAGAGGCGTGTTCGTTGATGGCGTCGTCGGATGAAGATCCCAGCGTGCCGAGGATAGTCAGCATCCATGTCTTGACGCTCTCGTCACGGCCCCATTCCAGATCGTCCTTGTAGAGATGACCAAGAAGGACAATGGCTTGCTGGCGGGTGGCAATAGCCCAGACAGTGTCGCCTGCAATCTCACCCAGCAGCTGGCAGATGCCCCACTGGAACAAGGGATCCTGGCGACAGGGCGCCCCGACAATCAGCTGCTTCAGATTCTTCAGTTGGCCGGATTGGACGAAGGCATATGCGGCACGGACGGCGGGATACCAAGGCTTTTTCTGACCAGACCCAAATCCTTCCTTCAGGCTCTCTAGAACCCCTCGACCGCTCTCGCGCAGTGAACCAACACCTTCATAGACAGTGCTGGCGATCCCAATCACACTGACGGCTACCTCCTGCAACTTCTCTAATCCTTCTAGTACCGAGCCCATATCCAACTTGAGGACACTTGTGACCTTGATTAAGCCATCCCCAACACCGGTCGAATGCCTCAATACTGCCTGCAGAACAGTATCATCATCAGGGACATACAGAAGTGCTTGGAAGGCGTAGCAGGCCTGGTACATCAGGTAGGGGTCAAAGCTGTCCTTCAATCCTGACAACACTGCAGACAATGGCTCATGCTCCAGAATTCGGCCCAGATCCTGCACCTTGTGGTCAGCCATGACATCGAGAATCCTGGAGACAGCGAGCGTGAGGTGGTATGGATGCTCAGACGACTGCTGGTGTTTACCCTGCAAGTAGATCCTGAGGAGGCTGAGGACCTTGACTAAGTCGTCGGAAACCAGAAACCCAGCCGAGGAAGTCTGGACCAATTGGACAAGACCTTCCAGCAAGTTAACGTCCAGAATGCGAGCCTCGTCAAAGTCGTGGATGAATGATGACAGCAGTTTGCGGTAGGGCTCCCTCTGCATGACAGGCCCTAGGGCGGTAATCTCGGCAATCTTAGTTGAGTCTTTGGTAGTTTCTGCGATGAACGCCTCGACCATCATGATAACGAGCCATTGTATATGATCCTGCCCTATTGGGTCCTCCTTGATCTCTGCCAACCACTTTTGCTCCTTCTGGTTGCATGTCGGCTCCTCTGTGGTTGACGACAGAGAGGATGATTCCTGGAGGAACAAAGTGTTGCAGTAGAGCAATTGGTTGGTCCGCTCGATGCGATCCTGGAGACCAGGCAACGTAGTCTTGACAGCGGGTTTGGCGACATTTTCCGGGAAGACATCCGTGAGGAGACGGTTCTCAGCCGGTGCCTGTGGCAAAGGTTTGTTCTGCTGACTGTCAACCTGAGAAGCGACAGAGGATCGAGTTGGCACGGATCTGAAGATACTGAAGAAGTTGCGAAACTTGCCGTCTTTCCTGGGAGGCTGCTGGGAGGTGTCGGGGCTGTCCTTGCCAGGGACGTCCAGCTGGTCGCGACGGTTGGTCATCGTGGTGAGCACTCTATTAAAATGGCGGTGCATTTCCTGGCGGTGTCAACAACAGAGTAGACAATGCTTGTGACAGTGCAGAGCAAATTGGGCGTGAATAACAAGACGGTTGGGTGTTTTTACCTTGATGTGTTCACGATGGTTGATTTTTTCACTTGGTCGAGAAAGGTTGGGGTTGCTGGGTTGTTTTCCTGATGGGTGATGAAGAAACAGGGGAACGAAAAGGGTGATGTTGGATGAGGGTGGTGCTGACCTCAGTGGTACTGAGAACGATGGAGACGTGTGAGAGGAGAGTAATGGAGGAAAACAAGCAGGAAGAGTCGAAGGTCGCTTTTACCCTTTTATCTGCCTTGACAGTAGCCATCCACCATGTCCGACTGTTACACTTGTTGAACGGCGAGAAAATCATGCAAGGCACATGCCATGCACCATTGCACCATTTGGCAAACAGAGAGACGAGCGAAAGGAAGAGTTGCAGTTGTGAAAAACAATCGAACCGTGATGGTTCTCAAAACAACGACTCCCACCGGATGATGGTTCTCAAAACAACGACTCCCACCGGATGATGGATCTCGGATGGATTATATCAGTGAGTAAGATAACGAAGGTTGACACTGATGTGTTCCTGAAAAGCCCCCGTAGTGATGATCTACCGATTCGCGCGGAAGCAGGGTTTTGCTGTGACGAGATATCAAATTTCGGCACCTTGCAAACACCAGTGAACAGACGCCACCTGCTACCATGCACGAACGGACCCTCGCCAGCATGATGTCGTAAACTCTAGCTTGTTGAGTCTCCACACGAGCTAGCGATTTTTCCAGCACATTGGTCCTCACGATGGCAACTTTTATTCTCAGTTCTTTGGATAAATTAGTGATGGAAAAACATCAAGCGACAAGCCGCACTAGAACCTGAGGGACTTTTTCTGTCTCAATATCAAAAGAACTCCAGGCGAGCAGTCATCGTAGGTACTGTACATCCTTCCGCTCAAGCATCTTTTGCAATGTTCCAGGTTGAGACAAACGATATGAAAGAAAAAAGGAAACGAGATCATGAAATGTAACAAAAAAAAGCGAAAACGCCCCTGTGAGTCTGTGGCACAGGTCGCTTTTTTTCTGCATCATGTTGCCTTGTGCATTGAAAATAGAACGCCAGGAAAGAAAAGAAGAGCATTTCTTTGGAGAGAGAAAAGAGAAACACACTGCGCGCTTTTGGTCAGTTGGAGTTTTGACAGTCTGGGAAAGATGGCAAGGTTGGGCGTGTGTGTGCGTGAAGTATTTCCCATCCATTGCTCACTTTGCTCTCAAACCGACTGAGTCGGCTTCTTCCATACCCCTATATTTGCTCTGATTCTGACTCTCCATTTTTTTGTTCTCTTCTTTTCATTCATTCATTCATTCATTCATTCATTCCTCCTCATTCACCTTCTCCTCAAATAACACATATACATCATGGTAAACGAAACAAGCCCTTGTCCTCCGCTTAGAACAAGAAGAACACCGCAAGGGAAAAGAAGAAGGGCAATCTATGTTGGCGTGCGTTTGTTTGTGCTTATGTACTAACTCATCCCTTTCACTTTTTCACACTCCTCTTTTCCAACCCATGTCCATTGCTCCATTTCTATCTATTGAACAACAACAACAAAAACAGACTGCCTCGAACGATCTCACTCCTGCACAAATCTCGGATCTCAAGGAGAGCTTCAACACCTTTGACCGCAACAACGATGGCAACATTTCCCGCCGCGAGCTCCACTCGCTCCTCCACACCGTCGGCCATAAGGTCGACGCCAAGGGACTCGAGAAAATGCTCGCCGAATACGATGCCGACAAGTCCGGCACTATTGACTTTAATGAATTCCTGAGACTTACTGCCATTCTCATCAAGAACAAAGTCCCCTCCAACTAATCAACAAAAAAGAACGCCAAACAAGGACTCTCGATAATGACAATTGAAGGATAGCCAAGGGCGACAACCCTTACTGGTGTTTTTCGATTAATCTCTCTTTTCTTTCGTTAAAACCCTCTCACTACTCGTGCATAATTAAAGCAGCCATACCTCAAAAAACACGATTATAGAGTGCTAATCCCTGGTATGTGGAAGTGAGTTGAGAGTGTGGGCTGAAGCAAACGCAGCTGTCATTCTGCAAATGGAAGTTTGACATCGAAAGCAGTAGGAAACAAAACCTTCAAGGAGGAAGACAGCATAGGGGATTGTTTCTTCCATTATGCAGCAGCCTGCTATTACTATTGCTGCTCACACTTTGCACAAACCAAAAAGAAGTCCAGGAAGAAGCAAAAGGGTCACCACTTGTATCCTTGACCCATCTTTCTCCAGCAGGCTGTTTTCTATTTCGTTCCGCTCGCTGCTCTTTTTTTCCGAAGTGAATGTGTCTGCCATCACTACCCTAGCTGATTCCTTGTTTTCTGAATGAATAAAAAAAGGTGATTAGCCAAAGTATGAAAAGCAGTGGGGGTGAAGTAGGGCCCTAGGCCGTATCGGTTTCCTGACGAGTCCACTCCTTTTTCTATCACATTCATTCACCGAGCAGGGGATCCATGGGCTCAGTTCGAACTGGGATCCCATTTATTTCAATAAACGATCACTGGGCCCTCACCTTCCTCTCCCTGTCCCCTTATCCTCCTTTCTGCTACTTGAGGCCGCACACCCCTCTTCCAATTCTCACTTTGGATAAATGGATGTCTCACTTTTCGGACGAGAAGAAAAAAGAGGAGGGAAGAGACACCCTAAATATCGAGGAAAAGCGCGGTTTTGTATGTGAGTGTTTGTGGGTGTGTGATATACGAGACGAATAGTTGTTAATTGGATGGGTTCATCCAACCATCCAGCCATCATTTGTCGCATTTGTTTATTTGTCCATCCGACCAATCAAATAAACTAAGAAACTCCAAAAAAAGTAGCTAGGAGGGTGAGCACTTTTGACTTTTGAGTAAAGGACCCCTTCCATCGCTTCCATTCATCCACTCATCCCCCCTCCCCCTACCTTCTCCATTTCGTCCACCCTTTTTAAAAAGCACTTCACCTTTCTTCTCTCACTTCTTTTCTTCTTTTAATTCTCTTCCTCACTTCTCCAACTACACCACTTTCCTCCTTTTTCCTTACCTACAAATTCAAGCAATATGGTAAGAACAGTAGCATAATTGTCCTAGCTCGTATTTTCACCTGTGTCCTTTTCTTCCATTTAGCACTGGGGTACCCGCCAATTGCTGACCGCGAAGCATGCAAACGAACAGACAGACAGGAACATCACATACGTAGGATGAAGATAACGAGGACAACAACGACAGCAGTCATGGACAAGATAACCATCTTTATCCCTGGCGACCAACCATTAGGAATCATTCATTCTCCATCAATCACTGATAACGGTCCCCTCTTCACACCAAAACTAACTCATCACCTTCCTCTATCACTCTCTCTCACCCCCATCCAATTAGTCCGCCATCGCCAACAACAACTTCAGCCAGGAGGAATTAGTGTCCTTCCGGGAGAGCTTCGACACGTTCGACAAGAATGGCGACGGCGCCATCAACGCCTCTGAGCTCAAGTCCCTCCTCCGCATCGTGGGCGAAAAGTTCCATGCCAAACACATCTCTGAAACCATGAATGAGTTTGACACCAACAAGGATGATCATATTGATTTCGAAGAGTTCTTGGTTCTCGCCAACAAGATCGTCAAAAACAAGGCTCCCATCAGCCCATAAGCACCAGCTGCAAACGAGGAAGAGAGGCGTCATTTTGAACAACCTTCTTGGGAGGACGAATTTCAAACAACACTCAACAATATTCAACGACAATCATCTGTACATATATTTTATCCTATTAAAAGACATCAGTCTCTTTGTTTCCAACCATCGATGAAAAAGTGAGAATGAAAGACATAGAGGAGGGTTAGACTACCACTTGTTCCATTTGAAGGGCGGAAGGATGAGCAATAAGGAGCGAATCTCAACTAACACATTTCGAAGCGGCTGCATGAAAAAAATACGAACTGCTCAACTTGAATGAAAAATAGATTTGCAGCATTCTCCGAAGGTTCAAAAGGAGCAGTGAGAGGGGGCTATGAGGAGTGGCGGGTTGAAAGCTATAGATGAGAGAATGGAAAAGGGCGATGCGAAAGAGTAAAAGTAAATGTAAACAGACCACTGTCCCTCGGCACTTTGCCCTTGCGTTGTTGCTGTGTGATAGATTGTTTATTGTGTCGAGCAGGAGTGTTTGCAGTTTCATTAAAAAGAAGGGTATCAACGGAGAGATCAAAGACGGAGTGGAGAAGGAGGAAGAGAAGGGTCGGAGAAAAATACAAGAAAACGAACCCAAACTCCAACTTTTAGCAAGAAAAGACTATGCGAGGAGCATGATGCTGAGGGCAACGGCAGCCATAACCTTGACGGCACAACCAGCAATAGTCTTTGCGCTAGCAGCGCCATTAGTCGTCTCCTGCTCTCCCTCATCCAAAGTCGCCAACCCACTTCCGGCCTTGGAGAGCCCAGCCCCCTGAATAAAGTTTTCAGATAACGACGAATGAATCGACTTGGTCAACTCATGGTTGGCAGAGTCAGAATCCATCGACCAGATACTGACACCTCCAAAGCCGACCTCGCTGAGATACTCCATCTTCATGGCGAACGTCTCCGGGTTATCATAACCCACCCACTGGTCCTCATTTACAACCATGTACATACACTTGCCGACAGGATCCATTTTAGGCTCCTGGGTGACCGTACGATGGAAATGGTCGGGCGCGCGGGACTTGACATCGGCAATCTGCAAGCTGTCTGCCAATTTACGGGCCTCGAAATAAGCCATAGCCCCCTTCTCCTGACAACCTTCCCTTCCGGGACCCTGGGCGGGGGAACCGGGGGAGGTCTTCTTCTTGTCCTTGAGGGTGAAGGTGACTCCCGAAAGAGAAAGACCGAGGTTAAACTTCATAGGGGAGACGGATTTTGGGACCATGGCCTTTGTTGCGTTGTCGACAGAGTAGCCGTTGTACTTTGTGTGTGCTGCTGTGTCGTACAAGGGCGCTGCGCAGTAGACCATGTCCTCCCATTGGCTATTTCGTTTGTTGCAGAGTAATATAAGGGCGGGAGAGTTTAGTGTGTATAAAGTAAGACTAGTTTCTTCTTGCAAGTCTTTATATTGAAGGAAGAGGGTCATATGGACTTTTGTGGGTGTGGGTGAAGGGTCTTAGGTTGAGATCAGAAAACAAAGATAACAACAACGAATATAAGAAGAGAACTTACCCGTGGAGGTTGTAGGCCATGATGTTGAACCAGTCAACTAACATCACACAGCACAACGCGCGGAGAAAAAGAAGAACGAAGAAGTGTTAGTATTGACTACAAGGAACCATATCACATCAACATCCCTCTGTACCAATTTGAGTCGCTTGGTTACCATGCTGGGCGAGCTTAGGGATGTTAAAGTACTGGCCGTGGAAGGGTCCACCGGGAAGGGCGATGCTCAATATCATGCGTTCCTGGCCCTCCTTGAGCTTCTCCTTGTTGGCTGCCTCGCGCATCTCCTTCAGGAACGCGACAAAGTTCTCGGGGTCGTTGCTGTGTCCTCCACGCAGCTTGTCCGACGGGCTATTTAGGTGTTAAGTAAATACATGTATTGTGTGAGCATTGGGCGCAATTGACTTCGAGAGATATGTGTATCCCTCGAAGTGGAGGAGGAAGAGAGAGAAAAAAAAAGGGACTTACTACTCCCAGTCAAAGTCCATGCCGTCGAAGCCGTATTTGCGGACGTAGGTCATGGCGGACTGGATGAACTTTTGGCGGTTGGCAGGAGTGGAGACCATTGTCGAGTAGTGTGCCATATCCATATCCCATCCGCCTAGTAGACCGGGTCCCAATTAGCAATTTGAGAAAGAACACATATGGAATAGATTTCTTGAGGTTAGGATCGACATCGTGTGGGATCAAACATATCTATCAGACACTAGTGATTGGATTCCGGGTTCCCAACTTGATATAAAATCCAATCGCATTCCCTTTCCTCATCTTTTTCCTTTCTTTCTTCAGTCACAAAAAAACCAAAAGAAAAAAAGAGGATCATACCAACAGTAAGAGTAGTCTTGAGAGAGGGCTTCTTGAGCTTGAGGGCATTGAGCTCCTTGTAGAGGGCTTCGTCCTCAGGGTGCTGCATCTCGACTACACCGTCATCATTGATCATGACAAACGCGAAATTGAGATGTGTGTACAGCTCATATGGCAGCTTGGCGGGCGCGAACGATGGGTAGTCCGGACACTGTCCAGCAGTCTAGTTCAGAATCCATTAGAGGAGGTGAAGAAGGTAAAGGGAGGGGAAGGATAAGGCAGATTCCGATTGGAATAAAGAAAAAAAAAAAGGAGTATCAGTCCATGTATGAGTATTCTCTTGGTTAATTTCCTTCTGGGTTACCACAAATTAAAGATTCCACATTCCGCATTTACGGCTTCAAGAGAATCATCCCCTGCTATTATGTCCTCGAGCGCGTTGTTTTCCTTTTCTTTCGTTCCACTAAAGTAACAAAAGGGGGAAACGTACGTTGTGGACTAGTATGGTTCCTTCACTTGTTACCAAGTCATCGGAACCCTTCTCAATTGCCCTCCCTTTTCAAACACTCCATGGCACTCTTTTCTCGTTTTTGCTTGTGGATCAATAATATCGAGGTCTATGCTGAAAAGGTGCCTAATCGATCCAAGTAATCATAGAGGAAAAGAGGAGCGCAGAAGAGGAGGGGAGGTGAATAATGGTGATGACGTTGGGTTACCTTGCCATAGTATCCGACGACGCGTTGCGCTCCGACAGTGACGGTGGAGAGGACGAGTGCTAGACACGCAAGCACGGCTGGTAACCTCATGATATGTTGTATGTACAGTGCAATGGGACAATGTCGTTTTTGTGTCTGGGTATGTGGGGTATATTGAAAAAGTCTGTGGGAAGGAGGGAGGGACTGTTGCTTTGTCTAGAGAGAATCCAACGGGTGTCAAGGAAAGAAAGGGTCGAAGGGTCTGAGCAAAGGGCAGAAAGGGAAGAAGTATAAAAAAGAAAAGAGGAAATGCGCTTCTCATATATAAGCGAGTCTCTCCAAAAGGCCATACAAAGACGAAGAGTTTAGAACATGAAGCTAATTCCGGTGGGAGGACATGCTTGTTTTGGTCACTTTTCTCCTCAAGGTCCTCCACAGGAATCGATATCTCTCGCTCATACTCGAACAGCAATAACATTCTTCTTTCTTTTACCATTTTGGCTGAAGAATGGATCATCATTCATGCTGAGCGGATATGTTTGCCAAAGGGTGGTTTGCAGTTATGTATCTGTGGAGAGTGTAGTAGATTGTATTCCATCTTGACCGTTCTTCGTTTTTTCTCATTATTCAAAGCAGTCATGTCGTTTGAATAGGAAACATCAGCTTGAAACCATGAAGAGGCGCGTTTTTTGTGTACATTGTAGCGACTACGGGTGAGGGAGAAGCGTGGTTCAAGCAAGCAACTGAATTGGCTGACAAGGATCCAGAAAAGGGGGGGGGGGAAGTCTCGTAGGGAGTGAGGGGAGTGGGGATAGAGAACGGTGCTTTATATGTTGATAGGGTTCATTCACTTTCTTATGCTTGTCATTGCTAAGGAGCAATGAACTCGAGTGGTCCAAGTGACCAAAAACAATAGGATTCAACAGGATGACGAAGCCCAACCTACAATCGGGTGACAGTCATCTATCTCCTCTCTCTGTGTGTAGACATGCACAGGAGAAAACATGGGAGCGGACCACCGTGCGGTGCATTTTATTGTGTTGTTGTCGGTTACTCTCCTTTTTCATTTACAGCAGCCGTCGGTCGCGCCTTTGCCTCAATGTTCTATGATGGACCCAGATAAATGGAAACGCAGGAGAGAAAAGGAGAAAGAGAATGTCATGTGGAGCCAACTGCCAAGGAGAGAGAGGGAGCTCGCTCGTTCTCTCCGTGAACACATACAGAGTTCTTTCGTGTCTCCGTGTTTTATTTTCTCCTTTGGCATCGTGGGTCATCCTGGCGTCAAGACTATCATACAGGGGAAAAGGGAAGGCGAAAAAGGAGAAGTAAGCGTCATTCGGTGTTCTTTGTTCCTGAATTGACAAAGGGAAGGCGGAACCAGGCCATGGGATCCCGGATCACGTAGGACTGTGGCGTCCTGTGTTCATGGGTACCTGTGATGTATGTTTTTGTCAGTTGTCAGTTCGAGACAGGTCAGTTGGATCGGTGCTTGTCTAATCTGATCCCAATGTTGTTTTGTCGTGTGTCAATGTCCCGTTGCCTTGGATAGTCCCTTACTGTCCATGGGATACGGCATACATTGCACGGTAGACACGGTGTAGACCTAATATAAATTGGCCTTCGATGAGCGTGCAAGTCAGACGCGACTTGGAGTCAATCGGTGAGTGCACAGATGGATGTGAGAATTGTGTCCCCCGACCTAGCATCAAAATTCGATCGAAGCCACCCACCCTTCCCTGTCCCTGCAGGGAGTGAGCATCCTAACCCTGCCCACCCTTCTTTTTCTGCCATCCCTTTCCTCATTCTCTCCTCTCCATCCATCCTTCTCTCCACTCTTTTCATTCCTCGTCCTCTTTTCTCTCCTCTCTCCTCTCTCTACTTTCTCCTATTACTCTCTCTCCCCCCCCTCATCACCTTCCGCTCTCATTGAGGATCTTTCTTTCTTTTTTATTCTGCCTCCTTACCTTTCATTCAAAAAGTTGATCAGCCATGTACCGCTCGCAGGCTCACGTCCAAAAGAGGCTTGATCACTACTATCGCTGCGTGAACACCGTTATCCTCAACCGTCAGAACCCGACCACAGGTCTGATCCCCGCCTCGGTTGCCGTCACCACCCATGGAGACTATCGCGATGCCTGGGTCCGGTAAGCTCTTCTTTTCAGTTGCCACCAAATTGGCTACTTTCGTTCCTCCAAAAGCAAAAAGGAAACTAACTGTGAGCCATGTATGACTCCTGTTCATAGTGATAACGTGTACTCGATCATGGCTGTCTACGGACTTGCTCTTGCCTACCGCCGTGTCGACGATGACCAGGGTCGTGCCTGTAAGTGTCTTTTCCCCTTTTCCCCCCTTCTTGCCCAAGAATGATCACCGCGGATAGTCAAGCTCAGCGGACCGAAACAGACAGAATCAGACAGAATCGGACAGATGCAGATACGGACAGATACAGACAGAAAGAGAGACAAAAGGACATGGGGATCTTTCTTTTCACTTACATTGCCTGTCATGTCATATCTCGGGCAATTTTTCTTCTTTCTGCTGTTTGGTCCTGGGCCACCTATTTTAACCTCGACCTGACCCCAAGGAGGAGTTACAACCTTGAGTATCAAACTTTCGAAAAAAATATTCTGGCTGATAAGGGGAACAAGCTCTTACTTTCGTTGCTATCGCTCACGCTTCTTTCCCTCATCACTGGAAATGGAGAGAGAGAGAGCTCCAAGCAACCATCACCATTGCATCACCGACAACCTGTATTTCTTTCACTATCTGGATGGGGTGTATGACCAAGTGTCTTGCGATAATGCTTGTCAAATGGCTATCAATGGAAAGATTAGGAAGGAGGACGAGATCAGAGTAGGTCAATCTCCCGGGAGAGGGATGAAGAGGGTTCCAATCACATTCCTTTACCCTTTGTCCCTTTATCTATCCTACCCTCTCTCAATGCACAGACTGCATCGTCTTTCAAACGGCTGGAAAAAGTAAAAACGAGTTGTTCCCTCACACGACTATATTATTGGTCTCTGTCACACAACAAACACACAAACAAACAACAGGCACAGGGACATACAATGTCGAAAAAGGATTTGTGTCGTCATAAAGGAATACCCCTTTCTGCTTCCTTACTTCCTCCCTTCCCCTCTCATTGTACCAGCCCTCTCGGCGATCACATCATTCCCCTCAGCTTACTCTGTCAAGTATAATATTTCTAACGATCCAATTCTCTCTCTTATAGACGAGCTCGAGCATGCGGTAATCAAGTTGATGCGCGGCCTTATGTTCTGTATGATGAGACAGGCCCCCAAGATCGAACAGTTCAAAAAAACACAGGGCTTGAACGACTGTCTGCACGCCAAATACAACACTGCTACCGGAGACACAGTCGTCGGTGATTCAGAGTGGGGTCACTTGCAGATCGATGCCACCTCCATCTTCCTCTTGGCCCTTGCCCAGATGACCGCTTCGGGAATTCTGATCGTCTACACCACAGACGAGGTCGATTTCATCCAGAATCTAGTCTTTTACATCGAGCGCGCTTACCGCACGCCTGACTATGGTATTTGGGAGAGAGGAAACAAGATCAACCATGGAGAGCCCGAACTGAACTCTTCCTCAATTGGTATGGCTGTCGCTGCCCTCCAGGCCATTAATGGCATCAATCTTTTCGGTTCCCGTGGTGGACCTAGCTCGGTATGTGATCTTATCTCTCCTTCTTCTTTTTCTCGCGTACCTCCTTACAAAAGGACGAGTCATTTCGTTTTCTTATGAGGCAAACACCACCCTAACAACATTTTCTTCGTCAATAGGTCATCCATGTGTTGCCGGATGAGATTACTCGCAACTACACAACTCTTCACTCCGCACTTCCAAGAGAGTCCAACTCGAAAGAAATCGATGCCGCATTGCTCTCGGTCATTGGATTCCCCGCATTTGCCGTCGGAGATGCTAAACTCGTCGAACGGACCAGGAACGAGATTATCGAAAAGTTGGGCGGAAAGTACGGATGCAAGCGCTTCTTGCGCGATGGACACCAGACTGTGCTCGAGAACAACAGCCGCCTCCACTACGACGCCCACGAGCTCAAGATCTTTGAGAATATCGAGTGCGAGTGGCCCCTGTTCTTCACCTACTTTATTCTGGACGGGCTTTTCAATGAAAACGAGGAACAGGTTGAGGAATACCGCGCCAAGCTGGAACCCTTGATCATCGATTCGGCTACTCTGGTGGACTTTGGACAGTACATCTCAGAGTCGATGTCCGACAGTGAGTCGGATGGTCGTAGTCTGAAGACCCCCACCTCTCCAGGATTTGCCACCCCTGGCAGCGGGGATGGTAAGCTCCCCGAGCACATCCCTTTAATTCCCGAGTTGTACTATGTTCCTGAGCACTTGGTCGAGGCCGAGAAGAAGGACAATCACACCCAGGCTCGTGTCGCCAACGATAACCTTCCCTTGGTCTGGGCCAACTCCCTCCACACCCTCGGCAGCTTGATCTACGAGAACTTGCTCAGTGTCGCTGAGATTGATCCCCTTGGCAGACGTTTCAACGCCCGCAAGACTCAGCCCAACGACACTGTCGTCCAGGTTGTTCTCTTGGCTGAGGATACCCATTTGCAGAGCATGTTGAGTATGTACGGATTAGAGACCCAAACAATGGATCAGGTCCACCCCATCACCGTCAGTCAGCCCCAGGGACTCAAGGAGGTCTATGCTGCCCTCGGTATGAACGCCAAGCTCGGATTTTCGGGTCGTCCCAAGCGTCCGGTTGGTTCCCTCGGAACTTCTCGTCTCTACCGCGTCCAGGGTCACCTTTACGCCTTCACACCTCATTTCATGGACAACGAAGAGTTCTACCTGACCAGCGACAATGACTATTTGATCTCAATCTTTGAGCAGGAATTGGCCTTTGTTCGTCAGTATTGGCATTACCCCGGTCGTCCCACCATGACCGTTGTGTTGACCCATGCCATGTTGGGTGGACTCACAAAGTCTCGCAGCTTTGCCCCCCAGAACGGTGCTGATGCCTACCGTTTGACCACTTGGCGCAAGGCATCCCTCGGTTCCAGTCCCCAAAAGGACAACAAGCGCAACCTCCTCAACTTCTTCATGAACCTCCGCAGCGGTGTTTGCAACGGTGTCCGTGTTCGTCTTGGTCGTCTCAGCGAGATGGTCAACACCTCCTGCATCGAGTCCCTCGACTTTTTGGTCAACAAGAAGGATATTGACTGGATGGGTATTCTTCGTGGCGCTGCTGATCGTCGCAAGGGTCGCCATGCGCGCAAGTTGGGACTCAACGAGAAAAAGACCCAGGCGGCTACCCCTGGAGGAAGCAGAACTCCCAGCCACCACCGCTGGTCGGTTCGTCGCCGGTCTTCGTCCTTTGGCACTGGCGGGTCTCTGGCCTCGTTGACGACCCCTGCTGTCAACACTGAGCTCGAGGGTGACAGCTATTTTGGATCTCATTCCCAGCCTCACACTCCTAGCGAGGGCAACTTCCCTGGCTCTCCCTTCGCCATGACTCCCATGGAGCCTGCCGAGCCCTATGCTGCCCCCCGAAAATCCAAGAAGGACCAGACCACGTCTTTCCGTCTCAAGGATCACGAGGAGGTTCGGCCCACTCGCAAGAATGGAAACGCCGTCGCCAACCAGTCGGGTGTTTTGACTCCTGACTTGGCTACCCTTGAGATTACGAATGCTCCCTCTCCTGTCAGCGCTGTGGACGATGATGAGGACTCAGATGAGTCACCCGACGGCATGGAGGCCTTGGGTTTGACTCTCGGTGACCCCTCCAACATGGAGGCTGCCATGTCTATGCTGTCCCTCTCCGTCAACCTCTACGACCAAATCGGTTAGTATCCTCATACATTTCGTCCGCTTATTCTCTTGTGATTATATATTCTGATTCATACTAACTCTACATCCGTGTGTTAAATAGACCTGTTGCAGTACTTGTTGTCGTGCCAGGGGGCTAACTTTTATGTCAGCAACTTGGATGCCACTGTTGAGACATTGTTGCAGGAGGTCTACTTCAAGTCGCTCCAGCTAAAGCTGTGGTCGATTGTTCGTCAGGCAGCCGGTTTGCTCCAGAAGGTCGTCAACTCGCTCACCATCAACATCACGGATCTGGTGATTCGTCAGAAGCAGATTACCATCGGCTCTGGCCGCACTGAGCATTTTATCACCACTCCCTTGGGACCCGACGTTCTCAGCAGGATGATCTATGACGGCAACTTTGACGATGTCCGTGAAGGACCCGTCGTTCAGGAGGTCATGACCTACTTGGGTTCATTCGTCCGCGCAGACCCCGACATGTTTGAGGGTATCATGCGTCTCCGTACCCATTTCTTGATCATTGCCTTGCGCGAGGAGATTTCTCGTCTCAACAGCTGTGACGAGACGGATGCTGTCGAGCATTTGATGCAGTTGTCGCCCTTTGAGCTCAAGTCCCTACTTGGAACAGTCTTGTCTGGCCCCACTCTGAGCTCGCACGCCACCAACACCTTGCTCCGCAACCAGTCGTCGGGACGTTTGAGCCCCGACCGTCGTCAGGGCGGCGTCTCGTTGTCGGGTGACTCCTTGGAGAACAATGTCACTGCCAACATTGCCTCATCTGGTCCTTCGTCGTCCACCTTGGGCGCTATCCCTATCCCTAACATGGCCAAGGGATCGACCACGTTCACGATCAAGGTCCAGTCGGGAGGATTCCACTCTGGCAACTTTTCCAAGATCTTGATCAACGAGAGCACGCTGTCTGTGTCGTCGCGTGGTATCAATATGGTTGTGATTGACCCTGTCCAAGGCGTTCTTTTAGAGTCTGTCTCGTTTGACACGCATATCTCTGAGGACGAGAGTGACGACTTGGCCCGTTTGGTGGACTGGCTACAGCCTGGCATGATTGTTGTCTGTGCAGGCAAGGATGACTGCTATGAGCATTTAACGACAGCGGGTCGTCTTGCCTTGAAGCAGCTCGGGTCCGAGCGTATCTCTGAGCTCAAGTACCGCGACTCTTGGTGCATGATCGGAGAGAAGGGTAAAGGAGAATTAAGGGATTGCTCTTTTTGGACTAGGACTAATTGATTGCACATGGTGGCAAAAGCCAAAGGAAAATAACCATTGACTCCCTTTTCCTCCTTTTCATTAGGCATTGAGACAGGCAAGGCTGTGGAGGCGCACAAATCTTTCATGGATGGGCCAACCACAGTGATCGAAAAGGAGTTTGATTTGACGTTGTACAAGGCCAGGGCGGATGTGAGTGACACCTTCCCCTGTCCCTCTGCGATTGCGGCGTTTGTTCCTAACTCGTCTGGACGGTGGTTGCGCCGTCGCAAGAACGATGGATCGTTGAACCGTGTTCCGAGCAAGTTCTACCCCCGTGTCTGGCGTATCCTGTCGCGTGCTGCTGGATTCAGGGTGGGATCCCACTTCCTGCCCCGCGACCCCATCATTTCGGAGAAGACACCCGAAGAGTTCAACTTTGCGTTGGCCGTAGAGAACTTTTTGGGAGTTATCTTGGACCCTGCTGAACGTCAGATTGCGGTTGATACGTTGATGGTGATTGCCAAGATTGAAGACAAGAATCCTGGTATGGAGATGCAGGCTGAGGTGATTGACCTTCCGATGATTATGAGGGAGGCGATGGATACGTTCTGGACAAAGTGGGTTGTGAATGGACCTGGTGGACGTGGCCCTGCTGGAGGATCAACGAATGACAATGTGATTGCAACCAGTGTATTGGGCAACGTCAGCTTTGACCACCACGAGAAGTTAGCTCGGGGGATGTTTTATGATTTGCCTCAGGAAGGCAAGGAGGGCACGTTTGCCTACTTGGCCCGTGCTGTGCTCAAGTTGTTGCCATACTCTATCGACTTTGAATAAGTTTTTTGGAGGGGAGTTAGTTTTTTTTAATCTTGTTTGCGGTAAGAGTATCTACTGTTTTTTTTTTCTATTCTCCAATCTCTACTATGCATCTAGTTTGTTCTGTTCTTTTCTCATTCTTTCTGTTTATGTTTTTGTGTGTGTCACTCTTGATGTGATTGCTTGTGTGTATGTAAGGCGTGAGTAAAAGTGGCTCGCAAGAGATGTGGCGTGCATGGGTTGTCATCATGTGTTGTACCAAGCTCAAAACAACACGATTCGGTTTGTGCATGTGTCAATTGAGAAGGCACTCAGCCTGTCGGGAATAGAATGAATGAATGAATGGATGTATGTGAGCCCGCATGGAACTAACAAAAATCCCTTGGACTTTGGACATGGCCAACGAGAGTGACACAGGAGCAGGATCTTTAGGAAGGGAGGATGTCAGTTGACGGGCGAAGCAATACATACGAGTTCCCTATTTGGGGCACGATAGTCAATCGACGTGTTGCGGCTGTCTGTGCCATCGCTGGGTATAAAGAGGGGAATCTTTCCCACAAAATTTAAAATCATTCGCGTCTTTCCATTCTTCCGTTTTCAGCTCTCAGATCCATCATTCCCTTTCCATACACACAGACACTTACACAAAACAATAGCAAAAGCAATCACAACCACGCACACACACACACACACACCACTTTCTTCTCTCAGTTACCTTTTCTTTCTTTTCCACAAACACACACATACACTCAAACAAGATGTTCCCTTTTACATACACGCTGGGCAACCAAACACCACAACAAAACACAACCACAACCACAATCCACCGCGAGAGCACGGACGAGGTCTCAAAGATCCTCACCACCCTCTACGACGGAGAGTCCATCAACTCTGGCAACAGCAATAGCAGCAGCAGCATCGACTCTATCCAGGCGCACTTCTTCTTCCAACACCAACAGTTGATTCAGCACTCCGATGCTCCATTGTTTTTCCATTCGACCCCAACCTCAATGTTGAATCCCGCACCGTGGAACATGTTCACTCCCACGCCCGTGTCGCCCGCGTCCCCAACATCGTCCTGCTTCTCGTCCTCCGGCAACGATACCGATACCGAATGGGACTCTATCTACTCCAGCCCTGCCTTCGCCTTGCTCCCTTACCCAACTAACTCTGCAGCCAATACAAGCATCGACGCGATGAAGGTGGAACTCGATGAGGACTCAAACCTGTTCTTAACGATTGAGGATCTCCTCTCGAATCACGTTTCGGCCGTTGACGAAAATGCCGCAGTTGTCGGAGCCGCCTCGGCAGGAGGAAATGGCGATCTGTACCAGTACTCTGCTGCTGGGTTTACCCTGCTTCCTGAGTACTTGCGGGTACAAGAGGAGGACAAGAAGTCACATCAACATCGCCGTCGTCATGCCAAGGGCAAGAAAGCGCTGCACATTTCCGACAATGCCGGTTCACATCCATACAACAACTGCAACCGAACAACAGGCGGTCCTCAACGCTTGTCTTCTCGTTCTCCCGTTATCTCCTTTGCGCCTTACACGTCACCCACCATCTCTTGCGCCTCACTTTCTCTCAACCAGAAACAACATAACCACAACCACAACCACAACCACAACCACCTCCGCCAAGACGACGACGACGACGCAATATCAACTTACTCTTCCTCGTCCTCCCTCTCCTCTGCGCCTTCCTCCCGCGACAGCTCTCCCGAGACCTTCACTACAACAACGAGCTCTCCCGAGACCTCCACTACAACAACGACTACCTCCAACGGAACCGAGACCAAGACGACCTCCTCCGACGGCACTACAAGGATAATCAACAAAGACGGCTCCATCATGTGCTTCAACCGCGCCACCCTCACCACCACCTTCCGCTGCAACCTCTGCCCCACCCAACAACAATCTTTTGGTCGAATCCATGACCTGAAACGTCACCAGGCAACAAAACATGCAACTGCCGAAGGTGGTGCTCCAAAGGTGTGGCCTTGCGAGTTCTGTAAGAACCACTTCGTGAGACGGGATGCGCTGTTGAGGCATTATACTATCAAAACTGTGAAGGACGATGGTGTGCATCCGGGGGAGGAGGAGGAGGATGTTTTGGCTGCTGCTCGTGCTCGTGCTAAACTTATCTGAACGAGCGAGGGGAGTGAAGACGAGAGCGGGAGAACAACAATAACAACAACAAGAACGATTCCTCCCTCTCTCTTCATTCGCGAAGAACAATAACGATCGCACAACCAACAACAACTACAGCAACAACAATAACAACAGCAACAAACAGCAACAAAAACAAAGAAAGTTTAATTTTTCGACAATACTCTTGCACAGAAAACCTTCTTCCACACAAAAAGCAACTTTCATTAGCTTAGTCTTTCTTTTTCTTCTTCCTTTTAATTCTTTTTCTTTTTTTCCTTCAAACATTGTGAATAGCTCCTTCTTCTCTTCTCCTTCCCAACTTGCATTCTTTCTTTCTTTTTACACTTTTTACCATTTGCGCAAACAAAAACAACTTATATTAAAAAAATGTATCATATCATGTCCCAAACAAACACACAGTCGCTGGAGTTGTACATCGATTTTATTCATTCTTCTGTTGTGAAATGAGGAGACAAAACAAACAACAATGAAAACGAATGAGGAAAGAAAAAAATGATGTAATGACACACGCGCTACTTTTCCTGTCATCTATCTCGTTCTGACAAAGCAAAAGGAATCAAGGTAACACAAAGTAAAAAAAACGGCGTACAACGGGGGAAAAAAAAACATAAACGTAAAACAAATGGACGAGGGTAGGCGAATGAAAGAAAATGAGGAGAAAGGAACAATCTAACGCGGACGACTCATCCTTCCTCCTCGTTCTCTTATCCTCTACTGTTTCTAGCAAGAGAAAACAGTTCAGGTTTCTTTAGACCATGGCGGATCCATCGTAGGGAGGAGGAACATGAGCATCGCCATCTTGCTGGGAAGAGTCAAGCTGGACTTTGGCATCCTTCTCGTTACGACCTTCACCCTGGAGGATCTTCTTGAACTGCGGTTCAGGGGCCGGGTAGATGTTGTAGACGACGATTCCTCCGATGATCAATATATACGCGATCGGGTACAGCTTGTTGATCTATTATCGTGTTGGAAGAAGTAAAGGAAGGAAAGAAGGTAAGTGTTTGTTCTTGGTCAATGGGGAAGATGTTGACGAGTATGAAGATCGATTGTGCCTTTAGTGCTTTCTTTTGATTCAGGGCAAAGTGAAACACAGAGGACGAACCAAACAGGCAACAACAAAAAGTATAAACAACCAACAACAAACAGCCACAGCCACATTCAACAACAATATCCCCCATTCTTACCTTGGAGTTGAAGAGGAAGATGCCAAAAATGAGTCCATAAAAGTCACTCGTCAACAAACTCAAATTAAAGAACGTCGCACTCGACAGACGGAACAACACCGGCGAGACAGAGTACATCATAAATAGCGCCACATCAAACCCGATAATGTACCCCACAACCTCTGGCGTCCAATTGACATTCCGGATCTCATTCCTCTCCAAAATCGCCAACTGGATCCCGTTCAGAATGGTCGCCCAGAACCCCAATTGACCTACGACCTCGTACAGAGGGGTCTGGCGGACCAAGAACTCCTGGTAGACGTTCGATACCGCATAAAGAGACGCCCCAAGGAGACAGAACAGGTCTCCTTTGACATAATCCGAACCCGGGAAATCCTTCCCAGCCTCCATGTCCGACCAGATCAAGAAGCCCATCCCGGCCATGGCAAAGAAGACACCGAGGTAGTGGTACCGGATGAAGCGCATCTTGAGGAAGAAGACCGACAGGAGGACGACACAGGGGATTGTCCATGCGTCGAGGAGCATTGCTGAGAGGAGGGATGTGTAGTTGTAGGCCTTTACCACAAAGTAGTTCCCTTCTACATCAATCACCGCAAACAACATGTCTAATTAAGTTCATTTGAGGACAAGAGCAATTGTGTTAGCATGTGTTTTATGTATGCACGATGGTCATGGAGGGTGTGGATAGTTGGGCGCACGTCCTTGTGATGATGTTGGACATGAAAAAATCCGCCCAATGTTACACACAGACACTATCTTCTGTCCCTCCCTTCCTTCCCTCCTGCTGACCCCCACACATGCACACCAACAAACAATCAACAAAAGCACAAGACCAGCATTCATATACTTACAGTACAGGGCCCTCCGACGCATGATCTCAATCCACCCCCAAAACCCCTTCTTATAAATCGTCACACTCGTATACACAATCCCCAGGACCAAATAGTTCAAGAACGACTGTGTGGTGGGGATCGAGACCGGGTTATCACCCTGGGCCAACTTTGTGGTGAAAATGGTGGTGGCGGTAATGCAAAGCGAGAGCAATTGGCCGAGAAGGAGGATTGTCAGGAACTTGCGGGAGCACAGGTTCGCTAGACGCTGCTGCATTGTTGGGCGGGTCATTGGAACCACCAGAGGGGTTGAGCTGTCGGCTGTTGTTTGCAGGGACTGATTGGTGATGGGGAGCACGGAAGTGGTGTCCTGCTTCCGGAGTGTGGGTGTTGTTGTGGTGTCCATGGTGTGGTAACTTGGGTTCATTCCTGGTCTAGAAAAAAAAACTTTTTACTTGGTTGAATGTCGTTTTCGTTGATGCTTGTTTTTTGATTGCTTTTTTTTTTTTTTTTTTTTTCGTTGATTGTGATTCACTTTTTGTTGTTGTCAGATGAGAGTCGAAGAGTGTTTCAACGAAGTGTAGGTGTGAGTGTTACGTCTTTTAGATGGTGGAGGGGTGAAAAGACGATGAAAGCGGCCCATCCGATCACTCCATGGCGGATCCCCTCCCTACTTATACTCCTTGAGCTCCTTTCTCCCTCAATCTCTGCCTTTGCATTACGTTTAAAACAGCAGTCACATTTGATATAGCGCTGGGTTTGCGTTGCCTTGTTGTGAGAAGGTAGCAAGAGGAAGAAGTGAAAGAGGAACAACCTTTGCTTGTTCTTGGGGTTGATTCTTATCTAGACGTCTCGCCACTGTTGCCCATCATATGTGTGTGCGTTGCAATTTTATTTAATATCAAGCAGGAAGCGCGCAAAGTATAAGCGAGAGGATATATGAATGTGGAAAAAATGTCTAGGAAGACTGGGCTCTTGGGAGACAAGGATTCCTTGTTGAGATGCACTCTTGTAGACAAAAAACCGGATAGGCACGGGTGTGGGAGAAAGGAGGAGGAATGGAATGGGAGGAGTACGGGATGGTCTGATTTGGGAAGTGAGAAGGGAAAAAAGAGGTTGTGGAAGGAGAAAGTACCAGGAGCTGCAAAGCAGGGGAGCAATTGAAGAATGCATAAGGGTCGCTAGTGAGAGGTGTGCATGTTCTAACAAAAAACCTGTTTCGAAAATCTTTTCGCCAAGTCAAGACGGGGACCCCAATGAGTGAGTGAACACGACTGAAAAAGATAAGTGTCACCTTTCTTCTTTCTTCTTTCAGGGGAGAGGGAATTGGGTAAGGGTGCCCTGTGGGCCCTCGCCCCTTGGTCCTCTACGCCTTACTATCTTCCTTCCCCCTGTCGGTGCGAAACACAAACACAAACGACGTAAGAGCGAAAAATGATCGGGGAAAAAACTTTTTTTTATTTGTGAATGTTCCTATTACCCTGTGCGACGTCCATGCATTCATCCAAAACAACAAAGGAAGACGAAAGCCACACAAACTGAATCGAGGGGGAGTGACACGCAAGGAGGAAAGAAGGAACCTTGACTAATTGCCATTGCAGGTTTAGAAGAGGGTGTGAATAACAACCTGGGGTGGTAGAGGGTATGACGAAGCCCTTAGGCTTGTTCTAGATCCGCTCACATATGTGTCTTGTCGATCGTTTTTTTTGGAGGTTGTGCGCAGTGCAGAGATGACATAAACAAGAAAGGTCAAGAGGGAAAAGCAGGTTGTGGCAAACGAGTATCTCTCCGACCTGTTCGTACATCGAGATTGGATGTAGAAGAGGGTGGGCAACTGTGCAAACGGGTGTTGGTGCATGGATATGATAGCTCGAGTACCGGGTGGCACCGCTCTGTTCAGCGAGCGAAGAAAGTAGCTAACGACGATTATTATGCGAGAACAAATCGAGCCCTCTTGACATTCTGCACCAAGATTCATATCTTTGTCCTCGATCCTCTCCCCTCCTTCCCCGTCTACTCTTCGAGGACTCCGTTGATTGCTTGGTCCACAGGGTACAGGAGACAGACACGGCATCGGCATTTTGCATGGCCGGGGTGAGTATTACGGTAACGGACTTTTTTTCATATCCAGGTGACATCCATGATTGGCTGGATTCCAGAATGAGGCTCCTACTGTTGCTGAAATGAACAGCTTTATCCAAAAGAGGGGTCTGTAACTCTGTCTTTGTCATAGGTCGAAAGAAAAGGTGGCTTGATACTCGCTGACTACAGTACTTGGTACATTGACAAAGAAGAGAGGCACGAGGATAGAGTAGGAAATGAACAGGGGCCACCTGAGTACACCTGAGTACACTCCAGAAAAGGGAGTTTCCGGCCCACTTGTTATGTGGATAGTTGGAAGGAATATTACGCACCGCAGTAAGCAAGAGAGGATATTCCCGACTCTTCTCGCTCTCTCGCTCACTTGTCGAGTGTGTCTAACCAAGGAACAGACAAAAAACAACGGGACGCGTGTTCGATTACGTCTGGCAGAGTGCGATTATTCCTTTTTGCGGTAGAACTGCGTAGTCAGCGAGTAGTTAAAAAAAAGGGGTCTCCAAAGAGCCAAGCCATGACAACTAAAAGTCGATATAAGTAGATCAAATTGTTCCACTTTTTTTTTCCAACAAAGCCCACTCTTCTTTCTTTTAAACACTTTTTATGTGTTTCTCCCTTCTCGCCGTATTCTCTTACTTTGATCTCCTTTTCTTACCCGCCAAGGCACAGACACTGCAGCCCTTACTTTACTGGCCCGATCCCTCCCTCTTCGCACTAGCTACGATCTTGGCGACAGCAGCATCCATTTTTTTCTCTTTCTCGACTGCCAGCACTTTTGGTAGGTTCAATTGTTTGCCACGATAGTGACACAGCTCCCTCCTCGCACAATCGACCCATACTTGTTTGTCTTGAGGGCAATTGACAATGACGTGGAGAGGGCGGTGGTGGTGTGTGTTGACACGCGCTGGCTTGGCCCTCCTTCTTCTTGGCCCATCTCTATCCTCTATTATATAAAGAGTCAAGCCCTAATCCTTTTTTTTTTGATTTTATTTTTGCACTTGCAAATGGCTCTCGATGCTCACTAGCGCTTTCTACCACTATTTTCATCTTCACTCTTGCTACGCGCTCTCGTTTTTCGTCTTTTCATGATCGGTCGGATATTGTAAAAAAGAAGAACAAACCAGAAAAAAAGGTAAGACGTCAAGACGATTAAGCATCCCACATGGCATCCAGCCCATCTCATTCACCGTCCCTCATACACGACACCACCTCACGAATTTTGTATCCATGGACTGTCATCCAGTCAGTCTCACAAGACACCGACAACAAAGTAATGACGGTCAGACACAATTGACACGAACCTTTCATCTAAAACAAAAACAAAGGGTGCGCGTATACCATTTCCCAATGTGGTTTGTTGTTGTTGTTTGTTTATATGGTGTGTGTGAGCGAAAATTTTGATTTGCAGAAAGAGAGAAGACAGTGCGGAACTACTGGTTGTGCGGTGGATATTTCATCCTTTTCCCTCTCATTCTTTCAATGGCCCCCATTTTGGCATCCCCTTACTCTGGACACACCCTCGTCGTGCGTGTCCAAAGAAAAGATTTGCGATGGATGTGAGAGCACAAGCCAGATTACGTGTGTATGGGCCATCGGCCCTTTCTTTTGCCATTTCCCAGACACCCTCTCTTTCTCTTTTTCCTGTCCGCTGTCCAGATGCTGTTGCACAAAAACAACACCTCTCCATTTGTGCCTTTTTTGGATTTGCCCAATCCTCTCCGCACACCATAGCCCCTTCTTTCATCTTGCACCCTGTTTGTTGTCGGGTCTAGTCCCTTTCGACTCTCTTTCCTATCCCTTTCTTTGTTTTTCCTTTCCTTCTGGTTTCTGATCTCTCTCTTGTCTCTTGATCCCTCACTTCCATCTCTCCCCTTCCATCTCTATTTCTTTGTTCCTGACATGTATGGTAACAGTGCGCTGTTTCTGTTGTTAACCTGTCCTTTCATTTCTGTGCATAAAAAGAAACGCCTCTTTTGCCGCTAATTGCCTTTGCAGGGAGTGGAAAAAGGAGTGCGAATGCGAGCGAAGAAAGGAAAAGAAGGAACGAGAGAATGCCCGGAGATGTTTTTTCGGAGTAAATTTCTACCTTTGATTCCATAGGGGACTCACACACACTAATCACACATCACAAGGGAGGGCGTAGTTGCGGGGTTCTTGTTCCCTCATTTTCGCACAGCACTCATATCCTTTCGGGGTTGAGTTCCCTCGGTCCATTTCTCATCCACTTCCCCTTTCTGCCCTTGCAGACAGGGTCTCACCCTTCTATCTCTGTCATACTTGTTCCTTGGCGGGACATTTTACTTGCCGTGCAAGTCCAGGAGGACAATACAAATGATGACAGACAATTGAAGGACGGCGACGATAGTAATAAAAAGAGCGGGAGTACCATTACTTTTCAAGAAGCGACTCTGCTTTTCTTATCCTTCATTATCATAGAGTATCCTTTTTTTCCCTTCAACACTTGTTTTTTGTTGACTCGTGCACTCTCTCTCTCCCACTGTTTTTCTTACTGGAAGAAAATATTTTTTTCATCGTTGCCCTCATTTTTGATTTTGTTGTGTGAAACAGCGATCATATTTTCTATCTCTTCGCTATATTCTATTTTCTCTTTTCTCTTCGTCTTTCTTCTCTTCACTCCTCTTCACGCCTTTCCCTTAGATCTTCTCTCTTCTCTCCACTCACTCATCCATCCACTCACTCACTCACTCACTCATTCACTCTTCTCTTAACCCCTTCCCTCTCCCCCTTTTTAGCCCTCGACTACTTCTTCCTCGCTCTCCTTTCAGCCTTCGACTTCTCTCCCTCGCTCTCTTTTCAGCTTTCTACTACTCCCTCACTCTCTCACACCTCCTTTGCCACCAACCAACCAACAGCACACACACATTCACACATTCGCATTAGCAGGTATGTACCCATTCCTCCCTCCCTACCCTCATCCAGTCCTACCTACACACAGACAAGACCAACAAGTCCCTTTCTTGTCCCACCACTTCCACTCCTTCACTCCTCTCCTCTCTCTCTCTCAACACCGTCATACCCTATCGCCTCAATACACTTTTACCACACTCGCACATACTTTCGGTACCATGCAAAGAACCTACACTTGCTTCTTTGATCAGTGTTGATGCTGCTTCATTTGCCCCCTACATTTCCCACCACCACACCACTTCCATCCTTTCCACCTCCTTGCACATTTTTTTCCCCTTCCAAACGGGAAAAAGGGGCGGTTTGCATACGGGTACTTCCCGTATGACTTTTTTTGTCGTTCTGTTCGATCCGTTTTCCACCTACACACGATCCACCACCCTATCTTTGTACAGATTTTTGCTTTTGACACCCAGCCAGAAGCATGCTTAGTTGCACCGAGACCTACATCCCTCTCGTGCCTTGTGCATGTTGACACATGTCATAAAGATACACAAACATGACCATCCCGAATCCCGACCTGGACTCTTGTAGTAAAAGAGAGCATCCGCCCAGGATGTAATGTTTATGTCAATCCACATCATCATGCCATTTTCATTACTTAACCGAGAGCCCTCTTCTTTTTTTGTTTCCTGTACTATAGTACCAGGCGAGACCAGGCCTTTGTCTTTACCAGAGATCACGCCAGCAAACCTTCACACCTCTAAATCCGATTTCGCCGTCTTTCTCTCCTTTCAATCTCCACACACACTCTTCATCCAGTTCATATCAAACATCCGATTACCCAATTACACTCCTTCACTCGCACCTACTTACACCACCAACGAACCAACTTCCCGCACTTTATTCCTTCTTTCCTTTTTTCTCATTCATTCTTTTATCGAAATTTCACTTGCGCGGTATCACCCCATTCACAGTTCATCCCACCCCTCCCCAATCTCGCTCCCTCTCCTGAGCCCCCTCTAGACAGACCAGCTTTCACCATTCAGCCCTCACTCCCCTCAACTGTACTCCACCCGCCTGTCGTTCTCAGCTTACCCTTGCTGCTGAGCGCCATAGCATCAATAACAACAGCGCCCTTCGATCCATGTCGGCCATAGCAACAATGAAGGCCCTGGTCGACGCAGAAAAGAGGCGAGCTACTACTGCATCGTCCCTGCGTCGACCCTTTTCCCTCCCAGAAGAGCAGTCACACAACAGATCAGTTCCGCCTGCACCTTCCCAACAGCCAGTCCCCTCTTCGATGTCGACTTTGGACTCTTCACCGGTAGCATCCTCGACAGCAATGGTCTTCCCTCCTCCACTGGAAGTTATCCCAGTCGTCCCAAAACTCAACACAACACCATCGTCAGCAGGCTTCTACTCAGACTCGGCCAACTCGTCCGCCTCATCTTCGCCTACCCTGGGCTCTCACGATTCTGTCACCTTTACCTTTAGCTCTCCTCTCTTTTACGACCAAAAACTCTATATCTATCGCATCCTCCTCGCCATCTACAAACAACTCGCCAGATGTATCGAGGAACACCCCCTCGTCCTCTTGATGCTCCAGTACTCTGTCGCCTTGATCCACGGTTTCACAGTCTATCTTGTCTCGGTCATCCTCTCTGTCGCCCAGCTCATCATGATTGCCTTCACGATCGAAAATCTGGACTGGATCCAATCATACAAGCCATTGATGTGCGAGTGGGACAGTCATTTCCCTGGATTCGTCTTTCCTGCATTGGATATCGACTCGGAAGAGGATGACGATGATGCCTATGCATCCAAGACTATCTCACGGGTTCACAAGGGCGGACGGTACTGGCAGGCCCAGGCCACCCTCAAGACTGGCGACGACTCGGCTGATGATGGCTATCACTCAGAGGAATCCCAAAAGCAGTTGATCGTTCGCCAGTCCATGAACTCGACCTTGCGTAAGCGTCTCGCCAAGTACCAGAACTGGGTTCCGTTACTTTGGTCACCGGAGGAGAGCAGCATCCAGGAAGCCTCGGAGGATACTGAGGAAGAGCAAGGACCCAATGAGACTGAGGACCACTATTCGGCCAGGATACGTCGCGCACTCGTCCGCACACTATCGGGAGGCGACTACCAGCCAACCAAGGGCAAGCGTCGTGTCACATTTAACGAGCAGGTCATGATCTTTGGTCGCAGGCGATCGAGTCAAGTTTCTCAGGAGTTTCCTACCGGCGACGAGTCATTGTCTTTCACATATTCTAGTGTCTCTTCCGATGCGGTCAAGTCTTCGACGACGTCAGCCTTGCATACGGAGCAGGCATCTTCGACTGTCATGGTCGTCAAGGAGCATCAGAGTTATTCGTCGACTGGAATTATGACCGCCTCGGCCACGACCACCTCTCCCATGGACCGTGAGAAATTGGCGACACTCACACACGAGGAGGCCGAGTACCAGCAAAGAACAGCATCAGAGGACACCAATGGCTCTGGAACTTCTTCTCCAACTTTTACTCCAACATCCTCCGCCGAGTCTGCATCGACCGTTTCTACTACATCATCTTGCTCGGCTGCAGTCAAGTCTGCGACTGCCAGGGTCATCAAGCAATCGGGTGACCTCCGTCGGTCGAGCTCTGTCCCTATGAAGATTGGATCCTTTCTCAATCGGCACCAGACCAGCAACCAGGAGCCAAGGGGCACATTCCCTTGTCACTCTTCTACCTTCTCAGAGTCAAGCACGGTCTCTCAGAACCCACGCGTACTTCCGGATCATTTGGAGCCTCAGCAGGAAAACAAGCAGGAAGCGGTCTCACCTCGATCGTCAATGTCCTTGGGAACCCGTGCCAAGCGTTCCTTCTCTCTCGCCCTCCCTCGACCCAACAACAGCAACAACAGCAACAGCGCAGCATCTCTTGTCGCATCAACAGAACCCAACAACAAGGACCCTTCACTTCTCGATCGCCAAGGGTCTGCGACCAAGAAGAACTTTATGTATCGGATCGTTCACCCTCAACGTTACAGGCGCGAGTTGGAGCAGCAGCTTACGGATCGGGAACGTCAGCGACTCTTGACTCTGGCTCACCTCCAACGCGATCATATCTTGGCTGAGGATTCCTTGGACCCCAACGCTCGCTTTTCTTCCACGGAAGCTGCAGCAGCGCTCCGCTCATCCGATTCTGTCCTTTATGGCGATCCTTACTACTATGCCACCTCGGCCGAGTACATTGAGGGTCTGGGTGCCCCTAACTCAGTGATCTCAACCTCATTCGGAACATCATTCCCGGAAGAGCTCCAGCGCCATGGCAGGTCGTCTTCAGGATCCAAGGGTCGCTCCAAGGTAACCAGGCCAGCCTCGTACGACTTTGACTGCAGACCTGTTGAAGTCCATACAGCAGCGTGTGGGTATGGATCTGAGGGCGAGACGGACCCGAGTAGGATGACGGGCAAGTTGGAAAAGTCCATGTCGATAGGACCTCACCATGGATTCTTTCGACGCGAGAGCAAGAAGAAGAACGAGGGCATCGTCCAGGACAGAACCCAGTCTCCAAACCGCCTTCAGCAACTGTTCCCGCACCCTGGACACAAAAAGTCGCACTCGTCGTCTTCGTCTCTCGAAGCGGTTGTAACTGCGGTCACCAAGGAAGCCGGTGCTCTGGATGCGTCAGCTGTGCCCAGCCAAGGAGGTCGCTCCACCCCACCCATCTTTTCGTCCCCTACTGCCGCCAGTGCTCACAAGCTGTTGTCGCGAGCCCGAACCAACTCTCGCACCTTCACGACATTCACCGCTCTTGGAATGCCCGCTAACCCTCCCGCACAGCCTATGATGGCGGCTCAGTTTTCGGGAGCGCTTGCTGAGCACGAGATGAAGCACACTTCGTTTACTGCCTTCGGGTTTCCGTCTCCGACCAGTTCGCCCGTCCACTCTGCACCTGCCTCACCTCGTCACTCGACCAGTTCCATGACCGATTTTCATGCCCACCTAACCCGCCAACAGCCTGTGCCACTTGTAGGGTCTGAGGAGTTTGTTGGCCAAGGAGTTACTGAGTCTGAAGAGTACTACTATTACCACCACCACCAGCAGTACCATCGGCAGCAGGAAGTCCTCTTGCCAGAAGATGAGGCCCAGGACCACGATGGTGTCAACTACCTGCCCTCGTCTGCCCCCATTGTCATGGAGTCGGTTCCGTTTACCAAGAAGGGCGGACAGGATGATGGTCAATCGAGTAGAAGCAGCAGTCGCAGCAGCAACCACGGTCAAGCCGACTTTGAAGGCTCTACAGTTGTCAGTGGTCGCGAGATGATTGTCGATGGAACAGTCGTTACGAAGCGCCCTAGCGGACTGAGCTTTATACGCAAGCTCAGTTTGAAGAAGAAGTAGTAGCATGCATTCTTGCACATTGTACATATATCCCCTACACGCATTCGCCTTTTTTTTCGTTTTTCCATTTGTTGTACAACATTCTTCCTGCATTAAAGACATTCTTTGTTTTCTTTTCGTTCAGTTTTCGTGTCATTTTTTTTTTTTTTCTTTTTCATTCAGAAAAGTAACAAATAAAAAAATAACGTCTTAAGGTAGTGGACTGTCATTGCAGTTAAGCTTATTGATCTAACGCGAAGCTGAGGCGCAGCGAATTACGGTATGTCTTACGCGATTTTAGTAAACTCGGTTGGTGGCTTTAATCAGTCTCCTTAATTTTTTGCATGTGTTTGCCTTGGATCAAGATATTACTGTTTTCAGAGCAAAATTTCTTGAGTGGTGGTTCTGAGGTCGCACAAGCAGCAACTTGGACACAGTCTGACAGAGTCGCGGGCACTTCGCTGCTTTTCTCTTTTCTTTTTATTGATCGTACACTTGATTTGTTCTGTACTTGGCGCAGGACATCCATATGTCCGAGGTTTTTTTTTTTATATTACATCGAAGCCGCATACTACTTCTAACTGTTGAAGAGGCGAGTCCAGAGTCGGCCACGGACATCAGAACAGATATCGCCCAGCAAGAACGCCTGTGCCGCATCCTCAATCATCAGATCCGCCGTATGCCTCTACGCGCCTTTGACCCAGTGAAAACGCTCTTGCGTGGTTCTTATAGATATTGTGCTGCGGCTCTTAGTCCTGCTCCGACCCGCTGTCGTTTTGAGTAAAGAGGCGGCACTGCTTGGTTCGCTGTTGTGAGTCGTGTCTCGCCGACACTTTGCTTTCTTTTTCTTAATTCTCGCAGGAACAACATAAATATGCAAAAGTTGACGGTTGTCAGACCTTTTTTGCGACAAGATTTTTTTTTAAAGAGGATGTGCAGCTGGAGTTAATGATATTGACGAATTTTGAAAACAGAAAAAAAAATGATGACAAATTTTTCGACCACCGCGAAACTGCACATGGATGTTTCCAAGCGTGCTGTGTCCACTTCATCCGCCAAAAGAGAGAAAATTCGAGCGCCTTCAGGCGTTCAAGGTGATGCAGTCGGCAAGAATTTGGAATGTAAGGGGTTCATCCTGGATATACTCTTTGCGGGACATGTTCGATTAAAATTGACTCCAAGTTGGGGGATAATTCCACAATACCGATGTCGTTCCGGTAAAACCGTGAGCTCCCTGACCTGTCAAGTGCCCTCTCCCTCCTCACCGCCATCCGCGATCTCTGTCTTCTGATCAGCTTCGAGCTCTGTGTTTCCTGTCTTCCCATGCAGTCCATACCACTTGCCTCGGAGGTCTAACTCCCATAGCTGTGAGAAGCAATCAAAGAGTAGCAATAAGGGTAAGAGAACCTGGATGTGAGGAAATTGTAACTCCATAGCCCGAAGCACCTCATTTTAATATTCTGTTCCTCTTATTTGGATCATCAACTCCTTGACTCTTTTTGGCCATTCTCAAGATATTTCTGAGGGCGGTTCATGGGAAAGCTGCGATTGCTGGATGGTACTAGGTTTGGGTACAACTCTCTTCCAATCGCCACATTCGTCCAATGGAATAACTGAGTTTGGAGAAATTGGATTTCAAAGTGGGAGTCAGAGGGAGAAGAAGAAGGAGAGGAGGGCGAAGAGGGGGAAGAGGAAGGAAGGAGGGGAAGAGGGATGCCGAAATGGGAACGCCTTATGTTGAATTTGAAAAGCTGGAATCCGGGTTCATATGTTGAGAGACAGCACCGCTTTCCACCGCTTTCCACCGCTGTGAAACTTTCAGTTCAATGTACAGCGATGGTCCGTCCAACGATTAACCGATCTGATGTATGACATCTGCCGGGAGGTGCACGTTTTGAATGCAAGCTGCAAGAGGATTAGCGCTGGGTGCTGGTTTAGCCATGTGTGTTGCTGTTGAGGTTGCTGTTGTTGTTGAAGTAGTTGAGTAGTGTTGTTGAACTTCTGTTGTTGATTTTTTGGAACTGTCATTGGTGAGGATGGTGATCGTAAAAACGGCTGAATGTTTGTTTCGGATTCGACGTAGATCAGAGCACGATGTCAAACCCTCTTCTGGCGCTCATTCGTTGATACATTGAACAGGAAAAAAACCTCCTTCCACGGCGATGCAGGTTTGACACGGTTCTAATACAATATTCGAGCCATTGAATTCATGGCCAGTGATCCAGGATTTTTTTTATAGTGAGGCGAGCAACCCACTCTGATTGTGACGTTCTCACTTTGTTAACGTCATCGTTCTGGTGCACCTCCTCATTGAATAAAAAAATAGACCCGTACCGCACAGTAATTTTCTCTTATCCTTATGTTTGGGAATTTTTTGGACTTGAACGATAGTCGAGCGATTGACTTCATGTCCTCTTTAGAAGAAACGAAAAAGAACATTCGGCGGTTCATACAGTTCCTTCAAGTCATTGGACGAGCTGGGAGTTTTTTTTTAGATATACTAGACAGCCATTGCTTCCTCCACCTTCACCACAAGGCGATACATGATGGCTGTGTACTTTGCACCTTATTCTCGTCGTTTTTAATAGACCTGCTTACACTAATGGCATCTCTGTGTGCTTCCGCTGTGATGGTTTCACTTTTCGATTTATTCTTTCGTTGCCCTTTTCCTCTATCCGCTCTTTCGATATCTCCTGCGGTTATTTTGCTTCAAAATAATACTCTAGATGATGCAAGAGGTTCACACAGAGGCTTTTTTCCGGCTAGAATGTGTTTAAAATTAAAATCGGAAGGAGGATCATGTTTTCAAGGCGATTTTCTTTGTCTGCCACTTGGCCATCAAAACGAGAACGATATGTTCTTGCCATGCATTTATCATCTTTAGTTTTTTTCATCAGCCGCCAACTACTTCTATAGCGGAAAGACTTCGCGTTGGTACCTTAGAGCTGCATATGGTGCCACACAAGTAGAGCTCACCGATATCCTCCTTACATACCTTGTTAAAGATTTTTCTGGCATTTAACTTTTCAGGATCCAAACCAGCATTCTTGCAAATCACCTCCTTTCATGTGTCATATGTTGTTGTCTGTGCTCCATCATATTTTTTTTGTAGTAGCTTTGATATAAGGAGGAAGTTGCAAAGAGTGAACTGGCTAAAAGGAACTTGACACATGTATCTCAAAGTTAGGGGGTTCGGCCACATTTTTCACTTTTGAAGTCAACTTCTTGCGATCAATCATTCTTGTCGATCAATCGTTCTTGTCGATCCTTTGGAACAGCACCCTCCTTTTTTACGCGACGAGTTCAAATAAGAAGGATTTTTTTTGGGCATTTCGCTTCGTGGTCGTTGGGTAGCGAGAGATATAAACTTACGTGAAGTAGAGTATATGAATTGCTTTGGAGAGATCGGTTTGCCTTTTGATGTGAATGATTTTTCTTATTTGTGATACACGCAGATGGCCAACCACTACCATTAACAAACTCGACGCTCTCATTTGGTTGTCATTTTATTTTGCTTCTTCTCTTAGTGACCAATTTGAGATGCGGGGTCATCGCTTTGGTTGAGAATGTGAAACAACGCCCAGGATACGTTGTTTTCGTCAAATGTTGTAGAACATTGCTACACCATCCATCGTTTTTTTTTTTAGTTAGAAATAAGAAATACTTTCAAGTGGTGGCGAGGTATGTCCTTTAGGTTCATATTGATCGATGGGCTCCAGTGCTCCTTTGTGACCAACTCTTGTTGCAGATTATTCACCTTCTTTTCACTTCGCCTTTCACTGCACTGGATTCATCCATTCATCGACATGGTTTTGATTAACTAGATGAAAATGTAAAACCAACACGATGGATAGGTATGAAAAGGCCATTCAGGTTCAATTGTTAGATCTGATCGGAGGGATGGGACTCCATCGACTGAGGTTCCCTTCTTTTCGATCCCATGAATAAAAAAAAATGGCTTTGAGGCGTGAGAAGTATATAAAAATGACATTATTGCTATCCAGTCAAGACGACCACCACGCACGTCGCACCTCACCTCTGTAACCATGAGGAGAAAAAGATACTAAGGGATAATAAAACCTTTCATGCAAAAGAAAAAAAAAACAACTCCTCTTGTAGGTTGGTTTGGTCTGATCTTGTGTTTGGTCTTTGGTGGACAACTGCAGCTTGAATGTACGGTTACTGTCTTTGAACGATGGTTTTGAGTGAGCCTAGTTATAATCTCTTTATTTCTTTTGTGGCCTGCAGTCGTGGTATTGTGTTAGACCACGCACAACCACTCTGTGTTGGACTGGAGATTTGAAGCATGTATCGTTATTTTGTGGGTTGGCACAACAAGGATTTCTCAATGGCTTCAACTCCCCGACTTCCTTTTGTCAGTGAATAAAATATATATCCCGGTAGTATGGAGAGATACCTTGCGACAACCCCCACCCTTTGTCGACACTTTTCATGTTGTCGGTTATAATTTTCACTCAAGCATTCTACTGAAATCAGATTCGGATTGAGTGCCAATCATTCTTTTTGTGGGATAAAAAAAATATAATAGAACAGTGCGTATCAACCAGCAGCAAACATATTTAGAGATTGTGCAAGATGCACATCTACGTTATTCTTTTTTCATGACCCATTTTTCGCTCGTATTTTTCAAAGGTCGTATACTTCTGAATGCTGGGCGCATAAAAAAAAAGCAGCTAGGCGATTGTATGGTCAATTCACCTCATGTCTAAATACGCGTGTCAATTAATACAAAATGGGCGAGACGATATATCATTTGCGGTCTTCCTTGGTACTTTTGTAAAAGGTGTCTACTCGTGGATCCAAACGTCCATCGCATCACTGACCTTGCCAACAATACATTTCATTTTTCAATGTGATAGGGACTACACACCTTTTTCCACTTATCGAGGAAAAGGGAATGTGTGGTTGAGAGAGGGAGAGAGAGAGCGCGCGCTAAAATAAGGCGGTGAGGAAAAACTGGAGAAAGGATTTGAAAGGAAAGTGAAAGAAAACAAGATGGAAAAAGAAAGGGGAAGATTAGGGCGCTAAGAAAAGATGCCTGGTCATGTGTGACTGATGAGGTGTCCATGGTCATCAAGTACACTGATTGAAAGAAATGCATCATTATCATTCAGCTTTTATACTTTCGCATTTCGCATTTCGCGCGAGAAGCCAGACGCCTCAAAGTCAAGTAAGCTACGCATCACCTGTTAGTACGTCAGCATCAGGTGGAAATCAAAATGGTAGTACATTTCACAATATTTATTGGTGTGGACTCATGGTTACCCCAAATCCTAAAAATCAAACAGCCACGGCTCTAACATCCAGCGCCTAAGTCTCGGAAATGGAAGAGATACCGATAGCACCACGCTGGATCAAGAGCTTCTTGTAGTTGTGGCTCAGGCCAGTCGCGTTCCTGAGGATCGAACAATCAGCAGAGAGCGTCCCCAGATGGGGGCTCCAGACCAGTTTGACCGCAACGCTTCCGCTGGCTCCCGGCTCTACTCTCCACACTCTGACAGATCCATCTTCGCACGCTGAGGCGAATTCCATAGGGTTGACCGGATTCCAAACAAGGTCTAGAACGGCACTGAAGAGCCCTTGGACCAAAGACACACACCACCAACTCACCCACTCGTAGGGTGCCTCGCGCCGCCAGAGCCGTATCACCTCGTCGTCACCGCCAGACACCAGCCATTGCCCGCATGTTGAGTAGGCAATACATCGGATTCGAGCCTTGTGTCCCTTCAGCTCGAACTTAGGGCTCTTCGACTCCAGACACCAGATAAGGATTGATAGGTCGTTGGTGCCAATTGCAAGATGACGGCTGTTTGGCGAGAATGCGAGTGCTGAAAACTTTAGATCTTTCCGCAACCTGAAGGCCCAATTTCTCCGTAACTCGAATGCCAAGCTCGGACCTTCTTGAAGCTCAAAGACTTGAACAGTGCCATTCTCGAAGCCGACGGCGACTTCCAGTCCAGTTGGCGAGAATGCCATGAGACCGACTGCATTGCCACGACCTGAAGACACACCAACAAGATTATATCGCTTCTCGGTGTTGCGGAGATCCCACAGTCGAACAGACTCGTTCTTGCTGGCAATGGTGAGCCAACGACAACAGGGCGAGAAGACTAACTCAACCGCTGTACTCCAAATCTCTCGTAAGGCAGGTCCTGCTACATCGGTCTCGACATCCCATAGCCGGACAGAACCACCTACGTGGCCGGTTGCGATTTGCTTGCCGTCCGAAGAACATGCCATAGTGTTGATGGCCGGAAGTTGCGAAAAGTCAAGTGCGACAGGTTCCGATGCTCCAGAGAGCCGATTCCACCGTCGAACGGAATGGCGGCTACCGTGTGAGATGATGGTGTTGCCGTCGAAAGAGTAAACCAACCCGCGCATATCATCTACCCGACCTTGGACTTCGACAATCGACTGGCTAGACCTCACCTCGCTCAGTCGCACCTTGAAATCGCAACCTCCCGAAGCAATCTGATGGCCATCCGGAGAAAAGGTGACAGCCCACACCTCGCTCCTGTGCCCGGTCAACATAGAAAAGAGTGCACCGGTCGATACGTCCCACAATCTCACTGTGTGGTCCTTGTTGGAGGAAGCGATCCATTGGCCGTTCGGAGAAAATGCGATTCCCGTAGTGGTGTCCGAGTGGCCATGTAGGCAAAGAGTTCGATCTCCTGATAGTACATCCCATAACTCCAACGTACTGTAGTCGTCTCTGCAAGCAAACAAACGCCCTTTCGGTGAATAAACAACGCTGCAAATACCTCTAGACGGGTGACTCCAAACAACGCCAGCCTCTCCTGTCTCCACATTCCAACACCGAATCGTCTCATCCCAGTCGTATGTTGCAAGCTGCTCTCCATCCGGTGAAAACATGACATTCTGCACAGACGAAGTGTGACCTTCCAAGTCAAAGAGAACGTCGCCGGACACCGAGTTCCATATCCGCACTATCTTGTCGTCGCCAGCTGAAGCAAATCGCTTGTCACATGGTGAAAACGCCACAGAGTTGACAGAGCCAATGTGCCCGTACATGGCCAACGATGCCTCGCCACCGGCGCAATCCCACAATCGTAATCGCCCGTCCTTGTCTCCCGATACATATTGTTGGCTGTCGGGTGAAAAAGCAATGCACACATGAGCGTAGGGTCGGGGGTGACTTGACCAGGTTGTCGTCTCATAAATGTTGAAAAGCCCATCCGTCATACCAACAGCGAACAGCATTCCATCTGGGGAGTACATGCAGACTTTCGGGTACCCATTCATAGTAAGGGATGGTGACTCCCCAAATCGAGCTCCTTCCAACTGTGCGTCGCTCAAATTCGCCCGCCGCAACCAACTCCTCGAAAGATCGGCCTTACGCAAGTCAGCTCCCTGAAAATCAGTGTGGTCGAACTGGCCATCTGAGAGATCGGCACCGGAAATCCTGACGCCTCGGAGATCAGCTCCGTGGAATGGCACACCGGCTCTGACTAGAATCGTAATGGCGTTGGTGGCTGCGATGGTGGTAACGGGATCGGTCTTGGACTGGTTGATGACGAAACGGAGCTGCTGCTCGAAATCTGGGTTCGACCTGACTCGATCGCATAGGAACTGGATAACAGATGGATCTGCGAGGAGGTCCCGCCGGAACAAGGGGTTGTCAACAGTGATCGGTTGGAATGCTGAGGACTTCATTTCAGGGCGCGAATCAAACTCTTCGTCCATCCTGGCCGGGGTGTAGATGACGCAAGAGAAACAATACTCGAGAACGGACCGATGGACAAAACGATACTGGTTGCCGGTACGCGTCAATGGGCAAGAGTCGCGGAGTAACTTGATATCGGGCTCGGCGCCGAAAAATTCTGCCTTCCAAGTGTCCTTGTCCTTGGCATGGACATACTGGACCACCGGGTTTCCTTCCTGCTCTCCGAAGATTGCTGCCGACAGTCGCTGGAGGTATTTGACACCGTATCCAATAAAACCACCCTCCACCAAAACGTTGAACGCCACCGCTTCGTTCCTACTTAACGTGTTTGTCTGCAGGCGATCCTTGTTTTTCTTCAGCCATTGATCTACAAACATGTCGTAAAGTCCAGCGCGAGTGACGCGAATGTTTGACAGGTCCTTGTTTGACGCAACTAGCGTAGGCAGAGCCTTGAGAGCCAGTGTGAGCAAGAAAGGGTTCTTGACAAGGTCCATGACATGGGGGATCGCTGCCAGCTTGTCCATATACATTCTCGCGGTCCAAACGGACCGATTCCGGAACAAAAGCGCCGTATCGGGATCTTGCGCATACCGCTCGATATAGTTCTTGACCTGGTCTTTCGAGAAGGGCGCTATGACGGCCTCCTGGAAGAGATCTTGCGAAGTAGAGGCATATCGGTCGCCCGGCTGAGGCTTGAAGCGATCGATATAGCCGGGTCCAAGAAACTGTGTCCGGCAACTGATGACCATCTTGATGTTCCAATGCCACGGCTGATTGAACTGGTTGGTTTGGTGGAGGTTGGCCATTTGCTGGCTCTCGTCGTATCCATCGCAGATGAGGATGAACTGACGATGCTGTTTGAGTTCCTGGATTTGGTCGTCGGAAAAGCGACAAAAGTTCAGTTGCTTTTTAATCATGTCCTGCTCAGGCTGGTCGATGGTGGGGAGGTTGATGTAGAGAGGAATGGGACCACCTTGCTTGTAATCGGTCCAAAGGCGGTATTCTAGATGGCGGTTGAAGGTAGACTTGCCAGAACCAGAGTCGCCCAGCACCAACATTACTTGGCGCTCACTGGCAAGAAACCGCTGCACCTCCTTCATCAGAGAGAAGAGATCGTCATCCTTAGCCTTCAGACCGGGCTTGGCCAAAGGCGGGATGTACACAGACTGGCGACTCATCTCCAGTCGCAGGAGTTGAAGTTGGTGAATATCATACTCTACATCGGGGATCTTTTGAGCCCGCGCCAGTGTTGGTGACGACGTAGGAAGAGGGAGACGATTCCTGAGCGGGTAGGGGAGACCAAACATAGTGCCGCTGCCCAGCTCCAGCACCTTGAGTGTGGCACGAGCGCGGGTTCTGACGGCCAGGTCATCGATGATACCAAGGTGGCCGATGATGTTCAGCATCCATGTTTTGACGCTTGGATCCTGAGTCCACAGTGGATCGTTCCTGTACAGCTCCCCAAGAAGATCAATGGCTTGAAGGCGGACGGATGTATCCCAGATGACGTCGGACGCGATCTCTCCCAACAACTGGCAAGTACCCCATTGAAACAAAGGATCACCGCGACAGGGTGCTTCGCATATGAGTTGGTTGAGATCCTTCAGCTGGCCAGCCTGGGCAAGGGCGTTGGCAGCACAGACGGCAGCATACCACGTTCGCTTCTTGCCAGTTCCAAGCCCATCTTTGAGGCTGTCCAGAACGCCCCGTCCACTCTCTATTAGCGAACAAACACCCTCGACGACAGTAACAACAGTATCGACGACGCTTCCGAGTGATTTCTGCAGCTTGTCGAGTCCCTCGAGAACAGCACGCAGATCCAACTGAAATACGGCCGACACCTTGACCAATCCACCCACAACCCCTGCAGAGTGTCGAAGGACTGCTTCCAATGGAGTCTCGTCATCAGGAACATACTGCAGTGCTTGGAATGCATAGCAGACCTGATACATAAGGTAGGGGTCCGAACTGCCCTTCAATCCTGACAATATCCCTGAAAGCGGCTCATGCTCGACAACTCGATCCAAATTCTTGACCTCGTGTTCCGCCATGACATCCAGGATCCGCGCGACAGCAAGGGCGAGATGGTAGGAGTACTCTGGAGACTGTCCGTGGGTCCCTTTCAGACGAATCCTGAGAATACTGAGGATCTTGATCAAGTCATCAGAGGCGAGGGATCTTGAGGGGGCGGATTGGACCAGCTGGACTAGACCTTGGAGTAGATCGACCTCTAAAAGGACAGACTGATCAAAGGCGGTTATGGTGCATTGCAGCAACCTACGGTAGGTTCCCTTGTCCAGAACGGGGCCAAGTAAAACCATCTCAGCGATCTCGGTCGAATCCTTGGAGGTGTCCTTGGCGAATTCGTCCACCATAAGAGTCCCTAACCAGCGGATTCGATCTTGCAGGAGTGTGTCCTGCTTCATCGCCTTGATCCAGCCAATGTGAGCAGATGTACTATGAGTCATGCCCTGAAGCTCGTCTTGATAGTCGACGATGTCGAGGGCTTTGGGAAGCAGGGAAATGCACAGAGCGAGTTGAGGAGTGGTATCGATACGGGCACCAACATCCGGCAACGAGACACGCACAATAGGCTTGCCGACATTTTGCGTAAAGGCCTCCAAGCAAGGTTTGGCTGACAGGACTAATTGTTGAACATTGGAATCGGGGCTCTTGATGATGGCGCTGAGGACTGCATGCTCAACCTCGATGCTGTTCAGGGCATCGACATCTTTAATACCGCTTGCATTCCCATGGATACTGGCTTTGGATTCGTCATGGTTGCTGGAGAGAATACTCGCGATGGGGTCTTCACTGCTACCAGCTGTGATGCTGTGAACGTTGCTGTTGGTGCTGGAGATGGAGAGGCGATGAATGATCGCCTTGGGACTTGTTATCTGGGACTTGACCTTGGGCTCTGGGAGGAATGACCGGATCAGTTTAGGAATGATATCTCTCTTTCGATTGCGTGAGTGCGGTGCCGATTTGTCCTCGCCATCGTGGTCAAGAGTGTCAGTATGACTTTGGTTCGTGGCAGAAGCCAATTTGCTATGTTCGACATAGATGGCTGCGAGTCCCGCGCTGATAGATCGATCCTTGTTGGTTGTGGTGGGGTTGACTGCCTTTTTGGCTGCTTGGCTGAGAAGTGAGAACGCAGAGTTGGTACTTGACTGTGAGCTTGTGGTGCGGAACGTCGCAGTCGATGGATATTGTGAGAGTTGTTGCCTTAGTGGGGCTGAACGCGAATCCTTGGTCATCGTGGGCACACTAAAGGCAAAAGCGCAGTACGATTGCATATGCAATGATGAGTGGTTGAATTTGATGTAAGCGAAAAACGCAATGCATTGCATCTCCTTTGACTGCTCTCACCTTGTACGTAATCCGATTTCTTTTTTTTTTCGATCGCAGTGGACAGTTGGCAAGTAGTTACAGCGAAAAAAAAATAGTGAGGATGGGCTAATGTTGAGGCAAGGCGCGATTAGCAAATCTCATTGGTTATTGTTCCTTAGCACAGAGTTATATCAGCGGGTTTTACCTTGGAAGAGTCAGAAAGCCAGCACGCTTGGAAAATACGTCTACAGGGCGCGGGAGATGCGCGGGAATGTTCGGGAAAAATCTACATGCATGCAAGTAAAAAATTAGTATCTTGCTCATTTGGCGACGTAGCAGGACGTCCAAGGCAAGTTGAGGGGGCACACTTACTCGGCGTGGGCAGATGGACGGTTTATATGCGTTGCCTATTCCTGTTGATGCTTGCCTTTCCACACGAAAATGATCAGTGGAGGAGGTGCAGCTATTCTCCACCAAAAAGGTCAATTCATAGGGTGAGTTCGTGGTTGACAAATCATCAATTTAGGCTCAGCAGAGGTGTATCCACAGTGCACGTATTCGTACCTTGCAGGCGCTTGTGATATATTCAAGTATTTTGTTTGACTGGCAAAAGCAAGTGGTGGGCAAGGTATCGCCTTGTCTTGGACAGCGAGGTCCTCCGCAGAATTACAGGGTAAGAGGTAGGTGGGTTTGCTTTTAGTCGACAGGCAGTGCTGGAAACGGTTTCTCAGACGTGAAGTGATTGGTTGCAGTGCCCCCAGGCTTGGGACGGCTGGACAAGAAAATACGACAGATGAGCGAGAGAGTTTGGCGAGATGAGGGAACCGAGATTGCAAAGGTGATGGATGGCACGATGCTGGGTGGTCAAAAGGTGTTTTCGGACGGAAGGTGAATGTGAGATGGAGAGAAGGTTAGTGATGAGGGCACTACTGAATGAGTCTGAGGGGGGTGATAAAGAAAGAAAAGAGAAAAGAGAAAAGAGAGAAAAGAGAGAGAGAGAGATGCTGGTTGTGTGGGATGTGGGTTGAGTTGGACTGTGTGTGTGAACCATGGTTGTCGTTGTTTTTACCAATCGGCCGTGTTCCCAGCCTGTCCCACCCCTGTCTTCCTTGGAAAAAAACGCTCGGTGCTCCATTCTTTTTTTCCTGATTGGCTCTTCCCCCACTTGTTTTTGCCAATAGCACAGAGCAGGCAGCTCGGGAAAGAGATCTGAGAGCAAATGTTGCTGTTGTCGTTACTTTTGACCGAGACATAGCACATTTAGCCACATTCTTGTTCTTAACACGAAACAAGGTGAAACCGCGACAGATCAGTTCATGTCATCAATTAAGGTTTGCCAGGCACCAACCTACCCCGAAATCATGAACAACGAAGGTCAAGCTAACTGCGATGCGACACCTTGATTCTGACTACATCTTAAAATACAAGGCATCCCCTTGTACCGTCTATTCCAGCCAAGAATAACCTCATCTTCCCCTTCACCGGGTATGGGAACAAAAAAAAAAGTTCGTAAACGACACCTCGCCCTGCCACTTTCACGCAGGACACATTTGATGCGGGAATGATGGAGTCCTATCCCTTTTTTGTTCGCCACGCCCTCATTTCTTTTAGTCCCTTCCGCTTAAGCATACTGATACTCAAAAACAAAAGTAAACGCGCTTCTGTACGTAACAACTCCACATCTTCGAAATATCAATTGGGCACTTAGCTGCTCGTTCTTGTTTGATAGCACCATTTATTCAGATAGAGCACATGGTTTTGCTTTTTTTTTTACTGTTCTTGTTTAGATAACAGGGAGCCATTCTTATCGACATCTAGAACAACCGGCACCGAGACCCTTTATTTGTCTAATAATTCTGAGATACATTGATGTGGATAGACTGACTTCTTTATAACACAAACAGCTGTCTCTAACATTTATGCCTTGAGAGAAAGAACAGCACATGCGAGTATCGTTTAGTTCCATAGAACTCTTTCACATCGTGCTCCTTATCTTACTTTCCAACGCCAGTTTTTTTCTCAGAGGATTTCCAGAACTCGTTCAAAGGTTTCAACTTTTTCAAGTACCCAACTAATATTTTTTTCACCTTTTTTCAAATGTTGAGGCGATGATGACAGGGCGTCCCTCAATCGCCAAGGATTTCCTTGTAAGGTTTCAAGTTTGGTGGCGGCAATGGCGTTCAAACACCAAAAAGCAGAAGTACGATTCCTAAGTAGAGTGGTCTGCGCTTCTCTCTTTTTTCTGCCTGTTCGACACAAAAAAAAATAATTAACGACGATGGTCAGTAGTCTTTGTTTGCCGCCTCGAAAGGGGGGTTTTTTTCGATTTTTTTTTAATTTATTTGCAAAGATATGAAGGCGCGTTGGTGTTCTTTTGGCTATGTTTTTTTTGAGGTGGTTGTGTGAATGTCATTGTGATTCGTGAACACAAGAATACAAAGTCACAAGAGGTGCAAGCGATCCGACTGGACCATAGGGCATCATTCCGTGGATGTCTTTCTTTTCTTCTTCTCGGGTCCTTTTTCATTTTAATTATTCGAGAACTGGTCGATCGGTACTTTTTTAGCGTCCACTTCACTTTCAAGTTCGAGCGAGTAGATACTTTGTTATTTTTACTGCACGCATACGAGCACAGAATTACAAAATAGAAAAGAATATGAGAATGATACCATGCTCGTCACTTATCTTTTCTACACCCCCTCTCAATAGGACTTTTATACACCTTCGACAATGATTAATATGCTCGTCAGAAAGATTATTGGGTTTCTCTATTTTAGGTAGAGGGAGGATAAGGAAAAGATAAACAAGTTAGTCGCCTTTTCGTAGGATGACAATGGATTGAGGTCGAAATGAAGAAAAGTGAGTTACTGATATGTGAAATGAGGGTGGCGTATCAAATTTTTCAAAGCTGTGGTGGCGCATCCATCTCTCTTCACTGTACGTGATTGCGTTTCGCGCGCAATTGATCACTGTTTTGCTGTGCCTCTCTCCATCTCATCACCGCCACGAGTATCGTCATGGTGGCAACCACTCTAGCCAGACTAGTAACATTTTGTCCGCACTCTGCCTTTCCACTTCTTCCCTCATCCACCTGTCGACCTCTGGAGAGCCTGATGAAATTATTTGTGCGACTTCCCCTCCCCCACATATACAAAAAGGTACATGCAGACCGAATGGAAAGTGCTTTCTCGGATATTATTTTTTTGGCTACTGTGTCCACTGTGAGAGAAAAAAAATGTCCGGACGTGACACAAAGAAACAAGAAGACAAGACCTGATGGAGATCGATTAGAGACCTCACGCGCATAAGCTCGCCCGTCGAAAATATAAACATCCTTATCTGCTTCTGATGGTCACAGCTGCGCCCTGAAGCGCAGAGATGGTCGCCTACTCACAATTTCTCTGCAGTATGAGGTGCTTGTCTTCTGGGTGCTTGAGCTACCCACTGTGCCGCCAAAATACACTTGGGGCTGCGCATGCACGAAAAAGAGGGACGGGGAAAAAAAGACCATTCTTGTCATGGGTGATAGATCCAATCGTAAGGATAAGATAATAGCACATAATATTTTATTTCATTTTTCTTTTGTTGGCAGATAATACTTGGGGTGTGGCACAAAGAAGCAAATAACAAACAAAACGACAAAAGATAAGGAAGGGCCTATCGCCCAGTAACAGAAAAGAGAGAAGAGAAAACGATACAGAACACTGATAAGAGAAAGAAACAAAGGGGGTAATCAAAATTGGGTTGGAACTGGAATATGTACAGGGGTAGAGTGGAGTGTGAGTATAGAAGCGAACTAGGGGCATGCCTTTTTTGTGTGTATGGTTGGTGTTGCTTGGGGTACAACTTTTCAAGAGGGCGAATGGAAAGGAAGAGAACAATTGGGTCGTGTGAAACAAAAATGGGGGCAAACAACGAGAGAGACACACAACGACGAACGAAATCCCACATCCGGCGTCTCTTGACCATCCACCTTAGTCGAGCATTTGACCATTCAGGATCATGTTACGCATGGGGCTGCTTGACCGCGAGGTCTTGTCGTACGAGGGCTTCAGCTTGTCAACAGCAGTGGTAAGGTGACGAGCATCTTCCTGAGTTCCTGGAGGTGAGAGCATCGATGAGTGCTGCTGCTGGTTGTTGCTGGGCTGAGGGGAGACGACCACGGTTGGACCAGCATCGTTCCTGTCAAAGGGGTGTCCTGCTGCTGCACCACCTGAAGGGGTAGAAGCGGTGTTCGAGGTTGTAGTCATCGGCCTGGAAGTCGAAAACTTGCGGAAGAGTCCGCTGCCCATGGCGCTGACAGAGTTGTGGGTATCGGTGTTGTTGTTGGTGGCAGTGTTGCCTGCTGTCTGGATAGAGATGGTCGTGGGTGGCGAACTGCCTCCAAACATGCTTGTTCTGCGGCCACGTTCGGTGGACTATTATTGCGTGTGTGAATTGTGGATGTGCGTGTGTGTATGTGGTCATGCACGATGGTTGTTTGATATGCGATATGCAAACGTGCGTATTCATGCGGATTAGAGGATAGGTGGGGTGGATAGGACAGAGTGGCAAACAAAAAAAGGGAGTTCAACGAGGTTAGCTTAGATTCTTTACAACGGTTCATCATATGGCATATCAATGTGCACCCTCTAACCAAGAACGCCCTAAACGTTATCTCGCTTGGAACAATTTTGTAGATTGGATGTACAGTACAAAGAATCAACCATGATAAGGATCATGATGCAATTACACCCCTTCCCTCATATCTGTTATCATTACCCGAGCTGGAGGAGACACAATTTGGTTGAGCTGGTTGAACGAACTCGAGAACCGTCTATGAAGAACGGGGACAGACTGCGAAGCCGACACCGAGTTGGACCCACCATTGCCGGGTGGAGAAGACGAAGTGGGTGAGAGTGGGGCAAAGGCACCCAGTGTAAATGGGTTAGCAGATCCAGGGAACGAGCCTGGGTTCGAGATCATCGACGAGCCCGTGAATGTCCTGGGGGAGGGAGCGCCAGCAGAAATAGGGACGCCACTGGTGGCAAGAGAGAACGAGGACGAGAAGGACCTCTGACGGGGGATAGAGACCGACAGGGGGATTGCTACTCCAGCAGAGAGGGACGAGTTGCGAGAATGGCTGCCCGAAGGAGCGGGGATAGGAACAGCGGCAGTGGCAGCGGTAGCAGTGGTAGCCATGGCTACGGGCTGAGATGATACTTTGCTGTTGGTGTTTGAAGCATTATTCAAAGACGAGGTCAAGGAAGAAGTAGGGGCGGGCTTGGCAACAGTGGCGGTAGGAGGGCGAGCGCTGGTAGAAGAGGAGGAAGTAGGAGGACGAGACGAGGAGGAAGGGGACTCTGAGAAGAGCATGCCTCCTCGGACGGGAGAAGCGAAGGAGTCGATTTCTCTGCTTGGATCGAAGAAGGAGGAGATGGAGGAGGTGGTGGAGGCTCTTCTGTGGGACATGTAAGCGAGCTGGAGCTGGGGTGGATGAGTGCGAGCTGCTGTTTGTTGGTTGAAGGTAACTAATAAAATACGACGGATGTGTACGTTTTTCTAACTGAGATATGATGTGTGAAAAGTGTGGAGAGGGAAAGGGATATGGGGGTGATAAGGTTGGTAAGAAGGGTCTTGTGATATCAGGAAAGATAGATTTTGGATATGGGTGGGACTTGATTGGTGGAGTTGCAGATAAGCTGGCTGGGCAAAGGGGAAAAGGTTAGGAGAAAGAGAAAAAGAAGAAAGAAAGAAGGGAAAATGAACAGAGGAGGGATGGGCGTGCCTTTTATACTTGCGCACTTATCTTTGGTATGATCATCACGAAGGTCCCTCTTTTGCCTTCATTTTTCCTTCCCTGTTGATTGTTCCGCTTGTAAAGTGTCTCGCTTTCACGTTACATGAACAAACCAATGTGTTGCACTTTCCACCTGTTAACAAGGGATCGTGCGCCTCATTGACCCTCCCTCCTTTTCTCTCTCCCTCCTTTCTCTTTCCTCTCTTTCTTCCTTCTTCCTCTCTGTCCCCCCCTTTCCCTTTTTGTTTGTTTGCCTTGCCTCTCCTCTCTCCCTCTCCACACATGCAAACATTCACCGTTTGTTTGTTTGGGTCCTTATTTTTCATGCGTGCTGTTTTGGTCTATTAGCAGCCTTCTTCTGTGCCACTACTGGTCTGGCATTAGGGTCCACTTGACCCCTCCCTCTGGTCATTCTTTTCCTACCAAACACTAAAATGTCAATGCTGTTCTCACACATTGCATACATCGCCTGCAGTACCGTTACTCATAGCTCATATCTCCAACATACCTCGTCCTTCATACCCCCCTCCTACTTTCACAAACCAATTTCCATTGCGACAAACAAGCAAGAGGAAATGCTTCGTCCTTATCGTTTGTGCAGGGGTCACGGGGGGCATGAGGCAAATCAACCAACCAACCCTCGGATTGACATCTCTCCCTCTTTCGCTGTATATACACACACACGCACAAAACAACCAATGGCAAATGCGAATGACACCAGTGCGAACATTGAACCTTGTTTTTCGATGGTGGTTGCTTTGCAATCTCTTCTTATCAATTGCTTCACGCCCTCTCTCTTTCGTCTTCTCTCCCTCGTACAAGGACAATTGTTGTTCTCTTGCCTGTTAGTTTTGCATGCATTATCTCAAACTCTGAGACTACTGCGTGCGTGACATGTCCAACAGTCTTTCACTCTGTTCTCTCCGATGTCTCTGTGTCTGGAGAAGGTGCCGAGAGAAGGGGCACAGCCCACCGACCTTCTCTCCACACCCATTCATTCTTGAGAAAAGGAAAAAGCGTTGGAGTCGCATAATTCATATCATCCGCGTGAGAGGGGACGAGGTTTCAGATTTCTTGACGATCAGAAGGGGAGGGGGGCGATGACCACTTACCTTCCATCATCGTTCCTTCTGTGTTACTTTCCTACCTTCTACGACTTCTTTCTTGTTTGTTGAAAAGGTCCCCTTGTTTCCATCATCATCATCATCGCCATCGTCATTCTTCTACTGGTCATACCCAAGGTCCCTTGTTCAAGAATCAATTGCTTCGCATCTACATTATGTCGACTCGTGCTACCCTGCTTATTGTTGTTGATCTATACTCCGTCTCACATGTCTACGGAGTGTTTTTTTTGACTGTGTGTGCGCTGTGCGTTGGTTGTACCCTTCTCTTCTTCTTTCTCCCATCTTCCTTCTGTATCACAGGCGAGTAAATGCGCCCTCATAAAATAACATAAAAAAAACAAATGACAAATAAGAAAACCGGGGGTCTTCCTTCCTCCCCCTCGCTCTCGCTTGTGGGTGGATCATTGAACCGAAAATCGTCAAAGGGGAGGGGGTGGAAGAGGGTTAGTAGTGGGTGAGTGGAGATTTTTTATGCGCGCACCCTCTACGGTCTGGAGATGGTAGGCTGCATGTGTGTATGCTTTTTTTTTTTTTTTTTTTGTTGAGGGGGTTCAAGCGAGAGGGGTCTTGGTGTTCTTACTGTCAAGCCCCGCTAAACAAGAGAGAGTGTTCCTTCTCCCACATTCTGTTCATGTAGAACAGTAACCGACGTAGAGAGGAGGAAAATCCGTAAAATAAATGATCCTTACGTCTCCCATAACTCGTATGCGTATTCCTTTTTTCTATTTGTGTGTGGTACAGAAATGTGTGTGTGCTGGATAGGGGTACACTTCTATCCTTAGCCCGCCTTTCCATTGGTAATTCTGTGAAATCTGTTTGGGCTGTTTGTTCGCTGTTGCCCTTGCGCAGAACAAAGCAGAAGAGGGGGAAGGAACGATCGCTTGAGAACACAAAAAAAAATACGTTGTGTTGATTCTGAGGGCTGAAGCGAAATGCGCAGGAGAGGGATGGTGAAAAGAAACTGTGCACTTCTGAGAGCGAGAGAAAGAGAGAGCCCTCCTCTTCCTGTCCACCGTCCACGGAGGGGTGAGACTGATGGCTCCATCAGTCTCTCCATCAGTGTTCCTGCCTGCTCTGCTCAGATCAATGGTGGCCTGTTGCATGTCGTCGTATGTCGCCTTGTCAGGTCAGCTCACTCCTCTCTGTGCCTCTCATCACCCCACCATGCCTCCACCCTTTGCACTTGCGTGGACATACGCAAGCAAGAGACAAATAAACTCTTTTTACCACCGCGCCCGTTCCCACTCTCGCAATACTTGCAAAAACTTAGAAGTGAAAGAGGAATGAGAGATTGGTTAAAACAAATTAGTGTTGTTTATTATGATACAAGCCAAAGGTAGGATAGGGTGAGAGATTATTACAAACGTAGTAGTAGAAGGTAGTGTATATAGAAAAGGGGGTGTATGGGTTATCCTCCAATGATTTAGAGACCGGCAAGGGCGGCAAGACCGATGGCGGCAACAGAGAGAACATAGGGCATGTTCAACTGGACGGCAGCAGCGGGCTTGGGGGTAGAGGAACCAGAGGCGCCACCAGAGGGAACGGTGGTGGGGGTGGTACCGTTGGCAGCACCGTTGGTAGGGGTGGTGGCATTGGCGCCGCCGGCAGCGCAGCTAAGAACACTGCCCAACATCTTGATGCCGGTGGTGGCCTCGACGATCTGGGAGGAGTTGCAGGCGGGGGCAGGGGTGGTTGGGAAGAAGCAATGGCCGGCGGCACCGGATCCATTCTCTGCGAAGGCAGTAGTGGCCCAGTGGCAGACACAGGCCTTGATGGAGGGGTCCTGGACCGCAGCCGAGATCTTCACGACATCAGGGTTTCCAGAAGCGAAACCGCTAGCGAGAAGGGCGGACTGTTCGGGGGTGAGGGAGGAGCAGGAGGTGTCGTTGGCGAACGAGGTGGTGACACAGGCCGAGCAGGCGTTCAGCTCGAACGACTGGGCGTTGGCGACGGCTACGAGGGCGACGGCAGCGAGGGCAAGGGTCTTGAACTGCATTTTGAAGTGTTTTTTGTTGGTGTTGGTTGGTTGGTGGAGGGAAGGATGAAGTGTTGTTGGGTGTGGAGAAGAAGGAGAAAAAAAGTGGGAATGAGCAGGTGAGGGATCGGTATTTATATGAGCACAATTGTTGGTCCCTTCAATGCTTTTCTCGACTGAATATCAAGGTTTGTCGCCAAACCAGTTCTGGTCCTCGGCTTACTTTTGGTTTACACAAACTACTTTTCTCACACCCACACAAGAACAAGAAGGACAAAAAAAAGTAGCGTTTGGTCTGCTGCTGCAGCTCGTTGAGAGCACTTTTTTTTTTTTTTTTGTCTTTTTATGCTCTGCACTAATCGCTCTGGACATCACGGTTTTTGTGTGCCCTGTCCTTTGCCCTTTTGTCAACGTTGTGGTCAACAGGAACAGAAGGAAGAAACTAAGGAAGGAGGAAAAACAGGAGGATGCCGAGATCAAAAGGCGGCAGGGAGACATGGGTTAAGAACAAGAAGGAAGAAAGGGCCAGAAGGGGAGAAAGGGAGACAGTTTTCCGGGTGTCTGGTCCTACTCTTGCTATATCCTCGGCGAAATACAGCCAGGGGAGAGAGAGGAGATGATCTCTCTCTTGTTTATTTTTGTCCTTCATTCCCATACATACCTGACGCTGATCTGACCCCCCGTGGAAATGTGAACGAGAATGATAAAAAATGGATCTTATGGGCCAGTTGGAATGACAACGTGCACAAGTGTGCATGGGAGGCCACCGTCTTTTCTTTTCATCTTTCTTGAACGACGACGAGAAAAGAAGAGCGAGATGGCGAGTGAGGAGTGGGGGGTGTTCATTACAGAAGAGTGCACAAATAGAGATACATACGCTTGACAGGTACAGCTACAGTACATAACTCCCATCGTTCCATTCCAACTAGTATTTTTGATACCTTGGTATTTTTCTGAGTCCCTTTTCTTTCTTTTCGGCTTCGCCTAATGGATGTCTTCTACCTGCAATTGCAAGGCTGTAGCGAGTTCCGGTAACTGTGTGTACTCGAGTGTACACTTGCAAGTCACCCCATATCCGCCCATGAGATTGAACAACGAATGTGAAAATACAAAGACCGACCCGATCCCTGCAACACACCACCAAATTGGCACCTTCTTCCTCTCGTCTGTCATTTGAGAACGAACATCACTCCAGGGAGCGGAGTCTTGACTTTGTTTGTTCGATGTGGCATGTCATGGATGCCAAGAGGATTAACCTTGTCTTCCCTTCGTCGTCCAATCCAGCGCAGCCCACTTCCTGTCTTCACGCAATTAGCCCACCAGGCACTCTATTTTGCTTTTTTCGCCGTCCGGTCGCCCATCGCGGTGCCACCATCTTTTTCTTGTTTTTCATGTGTTTGCAAAATGAAATAATTCGTGTCAAGGTCTGTTCACTATTCCGTACGGCTGCCATTCTTGGTTCGTTGTACACCGCTCCTCCTCATGTGTATTACAACATGCCATATATAATGCAATGGGCAGGGACAGCAAGTGGGCAGAAAAGAAGAATGTGGGAAAAAGGGGTGCATGAATGAGAGGAGGTACAGGATCAATAAAGCAAAAACGATTAGGCAAAGACAATCTGAGGAGAAGGAGAAGGCATAGGTAATCAGATACAAGAAGGGGTGTGGGAGTTGGGTGGATGAGGGAGAAGTGCACGCGTAAATCATGAGTAAGTGGGATTGGAGGGATGGGATGGGGCGATCTGGCGCCATTGTATTATTTTCTGTTCGCCGTTAGCGAAGAAAATTAAATTATCAACAACGACAGAGAGAGGGATCGAGAGAAAGAGATCGAAATAGAAATTGTAATCAACTTGACAAGCGAGTATGCATGCAAATGTGAACACAGAGAGATCGAGAGAGAGAAGGGATAGAGAGTGGGATAGAGAGAGAGAGGGATAGTTAAACGGCTCCAACGATCGTGTTGTTGTTGTTGTTGTTGTTGTTGTTGTTGTTGTTGTTGTTGCAGCGTGTGTTTTCTGGTTTGTTTGAACGAAGGTTAGGCATTTTTTTTAATTGAGCAGCAAGGGCAATGGTTCCACAGGATCCCCATTGGCCAACGACATGGTGGCCTGATTTTTTTTCTCTTCGTCTCTTCGCTTTCCCCCTTCCTGCCCGTGTAGTGTTCACCCTCTCTTCCTACCCTCGCATATAAGAGGGAGAGGAGTGGACTGAAAATAATGACCGAGGTAAACAACAACACTGAAAACTTTATGAAGGGCCGTTAGACGGGGATGGGGATGCATACTGAAATGAACCATTAAACGTTTACCCTTTGTTGTCGTGCCTCAATTTATAATCGATTGGTTCTTGGCTTAGGGATGTGATGTGGGATAGACTCCAACCATGCATGGAGAGAGGGAGGAAGAGAAAGAACTCGTTTGTGTGGTAATGCCTTCGATAGATACACGTTCAGGCGAAATGCGCTTGATGTCCATGTTTAGCATCGATGAAAGTTCACACGGGTGGATGCCTCTTGGGGGTCGTGAGCCTGGTCATGGTGAATGGAGAGCTTGGTGAGTAGTGGAGTTGATGGAGGGGATGCGTGGGTGCGTTCATGTCGTTTTGAGCCTTGGCTTTTTCGCGTGATAGCCCATCCTAATGGTCATCTAGCTATATAGCCTGAGCGCTATTCTCATGTCACAGAAGACGAGTCATCTTCTGCTCTTGCTCTCGTTTACTCCTAGACTCCACGCCTGGTTCCTGACTTTTTTTCAGTCAACAGATACGTACATCCTCCATTGTAATCCGATTGGATCCATTGTGTCATTGCTCCCTGCGTTCCTCAGACATTCCTCTCTCTTTCTCATGCGCATTTTTTGATCAAGGTTTTGCAAAAGTATTATCCGGCCTTCCTTCCGTTCTAGAGTAAGCTAAAGTGGCATTCCCTCTAAAGAGTAAAAAAGAGAAAGAGAAAGGGAAGGAGAGGAGAGGAGATGTCCTTTCGTAAAGGCCCTGTTTCCTAGGTTTGTTGCTGTTGGGCTCCCACAGAAAAAGGATAACTACAAAGGTACGCGATTGTGTGTCCATCATGTGACCATTACCAGGTTCTGTTAGGTTGTCCTCCACGTTTTTTTTTCAGCAAAGATTCTTTCCTTCATCCACTCCATTACCACCGCCATCACCCTTTCTACGACCAGCAGCAGAAACAGCGCGACCATCCGCCTGGATACTTTTTATCCAAGCACCTATAGGATCCTTGTCGCCCAAGACTTCACAAAGAGCAAAGTCATCACTCGATCTACAACATTCCTTGGTGATGGAAACAACTAACATACTGACGCCCTAGTCTTCATCATCCCGCACCGAGACGGTCTTGCCCGGGGGGCCTTTGAGGTTCTTTAGGACATGTGTGTACAGCTGCTGTGTTCGTACGACTATGAGGGTCATGCCCACCGGTCGGACCGGTTTGTGAGACTGGAAGCATACGCGGGCAAGGCTGCTGTTTTCAGTCAATTATACGCGGCATAGACCCCACCTTCTGTCGACGTTTAGAAGATCAGCTTTCGATACAGACCGTTCTAATACGTGCCCAGGAATGTTGTGAACGTCTTCAACGAATGCGAGACTCATTTGGAGATTGGATGTACTATATGGACTCTCACAGACGAAAGCACTGCATACAGGGTAGGTATGCGCATCATAAGAACAACAGGAAAGGCGGTGGCGGGGGATGGGATATCAGAGACAGCTGATGGTAGATTGCAGCGACTTTTCGTGATTGCTGTTGTTGGTGTCCTTCAGAGTCGATGTATGTGTGAAATAAAAAGGATACGTCTGTTTCAATGATGTTTTTGTGGATCAATGATGCGTGGATGCAGTGGGTTGTCAAGGAAAGGAGTGGGAGGAGCACAATGCATCTCACCTTATCCACTTGTGCCATTTTTTGCAGCATGGTCGATGTTTAGAGGTGACTAAGATAGATTTTCGTTTGTCTCACTTTTTTTTTTTCTTTCGTTTGCATTTGCGCACTGTGACCAATGGACGCGATTCTTGACCGATTGCATTACAGAAGTGGAAGGGGAAGGAATCACTTTTTTCCTTCACATTATGGCACACAAAAGACATGTTCTAGTTCCTCGGCTGAGTGAGTCTGTTGCTCTAAAATGAACTGGGGGCTCGGCGATGGCTCCCAATATCTCCAAGTCGCTCCGAGGAAGGAAAAAAAGGAGGTATATTTAATTAATGGCGACGGATACCTCCAATTGTTCCCCCCAGCCCAAGGCAAGGGGCGGTGTTCAACGGGCAAGATTGTATGAAAAGGCATTGTTTTTTTAATTGCTCTTGTGTTCTTTTTGCACTCCTTGTCGTCGTTTTGCGTGCAAATCAAATCTAGTGACTTTGTAACGTGGTCCTTTGAATGTGGTCGAAGTGAGAGAGGGAGAACTGAGCGGCACAATGACTTCAAGAAAAAAAAAGTCGAGTTGAGCCTCGCGTTTTGCCTTTTGGTCGAAGAGGGGCGAGTGACCCTGCCGAGAGGGAGGGATGAGGCGTGAGTTCTGAAGCGCGATGGTGGTCTTAATCGACGCAAAGGACAAAGAAAGAAAGAAAGGGGGGTGTGGTGGAAAAAAGGGGCTCCGCATTATTGGTTTTGTGCGTTCGTTGTCAAAGAAGGGCAAAGGTTCATTCACAGCAAGTGAGCGATTATTCCATACATCGTCACCCTTTCGTTACATGGACCTGTCCTGGAGGCAAAATGTAATAACCCTTCCAAGCCGAACCAAGCCCAGTCCAGCCAATGCTCAAAAGAAGGAAGGCAAGTACCCTTGCTCTCTTGCTTGTGCTTGTACTTGCTTATCCTCCAGCTGCCCTTCTATTCCTACTCCGCATTCACTTCTCTTTTGATCTTTTTTTACCTTCGCACCCTTCGCATCCTCATTCATCCCTCTTTTCATTCTTCACTCTCTCCCACCCTCACCTCACCTCACCTCACCTCGGTCGAGCCTCAGGGGACAAAGTGATCACCCTTCAACTTCATTCTCCCTCCTTTCATTCCTCCACCTTTCTTTCCTTTTGTATTCTCACATTACTCTTTGTTTTTACGACAAACGATGCAGCAAGACGACACACCTACATACGGGGCAACGCCAACGCCGACGAGTCCCACCCGCCTCTCACACTTGCCTCGCACACGGTACCGATCCAACACAACCTCAGGAGGACCTATAAGTCGGAGAGACGGCGAGCGGGCGTGGCTGCTAGGAACAGGGGTCACACGGAGTTCCACAGACCTGATTTCTGGGACAGGAAACAGAGGTTTCTCGAGGGCTAGGTCTGGAACTACTGGATCCAGGTGGGGATTTGGTGGTAATCAGCAGTCAATGAATGGTGGCGGTGGAGGGTACGGTATCCTACCTACGTCTGCTACTGGTAATAATGGTTCGGAGGCAGGGGCAGGCGATCTTGCGAGGAGGGGGACTATCAAGGAAGTCCCTGGACAAACACAGTAAGTTATGCGTGCGATGTCACTATGCGCATGCACACCTTTGCTATTCCCTGAGCTAGCGAATGGGTCTAAAGCAGGCTCGTATTCTATCATCTAACGGTTCCCTTTGTCCCATGCTACTCTAGAGACCCAGAGGATCCCTTGAACAGGACAATGTCGACGTCAAGGGACAAGTTAGTGAACGATAAACCATGAGCGCATCGACCAGCTCTGTACCCCACTGTTTTTTCATTTCATTACACAAAGGGCCATAAAAATTGTTCTCAGGACAAAATAGGTTTTGACTAACATGTGTTACCTCTTTCTCGCTTGCATGTCGTTGCTGTTGGTAGGATGGTTCGGACTGAGTCTGCTCGGAGTACGGTGACCCTGTCGTCGTTTGCAAACAACAACGAGTCGTTCAGTGCTCGTCGCAATCATCTTCATCGTCAAAACTCGTTTGGTGATCAGCCAAATCGGTTCATTTCCTTCATTTACTGGCTCAAGGACTTGACCACCTCGACCGACACGACCGACGAGAAGATCGCCTCCACCGTTCTAGTATGTTTTTTTTGACCTGACTGTGAATCAAAAGAACGAAAAAATGTAGCAGACAGCATGCTTAAGGAACAAGTGCTAACCACCTTCTTTCTACTTCTAGAACGTGGTGAATGTCGTGGTGGATACAGTCTTTTGCGGTCTCTACCTGGTAGAGGCAAGCTACCTCACACGTCCTGAGAAACACGAGGACCACTGGCATTACATCAATCGTAGCGCTCACCTCTGGCACGTTCTAGTCTTCATCGCGACCTACAACTTTCTCACCGTTGTTTGTAGCTTCATCTTTTCAGACTCCAAACTGGACTCGCTCAAGAGTATTCGCCACATCATCTCCACCCTTGTCGCTATCCCTTTTATTGTCTCGGTCTTCATCGAGAACGGTCAGATGCTCTATGTTCCATACTTTTTGCAGAGTTTTGCTCTCATCTCCAGGATCCAGCAAGCCTTGAATTTCTACATTGACATGGGTGTTTCTGGTAAGTGCTGCTGTTGTTGTAGGCACACCTCTGTTCAGATGCATTGTAAGCAATTACTAACTCTCTTCTGTGCATCTTTTTTAGACCTCCCGATGGACCCGCTAAAGTCAAAGACAATCATCTTTGGGCTGTACATTCTCAGCTTGATCTACTGTGCCATCTCTGCCTTCCAGGTGGCGGAGTATGACCAATTACTGAAATCTAACGACCACAACGACCTCTTGAAGCTCTTGTAAGTCAATGTCTGTTGTAGGCTGTTTCTTATCGCGTTTCTATAGATAGTTGCTAACGCGGACTTGATGTTTTCATCGTAGATACTTTGTTTTAATTACGATGAGCACTATCGGATACGGAGATTTGACACCTAAGAACCAGGTTGGATATGCCATTGTTATCTTGCTTATCATGGCTGTTGTTTCCGTGTTCCCCTTCATGATCTCTGGCATAATGGATGCCTTGGCCCAGGCCAAAGGTAATCATCACTTTTGGATATCAGCGCGTACCAGGGTCGACAGTTGTTATGATTATGAGACGGGTGTTAACGTAAGTATCACTTTTGTGTGTATTGTAGCTGGTGAGGGTATTTTCAAGTCAGGAGGAAACAAGTTCATGATCATCTCAGGATCGCTTCACTCGGCTCAGAAGCTTGCCAACGTTCTCAACGGATTCTGGTTCACTAACAAGGTAACGACCACTGTTATTGTGATGCGCTGTTAAGGTTAATTATGCCTCGGTACTGATGTTAAGAGTTTTCGTTGTGTAATCTAATAATGATAGGAATATTCGAATGCGGCCTTCAAGATTGTGATCTTTGGTTTGAGCGAGCCCTCCAAGGAGATTCAGGCATTGTTGCACTCGGCGCGTTACAAGAACAGAGTCGTCTACCTGAAGGGAACACCCTTGGTAAGAATCTCGCATGCTAAGTAATGCAATGAGCGCAATAGAGTAATTACTAATTCGTGCTCGCCATATTGATCATGAAACTTGTAGGAGAATAAGGATTTGGAGAGAATCCAAGCTAGACATGCGGAGGGCATCTTCATTATTGCGGACAGGAACTCACCCTTTTCGCCCCAGGAAGAAGACCGCCACAACACCTTGTCGACCCTGGCCTTCCGCAATGTGAGCGATGCCGGCATCTACACCTACAACCTGCTTCCTGAGACGGAGATCTACCAAAAGATGGCGGCCACCCAGGTTGTATGCGCGGACGAATTGCGTCAGGTTCTGTTGGCGTTCAATTGCTTGCAGCAGGCGACTGCGACTCTGATCTTGAACTTGCTCCACCAACATCGTCCTTCGGAAAAATTCACGGAGGCTTGGGAGGCCGAGTATGATGACAGTCTTGGAAACGAGTTTTATATTTCGTACCTTAACCCCATCTTTGACGGCAAGCCCTTTGGCTTCGTCTCCTGGGTAAGCTTATGCAGCCACTGGTGTCGTCATTCTCAACTTTATCTGCAGCTAAGAGTACGCGTCCCTAACCGTTTACCTATGCTGTAGTTCCTGTACCGTCGCTTCCAAGTCATCTTGTTCGGCGTTCGTATTCGCCTGCAGTCGGGAGAGTACCACACGGCACTGAACCCCGGAAAGGACTACCGTTTCCAGCACAACGAGCAGTGCATCTTTATCGCCCAGAACCCGACCGATCTCGATGACATCAACGAGCTCGCGGAAAAGAACCTTGAGAACTTTTTGAACCACCTCCGCGACACCCAGGCTGAAGACGATGAGGACATTGGAGCGGATTACCATGCCAAGAACTTTTCGAACGCCCTTCTGACTCTGAGGCCTAGGAGCCATTGTGCCCGGAGACGGAGAAAGACTAAATCGAAGAGGGCTATTAACGGTGACGCGGTGGCCGGTATGGCGCCCTATAGTCTTCATGCGGGACGGTACGAGCTTCATTCCTCCGTGCCGATTATTACGACGACTGAGGAGGACGAGATTGATTGTGAGCCCGAATTCGATTTGATGTCTGGACCTGAGGACGAGGCAGAGGAAGGAGCCGCAGCAGGATCGGAATCCCTGTCTCCAAAGTCTAAGCAAGTGATCTCGGACCAGGAGAGCCAACACAGTACCTTGAAACCCGCATCGCTTGTCGGCAAGACTATGGAGAGCAAAAAGGCGAGTATGAATCGGGAGTCGCGCCGGAAGTCGATGCCTCCAGATGAGCAGATGACCGAGTTGAGCATTGGGTACCCCACTGCCCCTTATGCTGGTGCCAAGTTGCCACTGTGTATCCTGGTTGACGCTAAGCATGTCGGTGAGCGCATTATGAAGGATATGGTGATAAGCAACTGGAATGATGTTCTGGAGACCAGGAAGGAGAAGGCGCAGGAATTGGAGGCTGAGAGAAAGGCGCAGCGTCCTCGTTCGTCGTCCATGTCCGGTCAGGATTGGCATTCGGTGTCGCAGACTGGAAGTGGTTCTCAGTCGTCGTCTGCTGCTTCAACGTCTAAGGCCAAGTCATCTCCTTCCAAGGCGGCGCCTTTGACATCCCAGCAGGAGACTGGACATATTTTGATTTGCTCGCCCAACTTTGACATTTTCCGTCTAATTTGCACCCTTCGATCGGCGCATTTGAAGCAAGTCCAGGATGTTGTCATTCTCGCACCACGTCAACCCGACGCACATGAGTTCAAGAACCTCAAGTGTTTCCCTCGCCTCTTCTTCATCGTCGTAAGCTATCTCTTTTGTGGTTCTCGCGTTCATGGCTGATGTAGGGACATCCATTGCGGATCAAACTCTAATTATTATCAACTGCCACTGCCTTCTTTGTAGGGTGATTGCTTGTCACGAGAGGATTTGGAGAGGGGCGCAATTACAAAGTCGAGCAAATACATGTTCATGAGGCACCCAGCGAATGGTGGAGTCGACGGATCGTTCTTTGACAGTGCCGCGGTCATCAACCGGATCCTGGTCCAACAGATATTTTCTGACGTCCAGGTCGCTCGTGTCAGCCGACTCGCTTCGGCTCCCGACAATAGCCACAGCAATTTGTCCTCTTTGCTCTCCACCAACACCGCCTTCAACTCTAACACAGGAACACTCTATGGAGCCGCAGGTGGGCGTATTGTCGCTGGCGGACCGACCCAGAAAAAGACCGTCTCGCTCGAGTCGTTGAACGAAGGTCCGCAGTGTGTCTATGAACTCGTCGAGGAGCGGTCGGTGGATTACTTGCAGATCCGGAAGACGGAGATCAGTCTTGGCCGGGACCCTCATTGCGGGGTCGACTGTATGCCGACCGTCCTTGAAGGCGCCGGAGGTGCGTTTGGGCCCGAATCTGATTCTGGGTATTATGGCTTGCCTCAGCATCAGCATGTTGCCGGAGCGGGTGGCGTGCCGAGGAGGAAACCTATCTCTGATGCTGGGACGGATTTCTATCATAACCCGATTTATGCGTCCGGTGGAGTCTTGGTCGGGGGGTTATTGGACCATGTGCTGTACCAGTTGTATTCGAACCCGAGTATTTTGCAGTTGATCAAGTTGTTGTGTGGGATTCAGACCAAGGAGGATATCAAGCGGGATTTTCATCTTTTCAAGCAGTATGGTGCGGGATGTCATTTGGAGTGTATTCCTATGCCCGAGGGGTTTGGGGTCCAGACTTTGAGGCCTGTTAAGGAGGATGGTCATTCCTCGTCTGGTTCTTCGGGTTCGAGTTCTTCGTCGTCCAGTTCTGATGATGACTCGAGTAGTGATGAAGGCGAAGATGAGGCGGATGGTGCTGATGGTGAGGGAAGTCAGGACAAGGCCGCCGCTTCGTCCAAAAAGGAACAGGACAAGGACACCAAGGCCAAGAAGGACCGCAAGAAGAAGAGAAGGTCGCACCACACGAGCTCCTTCTCCCGCGCAGCGTCCAAGGGCAAGAAGAAGATCTCTGCCCTCTTCCACCCCCTCTCCTCTTCCAACGCCTCTACCTCTGCCCATCACGACAGCGACGCAAGTATCGACTCGGACTACATGTACGACAACCGACACAAGAACTTTCTCCACCTCTACGAGCACTTGGCCCTCGACCAAGGGGTGATCCCGATTGGGCTGTTGAGATTGCAGGGGGATGATCCCAAGATGGTGCATTTGGGGATTGGCGGGTCGTCGAGGTGTTATGCGATCACCAACCCGTTGTTGGATACTATTGTTTTGGATACTGACCAGGTTTTTATCTTGACGCGGCAGGGTAGTTCTTAGTCTTTTTTTTTTTTTTTTTTTTTTTTTTTTGGAAATTGAGTAAGTAAAGATGTTCCAAACATATGGTATGATGAGGTTGTGTGTTTTGAGGCGTCAGGTGTTGTATTTATTTGTTGGGCGATAAGTTGGAGAGGATGAATGTGTTGTGGCGGTATGATTCTTGACTGGGGCCGGTGGTTGTGAGTATGTGGCGTCCTTGCAGAACGAGCGTGGGTGCCGCTGTCGCCGAGGTGTTGATATATCCCGAGAATCCTTTGTACAGTCCAGTCAATATCGCTTGCTTATTTTCCAGCTCACACGCGTTCTGTAAAGCCAAATGAGAGAAGAAAAAGGCTCCTGCCACAGGCTGTAACCTTACGCATTCAAACCTGCAGAATCAGCCCAACCGACGAAACCCTATCCACTGAACCGGCAAGTTCCAGTCCATGAACAGATGCCCTGGCACACACACACAAAAGCACATCAGTCGAAGCTGAAGTCGGAGCGGAGCGGGGGGTATCGTGCTTGCTTTATTCCATGATCCTGAATATTAATGATACCGAGGTCGGTTGGTATGGTTCTCGCTGTCAAATCCTCCACTTCCACCACCACCACCACCTGCAGACCCAGAATGGTACCCATAATGGTTCCCCCACCTCGACCGACCTTCTTGCCCTCTCGAAAGCGCCAAGATCGACTTGTTCCCTGTTGCTGCCTGGTATTCTTCCCTTGCGTTCGACATCCGTGATGTCCCCGTCCCCGTCGTTGCTGTTGTTGTGCCCGTGGTGGGTCTGTATGTTGAGTTCCGGAGTATGCTTGTGGGCTGCTGGTTGGAGTTGTTGCCGTTTTCATTGTTGGATGTGCGGAGTGAGGAGCGAAGGGGTTGTTGGGTTTGGGATTGGGGTGGAGAGGAGTCATAGTCAGATTGCTGGCTTTGGGGTTGATATTGTTGTTGCTCCTGACTGTATCTCCTATGGTCCTGACTTTGGCTTTGTTGTAATTGTGGTGTGATGTTTTGGTATTGTTGTTGTTGTTCGTCGATTTCGGTGTTGAGTTTGGTGTCTGGGTCTTGGGATTGGAAGTTGTGTAGGTCTTGGTCGTGTTGGGCGTTTTGCATGGTGATCGAGTATACCGATTGCTATCAGTTATGAATAGTAAAGCGAAAGGTTCGTTAAACAAGGAGGGAGGTCCACAACGCAAGAACGGAAGTGTAGTACTGAGGACGGACGTACTTTGAAGAGGGTGTAGACAAGACTCATTTTGCGCTCGACCACTCTGATCTTGTCGATGAGCTGTGCAATGTCGACGGCGTTCATCTCCTGAAGCGTCTCGTTGATCTATTATTCCCCAAAAGCATAAAAAAAGGTTGGCAAGGTCTGAGTGATGGGTCTGAGGTAGGTTGTCCATAGAGCGAGAAGCAGATAAACGCGCAACGGTTTTGTTGATGTGTGTGTATGTGGGGTGGGGGGTATTTACGTGCTCGAGCTTGGCGGCGAGTTTTGCGTACTCTGCGAGGAGTTCCTTGGATGACATTGTTATTGTTGTGAGGACTGAGTCTGATCTGATCAAGTTGGTTGTCGAGAAAGAAAGGTTCTGTCCTGTCCGGGGTGGTTGAGGCGATGAATGTGTGAAATCAAGAAAGGAAGAATTGATTCAATATGAAAGAAATACAAAGGGAGCGCGTCCAAGAGCAACTTGCGTGCAAGCCACACTCCTCTCGTCTCGCTCGAAGCAACGATCCAGCCAAAGGGCGCGTCTTGGTCTCATTGGCCAATTGTTTGCATTATCTATTTCTGGGAGTGAGTGCTCTTCTCAACTTTGACGTCTCTTCCTTTCTTTCTTTTGCTTCTTTTCTTCTTCTTCATTCACACAACATCATCACCCACAAAACCAAGACAAGGACGATGCAGACATCACTCTTCGTCCTCAGCACCGTCCTCAAGGTGCTGCTATTCCCAACATAGTGAGTCCCATCGGTCTTGTCTCTACCTTCAGGAACACAACAGCGGACAGGGGCAAGGATGAGAAACGAATGTAACATCAACTTTGGCATGGAGCAGCGACTGACATCTTCTCTTACGGGCACTTTTTTAGTCACTCGACAGACTTTGAGGTTCACCGCAACTGGCTGGCTATCACCCATTCATTACCCATCTCACAATGGTATCTCGAGGTAATAAGAACTCACAGTTCAAGGCAAACAACCAATCGCCACACTCTGTCGCGTCCTACCCCAATCTGCAAGGCACTAACCACGACAACCTCAACCTTCTAGAAAACGAGTGAATGGACGCTGGACTACCCACCATTCTTTGCTTGGTTCGAGAAATTTATGTCAATCTTTGCAGCATATGTAGACCCCAAGATCGTCCAAGTTGACAACCTCAACTACGACACCCTCGCCACAATCTACTTCCAACGGACAACCGTCATCATCAGTGAACTGGTTCTATTTTGGGCTTTGCAGAGGATGCTGGTCGCCATGGGGAACAGACCTTTGCAGAAGATCATCAATTGGTCGTTGATGCTGAACCCAGGCCTGTTAATGGTCGATAATATGCATTTCCAGTATAATGGCTTCTTGTATGGTATCCTGGTCCATTCCCTCGTCGATGCCAAGCAGGCAAGTTCCTTCTCTTCAGAGATTACGTCGACGCGTTTTGTCGGTCGTTCATGAACCATTGTCAAATGAACGTTTATTGCCGCAACTAACGCGAGAGTTCATAATGACGACTATAGGGCAAGCTGTTGCGGTCAGGAATTTTGTTTGCGGCGCTTCTCAACTTTAAGCACATCTACCTCTACATTGCGCCTTCTTACTTTGCCTTCCTCCTTCGCGCCTACTGCTTCGAGAACTCTGGAAACAGCATCAGAGGTGAGCCAGTGCTCAATACTACCGGCCATAATTGTACCGAATATTGCTGAATCCAGGAACGAACAACTAATATTGCACTTTCTTATTAATAGCGCGATCATGGATTTCAGCGTTCAGACCTTTGAATTTTGTGGCATTGGGCGTCAGTGTGATTGCAATCTTTGCTGCGTCGTTGGGCCCTTTTGTCGCCATGGACCAATTACCCCAACTCGCAGGACGTTTGTTCCCCTTCAAGCGCGGACTTACCCACTCGTACTGGGCTGCCAACTTTTGGGCTCTGTACTCGTTTGCCGACAGGATCATGATCGTCTTGGTCTCCAAGACTCCTCTCGGACAGTACTTCAACCTCGCTCTGGATGAATCAGCCCTCTCAGCAACCACTCGTGGATTGGTCGGCGACACTGCATTCGGCGTCTTGCCCACCGTGACAGCTCAACATACCTTGATCTTGACGGTGTTGCTGCAGATCCCCAGTTTGATCTCTGTGTTCAGGAAACCCACTTTTGACAGATTCATTGGATCAGTGGTCTTGTCGGCATTTGCATCGTTCTTGGCTGGATGGCATGTTCATGAGAAGGCAATATTGCTGTGCACGGTGACCATGAGTGTTGCGATTGCCAACCAGGTCGGAGCCAGCCCCAACTCGGGAGTCAATGCTGGAGCCTTCTCGACTTCGGACCAGAAGGGGTCATCGGCTCTTACACCCCGGGATGTTCGTGCGTTTATGATTGTCAGTCTTGCGGGATATATCGGCCTCTGGCCCCTCTTCTTCACTCGTCCCGGTAAGTTTTTGTATATATTGTGTCAAAGAGAAATGTGAAACGATTAGAGTGTGTGGTACTGATGCGCGAACTATTGTCTTTTTTGAAATTAATTCATAACAGAAACCCCGATCAAGGTGCTGATCACGGCGATCTGGTTTGTGGTCGTCGGCAGTGGGCTGGACCAATGCATACCCAAGCAGCCCAAATCGAACGACACTCTTTTGTCGAGCAAATCGATGTTGCGTTACTTCTCTCTCTTGGAGCGTCTTTATGTGTTTGGGTGTATCCCCGTACAGATTTATGTCAACATTGTCCACGAGGCCGTGTTTGGCCAGGACAGGTTGGCGTTCTTGCCATTGATGATGACCTCGGTCTATGCGGCTGTAGGGGTTGTCTATGGCTGGTTGCTGTACTCTGCTACTTATTTCTCCTCAAGCAAGGCGCTCGATAAGAAGAAGACGCGTTAATGATTATTGATGACACCTATTAAAAATATTATTGCCTATTTTCAGCGGGTGTTGAGAGAGAAGGGAAGTTTAAAGAACAGAGGCATGTGTACAGTTGTGGTGATCACAAGTGGAGTTGCACCCAACCCACCCCCTTTTTTTTCTTTCTCGCGTGCGAATTGCATGTCAGTGCTAGTGTGGTCTGAACCCCTGCACTTGCTCTTTCTCCCTTCGCCACCTCTCTCCTCGCACTATTTTCCTTCTTTTTTCTCACTCTCTCTGCTTCTACTTCTCTTCTTCACATTTCCACTTCTTTCAACACCCCACACCGTCTTTTCTTCGCATCACTCATTCACCCACAAGTTTCGTCACCAAGGAAAGCGCATTCACCTCACCTCAACAGCAACCAAAAAATCGTCGAGCAACTTTGCCAGGCCCTGACCCTCCTCATTGCGACACCCTCCCCTCACTCGAAGCAGGAACCAACAGAACACAATGACGGTTGACGACAATGAGATGCAGCGGCTATGGAAACTGACGAATGAGCTCACAGCACAGCTGGTATTTAACAGGACTGCGACTCTGGAACTGAAGCAGCAACTTGCCGAACTTCAAGCCCAGACGTCCTGTCTCTCTCCAGCTCATAGTTCGCGCCAGAACGATTTGCAGGACAGTCCAGGTACCAAAAACCCTGACCCCTCGCTTACTGACTGTTAATGGGCATTGTATTGTCTAGCTAAATATGCCACCTTTATCTTTTGCTAACAAGGTTATCCACTCTTTTCGTTTTTCTCTCTCTATGTGCTATTGTTTTGGGGGGGTGAAACAAACAAAAGAGTCGTCGTCGGACTATGCGCTTCGGATAGCGAACGAGAGGTTGAGGGAGGAGAACCTGCAGCTGCAGGAGCAGGTCAATGAGTATGAGCGTTGGATGGGATACATCATGACCAAGTTCCGTCTTCAGAATGTGAGTCTCCCGGTTTTTGCAATTGAACCAAAACTCGATAGGGTGAAACAGGAGAGTGTGGTCGACACCTAAACTAACGGTACTTTTATATCTATTGATGATGTAGCTGGCCATGGCGCAGACGAGGAAGGAATCGATGCAGGAAGCAAGCAAGATGACAGAACAGGGTAATGAGACTGCATACCGCCTTCAGGAAGAAAACTCGGCCCTGCAATCCCGACTCGCTGATTTGGGGAGTGTTGCGCGGAAGGCGATTCATGAGGATTATTACACGACAGAGTCCTTGATCGAGTCACTCGAGACGGAGAATAGGAGTCTGAGAGAGATGCTGGGCGTTGCAGAAGGTGGGAGAGGGCCTGTTTCGGGGCGGCTGGATTTCTTTGTGGGGAACCATGGGCTGCAGGATGAGGAGGAGTATGATGAAGGGCTGAGGAATAATAGGGGGAGTAGGGTGTCGTTCCCGAGTACTTCGGGGTCGGTTGTTGCATCGAGTGAGAGTGATCGTGAACTACCACCGCAGCCACAACAACTAGGACAACTGCATCCGTTGACGAGGCGTACGGGATCTGACTCTGGAGTAGGTGCTGGTGTTGGCAGACAGCCCCTTTCGCCCACTGCTGCTATGCGTAGCAGTAGCAGTAATAGTATCACGCACGGCTCAGGACCTGGACCGCTTACGGTGCAAACAGGACTTCGCTCGCCCACAACTACTCCAACAGCAACCACTACACCCTCATCACTGTCATCACCAATTGCGTCAGCACCCTCACGGTCAGTCTCGAGTCTCTCCTCAGCAACATCACCAACCTCTCCCTCCTGGTCGTCTTCAACGAGCGCATCCAGTTCCGCGTTGGCTTCACCCATATTCCAACAGGACCCCTCCCGACGATTGGTTTCGGTTTCCCCACCTCTCGACCCAGCAGACGATGTTCTTCCTACTGGTGCTCAAGGTGGTGCAAGAGGAGGAAATATGAGGCAGCAGGATGTTTTGGGAACTGCACCGACCGCTACTTCACCGTTGGTGGCAGTGGTAGCAGGGCAGCAAAAGAACCAGAGGGGCAAAATGACGATTAATACGAAACTGGGTGGGCACTCTGCTGGGAGGAGTCTTTAGATTTGATTGTCAAGTAGTTTGTTAATTAAACGTGGTATGTGTGTGCATCCTGCATGCATGCATCGCCTTTTTTTATGTGATGGAGCAATATGGCGATTAATTATTTATTTTGAACCATACTCACCCATCGCGCTCGTCTCCTCCATGCCTATCGGCCACTATTGGATCCGTCGAAGCACCCAGGAGTCAACAAGTACCTGTTCTTTCTTCTCCTTCTTCTTGTCCTTCTTATCCTGCGTCTGGGTCTTCCCTCCAACAGCATCCCGATCCATCGCCTCCCTGCACAGCTTGTACCCGTGCAACCGCATGTTCTCCAATGCTTGGATGATCACCATCGAAACCTCGATGGTATTCTCGGCTCCCCATGTCTGGAACGGGCATGATGTCAATGTGTACTCGTGCATACCCTTGTTGTCGCTTTCCTTCTCGATTCTGAGTATCATGGAACAAAATGCGAGAAAAAGGTTAGTAATCTGCTCACAACCATTGTTTTGGCTCTTTTTGCTTTTTTTGCTCTTTGAGGTTGGGGTATATACTCCGCACAAGAGCAAAAAAAAAAAAAAGAAGCATAAAAATGAAAATGAAAACTTACCCTTGCGTCCAATGCCTGAGGATGGCGAGACGAAGTGCTGTGAGGATAACAACAGGAACCTCGGTCGGCACCCGGATAGTATCGTACCCGGAGAGCTCGACCGTAAACGACTCCACACCCCCCGCTGTCGCCGCTACCGAGACTTGGAACATCATATCCTCCGCGTTCTTGTATCCAGACACATCACCAACAAGAGTCATCTGGTCTGCATCTTTCTCTTGCGCCGCCACCTGCTGGTGGTGGTACTGGGACGACAACCATGGACCGGGATTTCCATCCATCCCCTGCACTTGTTGCTGCTGCTGATATTGATGCTGCTGGCGGTACTGATACTGCTGGTGGTGCTGGGACGACAACCATGGGCGGGCCTGGAAACCACCCGTCCACTCAAAGAATAACGAGTCGTTCTCCTCCCTAATCCGGCTCACATTCGAAGCCAGGACCAACGACCACCCAACCTTCTCCATAGTCCTCTTCAACGCCAGAACTAAATTCGTCGATGTAAGTAACGGACCAGTCTTTGGGCTCGGGGCCCACGGTTTGCCTCTAACCCTGAACTCATAAGTCCCACAGTAAATCTTGCTAATTTCCTGTTGGATAGGTTGCTTCCAGGTGTCAACAATCGTCTGACGGAGTAAAGGGATGAGGGAGGGGGGAGCATTGATGAGCCGGATCTTGTCGTTGTCGTGGAGGTGGATACAGCAGATAGTTGTTGGGGCTGGGTATTGAAGTTGTTGTTGACGTTGGGCACGGGTTTGGGTGGGTGGTTTGGGTGCGCCCGAGTTTGACTGGTTGAACATTGCCTGTGCTATGTCGTATGAGAATGACATTGTGAAATAGTGTTGTTGGGGGGGAGGGGGAGGAAGAGTCGATTTGGGGGTTTTTTTGCGTGCAGATGGAGTTGAGAAGTTGAAGAGAAAGAGGTGGATATTAGTTGTCGGTGAGAAAAGGGCGGAAGGGTGGGTATTTATATGAAAGTGAAAGAGAGAAAAAGGATTGAAAACCCTTTTCTCTTTTCCACGCCTCTCTCCTCCTTCCTTTCCATCGTTCCTTCCCACAATTCGCTTGTATTTACTTTTTGCCTCCTGCATCATCCTGTTTTGGTGCTCTGTGCTCAACCAACACCGATAAACCTTAGCATTGTACAAATCAAACATCACACATTTTGAGTTTGCGGTACCTGAACTATCAAAACGGAGGCGTTATTCACTTACACACACATCTTCATCGGTAGCCGTCATCGTGCAAAAGTCTTTGGGGTGTTCATTTTTCCTCTTTTGAATGACCTTGCAAAAGTACAATTGGCATGTCGGTTTGGAGTTAGAAAAGGCTACACTTTTTGTCTCTCTTTGTTGTTGTTGGTTGTTTGTTGGTGTCCGATCTCTTTTCTTGCAACCTCAACTTCCATGAACTTGATGCACATGGACTTCTACAACAACAACAACAACAATACAAATCACATGCTCTTTTCTCCAACAAACGTACTCTTCTCTTCTCCTTTTTGTTACACAGACACAAACATCCACACCACACATCAACAAACACCGCAAAAACAATTCATTATCTACTACTAATAGTCGGCACCATGACCTTCACCAGTAACACCGCCACCACCATGATAATTTTGTTCACATCTCGAACAGATCAAAAGTTTCTTTTCAGTCTACACAACAACGTACCCCTGCAATTTCTCTTGCGCCATTCAACAATACATCGAACGATGACAGTGATATGGAATTGTACATGTTGGTTGCACTGTATCCAGGCATGCGACCATAATTACAGTATCTATAATACCTCGATCGTGAAGCGCGCATGATATAAATGGCTATAGATTCATTTGAGTGTGACCAGCATGCGGAAGTGCATGGATCGAGTTGTTTTCGGTCGAGCATTGACAAGTAGATAGTGTCGCGTTTCCTTTTCTCATAATGCATTACGTTTTTTTTTCCTGTTTTTGTGTTTATGATGTACTTATCGTATTTCATGTCTGTGTGTGTGGTGTGTGTATTGACTTTCCTGTTGTTCGATTGGGGACGCATAGCACTTGATTGCATACAATGTTACACGACTAATAGACAGGACGCGACGCATTTGTATCTTTTCGCTGAGGACTTGTCGGACGGCTCATAAACATCGTACAAGATGGGAAACCCACTTCATGTCTAACGTGATGATGACGTTTATTTTCTCGAAGATAAAAAGAAAAAAGAAAAAATGAAAAAAAGAAAAAAACGAAAAAAACGAAAAAAAAGAAAAAAAAAGGTGGAGTACGTAGAACCTGCTCATCTTTTCGCTAGAACTTTTTCGCGAGCTCTCTCGGTATTCATTCCTTTTAAAGACCGCAAGAACAACACTTTCCTTCCCCAACCCGACCTCGGCTCGATGGTGACCAGGTTGGTTCAGCAGGTTGACTCTTTCACACAAGAGATCACAGTCCTTCGTTCCCAGCAGCTCCAGTCCACAAGATCTACTGATTCCACCCTCAATCGTCAAAACGACTTCTTTGCCTTTCAGCCTTCAGGGCAGCTCCTCGAGCCTGGTACTTGTCACAGTGGCGACGACGGTGTATCCACATGTGCCTTCCTCGAGTCGCTCTTCTTGTCACCACTCTCTGCTGACGAGAAGAAAGCTGTGGCAGCTTCCAGCCACTCCATGTTGGGCGTGGACCACTCCCCTCCCCAGGTTCCAGAAGGCGTCACTTTCCAAGGCGACCAAAGACTGTGGGACTCACAGCTTCGTGACATCCAGTATCACGCGGGCCAGACCATCAAATGGCTCGACTATTACATGCATACCCAAGCACAAGTTCCCTCCAACAGTTCCGATCCGTCCCAGCTTTCTTTTTTTGGTCACTTTTCGCCGGAACTATGTCGATTTCATCACGTCCATCTCCCAGACGAGACTCAACAACCTCGTCAAGTTCGACCGAATTTCGTGCAAGCCCCCCGCCCCCGTTCAACCCTGCCTCCGCTCCTCAGCCCATTGACTCGGCTGTTATGTGGGACACTCTGGCCAGTCTGAGACCAAGTCAAACACGTCTAGGGCGAACAAGAGTCTGTCTGAGAGATGGACGAGATGAAATCGACATAGTTCCGGCGAAAAGTGACCAAAAAAAGAAAGCTGGGATGGATCGGAACTGTTGGAGGGAACTTGTGCTTGGGTATGCATGTAATAGTCGAGCCATTTGATGGTCTGGCCCGCGTGATACTGGATGTCACGAAGCTGTGAGTCCCACAGTCTTTGGTCGCCTTGGAAAGTGACGCCTTCTGGAACCTGGGGAGGGGAGTGGTCCACGCCCAACATGGAGTGGCTGGAAGCTGCCACAGCTTTCTTCTCGTCAGCAGAGAGTGGTGACAAGAAGAGCGACTCGAGGAAGGCACATGGAGGCCTTTCAAGTCCAAATTGTAATATAGTATATGTTACATCTCTGCAGACCTTGACAATATCTACAGCGACCATTAAAGGAGAGTGTATGTATAATATCCACCATGTAAAACAACCACAGTAACATCCCTTGCATAACTATCCTACTAAATACCAACCTATTCTCCAAACAACAAAGTCTTCTTATTTTTCGCACACCAATCTCTTGAATGTGCCCATCTACTATTAAACTGTAATCCTCACTGCAAGATTAAGGGGAGTACTTCTTGTATGTGATCATCTAAAGCACCTGTACCCTCAACTGTATTTTTGTCGTGAAATACAGGGGAGAGATTACATTTTAAAAAAACATGTGCTATCTATTGCTATTTTATCTCATGTTCTATTGCCGACTTTAAAGAGATACATCAGCTATGGAAGTCAACACTGTATTCCTTGGGCTTTGGATATTTTGTATATGCCTTGTTATCTCCTTTGCACATGGAGAGGCCGCCATGTGGATACACCGTCGTCGCCACTGTGACAAGTACCAGGCTCGAGGAGCTGCCCTGAAGGCTGAAAGGCAAAGAAGTCGTTTTGACGATTGAGGGTGGAATCAGTAGATCTTGTGGACTGGAGCTGCTGGGAACGAAGGACTGTGATCTCTTGTGTGAAAGAGTCAACCTGCTGAACCAACCTGGTCACCATCGAGCCGAGGTCGGGTTGGGGAAAGGAAGTGTTGTTCTTGGGGTCTTTAAGAGAATAAATACTGAGAGAGCTGGCGGAAAAATCCCAGCGAAAGGATAAGTACTCCGAGAAAATAAAGAGCGTCACAATGAGACAAGGGGAGACTGCTTTTCATCACCTTGACACGAACATCCGAGACAAACTCATTTTATCATTGATCGAGGGTATGAAGGCAACGCGTTCACTTATCAGGATGGACAAAAATAGATATCCCTTCTCTTCCCTTACTTTCTTTTATTCTTCTTTCTTTCGTCTTTCCTTCCTTTCCTTTCATTCTTTCCTTCCTACTTTCCTTCCTCCTTTCCCGCCCTCCATCCTTTCTTTTCTGAACCCTCATCATACGACCACCTTTCACACCCCAAGGCACCAACTGCTACTGCTGTACAAAACGCAACTCAGCAAAAGACAGCACACACACACACACACGCGCTTTTTGGGGCCTGGGGCGCTCAAGAGATATAGTCGCGCAATGTTTTTCTTGTTCTTCGCATCGTATTTCTTTTTTCTTGTTTCTTTATACTCCTTCAATTGACAAGATCAAAGAGCAACAGCAGAAATAGTAACCCTTTCTGCCTTTTTCTCTTCCTCCTCCCTCTCCTTCTGAAGACGTGTCGAGGGCTTCTGGGAGATAACAAGTCCTCTCCCCCGCTGAGGCGCCTGCGGCAAAAAGTTCGACTGAGGCCTGTACGCCGAGTCCTTGACGATCTGTTTTACCATCACCGACTGTGGCAGCCAGTTCAGGATCATATATCTAAAAATTCGCTCCCACAGCGTCTATCCCCGAAAATAATGAGGTATAAAAAACAACAGTTGGCAACAATTCATTTTTCAGCGAGATTTGATTTTCTGGTTGAGGAGAAATGGAGATAGACATACATGACCGTAGCTGAGTTTGGCGTTGCGGTGCGAGTGTGCGTATTGGGCTTTGACATTCTCGAATCGTTGTTCACGGTAGTCTCCTAGGGCGGCTTTGATGTTTTCGTAACTGGTTGGTTTGATGTCGTAGAGGCAGTTGGCTAGGACTACTGAGTCAATCATTGCATTCACAGCTCCTTGTCCCGTGCTCGGAAGTATCTAACATACATAAGAAAAATAAAGTGAGCGACCTGTTACTGTTTCTTTTTTTTTCTGTTCCCTTTAAAAAAAAAGGAAAGACGGCGACGTGTGGTGTACCTTGTGTGCAGCTATGAAAAAATGGAAAAGATGAAAATATAACGGTTACATCGGCCAGTGGTACATTATTACAAAGATATCACATACAGATGAAAGAAAAACAGAGCACGCTTAACATACCATCGCCAATGAGAACAGTACGCCCATGAGTCCAAGTCTCAAACAGCATATCCTCAAAGAACACCTTCGAGATCCTCTCTCTGGGCGTAGCATCAACAATATCCCCCAATGGCCCATACGTTGTCTTGAACTCTCTAATTTGATCCAAAATCTTTACATTCGTCTCGGGTGCCCAATCCGACTGACGGAACTGTTCCTCGTCGATATCAGCAAGCTTCAATTGAATCACAACATTCCAACAGATCCGGTTCCCGGGAATCGTGTACGTCATCCACGCAAAGGGCATCGAGTTATCGCCAATATGGAACGAACATCTCGAACCTTCCGCCGCCAGATCCTTGTACCGCTCCTCATTCGGATCCAGGGGTAGAGTGGTTCCGACAAAGGACATATACCCCTTGTTCATGTTCTTGGTATCCCCTTTGGGGAGCAACCCCTGTTCATCCAGAGTCTTGTAGAGGTGCTTGCGGACACCGCTGTGGGCTCCGTCGGCGCCGACGAGGATATCCCTGTGGACGGTGGTGTTGTCGCTGAAGCGGAGCATGACGCCTTCGTGGTTTTGTTGGAACGAGAGGACTTTTTTGGACATGTGGATCTTGTGCGTGGGGATCTTGTTGAAAAGGAGATTGTACAATTCTGGGCGCGCAAATAACAGTCTCTTGTATCCAGTTCTACACAATAAGAAAAGGAAGACAAGATGATGAGTGGGTTTGTCTCGTTCCTGACTTGCTGTAGCTTATTGCCAAAAAGGTTTTGTGTCTGAGCAAAAAGAGCATTATTTCTACTTTTATCCGTTTTCACTCACACCTCATCCTGTACACAGATGTGGGCAGTCTTTTTCAACTCGGCAGAGTAATACGTCGCATCGTATGCCGGCTTGGAGACTCTCACTAATTCATCAAAGATCCCCATCTGCTCAAACGAGCAAAGGATATTTCCTATCATCAATCAAGAAGGGAAAAAAAAAGAGAGTCAGCACCAGAATCCATCAGAAAAAATAAAACAAAGAAACATCAATGTGCAGGGCAGCCGTACCTGAAAGGGCCATGACACCACCAAGAGGCTTGATCTCAGCGACACGTTCAAAAATCTCGTAGGGGATTCCAGCAGTTTCGAGTAACAGCCCCAGATAGAGGCCAGCCAGGCCAGCTCCGACGATCAAAACCTTTGGTGACTCGTCCTTGACCAGTGGCGGCAAATCGCTACTCTTGTATCCGCCTGCGGGGTTGAGTTTGGTCGGCGGGTGAGGAAGGGGAGAGAAGGGAGAGAGGGGAGGTGGTTTCGTCGTGTCCGCCATTGGTCCGTGAGGTGGTGCGATGAGGAGGCGAGGAAGAGTGAAGAAGAGAAGAATGAAGTAGAAACGAGAAAGAGAAAGGAAAACAGAAGAGATGAAAAAGAAAGAAAGGGGATGTGGTGGGATGAAAAGTAAAGAGCAGAAAAGAAAAATTAACCGCAACCGTTACGAAAAGGGAACATCAATGAGCCATCTACATCCTACCCAATGGTATCAGCATACGAAAGGAATGAAAAACGAAAAGAATCAAGAGTTACATAGCATTTGTGTCCACTGAAGAACAAAAAGAAGATTCTCTTTTCCGTGAAAAATAAAATCGCTCTCAATCGCAAAAAAATAGAGTTTCTGTCTCCCATGGCAACTATGAATGGTTGGTCGGTCACTTTCTTACGGCTTTATGTCTAATGAAGCATTGAGGACGAGGGCTTTGAGATAACAATAAAAGTGCCTACTTTTTTAAATTGGAGTAAGGTAAAGAAATGACAACATGAACGTCTCATCCACAACATTCACTGCCATTCTGAGCGATCGGATGATCCAACGACTTCTCCTTTCAAATTCCCGTTGATGGCAACGCGCTGGAGCGACACCTCTGGGAGAGCGAACTAAGACCGACAGCACCCTTGAATGTCAGATTCGCGGCCACAACTGTGCAATGTGAGAACCCCAGTGCACACAAACTGAGACGGTCTCCTGCCTCGGCATCCAAAATACGCCACACTCGATTAGACCCATCATTGGAACCAGTGACAAACTCCAAGGGGACCACCAGATTCCATGCTACGCTTGTGACGGCCTCTGAACATCCACTGACAACAGCAATACAGGACCAACTGTCGACCTCGCCTGACCTGAGTCGAACCGTCTTGTCGCGACTGCCAGAGAGAGGATCCACTTACCCATAAGGAGAGTAAGCGACGCTGTACACCGTATCCGTATGCCCTTCCTGTTTGACATCAGGCTTGTACAACTGCAGCTCCCAGAGCATGACTGAGGAGGAGCCAGTGCCGAGCACGAGTCGCTGGCCATTTGGTGAGTAGTCCACTGAATGTAGCGTATTCGATAGACACAAATCCTTCAGAGGTTGACGAAGGCCTCTCACTCGGGGATCGAAAAGACGAAGTTTCGATAGGCACAATAGCAATCTGACCGCAGTCTGGTCTCCGACGGGGGAAAAAAACACGTAAGCCCTCGAACGGTACGGATCGGTCGTCTCAGGCACTACTTTGCCTTGATTATCGTATTATCAAGATCCCAGAACTGTGTAAACTCGTTACTGTCGCATGAGATCAACCACCGACCATAGCGCGAGAAACTCATATCAGCAATTGGGTAGTGGGAAGATCCAAGGAGGACGCGCTCATCAACATCGGTTCGAACTCCCAATCGCCGAATATTCCCATCTTCGCAACCGCTCGCAAAACATTGGCCGTTAGGTGATATAGCAACTGAATAAACTTCGGGTCCGGACGGTAATAGAATAGATCTGGAGGCCTGTGAAGGAGTTCCAGCATCCAATGATATCTCCCGTAAGTTCAGAGATTATGGATAGACCGTCATGAGACCATGCCATAGTTCGAACCAAGGCGGCAAGTCCTTGCGTGATGGAACTCGACTGTTTGGTGTTCACCTCCCAGACTCGTATAATCCCGTCCACATCTCCTGAAGCAATTTACAGGCCGTCTAGGGAAAGGAATAGGTGGTGATCATGTCGCTATGACCTGGCAACCTGGTGATGGGTTGCCCACTCGATGAGTCCCACAGTTGACCGCCCCTCTCCATGCTTAACGAAACAATCATCTCGCCAATTGGAGAAAATACAATATCTTGTAGCCAACTGGTATCATCATTGAGAGTAAGACCCGTCTCTCCGGTGATTGCATCTACCAGGCGAATCTCGGAACTGATCAAACCAGCTATGAGGGCGCACTGCCGTCCGTCTGCTGAATGGACCATACGCGAACCATGAACACGAGGAATGACCCAGTCGACCTCAGGTGTTCCTGTATCCGAATCCCACTCTCGAATCGTCCCATCGCTGCTGCCCGAGACAAGTCTCCACCCGTCAGCTGAATACGCGACACTCAAAACGGTCGCTCCATGACTGTTCAAGGCAAACAAGCGCCCTCCTGTCTCCCAGCTCCACAACCGAATCATGCTGTGTTCGCTGATCGACGCGATCTGCTTGCTGCAGGGTGAGAATGCCACAGAGTCCACACCACCTCACTGCACCTTTTCACTCGCACGCACACGCATACACACACGCACACAGACACAAAGGTATATAGGGACGGGTCAAATGGAATGTTTATTGTTTGCTTATTGTTTGATTACTGATCGATCATCATAAAAAAAAAAAGAATAAGAAGTGATCCAGATACCTAGGACACTTGCCATAGGAGGTGTAGATGTAGTCAGAGTTCTACCGTTTCCGTAGGCGAGGAGAGACATGCCGAAGATGAGGATGAATATCCGCATGTGTAGCGGAGGTGTTTCGCTGACCTCATGATAAAGAAGGTTGGTGGCAGCAAAATAAAGGAAAAAAGGAAACACGGGGGAAGAGGTGTCGGGATTAAGGTTGTGATCCTCTTAATCACTTTATCAGTAATTGAGCAGTGCCAGTCACATCGACGGTCTTCGACAAATCATATTCGCACACAAGAAAGACATAGAAAAGAACAAAAGGACCCCAAGCATGTCTTCTTTCATCTTTTTCTTCTTCTTCTTCATTCACTCCACACATTCCTTCCACGTCACCAAACACAACACAATGCGTTTCTCCGTCGTTGCCATCGCCGCCCTTTTCCTCGCCTCGCACATTTCCGCTGCAAGAACCGAGCCCACCCAGCTCCAAATTGGTACACGCATCTCTTCCTCTGTCGAACTCTCAATGAGCCCTTTGTTCACCACTTTGCTACCTCACACCATTTTAACTAACCTAAGCTTACCCTTCCAATTGAAAACCTAATAGGAGTGAAGGCAAGGAACCCTAACCCCAACTGCGTCAAGTCCAAGGACGGCGATTCGCTCTCAATGGACTACACCGGAACCCTCTGGACCACCGGCGCCCAATTCGACTCTTCTGTGGGTCGTGCTCCCTTTGACTTTACCCTCGGTTCCGGACAAGTTATCAAGGGTAAATATACTACTTCTTATGCATTCTGGAGAGCAACCACTTCTATTTTTGTTGAGTATACCATGTTCGTAGAAAACATGTTAACTCACACCTCATTTTCCTCCTCCTGTTAATGTATCTAAAATAGGATGGGACTTGGGATTGCGTGGAATGTGCGTGGGGGAGAAACGCAAGTTGGCGATCCCCCCTCACTTGGCTTATGGCGAGCGTAGCATGGGCGCCTCCATCCCCGCCAACTCAGCCCTCGTCTTTGAGGTCGAGCTCTTGAAGATCAACGGACAGGGCAAGGACGAACTGTAAACACCTCTGCGACACACATTCCAGCAGTCTTCTCCCTTGTAACCTTTTGTAATAAAATCCACTCCGCTCTTTTTCACAACTCTCCCTTGCTCCATGTGTATTTTTCCCTGACCCCCTTTTTTGTTGATTTTGCTTTCTTTTATTGTCGCCGTGTCGTGGGAGTGCAATGAAGGGTTTACTTGCAGTAGCGATCTGACTTGACTTTCTCACGACGATCCAGCAATGCTTCTGAGAACCGTCCTTCCTTCTTGGCCTTGTTGAGCTCCTTGACTGATTCATTCGACACGATGACTCGTCCATGATTCCATGTCTGGAACTTGCGGCTATTAGAGAAAGGTTGACCAAAATTTGATTAGTTCTTGCCCTTCTCTTTCTTGTCACCCGTCGCAGTGAAACATGCGTGAAATACGTAGAAGAAAAGTTACCTCTGGTCTAACTCATAGTCCTTGGTGACGATTTTGACCTCTCCCCCAGCCTTCTTGGCCTTTTTCCTGAACCGAGCCTGGATCTTTGCCCGAAAGATCTCACAGAACCCAATCGTTTCCGAATCCGCCCTGATCTGAATCCCTCCTCCTGCTCCCTTCCCAGTATCGGCAGCAACCTCATCAACACTCAAGAACTTTCCGTAATGATTCTGGAACGCAATCCCGCCTTCCTCCTCGTCTGCTTTCAAAATCGCCGTCCATTCCTCCTGCATCCCAATAGCCTCTGTATGGGCAGTGACGATCCCGAATTTGTCTGAACTGAGGTACTTCCCGTTGTACGCTTTGAGAGTGAGGCGGTCTGAATCGGGGATCATGGTTGCTACCACGACTTGGTGTACTGCTGTTGGCTCTGCTGTGTCAAAGTTCACTGGTCCTCCTGTGTGTTTCCTACGAGGATCTTCGTCGTCAGAGTCCTGTGATGGGGGTTGGAGAGTGGACATGTTGATTTTTGACTTGTCGTCGATGGTTAGGCAGGATGGGGGCTCGGATGCGAATGTGAGGAAGAGCGGGCCGCCTAGATCTGTCAACGCCCTTACGGGAACCCAGCCTAAGAAGATAATGAAAGTGCAAAGGTTAATATTAGCGGGCAAAGGTGCTAAAGTGTGACAATGCATAGCTGGATGAGTCGGCAGTGTGAAGCATACCTTCGGCATTATCGTTGGTCTCCTTGTTGTCTTCGCCATCGTCCTCTGCCTTTCTCTTCTTCTTCTTGCTAATTAGTCACAGAGACATGCAATGAGGGTTGATTAGCTCCATGGAAGTCTCTCGTTGGTCGTTGTGGATTCTTAATTGTGATTCCTTTTTTGCTTGGAGTGAGTGTTCCTTTAGCTTGAAAGTGTAACCATACGTTTTAGTTTCTCCCTTGAAGCTGAGTTTCTTCTTCTTGACGTTGTACTCGTCCGGCATGGTAATTTCTTCCTGTGTGTGTTGGTCTGGTGTCAAGGAATCTCATAACGACCGAGCCCTGTAGAACTCTTTTATGCTCGTTAGAAAGGCGATCATATATCATCCCTTAGAGTCACGTGCCGAATTCTGCGGAATGAGTGCATGTACAGCACTCTTATTGTTTGGACTACAATCACCCTTCAATTTCAGAGCCCTTCCTTTCCCATCCGCCACATCGCCGCCTCCGACCCCGAAAACAACTCGATGAAAATCCCGACAATGTGTTCTCCAGCGAGGTCAATGACGATCCCAACGACGCTATCCTCTCGTACCACCTCCAGCACACGACCGCAATCGAGTCATGAAAGATCATTTATCACACACACTCTTCTATTCTCATCTTTTACGTTGACACAACACCGCGGCAGGCCGAAGTGCTAACCTCAGGGCTAATGAGATCCCTGACGATCAAGCAAAGGAGGTTGAGGAGGAGACACAAGACATACAGGAGCTAGATGCGGAAGACTCTGGTGGAGACTCCGACGAAGAACAGGGAGCTCAGAATCAGGATGCTGCTGAGACTGGTAGCCAAGTCGGACATGGAAACGACAGTCAAAATCAAGAGGCGGAGGACGATTTGAAGGAGGAAGGTGAGAAGGATGGAGAGGATGATGATGCAGATGCAGATGCAGATGCTGAAGACAATGAGATGAAAGGACCTGTCAGACCCATCATTGCCCCCAGCAATAACCTTTGTCCCGCCCGAGCTCAATGTGACAGTATCATGGACTGTCTCTGCTTCGCCACCTGCAGGACTCGAAAATACCCAAAAGTTAAAGGAGCCCACTCTTTCGATGAGGGTATGTGGACGCGCGCTGAGCTCCACGGTCTTTTGGCGGTGATGCCGGCGTTGGGGAACCTTACCCTTTCTCCCTTGTCAGCGTTCGAGCACTTGGGGGTTTTGGATGGATTCACAAGCTTGGCAAGGCACAAATATTTGCCAACCAGCCTTAAAATCATATCAAAAATCAAACAAAAATGAAATGTGGCGATAGTAGGACTCTGCTTGGTATACTTGCTCGCTTGAGTGGCCAACAATGCGTGTGTGTGTGTGTGTGTGTGTGTGTGTGTGTGCACGGTATCAATTGCAAACAAGGATGGCTGTCATCGCCATGTTCAGACCCAACGATTTGACCCAAAGATGGTCGATTTGTGCTTTCAAATCGCATCGTCCCGGTCAATTATCTCTTCTTCCTTCCCATTCTTCTCGTCACCTTATTCATTCGTAACGTGTCGATGGCTGTGGTGACTCGTGGCAGTGGTCACCGAGCAAGACTATAATCAGAAATCAAAAATGCAAATCAAAATGCTGTGATATGCTCGAGTAGGACTGATCGACACTGAGACTATTAAGGATATTAAGTCGCTGATGGCGATTGTGATGACTTCTTGATCCTCACTGTGACAGGCACACTGCTACAAACACATGGTCACACCATGCACCATAGTCCAGAAAGCAACTTTTCGGATTTACTCACTTCACCAAGGTATCTCCTACTATTGTTTTTCTCCTGTTGTTCCTTTTAATTTCTCAGACGTCATCCCTTCTCCGTTCAGCCACTCTCCTCTTCATTCAGCTTCTTTCTCTTCTCTCTTGCATCTACTTTCTTTCTCCTCTCCTTCTCTATTCTTGATTCCCATTCTCATTCTCATTCTCCCCTCCCCTCCATCCTTCCCTCTCATATTACACTCTCTTTCTTGTTCACCTTCGCTCACATTCTCTTACTTGTACCCTTTACACCTCTCCCGCTCTCTCGTTCATTGTCAGTCGCGACACGATGTCCCCTCATTCGACACTCCGTCCTGACTAATCAAGGAAACAGAGCAGGAAAGTACTCAATCGTTCATTCATTCTCCTTCCTTCATCATGGTGCTCTATCCAATTTCCCCCAAATCCCTCCCGATACTATTATTGTCCAGAATGCAGCGCAACGTCATTCTTCTATTCTAGTGGATGAGAACGCCTCTTTGAGGGCTCGTTTGCTTGAAAATATCAGTGTTTCCTGGCTTCTTTCTCACATTCTTGTGCAGAATGGGTCAACTGTCGGTGTGAAAGTGAGGTCTACCTGTGGATGTTTGGCACGTCCACTTACTGAAATCCATTACATTGTGGTTGGCTTGCCCATGAGTGTCCTGGAGAGGCTTCATAGAGGACGATTCCTGACGCCGATGTACATTGAACAATGATCGTGAGTGAGGCAAATTGAGTCGACTTGCCAGCCAAGGCTGACTGACTCAATGGCTGTTGTCAGCATGAGGGGTGGGCGTGGGTGGCATCAAGGCCCTGGCGGAGTGCAGGTGTTTGTTTGTCTATTGTGTCTTTCAGCGTCATTAACCCTAGCCTTGTTTTCCTTTTTTTTAATGGCAACTGGATAAGAACTTTCGTCTAGATTCGTAACTCTGGAGCGAAAGGATGACCAGGACAGCAAGGAGCTATGTTACTCTTTCCGACTGGTGCAATGGTTTGTAGAAGGAAAGGGGAGAAGCGGGCGTGGTGGTCTCTAGTAGTCAGTGTGTGTGTGTGTGTGTGTTTGTCATTGATGAGAGTTCAGTGACTGTTGACAGGCGAAGAAAGACGGTCATGACGAACTAGAAGGTATGCGAATTGGAGATGGCCAACGTCTATATCAGCAATAACACCATCGAAGCATTGTTTGACAACGTGTAAAATTGTAGCTCAATAAATAAGCATTAATACATCAGGCTCATGATGACCACTCGAGACAAATGCATTGGTTAAGGAATTGGGAGCAAGGGTATCTTTCCTATGGGCCGATGCCTGTCTCTTATTTATTCGCGCTCCACAACTCTATTTCCTTTATCTCTCTTTCTTTTTCACTCATACCCACGACACCATCGCCACTACAAGAATAGGACCATTACCTCCATCGCAATGCCGCTACCAGGACCACCACCACCATATCCGCCATTACCCCCGAGCTTCTTCTTATCCTGGAATGACCATGCGCCACCATCACTTCAAGTAATTGTGTCGGCCTACTCATTAAGCACGGCCGGTGCGCCAGACAAGTGGAAATGACGGGGGCTGCCAGGTGCATCTTTTCGAGTTTATTTTCTCCATTACTTTATGTTCCGCTGTTGCTCTTTTTTCACGCTTCCCTTTATCCCTCACCTTTCCCCGCTTTGACATAACCATCACCATTATTATCCTCACCTTCATCAGCAACCACTGACCTCTCTCATTCAGCTTCAGTTCATCTTGTGTTTCATTCGTCTTCCATCCTCATTTGGAATCAACCCCTGGGCAGCAAAAAGAGCGAATGCGCATCTCTCCTTTTTTCCTTCACGATGAAAAGGCGCATGAACCCTGTGTAACAATGACACAAACTAACAACTACATATGTGTTTTTGTGTCCTATAAACTTGTTCAGCCCATTGCCATTGCACCGTACCACATTCGCACTCGGAACTCATCAACGCCCACCGACCCACCAACCCCCTCGAGCCTCTCAAAGGTAAAAATGCACGGCAAGCTCTCATTTTCTTCAGTGAAGCAAGCTCAATAGAAGGGGCGTCCGGGCTGTCGATTCCGCGTGGACTTGGAATAAAATGTACTCCTCGATATGCGGTCAGAGACCGTCCAAGGACCGATTCCAGCGATGACCATACTCGGTCAGTGCCCTCTCCTCCGAGAGCTGCACTTTCCTCCAAGCAAACAAATCGACGAAATGGAAGGATTCGAGGATATGTTGATTGCGATGGAGAGTTGACCTCGTACAATATGGCCTGGGAGCAGCAAGTGGAAGTGTTGATGGTTGGAGCCACCGAACTGTTGGAGATCACGACACAGGCGGGACGAGAACCACAGGCAGCTCAGGAAGTGCAGATGACTGTGGATGCACAGGATGCACAAGAACAAGAGGAGGGAGCAGGTGAAACAGTCGCTGCCGATGGAGTCACCTAGACTTTGGTGGTGGACTTGAGCGAGGGAATCGCATTGCCTATGCTGAAAGAGTTGGATGTCAGTGCGATCCATCTCGCACCTGAGGGACGAGCTCGCTCTTTTTTCAGAGAAACGCGCTGGAGATGGTCAATCTGCTAGACAATGTATTTGTGCTCCCGGAATTGATCACAGTCTGGGATGGCGGTGCCAAAACCTCACAATACTAGGAATGACCATCTCTGTCCAGGAAGACAGTGATGAGGCGAATGTGACACAAACCTTTTTTACCATCATCTCGGCACATTACCCTATTAGAAGTTTCTTGACCTGACCTGCATGCGTTTTGAGAAGTCAGAGGCCGGAGGACTGAGAGGGCTCGCAGGGGTAACCAAACTCACGGATTTAGGCCTTCAAGACAATGGGACACATGCACTGGGGGAGATATCCTTAGATTGATGGATTCTACGCCTGCGCTGGATTATCTCGACCTTTCACCTCGTTCCCTCATCGACGATCGCAAGGGAATGCTCGAGGTGCTGGTTGAGCCCGACAATGCACATGTTCTCGCTGATGGCGAGTAAACCTCTGGCTGTCTTTCGTTCCACTTTTTATCTTTTCATGTATTTTTTTTACCTGAATAAAGCAACCTCCGTTCAGGGTGGATGACATTGGATTGTGATGTGATGGGTCATAATAGACTCATGTTTTTCTTGCAAGTACACCCAAGTCATCAAGGTATCCTGCTTGCTTGAAGTAAAACTATTGAGATCGCGGGCAGTGATGGCGATAGTCTCTGAGTCTAAGTCAGTGTCGTTTCTTTTCTTTAGGAGATATCAACCAAAGAGACCGTCGACCATGGTCGATCGACTTCCATTTGCTTTTTTTTTTTGCATCATCCTATGTTATTATCTGCTCTCGTGCTCTGTATTGTTTTTTCCCTTTTTTTCTCTGTCCATCTCCTTCATTGCCAAGCGCTGACAACACCAAAAAAATAATAATTCTGGTGGTTGTGGGCCCAGAAATCAAACGTCCAATAATAAGACTTTTCTTTTCTCACCCGTTACCTTTTCTCACCCGTTACCTTTTCTCACCTCATCGCTTCTTCCCTTCCGACTTCATTCCAAGTTCATCTCACCTCTTCCAGCCGACAACAACATCGTCACTCTCACCACCAACCCACACACGTTCATTCAACATCCTTCCTCCTCCGCACTTTTACATTATTTCTTCCGTCGCAATACCGTAATACTTCTTCCGGTCGCGTCAGGAGGCCATGACAACAAGGCGCACCTGTCCGCAGTGAGCTCAAGTTGGTCAAGTTTTGAGCCGCAAGTCTACGTCAATGTCAAGCGAGGAGCGGTTTACACTCTCAATGGAAAGGCCATCCTCACTCCTAACAACCATGGAGCCATCCAACGATGGACGTCTTTGACAGGAGCGTTTGAAGGTTTTTTGATCGAACTCCCTAATTCGTCGTCCTCCTCTAGTACCTAGGCATATTCTCGGCAAGGAAACCGGTTGGCCCACTCGCCACTTTCGACAGCAGGAAACACATACCATGACCAAGCATGTCCTGAACACCAGTCGGGGTAAAGTAACATAGTTCCTTGCAGTCCTGGTCGTCCTTTCGCTCCGGAGTTACGAATCTAGACGAAAGTTCTTATTCAGTCACCATTAAAAAAAAGGAAAACAGACTAGGGTCAATGACTCTGAAAGATACAATAGACAAATAAACACCTGCACTCCGCCATGGCCTTGATGCCACCCACTCCCACCCCTCATGCTGACTACAGCGATTGAGTCAGTCAGCCTTGGCCAGCAAGCCGAATCAATTTGCCTCACTCATGATCATTGTTCAATGTACATCGGCATCAGGAATCGTCCTATATGAAGCCTCTCCAGGACACCCATGGTCGTGGATTTCATTTTGATATGATTTTAGGGTTGGTTTTTTTTTTGTTTTGTACGAAGTTTATTGCGTCGTGGGAGTGCGTGCAGAAAAATAATACTCATCAGCTTCGAATCACCGCCAAATCAAAAGATGTGAAAATAAAATACTTTCCAAGAAAGCACACAAACTGCATCTAAACTGAGAAAAACAGATAAACAGAGAGCCGGAAAAAGGCAAGGCAAATAAAATACAGAGGAAATAGAGTACAAATGTTAGGTAGGATGGTTGGTGTCGGTCGGGGGCGGCTCGGCTGGGGGAGGGAGTTGGCGTTCCTCGCTCTGGCGCTTCTTCTCTGCCAGCTGAGCACGGGCCTGGGTGATCGCCAGGTCTACAGCAGCAAGGACGATGCGTGGGTCAAATGCTTGGTCCTCCATGATGAAAGCAAAATGATATCGTCAAATGGTAGCCAGGATGACGCCGATCAGCAGGAACAGGGGGACGTCGTTGCGGGGTTCGAGGGGGTCCGAATTAGGAAAGAATAGGCTGCAGATGTAGTCCGCTGACCAGGCTCTCTCCTCCACATATCTTGTCATCGCGCTCTGCCAGACCTCCAGTTTCTTGGGACAGCTGAAGAGGAGGTGTTGATTTGTCTCGACCTGCGCCAGGCAAGCGCGACAGAGGATCCCGACCTTGTCCGGGAGAATGGAGTGGAAATGGACGCCAGATGGGAGTTTGTTGATCAACAGACGCACTAAACATTGCGAGCATTGTGAGGAATCGGATTCTTCCAAAACATGGTCCAAAAAGATGGCGTGAGTGGTGGTGGGAGTGCGATCATCGGTGGATGATGGGGTGGTGGTGTTGGGGGCTGTCAGGCCTTAGAGAACACAGCCTGACGAGAAGTCCTTGTGCTGGCCAGTTCGAAGTATCCGTTCTCTGTCTGGGTGGTTGATTTTAAGGTTGGTTGGCCAAGATATGTGCCTTGCCGATCTCGTGCATCCATTCCAAAACTTCCGAGTGCTCAGACGCTGACAAGGAAGACAACATTAGTTTCTGCAATGCCGGTGTCGCAGTCAAAAGACTGCGGAGCTCTGCGCGCGCCCACAGACCCTCATCCAAAAGAGTGAGCTCCCTTAAGTTTCGGGCATGTCTGAGTCCTGCCAGGCAGTCCTGCTCCTTGGCCATGTCGGTGGTGGTGATGTGCAGAATGGTGATGTGGGCCAGTCTGCCGATTCGCAAGAAAAAGCTCCGCCACATATTGTCAAAGTCATCCTCTTCTTCTGGAGGGAAGATTCCCAGTTGAAGCTCAGTCAGGTTGGTGCAAACCCAATCGGCTTGCAGCAATGATTCCAGGGGTATATGCATCCCATTCGGAAGTAGCAGCCGCTCAAGCATGGGTCGTTGGAAAAACAACCGAGATGCAAAGCGCTCTTCCTGATCCAACGTGAGAGCGGAGGCGGTCACCTCGAGTTCCTTGAGCTTGGGCATGGCAAAGGAATTGCTGAGGACAATGAAGGGTCCGGCAATTCCTTCCGTCTCATTGTCTTCAGCATCTGCATCTGCATCACCGTCCTCTTCATCCTCTTCGTCTTCCTCTTCCAGCTCGGCCTCAGGGATTTGCTCTTGACCTGTCGTCAGCATCTCAGCTTGCGTTGACCACCACAACGGAAAGCCAATCAACGTTTCGACCGCCGCGAAACTGCCCATGAACGTTTCCAAGTTTGCCATGTCCGCTTCATCCACCAAAGGGCAAAATTCGAGCGCCTTCAGGGTGATGCAGTCAGCGAGAACTTGGAACGTTGGGAGTTCATCTTGGACATAATCCTGCGGGACATGTTCGATCAAAATTGACTCCAAGTTGGGGCACAATTCCGCGATGCCTATGTCGGCCCGGCAAACCGTGAGCGTCCTGACCTGCCAACTGCCCTCTCCCTTCTCTCCGCCATCCGCGACCTCTGTCCTCTGATCAACTCCAAGTTCTGTGTATCCCGTCTGCCATTGCAGTCCATACCACTTGCCTCGGAGATGCAACTCTCGAAGCTTTGAAAAGCATTCAAAGAGTGGCGACAAGGGTAAGAGGGTCTGGCTGTGAGGGAATTGCAGCTCCAGAACTTGAAGCCTCTCCATCGCCCGGATAGCCTGAAGCACCTCGATGAAGCTCTCCGTGCCTCTTGTTTGAATCACCAACTCCTTGACTCTCTTGGTCATTCTCAAGATATTTCCGAGGCAGCTCATGGAGAGGTCACGATTGCTGGAAGGTACCTGGTTTGGGTACAACTCTCTTGTAATCGCCACATCCGTCCAATGGAAATATTGAGTTTGGAGAAAATGTGTTTCAAACTGGGAGGCAGAGGGAGAGGGCGAGGGCGAGGGCGAGGGAGAGGGCGAGGGCGAGGGCGAGGGAGAAGAGGAGGAAGACGAAGAGGGGGAGGAAGAGGGAGGGGAAGAGGGGCACCGAAACGGGAACGACTTGTGCTGAACTTGCAAAGCTGAAATCCGGGTCCACAGGTTGAGAGACAGCGCCGCTTTCCATCGCTGTGAAACCCTCAATGCGCTGTACAGCGACGGTCCGTCCAACGATTGACCGATCTGGTGTATAACTTCAGCCGGGAGGTGCACGTCCTGAAGAGGATTAGTGCTGGATGCTGGGTTGGCCATGTGTGTTGCTGGTGAGGTTGTTGTTGTTGAAGTGGTTGAGTGGTGTTGGTTGAACTGCCGTTGGTGTAAGTGTAATGTGGAGAGGATGCAACTGTAAAGTGAAGCGAGTGTAACTGTATAGTGGAGTAAGTGGAACTGTGTAGTGGAGTAAGTGGAACTGTGTAGTGGTGCGAGTGCAACTGTATAGTGGAGCGAGTTCAACTGTAAAGTGGAGCGGTGATGAGCAGAAAGAAAAAGAAGGGGAGCATACTAGATTTTTATTGTTTTCTGAAGACAGAGACAGAGACTACAACCATTCAATTACACGGTCTATTCATTCACACGGCGCGGAACTAATCGGCGCCCTCAGGACCTCGATTCATTCTCACGGTGCATTCATTCACATGGCCTATTCATTCACATTGCCGATTCAGACAACGGGCAAAGAGAGAGGGGGAGAGGGAGAGAGAGAGAGAGAGCGAGAGGGAGAGAGGGGAAGAAAACAATGTTGGGTGAATAAAAAAAGAATGATTCCAAGCAAAAAAAAAAGCTCATCTGTTTGCCCGGAGGCTTGATATTATCTTTTCGTTGCAAGACAACTAGAAGAGTGAGAGAGATGAAAGTAGCAATACAAGAATCATGGAGATCGTGGCTTTCGAGCAGTATGAAGAAAGTGGGTGCAAGCATAGTAGTAATCGTTGGCAGCGACAAGGAAGAGAACGGTGCATAAAAAACAACGAAGCAGAAAACGAAAGCGAACCCTTCATTTGACAAACGAAAAGGGACAGGAAAAGAATATATGGAGTAAACAGTCCAATACAATCAGACGCGCTTTTTTTTTCTCTTCGCGCTCAACGATCATCATTTCCTGTCTGGCAGCAAGAGAAGGAAAAAGAAGAGTACATAAAAGTTGTTGACCGGTATTTCGTATGAGAATACACATAGAGAAGGCCACCACGCTCTCTCCATCCATCCATCCTTCTTCCTCTTTCTCGAATCGACAGTTGTCAATGGTCAGACTGTTAGACAACAACAGACTAATCTCGAGGAATTGGTGCAAAGGGGGCCCATCGAAAAATTCTCTGCCTGAAAAAGAGGGTGAGGTGTACCAGGCTGGTTAATCATTTTCTCTTTTTTTCTTTGAAGAAAGCAAGAGAAAAAAGTGTACATCAAACAGGGGCAAACAAACACAGCAACAGTGCAAGGACAAGACATACATCGTTGCTCTCCCATTCCTCCCCACAAACATTCCCACAATCATCCACGACAGAACCCAATAAGTGCATTGAGGGATGAGCAACAACAAAAAGATCCGCGCACGGTTACATGGCCACACGATCAGGAAATTGTTCGCTCTCTCTTCGCCAAGTTCACCAAGGCACATACCACCCTCAATTACTACTTTTGATCGCTCGATTGCTCTCATTCGTGGAATCATCCTTAGTTTACTCAATATATCACGGATGCACGGATGTTGTTCAAGATACAGCGCATGCTCAGGCGGAAGGAGACAGAGAATGAGAAAAAGGGTGAAAGGGATGGCTGCATTGGAAGATGGAGATACTATTTGCTTTAATTTTTTTCTCTTCTACTTCTATCATTACAGTTGATGTCGCAGGAGAACAAATAGAGGTACGTCTACAAAGTGAGAGAGAAGCAACATGGATGTGAATGCGGGTCTTGATTTCTCTCTATCTAACAACTATTTTTTGGTCGGTAGAGGAGAAACGGGTAGGAGGAAAGCTCTTGTTTGGCTGTGCATCCAATGTCGTTGTTTTCTTTCTCTGCAATCGAGTGTCGCATCCACTAACCTTGTCTTACCACTATTGCTTTGCTATCATGCATGGTCGCAACAAAACAATGGAATCGTTGGACCGAAAATATTAAAACGCTCGGGCAGACACACAACAACCCTGCCTTATTCTGGTCGAGATTCTCGGCAACGAGTCAATTAAAGATAAGGGTCAGAGTGGTTTGTATGAGCGAAGGAAAAGGAAACGAGAGAAGAGGACTCATATGACGCAATTGAGTGTGTGTGTGTGTCGTTGAGAGAGCAAACAACGGCAACGACAAAAGATAAACAAATAAAAAAGGCAACAACGGCAATGATAACAAAAACACCACCCACCCCCTGTCTGAACCCAAATTCAAAGGATGAAAGGCATAACAACAGGACAAATGCAAAGAAGGGCTTGAGAAGTACCCCTCACAAACCTTCTCTTTAGGATTTCCGTCCGTACGGTCGTCTGATTGAATAGTCTTATTGCAACTCAATCCTCGTGTGATAATGCATTTGTATTTTTTTTGCTCAACCCCAGTCTTGCCTGGACGCAAATGGAAAGAATGTTGCCCTGAGCAACCCTTCTCTTTGCTATTTTTCTCCAGTTGCCTGATTGAATACCCATTGCAATTCATCCCCCGTTCGTCAACGCATTATCTTTTTCTTGTTCAATCTTGCCTTTTTTTTTTTTGTTGTCGTTCCTCCTAGCTTGTACCAGACGGTTATTCTACGGGATGCTCACGTTCACGAAATAAAACATGTACGGAAAACGAAAACAACAAGTTAGCGGGCATATTTTTCATCGGCCAGAGCAATAGCGAGACGCGATTGTCTCGCACCATCAGAGAGAGAGAGACAAGTACGGTTCTCAACGTTCAAGATTTCTCCACTTTTAATTTGGCGCATCCCTTGCCTGTTATTGTTTGACTTCTCATTTCAAACAGAAACGTTTGTTATTGCTGCATTAAAGGAAAAGGTAAAATCAATTTCTCGTCAAGTTAACTTAACTTCACATCAAGTCATTCACAACAGCATTTTCATTTCCATCATCCTCGCTTGTTCTTCTTGCAGTTGAATTTTGGAGCATCTGTGGCATCTTTCTTTGCTTTATTTTCTTCCTCTACTCGTGCTCCCTCTCATCCTCTCTCTCAAGTATGAATATCCTGCACATCTCCCAAGTCGCGTAAACCCTTCGTGGGTTATTGGCCACATATAAGGTACCTTCAAGACGAAATGGTAATACCAAACAATAGTCAACAAACAAAATGGCCCATGGTCGGATCATGTCAAACCTTGTTGTAAGGTTGTTATCATGTGAGCCGAGATACGCGAAAAAATGTCCCTGTTAATGTGGAGAAAATGTATTCAGCCCAAAGTACGCGACTCTTACCAAGAAAACTCAGCTGTCCATATGCATGCGCCTACTGAGGACGGCGATGGAGGGGAATGAATGGGAGTGGCGACATGCTGTTTGCTGGGTTGTGCTGTAGGATGCGTGTCATTGAATATGTGTTGTTGCTGTTGAGTATGCGCTGCGTTCATTGGTGTTTTCCGCCCTGGGAGTAATAAACGAGAAAAAGCAATTGCTACGAACTCGCAGGTCACTTCTTCCCCCTCCCCCTCCCCCTTTTTTCAACAGTAATATTATTTACCCATTATCTGAACTAGTTCTTCAGAACTAATCCCACAATTGCCACCGGTCAATGCAAAAGAGAGTGTATGTATGCGGGAAAGGGCGAAGGAGGGAAGGATAGATGGTATGATAGCAAGAAACTAGGAACGGAAGAAAGCGACTATGTTGATCGGTCTTCAGCTGAGTTGCTGGGAAAGAATCTTCACCTGCCTTTCTTTTTCTTGTCGCTTTTCTCTTTGACTCAAGTCATGAGACAAATTACTACACACAACAACCCTTTCTCTCATTTCTCTTCTCTCCCCCTTTTTTAAATCGCTCTGAATGAATGTTGGCGTTGTCGTCGGCGTGAACGGATGAGTTACTGATTGAACTTAACAATGTATCTTTATTTTTTCATTTCGCCTGTCTGTCATGTTTTCGATGCATCGTCTTTTTTTTGTCACTGTCAGCGATAACCCATACGCTCACGTCCACTTTTATTACATTGATCGAAGCCCTACTACTGACGTTTCTAGTTGCGCCAGTCTTGTCTCTGTTACTCCTCTGGTTGTCTGCTAATGATAACAAATGTCAACCCTCCACTCGACATACTTTTTCTTTTGGTTGAAATCTTTCGATCCAAATTGACAAAATGCTGTCACTCTGCTCGATTCATCGGTTCTCCCTCTCTTTGCCCTCACCCGCTTCTTTGCTCTCGCAATTTCTTCCCCCTATTCCAAGACCACTTGCAAAATACTTGCCTTGCCTCCACTACCCCTCCTCTCCTATCCCGCAGCAACTGCAACTGCACTAACAGCAACCCCAGCAGCAGCAACAACAACAATCACCACCCCATTCGACATACACAAACATACTAATACACACAACAATCAACACCACTGCCTTCCATCCTCTCCCAATGGCCGCCCTTCCTCTTGTAGCGGGCCTACCGAACATGAATCCTCCAGTAAAAGTCCTGCGCCATATCGGTAGTTACATGGACGGTCATTTCCTCTAAGCCAGGCTACAGGTGCGCAGAAAGTGAAATGGCTCCCTTTTGCCTATTATCTGAACTATAACCACTGCCCTGCAATTAAAGAGCCGTCGACCCCGACAAAAACCCGACGAAAATCGCGACAATGCGTTCTCCAGCGAGGCCAATGGCGAGCCCAACGACGCTATCATTTCGTACCGCCTCCGGCACACGACTTCACTCGAATGGACTGAATTTGCAACCGCGAGGGTTCTCGTCCTGGGTAGAGTTCCGCCAACCAACCAAGACCTGCCCATCCATCGTCTTGTCGCCATCATCCGCATGGCACTGAATCTGGGAAGACTCACATTTGACAGCCGGAGGCATGAGGGGTACGACTGAGGCCCCTGAGGATCAAGCAGAGGGCGTCGAGGAAGCGGCACAAAGCACACAGGAGCTTGATGCGGAAGACTCTGGTAGAGAATCCAGCGAAGAACAGGGAGCTCAGAAGCAGGATGCTTCTGAGACCGGTAACCAAATCGGACAAGGATGTGATAATAAGGGTTAAGAGGCAGAGGACGATTTGGAGGATGGATGTGAGGAGGATGGAGACGATGACGATGCTGATGCTGAAGACGATGAGACGAAAGGAATTGTGGGACCCTTCATTTCCCCCAGCAATACGTTTGTCCTGCCCGAGCTCAATGTGAGAGTATCATAGATTGTCTCTGCTTTGCCACCTGGCAGGACTCGAGAAAACCCAAAAGTTAAATGAGCTCACTCCTTTGGATGAGAGTATGTGGACGCGCGCTGAGCTCCACAGTCTTTTGGCTCCTTTGTCAATGTTCGAGCACTTGGGAGTTTTGGACGGATGGACGAGCTTGGCAAGGCACATATCTTGGCCAACCAGCCCTAAAACCATATCAAAAATCATCAAACCACAATGAAGTCTGGCCCACTGGTCGAACAGAAATGAAAATGCGAATCAAGATGCTGTGATATGATCGAGCAGGACTGACCGACACTGAGACTATTAAGGTCGGATATTGCGATGGTGATGATTCCTTGATCCTCGCTGTTACAGGCACAATGCTACAAATAGATGGACAACCCATGCACCATGGTCCAGAAGATAGTTTTTCGAATATTTCCTACTTTGTTTTTCTCCTTTTTCGCTTCTTTGCCCCACGTGAACTTATACACCGCCACCAACCGTTGTCCTTTCTCAGACGTCATCCTTTCTTCTTTCTTCACTTCAGCCAGCTTCTTTCTTTTCTCTCTTGCATGTGCTTTCTCTTGTATATATTTTCTTCTTTCCCTTCTCCTCTCTCTTTGATTCCCTTTCTCATTCTCCCCTCCCCTCCATCCTTCCTTCCCTCTCATGTCACGCTCTCTGTCTTGTCTTGCTTGTATCCCTTACACCCATCTTATTGTCGCATCGCTCGTTCCCGCACTCTCGGATATCGTCAGTCGTGACATCAAGTCCCCTCATTCGAGATTTCGTCCTGACTAATCAAGGAAACAGAACAGGAAAGTACACCCTAGTTCATTCATTCTCCTTCCTTCATCATGGTGCTCTATCCAATTTCCCCCAAATCCCTCCCGATACTATTATTGTCCAGAATGCCGCGCAACGTCATTCTTATATTCCTGTCGACGAGAACGCCTCTTTGAGGGCTCGTTTACTGTATAAATATCGGGGTTTCCTGGCTTCTTTCTCACATTCTTGTTGCAGAATGGGTCAACTGTCGGTGTGAAAGTGAGGTCTACCTGTGGATGTTTGGCCACGTCCACTAACTGAAATCCATTACATTGTGGTTGGCTTGCCCATGAGTGTCCTGGAGAGGCTTCACAGAGATCAATTCCTGACGCCGATGTATATTGAACAATGATCGTGAGTGAGGCAAATTGAGTCGGCTTGCTGGCCAAGGCTGACTGACTCAATCGCTGTAGTCAGCATGAGGGGTGGGAGTGGGTGGCATCAAGGCCATGGCGGAGCGCAGGTGTTTGTTTGTCTATTGTATCTTTCAGCGTCATTAACCCTTGTTTTGTTCTTGTTCTCTTTTTTTTATGGCGACTAGATAAGAACTTTCGTCTAGATTCGTAACTTTGGAGCAATAGGACGACCAGGACTGCAAGGAACTATGTTACTTTACCCCGACTGATGGTGCAATGGTTTGTAAGAGGAAAGAGGAGAAGCGGGCGTGATGATCTCTAGTAGTCAGTGTGTGTGTGTTTGTGTGTGTGCGTGTGTGTTTGTGTTTGTCATTGATGAGAGTTCAATGACTGTCGAAAGCCGGGAAAGTATGCGAACAGGGAAGGAGTTAGGGATGGTCAACGTCTAAGTCAGCGAGTACACCATCGATGCATTGTTTGTCAAGGCGTACACTGTAATTAGAATTGTGTCTAAAGATTCTAAATGAATAAACATTAATACATCAGACCCATGCGAACCATCCGAGGCAAATGCATTGGTTGAAAAGGAATTGGGAGCAGCGGGGACAGAAACTTTACTTTTGTATTTCCTTTGATGACCAGTGGGCTGAAGAAGGAAGGGTGGGGTCGTTCTTTTGGTGCTGTTCTTTTTCCTTCCACACTGCATCTTCATGGCATCCGCGTCCGTAGTTGAGAGGCAAGACTGGGTGTGAAGGTGAGCCTCAGGGCTAAGGAAAACGGAAGGAGTGTGTGCAAAGAGTATGGGTAAATTGCAATATTATTATTATTATTATTATTATTATTATTATTATTATTGGCTTATTGTCCTGGGTTTGTGCGCACAAGCGTCGTGATATCAAGGCCTCCTGTGTCTGCGTCATGTATTCAGCATACTCTTGTTTGCCCAGGACATGCTTGGTCGTGGCGTGTGTTTCCTGCTGTCAAAGAGGCGTGAGGGCGATGTAGCTTGGTCCGGTCGCCGTTTGAACATCCGAATAATTTGGTCTTGGTCGAGTGACAGAGCAAGGTTGGTGGCAAACACATCGTGTGAGCATTCTCAAGTGAAGCGATCGAAATTCGTGGCTTAGACTTAGGTACCTGGCCATTGAATCAAAACAAGTCCTTTTTGCCTGTCACTTTCCTGCCTACTCTCTCTCCGCACAACTGATACCCACCGGCTACTCGACATTCGACTTCGGGATTACCCTCGACCCTCCTTCTTCGCATTAGTTGACCGTCCTCTCCTCTTTTCTTCTTCGCTCACACCGTCAAGGACACAACAACAACTCGATAATGGCTTCCTTGACAAGATCTACCCGTGTCTTCTTGGGCATGAGCCAACAGTCCCTTCGTGGATCCCTCATCAACAACCAGATTCGCCTCGCCTCAACCACCGCCGCCACTGCCACCAAGAAGAGTGCATCTACCAAGGAGAGCAAGCAGGACGATTCTATCTTGTTGGAGCACAAGGGTGATTTCACAACAGGAGTATCAAGACTTCGCGAGCACTACCGCAACACTGTCCAGGACGACTTGATGGTCCTCACCTACAGCCACACCTTCAAGCCCAAGGCCAAGATTCCCGAGGGTGTTCGCGTGGAATTGAAGGGCAACAGGCACATCAAGCCTGCTCCCAAGGCCCCCTCTTCTCGTCATATCCCCGAGTTGGTCAAGATTGATGTCCACTGTATGATGAAGGAGGCTCTGGTGAGCAAGTATAACCTGTTGAGCGGGTTCATGGCCATTCAGTCCATCACGGGAGAGATGCCCGAGATTATCAACTCCAAGAAGGGTGTCCACCCCTGGAAGCTGCGCGCCGGTATGTCTTCCGGAGAAGTTTCTTCTGGTGTCCTTTCTGTTATTCGTTTTTCTTTAATCGATTATTTTTCTCGTTTTGATCTGGTGCTTGTGATCCATGACACTATTTTTTCGATCTGGTTCCTGGTTTGCTATCTGTTTGTCCTTATCGTTCCTCTTCATCGCCTGCTTTCTCTTCATCGTTACATCTTCCTCTTTTTCTCTTTGTACTTCTTATTTTGATCTCGTCAATTGCTATTCATTTCATGATCTGCGGTCTGTTATTGTGCGTGTTATCATTACAAATGAAAAAGAAGACTAACATACACTCACCCACCTCAATCAAATAGGAAACCCAATTGGATGCAAGGTGACATTGAAAGGCGACAAGATGTACCAGTTCTTGGACAAGTTGGTTGAGGTTGTGTTGCCAAGGATGAAGGAATGGCCAGGATTGCCCGAGTCTGCAGGAGATGCTACAGGAAACATTGGCATGGGATTCCCCCCTTCAGCTCTGTCATTATTCCCCGAGATCGAGAACAACTTCGACATGTTCCCCAGGATGACTGGATTCGATGTTACCTTTACGACCACCGCCAATACCAACCTTGAGGCACGTTTGTTGCTCTCTGGCTTCAACATGCCCTTCCAGGTCAAGGACCACTCTGCACCAAAAGCCAAGGAGGCTGCCGCACCATCAATAGAATCCGCCTCCGCATAAGTGTTTTTTTTCGTACTTGTGTGGAAAGTAGTTTTCTTTTGTTTTTGACACCATAGACATCGTTTTTTATTTTCTTTCATATCTTCATCCCTTTGCAATAAACCCGTCATCATTCACAATCAAGGACGACCTAGGAGTTGTGAGTGCAGTTGCATGGATGCTCTATTTTCGAATGACAGGTGAAAAAGGAGACCATGGTTGAACGTGGGGATGAAGGTAAAAACGTGAGCGAGTGGGTGTAATTGAAAGACGGGGCAGAGGAGAGGAACAAAGGAGATCTTGGCAGCAATGCAATTATGCTGCTTCCTGTGTGATTGACCCTTTCATTTCTTTTTTTGTGCCCTTTTGGCCCCTGCTTTTCTTTGCACTATTATTTTTTTTTGCTCCTCTGCGTGCTGGTAGTAGATAGTGTCGAGACATGCACCCATAACATGATGACCCCCTCACTTTTCGTCAACGCCCTTTTGGTCAAGTCAAGCCCACAACTCTAACTGTGCGCCATGGCTATTTCAACTTACCCAGCCACATTGTCTTGCCTTGTGTGAGGCTATTTGCGGGAAGAGTGGATCTCTACTCGCTCGCCTATGTGCGTGTGTACTCCGAATTGAACTATGACATCGGATCTCCCTCCCACCCTCCAAATCCCACAGCCTGCGTGTGTATGTGCTACCTGTACCTTGTGTCTTGTGTCTTGCGCTCGAACTAAGAAAAACATAAAGAGAAGCACGGGAAGAAAGAAAAGAGGTAAATGGTGAATAGGCTACTGTACCCTTGCAAGAGACAATCCAAAAATAGGGGCGCAAGAAAGGCCTCCCCTCTCTGTTTTCTATTTGTATCGTCCTTATCTTCGTCTTTACTCCCTCTTCTTTTCTTTCCCTTCTCTTCCTCTTCTCTCTTTCCTCCTCACTCCCATACCCCTCTCCTTCTTTTCGCACCTTCATACTTTCTTACCCTTTCTTTTTTTTTGTCATCGCCCTGCACAGAAAAAAGAGCAGCAAACACCCTCCAAAAATAAAGAGAGCACCAACAACAAGGCAGCAGCACTGCAGGATAATAACCACGCCTGCTTCATACGACACCAACAAAAGCAACAACAACTAAAACAGCCATGGCGGGTCGACGACATGCGAAATGCTGCTTCTGCATCCCACTTAGACTTGCAACCTTCCTTGGCGCACTTATTATCGGCGTACGTTCTTTCTTGCTGTTATTGCTGTTGTTGTTGTTGTTGTTGAATGACTGATCCTTCTTTTCGCAAAGGGGAGGGAGAGTGAATGAATGACCCCTATTGCAAAGAAGGCGACAGGCTTGTCTCAAGACCTTGCTGTTGTATTTTATTTTTTTTTACTTTCAGCCATAAACCACCGACTAAACAGGTCCTTTTTTTTGTTATTCGCCGTTTTGTTGTTGATAGGCCTTTGGAGGTGCAGGAACGTATCTTTTCTTCACCAACCAGGATCTGCGTAAGTCGGACTCCTTTCTACTTATCCCCACGCCTTCTTTCTCCCTTCTTGATCTTTTTGGACGTTTCTCGTAGCTGGTACAAGTTACCAGTTGACGTCAATGGCCTTTCTTTCCCCACTGTTTAAAGCCAATTCACGGTTTGGCTTTTTTGTCTCCAGGAACGAGAAACCGACGTAACGAGAAACAGACGTTAAACTCCGGGGTCTTCTCGTTTCCTCTTTGAAACCATTGTTTTTGTCGTGTTTACTTATCCCGTCTCTTTTTTTCGACTCTCCAACTATGTTTTTTAGCCCAGCGGACTTATACTTTTGAGGGTAAGAACAACTGTACAGAGGATGAAGGAACAACAACAAAAGGCCGCACTGCCACACCACAATAGTCCAGAAATACAGATCTTTCTTGACTTACACAAAAAATAACAACAGAGGCAGCCAGAACCAACAATAACAACAGGGACAGCCCAAAAAAGACGGCGAGGCGTGAACGAGAGAGAGCCTTAACACTAAAAAAAGCCTAACACCGTCTATCCCTTCATATATTTTAGGCGTGTCGTTGACGCCATTGACATCAGGACAGGCGCTGTGGTACTACTTCGCAGCAGTGAGCGTGTTGGCCGCAGCGGTGGGGCTTTTGGGGATGTTCTCGGCCCTCCTTGCCAACCGTCGTATGGTCAAGTCATTCGAGGCCATCTACGTCCTCTCGCTCCTTACCCAGTTTGCCCTCACCGCTTGGGCCTTGATCTGGTGCAAACAGAACCAGACCCAGTTCGACACCATCTGCAATGCCAACAAGGCTGGACTCGTCTCTCTTCCCTTGCCTTCTTTCATGAACGATTGGGATTGTCAGAAGAAATTTATGACGATCATCTTAACGATTGGTATTGGCGGACTTGTCTGGATCTTTTTCAACTTTTACATGACCAATCGGGTCATTCATTATGCCAGGGAGCTGTTTGCGGATCGTGCGGATCGGTACAAGGTTCTGGGCGAGGCGGCGACCAAGGAGCTGGACAGGGAGCAGCAGATTCCACTCAACTACACCAACGTCGGACGGTCTATGCCTGCCGAGGAGGAAGGCGAGTCGTTCCAGAACTCTCACCCCCAGCAGCCTTCTTACAGGGACGAGATTGAGTACAAGGATCCCCGTGGCAATAACGACTTCCAGTACCCTCGTGCCGCTGCCGCAGGATTTGGAGCCTTTGATGAGAGTGCTGTGCCTCAACACCAGTTGCAGCAGAGCTATCATGCCCAGCAGCCCCCAGCAGCCCCCGGATTCAACCACCGCGATTCGACTCACGATTTATTCAATCCTTACCATAGCCAGGGCGAGCAGGAACACATCCCTATCCCTCCAGCACCAGCACCTGTCTCTTATTCCTCATCATCTGCTGTCGCCTTTGCCATTCCACCTCCTCCTACCTCCTCATCGTCTGCAGGAGGACAGTCCTTCACACACGCCTCGACCGCCAAGATTGCATCGCCCTTTGATGACGACGAAGATGTTGCCGGTGCGGGCATGGGGTTAACACCATTGACCACGACGACTTCTCGGGACGATGTTAAGGTTCCCCTTCCTGACTCCCCTCGTGATGGAGATGTTCTCTCGCCGACTTCTCCCACAGGCCGCAAGACACCTCCCTCCAATCTCTTGTAGATATCTCCTTGTTATTATATGTTACATTTCGCAAATCTCCTACCGCCATCTTTGTCCATATCGTCCCTTCTTGTTCATTCTTCCTCTACTGTTCAAAATACATATCACCTCTTCATTTATATCTTCATCACCTTTGAGTGTGTCGTCGTTCAACTGTCATATGTCAAATGATGCTATAGTTTCTTCATGCCATAAAATAAAAATATAATAGTTGTACTTGTTCTCACGTTCATTATTAGCATTTCGCATTGTTGGGTTCGGTCCGAAAGAAGGGGGGGTAAATATGAATGAAAAATACTGTACACTTATTTATTTGCTTTGCTATTGGTATCAAAAGGATTGTTGCGTATGTAGACAAGCAACTACTCTTTGTCGTTTTATGCACGGCGGGTAGAAAAGCTATCTTCATAAGAAGGTGGAGGCACCGCATTATCCTCCTCTTCCTGTTCTTGGTCCTGTTGGACCAAATCAGGGCGTGGGATGGCGTGTGGAACGGGCATCGCTGGTAGGGGTCTTGAACTCGAACTCGAAGCAGGCGACGAAGATGAAGAGGAACCGAGGGACATGTTGGACATGGAGTAAACCAACATAGGGTCCTGAAGTCCAACTTTACTATCACCTCCCGAAACCACAGGTGCTGGAGGAGGACCAGCGGGGGGACGGTACTGCATCACGGGAGTAGAAGTAGAGGTGGCCAAGAGGGGAGCTGGGGCGACGGTGACAGTAGTTCTTTGTTGCTCATGCTGTTGACGTTCCTGTTGGAGATGTCGGACTTGTTGCTCAAGGTGGTTAGAGACTCCGGTCAGGGCTCGACTGATAACGCTGTGGACTAGGCGGACTGGGTGGGGGCCGCCATTGTGATGGTGAGTGTGGTGGCGGTAATGTTGTCCGTATCGGGTCCTGCCGCGGCTGCAGTCATACACTGTCAAGTCTTGGTTCAGAGGTGAGGAGACCAGGACAGGGACGGGTTGGGGGTAGAATCCATAAGGCTGGGACTGAACCAATTGCGAGGGTGGCGAGGCGTAAGAGGGCACCGAAGGAGCACCAGGAACGCTGGGCACCGAAGGAACAGCGTAACTCTGCCTGCCATACTTGTGCGCATGATGCTGATGCTTCAACTCCTTCTTCAACTCCTTACACTGGTGCTTAATCTCATGCTTAAACTGCTTCGCCTGGTGTTTGATCTCGTGGCGGAGGTCCTTTTCTTGCCGCTGAGTGAGGGACCGTTCGGCTTTAAGCTGTTTAGCATCGGAGCGGGCTTGTTGTTTTGCGTGGTTGGCTTGGTCTTTGAGGATGCGCTTTTGGGCCTTGTAGGCAGCTTTGTCTTCGGCGCGGGCGTTCCTGGAGGTGGAGGAGCAAGAGGAGGAGGTGGAGCAGTGGGAGGGGGTTCGGGTGGTTGCGCACGTACGGGTTGCTGGTTGGGCGGGGGCGGAAGAGGAGGAGAAGAAGGCGTTGTTGAAGGGGGAGGGCTCAGAGGTGGGGATGTTCAATCCAGTCTGTTGCTGGGGTGGTTGGTAGTATGGGGTATCGGGGAGCATCCTTTCCTTCTTGTCCAGCTGGAAGAATGGCGAAGTCATCTTATTGTAGTTGGTGGCTGTTGAAGGGAGAGGGCGTGTGAAGAGGGAGAGTTGAGTGTGAGAAGGCTAGTTAAAGTTGCTTTTGAGTGATGGTTTGAAATGAACTGGGGAGTGGAAACCCCTGTTCCTTTATATCAACCAGCGAGAGCGCACAGGCACCCTCCGAATGACATCCACTCCGTCTTGCTTCGCATCGTCCATACAAAAACATCATGAAAGCCCAAAATAAAAAGATCAAAAATGGGACTAAACCTTGTCAGACCAAAACAAAGGGCTTCTCTTCCTCTCAGAGAGAGGGCTCTCCCCCCCTTTTTTTTTCTTGGCTGATGTCTTGCCAAGACTTTCCCTGTCCCTCTCTCGCACACACACATACCCTTCCCTTCTCTAGCTTCTTTTTTTGCCCTTTCTTCTCGTAGAATAGCGTCTGTGGTACAAACGTTGTTAGACTCTTGGCTTTCCATCACTTTATCCAGGGCTAATGAAAGGAAGGCTGTGGTGTGGCAAAGGGTAAATTACCTTGCCGTTGCGCTTTTTACCAATTGGGGTTCTCGTACCCCACCTCCTCTCTATGTGTCCACATGGCAGAAAGCCAAGAAATCGCAAATCGATCGACTTTCTTGCTGCTCCTGCTCCGTCGCAAAAATCCTTATTCATGTTGGATAGAAATATCTCTATGGAAAAACGTCTTTTTATTACGTGTGTTCATAGGCATTGGAGAGTGGAGGGGGGAATAAGGATACAAAAATAAATACACAAGCGATCAAAACGAAGGGTAACGGAGATGGAGTGGAGAGGATAGAAAGAGGAAGGTTGTTGTAGCGTTAAACAGACGAAAGCAAAAAAAAAAAATTGCCTCGCCAAGAGTCATCATCGAAAAGGATATTAAAACTGAACAAGAAAAAACAACAGGGTCTAACAACGGCTGGTAGGACGGCGGGCGAGAATGGAGAGGTAGATCAGCACACATACTCCAATGAAGCTAGAAATTGATCCCACGACAAACGACTTGTGGAAGCACTCGGTGCCGAAACACTCGAGTGTGTGCTCGTGCTGGGCCTCAAGGTCGTACAACCATCCAAAGAGCAGGTTGAACACTTGTCCTCCAACTGCACCAGTAACTGACATCCAGCCCCTATTGCACCGCATTGGTAAATAATGAAAGAGTAAGCAAATTAGGATTTGGGGTTGCATAGCAATGGATAATGGAAAATGCTTCAAAAGCAACGAGGGGATGATTACCAGTTAGTGCCAAAGTTAGAGACGTGGAACCATTCACTAACAATGGCGGGTGCTACACCTAATTAGAAAAGAGAGATTTCAAAAGGTCAGAATTCCATCTCAGTCTGTCAAAGTGGTGTGCTTTGTGAATTTCCATCTCCCGTACGATGATGATTCATGCATTCATGCATGTTTGTATACAAAAAAATAAAAGAGACTTCTTACCAAAAACACTGCCATAGCCAAGTCCGACGAGGAGAGACACACGAACAAGGTCATCAATGTCCCGGACTTGAGCTCCAAACGTCTGTCCCAACCACACACAACCTCCCGCATACAACAGGAACCCCACCCGGCTGATCCCCCACCACTTCCCACCACCACGCTTGCCCAGATCTGACATCATTCCGATTGAGATCCGTCCAATACAGGACATCAGACTGATCAGCGAAACATGAAAGTTTTGAAGCTGCTGCAATCGGATCAAGTCCTCGTCCGTGGGAGGCTTCGAGGGGTCGTCAATGTGGTCGCGGTAAATGGAACGGATGACGTTGCCCGCGTTGGTAATATACATCAATCCCGGTCCAGAGAGAAGCATGGTTCCAAGCATCAACAACTGTGCGTGACGTGTCATCCTGAACATCTTGAATCCCGACAGAGATTTGGGAACGAGAGCGAGGCTTGACGAGTGACCGTGAGAAGCAGAAGTAGCAAGCTTAGGAACAATGAGACGCTCCAATTCAGCGTTCCTCTTGCGATGTTCTGCCTCCTCCTCGGTGATATCGTCATCGTCCAGTGAAGAGCTCGAAGAAGAAGAAGATCCCGCGGCATGAGCAACTGACGATTCCTGATCCTTGGGGGCCTCCAGATCCTCAGAAGGAAAGACTTGGAGAAATATGAGTGAGATTAAGATGGTTGAGCCGATGGCCTTGGCGACAAGGAACAGGAAAGCCTGGGTATCGTCCTTGTACCAGTGGCTGCTGATCTGGGCAAACAGCAACGCCGACAGTCCGAAGCCCGCAATGGGGACACCCATGGCAATGCCTCGGGCCGACTGGAAGTTGTGGGCATTGGTGCTGACTGAAGTCATGTAACCCGCCTGGGACCCCATACCGACAAGGATGAGGAACAAGAAAGCCGTGAAGAATCCCAATGAACCGAAGGCTCCCGTGTAAGTCCACGACAATCCTGAGTATCCAGCCACGAGCAGTGCCGCTGACAGACACCCCACCCTAAATATAGATTTAAACGTAAAAATGGCGTGCAACATCACACAGGGTTTAGTCAGATCTGTTTAGTGCGAGAACGGAGCACGGAAAAGAATGTAAAAAGTCGCACGCGCAAGGAAGTGCAGGATGTGTACACAAACAGAGAACACACAGACAGTCGCATGGTGTCAATTTAATCGACCCCTTGTGCCCACGGATTTCGGAAAAAAAAAAAAAAGTGGCAAAGTGCTGCAGGAGCAGGACCAATCGCAACTCGACCCTGTCGCCTGTCGAGGGATCAACATAAAAATGAGATGGGGTAGAATCACTGTATAGGGGGAAGGAAGGTTGGGGAATATAGGAAGAGGAGTATGGAGCAAGCAGTAATCCCGAGAAAAGAGGTGAAGAGGGGTTGTGTGCGGTTGGCTTGTTGGTTTTGGTCGGTTGTTGGGGGAAGTAGTAAGACGGTAACGAGTTGGAGAAGAAGTAGGGGGAGGGACAAGTCCTCTCCTCGATCCATTGAAAAGTAAAAGGTGGTCCTGAATTGTATCCAATGCTTACGTTCGTGGACCTTTGCTATCAACGAGTCGACCAAAGAGAGGACCTATATCATATAATTAAAGTTGATCAATCAGTCAGGTGTATGATAGGGTGTTGATGGGGTCCGAATATTGAAGTGATTGGGATAGGACCAATCGAGGGAAGAAATGTACCTGACAAGAACAATCCATAGTGGACACCAGCTGCAACCAGCTGTTGTATTGGTTCAATCATTCACACGAGAAAAAGAAGAGAAGAAAGAAAAGGGGTCAAGAAGTAAGCAAGTGTTAGCTCTCTTGTCTGATCACTCTTCCTGTTCACTGCATTCAGGTTCATTCATTTTCATTCAAGACAATGAATGAACGAGTGAGTTACACTGGACTGGACGGCGGTGAGGGCGAGTTTAGTGGTGAGCTGGTTGGCATAGGTGGAGTAGAGGTACGGGGTGCCGGAGACAAGTGCTACAGCACATGCAGCGAGGAACGAGGCTGTCCGAGCACTCGTCGTGGGCTGAGGAGTCGAAGAGGTCATTCTCTTGACCTGTTGTGTGGAGGAAGGAAGGAGGGGTTAAGGGAGAGATGAATGGGGAAGGAATGAGTTGGTGAAGGAGGGAGGTGAGTGATTGGAGTGTTTTTGTTGCTGTGTGAATGAGAGGAGAGAGGAATGGGTAAAGGAAGAAAACAAAGAAACAAAAAAGGGTCTTTAAATACTGAAGAACAAAGAGAGCGACATCGGACCTCGGTCGGAGTATCTCTTATCCTTGCGCCGCTGTCAGAAAGTACTAGCGAGATCAACGAAAAAACAACAGCAACTATGAGCTAATGAACAATGAAATGAACAAAACACATGTGCGAATTGGAAATCATGGAACTCCATGACTTCACTCCTCACTCTCTCTCTATCTCTTTTCCCCATCCACTCCCTCTCTATCTTACTTACTCACTCGCTCACTTCATGCCGTATGTTCGGCTTCGTTTTCTTTCCAACTTTTTTCTTTCCTTTTTTCAAACTCCGATAAAGGTCGTCAGACAAGGTGTCATCTTTCCTTTGGGACAAGCGGGATCTTTTTTTCTTGACTACACAATGATGCCTTACACATCCTATCACCTACCACAACAGCACACGATGGACCAAGACTTGCGGTATTTTGTTTTCTAGCCAAGTACTTTATCGCAGGAGGTACGTCCAATAATCGCAAGGATCCATGACAGCACCACCATTCGAGATCTAGAAAAGTTGCTATTGTCATCTCTTGTGTCATTGTACAGCAGGAAAGGACATGAACAGAAAGAAATAGAGGCAGGCATACAGCAGATCGTGTAGTCTGTTGTATGCATGTTTGTACTACGGAACCTGTGTTTGTGTTCTTTTCCGTGCGGCATTTCTTTCTCTTCTTCCCCCTTGCTTTTCCTTTGTGCCCCTTCTCCTCTCGAAGGAAATCCCTCACAGCCAAAGGCCAAAAAGTCCGAACCCTTTTCAATTCGAACATCAATCACTTCGTGACGAATACGAAGGTAGTGCACGGACCGCATTGCAATTACACAGGTCCACCCTTTTTCTTTCTTTCTCTCCAACCATCCTAGCCTTGTGATTAACGCGTCCTCATCTATCACTACGACACCACGGTGATATGGAATTTGACCGAAGCAATTTGCATCGCAGCTCATCCCAACATCCATCACTCTACGTGTCCAGTCTGCTTGTATATCATCAACATATCAGTGAGTTTGCCTTCCGCGCTTGGACGGTTTGTGCCCAGCCTTCTTTGTCTCATTCCCTACCTCCCCTCCAACCGGACAAAGCCAACCTTCCTTCTTTCTCCCTCCAACGGTCGCTCTCCTTTCTCTTTTTCTTTTTTTTAAACGTCTTTCCTCTTCCATTTCCTTTCTTTCTCTCTTTCTCTTCCATTACCATCCCTTCACCTTTTTTTCATTCCCTATTACTTAATCTTAATTTCTCTACTTCAATAATTACAAATCAGACCAACCTCCTTTTCTCAACTTTTTATTCCCTTACTCCCTCGACAAATAGTATCCTCCTGCAACTATAGCCCACAGCTGCCATCTGAACAAAAAACATTCCAACCATGAGAGCAAGGTCAGCGAACACACCACCTCGCTCACCACCCACATCCTCCTCAAAACCAACTACGCTCCTCACCCTCCGCTCAGCGATAATCCTCATCACAACAGCACTCCTCTCAATAACAGTAACCGCAGCATCGGGTGCTTTCGAACTCCAGACAAATCTCGTCTCCTGTGGAGGTAACAGTTCCGCAAACACGAATGCAGGAGGGTCGACGGCCCCAATAGCAGTCTGTGCTCCACCAGAGTCGAAGCTGTTTAATAATGTGCGGGTAGTGAATGGCACTCCTCAACCGGGGTCTACAGGTGTCCGCGTAAGTAGATAAATCGATTTTTTTACGTTATGTTTGTGATAGATGGGGGTGATACATGATTTTTTTTTTTGCGAGGTGTCTCTGTCTCGCATGGCTCAAATGGTATTTTTTTAAGCACCAAACCACTGAAACGATAAAACACATTTTTTCACCTTCGCCACTCTCCTCATCACCTTCTCTCTCACCACTCACCTGATCAACAACAAAAATAGGGCCGGTTGTACGATGTAGGAACCCTGTGCACAGAGAAGGTATCCGACAAGATCGACCGCGCTTGGGTCGCTTTCCTCGACTGTGGTGGAGGATGCTCACTCGCCACAAAACTCGCGAACCTGCAGGGGTCCAACCCACAGGCGGTTCTTATCTATAACCAGGCCGCCTGTACTGTCAACACTCCTAGCGCACAACCAGCGGAACCGGCGGGTAGGTCTACTACTCCCACGGCTTCTACGCCCGTTGCTTCTCCTGTGCCAACGCCAGTGGCACCACCAGAGACGGATGCGCCTGTTACGTCTGTTGCTCCTGCGGCACCAACACCAGAAGCACCTCCATCTGCTGCGACTACGACTGCTGTTGCTGCTCCTGCACCTGCGGCACCGACCCAACCAGCCGACGAAGGAGAAGGCGACAGCAACGATGATGTAGATGGTGACAGGAACGACAACGACGACGATAGAAACGACGATGGGGAGGGAGAAGGCGGGGGCGATGGTGAGGATAATGGTGACAATGATGGCGATGATGGTAACGATGATGGTAACGATGGTGACGAGGACGAAGAAACAAGGAAGCATCCACGCTCCTTCCAGACCCGCAGCAGAAACAGCAATATCATCTCGCTCGAGGGTCTTGTCGGTGCTCCAGGCGAGGGACTGGGAAAAGCTGAGGCATTGCCCCAGGGTCGGTCACCACGTCCTCGTCCCATCCTACACCCACACGTTGTTGGGTCAAAGAATCGATCGACTGCCAGAAGTTCGCCGATGGATACTCACGGTCGCCGCCGCTCCCCGCGTGCACTTCCAGCCCTTCGCCCTGTTGTGGGATCACCCAGCGCTGCAGCAAGAGCAGGAATCAGCGGCGATATTGAACCCCAAGGCCGCTCTCCTCGTTCACGCCCAGTCCCTCACCCTCACATCGTCGGAGTCCGACGCGCCGCATCTGCTTTCTCATCCGACAAACACCCTCACCAGCAACAACAATATCATGAGGTAGTAAAGGCGATGGACATTGCTGACACATACGTCCAGTTCCCGATCACAGTCGCCATGGCGGAACAAGTAACAACGGACTACCTCCTCAAAATCCTCACTGGCCCTGCGGCATTTTCCCCGCTCCCGGCCCCACTCAAAGCCCTCAAGACCACCGTCAACCCCATCGCCGCCGCCGACAGCAACAATGGGGTCATCACCGATTTGATGGTCAGTATTTCACCTGCGTTCGGGGAATCGACGGGAGAACGCAAGTTCCTGTCAATGTCGAAACCGATCTTTGCGACGGTGATTGGGATCCTGTCGGCGGTTATTTGTGGAGTGGTGTTGATGTATGTGGTGAGACCGCTTGTGAAGCGCCACCGGAGACAGAGTGGTGGTGGGTCGACGGCGTTGGTAGATGATAATGACTCTGAGAGCCGTGGTACCCCTCCCTCACAGTCCACGGGTTCTGGTGCTGCTGGGTACTATGGGAACAGCACAGCTTACACCGGAAACAACAGTAATGGTGGCAGTGGGTTATATGATGGCGGATATGATGACTACAACCAGCACTCGTCCAAGGAAGGCCCTTACTCCGCCTCCTCAACCGCCACTGGCCCTACCTCCCAGCTACCGCCCATGCAAGAAGTTATTTCAGAGAAGCACTCGCACCAGAAGAAGGACAGCAACTCGGCCCCTACGATCTTTGACCACTCCCTCTCCGGAAACAACATCCCTCACTCCGCCACTGTCTTCCCTTCTGCATCTAACGCAGTCGAGTCCGAGGACCCTGATTATGCGCATAAGCATTTGGAGCTCTTGCGTAACCAGGATCAATATCGTGAGCCTCAGCCTGTGCCTCTTCCAGATTCTACGGTCGCGACTCCTACGACTGCCACCGCTCCTACTCCTTCCGTCCAGATGGAGGTGATCCAATCTGCGAGGACACGATCGAACTGGGGTAGTGGCTACACACCTACCACCCCATCAGCGTACTCGGCCAGCACGCCTACATCTACAACTGCAACCGTCCCTACAGCCACACCAACCACCGCCGAGCCCTCATCGAGTTCTACTTCTGCATTTGAGAACATCTGCGCTGCTGGATCTTTGTCGCACAACAGAGTCCACAGCAGTGTCGGCGTGATTCCTGAAGAATCAGACCACTCTCTCCTCGAACCCTCTGCTCCCCAAGACTGCACCCACCCTACTTCCACCTCTGGACTCACCCCCGCAACCTCCGGTTCCCACCGCCACAACAATGGCGACGAAGATGATGAGGAAGACGACAGGTACTCGGTCGTCAGCAGCAGGAATGGCAGTGACTTGTTCCACTCTGAATCCAAACCCCGTCTCTTCCCTACCTCTATCGACACCTCCGGCATCCCCCATTCTTCCTCAACTGGCAACATCACCTCAGCCTCAACCAGCATCACCCGCGAAGGAGGGCTTGCAACCACGTTGTACAGGAACCACCGTCTCAGCATGGACAACCCTGGTGATTTCTCATCCCCCGCGGCCCAGTCGCCTTCCTCGAGCCTCAGTCTCGGCTTCCACCAGCGTGGCAGCTTTGGTACGGGTACTGATTCGAACTCGAACACTCCACGTGCGTCGGTATCAAATGACTTTGTGCCCTCTCGCGCCAGCATGGATTCTTCTGCACTCTACCGCGACAGTAGCAGGAGTACCGATCTGCAGACACGCTTCCAGGACATCATGGCATCCAGCCGCGCATCCGGTGCCCCACGCTCGTCTGTAGATGGAAGTACTCCTCGCGCTTCTTTCTCGGATGACTATCGCCACCGTGTGCCCACAACTCCTTCCTCCTCGCGCCTCCCCAACGCCACTACTGGGGAAGCGGCACCCCGCGCTTCCATCTCCAACGACGCCCCTCCTAGGGCGTCCTTCTCGGAGGACTATCCTGTCAGGCCGTCGTTGGATACCCTCCGCGCGAAGATGAATGCTTCTACACCAACTTCTGCCACTGCGTCGAGTGAGTTGATGTCGCCTTTGAGGGAGCAGCGTGCTTCGACTGCTAGCTGGAGTCGGTACGTTTGTCGTGATTCCTCAGGCGCTGCCGCCAACTGATAGAAGAAGAGGGAATAGAAACCAAAAAAAAAAAAAAAAAAAAAAAAAAAACATAAAACGTACAAATATTGTACATGCATGCATGCAACTCATCGCATTTTTATAAACGTCTGCATTTTTATATATACTTTGCCCGTCGTCTTCGCCCTTCGTCTTCATTTTGTACCATTTCACCCACCAATCAAACAACATCAATCTTTCGTCAGATACACAATTTATTGTTTTCATTAGCAACCTTTGGGAAATTGTTTCTAGAGCGGCGGAAAAAAAAGGGAATGCTTTTAATTACCAGCAGGTCCAGCAGGTCCACCACCACCACCCGCAGCAGCACCAGGGTCCTGATCCTTCTTGGCCCGAATCCCCGCAACAAACTTGCGAATGTTGACATTAATCTTGGCACCAGCCGCAAACGATCCTCCCCCTCCCCCTCCACCTCCACTTGCCTGACCAACACCCAACCCACCACTCTGACCGACGCCCGACCCGCTCCCAGTATCCAATTCCCCTCCAAGGGAATGCGCCCCACCACCCGGAGAATTCGAGTTCAGATGCTGAGCCGCCAACGCCGCAAACGGACTATGACTCAAAATACTCGACGTGACAATATTCCCCAACTGATACGGGTTTCCGCTACCTCCACCACTACCACCATCAGTACCAGGTCCCCCAGGGGTCATCAACCCAGCCACAGTACCACTTCCAAGACCCGCCATATTACCGGCCAAGCCAGCCGAAGGTCCGACAACACCCTGCGCCGAGATCTGAGCAGGCATGACCTGGAGGAGGGACATGACATTCGAGTTCTCCTGCAAGTTATCCATTCCCGTCTGTTTCTTCTGAAAGGCATCAACCATCTGTTGTTGTTCGGTCCGCTTGAGTCCCTTGAGTTCCAGGATGCGTTGAAAGTTGCCGAGATTCCGGTCGGAGATAAGGAGGAAGTAGTGGTCGATGAACATGTCATAGGGTTCGTGTGGGCTCATGGCTGTCTTGAGGATCGTCTCCACCTTGCCTAACCCCCTATTCACAAACTTCACAAACCTTTTGAGGGCAACGTGTAAAAAAAAAAACCAGTAATGAGTTAGTGGCGTTCAAAAATAGGAAAGTGCAAATGACACCACCTGTCACCTGTGTAATAAACAACGGAAAGAAAACGAAGAGACGTACGAGGTGGGGACGGTAACGGTAGTTTCCAAACCAAGGTTTGGAATCTCGACCAAGAACGACTTGACAGCCTGCGTATCCAGCAGCATCTGCTCGGCCCCAATCTCCGAGATGGGTTTACACCGCGTCAAATTGGCTGCGAAACGCGACACAAACGACTCGATCAACTTGTCACAGAACGTTCTGAAGTACCGCTTATTGGTGACCAGTTCCTGGATCGCGCCGACACAGGTCTTGAGGGTAGCATGGATCATTGACACATATTCGGATTGGTCGCCCACATATTCTACGGTGCCCCAGGGTAACTTGGACATTGAGACCATTCCAGGTTCATAGTGAGTCTCCACCGCCCTCACAAGTGCTCGCGTACACGCCGAGATAATCCTATAGTAATAAATCGGAATATTGTTTTAGTCAGTACATCACTCTTGTTCGATACATACATATCCTTGGCTTCGGGAGCAGATGTAACGTACTGCAAGAATGCCTGTCTCTCGGGCTCCATAGTGACTTGATCGACGAATTCTGGGTCGATGTTAGCCCATAGCCTCTCCTCGAGCTACATTTCGCAGAAATGAAGGAAAATATTTAGCACAAACGCAAATACAAAAAATATCGGCGAGTAGCTTGACATGCCCTTGGTGACCATTTACCTGGCTGGTAGTGGTGAGAGAGTAATCGGCAGTGTTCAAGACGATGCAAATCGACCGGAGGAACTCTCTGTTGATAGGGCGCTTGTCTCCCCTATGTACAATAACCGAGTACGTAAACAATGCCATTAGCCTTCAAAACATCGTAGTCCGCGTTTGGAAGGGGATTGTAAGGCGCGTCCAAGAGTTAAAGACTTACTGTTTGGGAAGTTTGGCCAGGAGGACGTCATTGGCGTAGACACGAAGCCACTTCCCAAAGACGGTGCATAGGTCCAAGAAGGGCTTCTTTCGTGACAACTTTGCACAATTTGTCATAGCTGATTTGTAGAACAAAAAGATGTCGGTACTTGATGCGAGCACCGTTACTGAAAGGTCGTCCTCTGGCACTGGTTCCTGTAACTTGAATCCATTAATCTTTTCCTCCAACGTCCTATCGGTTTAAAAGTGAAGTAAACGGTCTTAGTTGGATGTCGCTGGTAGCTTGAGGACTTATTGCAACAGTCGTATTCGCACGCCGCGAAAACTCACTTGTCTTCGGCTTCGATGTAAAGGCTGAGGTATGGTTCAAAGCAGGGCGATATACTCTCTGAGAATCCTGCCGATTCTGCATCCTCGTTCAGTGCATAATCGACATCCTACAGATAGAGGTGAAATGTCCTGGGTTAGGTTCTGTGTAGATCCCGTATATCTAAATGCTAATTGTTTTAAGATCGACCCCACTCGTTGCTTACCCTGCTCATGAAGCGAGTCTCCAGCTGACTTTCAAACTCTAGGGTAAGCTGTAAGACCTGAAGCAAAAGTGGCACATCCGCTGTTGACGTACTCCTTGCAAGAATATCTGTCAGATCCACCCTATTACAATGGAAGTGCAAGCCAAGACAATGTGAGTTCCTGGACCATGATTTTGCCATATGTGATTAAAAAGATGGTAAGATAATACGCACCTTGTGATTTGACAGAACTGCATGCAGAGAATGCGAGAAACGTCCCAGCTGGCAGGAAAGATATGGGCGTGCTCTTCGTCATGGATCTTCAGGAGACGTTTCAGCCAGGCGTAGCGTCGAGATGTGTTGTCCAGCGCTGAAACTTCCTCATTTGGCTTGAACACTGAGCGGTATGCTCGAAGTTGTAACTTGCAGTACCATTCTATCAGGTTCTGCCTATTATTTGTTGGAAGAGCGTGTGTAGTCCCCGTTAGATCCTTGTTAAGTTCCGTTACTGTCCTGCGGATATCATTGGAATTGATCGTCAATTACGTACCTGACATCATCGCCGAGAATATCTATAACAAGACACGCGCTGGCCAGTTGTCCAATGTTCCCGACCAGAATGCCTTCCTGTGTAAATCCATGCTCAAAGTCCTTGACAATATCCCGCTCCAGCTCAGACTGCAACCTTGCAACCGACTCTGTCAACTCTGCGATCTGCCTGACGTTTTGGAACGTCCGGAAGTACTGGATCAATTGCAAGACGGCCTATTGGGGTATTGTTTGAGTGAACCAAAGTGAGTGCTTTAGTCCAGTTATATTCTCTCATGTTGATTCCAAATCACTGTGTCGTTACCTCCAAAAGTTGGGCGGTTTCCCTGTACTGTTTCCTCTGAGCCATCGCCTTCAATTGATCTACCGCCGTGACTATTTTCCCATTGTCAGATGAAAAAGTCAATTGTTAGCATGCTGTCAAAGTGCCTTCCAGATTCAAAACGTCACAATGCAGAGTAGAGGACGTACCCAGCATTTGAAGACGCTTCAAAGTTGTGATGGATGTAGTGAGGTGTCGCTTGGCATAGTCGAGACTCTTGATGTCCTGAGTAATCTCCTGGACCATCTGCTCCGACTGTGTCGCCTTTTCCTTGATCTCCTTGATCTTGAAGAACAGCATCTACAAAGTTGAAGGTAAAAATGCTAAGCGTGTTAAAACTGGTTCCCGAGGACATTGTGCAATAGAAAGTCCACTCTCTTGAGATGCCAGATCTCCCTCCTATTTCCCGTGAAAGATATAGAGATAAAAAGTTACCGGAATTTATACCTCGATGCCTTTCTTTGCTGCTTCGACTTCCTCTTGTCCCTTTTGACCACCATCGGTTTGGGCTCGTGTCAGTTCCCGAAGTTCCTCCTGGACCTGCTTTGCTTTTGCCTGCAGCCTGGCCAACACCTGATCTACTGTCGACAACGAGTATTCTAATGCAGGTGAAGAACAGAAGAACAAGGATTCGTGAAAGTGTTAGTGGGTTGTCAGAAAGAACGCGGTCTTCCATAGTTAATAAGGCGAGATGTCCCTGGCAGCAGTCAAAAGCGTACCATTGGGGAAGATTTTGTTGATGTATTCGACGGAGCTGAACTCTTGTGCGTCGAGAGGGTCCTTTGAGCGGAGGATATGGGTGATGGAGGAGTTGAGTTCGGGAGCGAGGTGTATGGCCTCAGTTGTTGTCACGTAGGCCGTGTCGTCAGCCGTAGTGGTTGCCATTGTCGACGATGTGTTTGGTCAGTCTGATGATGTTGAATGTATGTGTAGGGTTGTCCCTTTTGCTGTGTGTAATTCGTTGTCGTTGTCGTTGTATAAGTGTGTCTAGACTTGTCCAGTGTCGGTTGTCCTTGGGATGAGATGGCGGAAGGTAGGGTGTGAAGTGAAGTGAAGCAAGTGGTAGAAAAGAGAAGTTCCCCTTTTTCTATTCTCTTGGAGTCAGCTCTCTCTTCCAGTGCAATTGTCCCTTCGAGAGTGGCGCATTCCTATTGGCCCATTATCAGCAAATCCCAATTCCCTATCGCTTCGTTTCGGTTTTGGCCCTTTATGCTTTTTGTTCTCGCTGCTTCTTTCTCCCTTTCTTTCTCTCTTCTTTTCTCATCAACCCGCCAACGCCCTCCCATCAACCACACCAACAAACAACAAACAACATATATACAATGGAAGCAAACGCACCACCAGAACGCCCAAAGAACCTCTGCCAGGTCGCAGACTACCTCCTCAGCCCACAGTCCGGAGTCAAGAAGCGAGATGGCGTCTTCAACGAATCGCGTGTCACCTACTTCAGAGGTAACCTACTCTTCTTCTTTTCAGGTTCATCGTCTTTTTCTCTCTGCTGTTACTTCATCTTCTTTGTGAAGTGGCAGCAATGAAGAAGGCGGCTACCATCAAAAGACATCGAAAGAAAAAAGGATCCAGATCAGAATTTAACCATCAGCTTTTCGTTACTTTTACCTTTCCTCTGCATTTGCCTCATCTCTCAATCTGGAACCAATCGCTTAAAATGAATCAGGAAAGGGAGCGGTAAACTCGTTGTTGAAGCCAGAGTTCCGTCAGACGGCGGTAGGCAAGGAGTTGGGAGAGTTGACAAGAGAACAGGCGGCCGAGCTTCTGGGCTCGATGATCCCCCACCAATTCTTCCTCAAGGTCGAGCGGCACTCAGACCCAGATGCGCCCAAGAACATTCTCCAGTTGGTCCAGTACCAGTCCTTCTCCGAGGATGCCGTCTTTGTCTGGCGCTATGAGGGCTCACAGTTGAGGTCACATCTCATGGCCGGAGGTATGCTCTTCATCGTCCTTGCTGGTGTCATGTTTCCCCTTTGGCCAGTACCACTCCGTTTGGGCGTCTGGTACCTCTCTGTCGGTGTCTTGATCTTGCTGGGTCTGTTCTTTGCCATGGCCATTGTCCGTCTGATTCTCTTCGGTATTACTTATGTCATCCTCAAGCCCGGTATCTGGATCTTCCCCAACTTGTTCGAGGACGTGGGCTTTGTCGACTCGTTTATCCCCTTCTGGGGTTGGCACGAACCCGAGGAGCCCAAAGAGAAGCAGGCTGCCATCAAGAAGGCTGCTTCAGGAAAGGCTATTACTGGCGAGGAGGCTCAGGAGGAGGTTCATACTCAGGTTGTTTCAGATGAGACTGCCGAGAAGATCTCTAAGCGTAGACCCATGGTCGAGGATGCCGTCGAGGACGAGTCATAAACCCCTGGAGCCATGTAGCTGCTTCGCTTGAATATGCTTTTCTTTCTTTGCAGGTCTTGGCTGATGGGTATCCCCATTTCACATCTATCCACCATACGCCTCCTTTTTTTTTCTATCCCAGGCATTTGCAGGAACACATATTTCGCCTCTTCAAAACGGGCTTTTTTCATTCATCCTCCCCCACCTTGTCCTAATAAAACACACAACTATCATGACCAAATGAGCCCGACCCCATTTCCCCTGGTTATTAGCCTCAAGATCATTGCTAGGCGGTGTCTTGGAGTGGGAGAGAAACAACATACCAAAGGTAAACTGTCAGACGGAAACCCAGTGTCAACCTTGATTTCAATTGGTTCATTCTTGCCTTCTTGTTTTCTGCAGGGACCGATAAACCCAGTTTGCTCATAAACAAGTCGATGCTGTGGCGAGCCCTTGTTTTTGTCCTTACGCAAGGAAGGAATGAACAAAGAACACAAACAAGGGCCGTGCGAACACATGCCTGAGTGGTATGGGTGTTGGCATGAAGCATGTTGCGGAATGGAAGTACAAGAAGGGTGGGTGCACAAGGCACAGGCACGAGTAACAGCCCTAACTCGACGATAACTCGACGAAATGACGGTAGGACTGGATCGCGTCTCTGTCTAATGATCCCTCCTTCGGGAAAAGAGAGAAGCGGTATGGGGGCCGTGCCACATTTCACAGTCATAGCCATAGACGGGTACTGGTGGTTGGTCGGTGGTGGTTTGCTCGTTTGGCGAACGAACGGAACGTGCCTCCATCATCCCTTCCCTCGAAAAGCCAAGTCGCTCATGGCAACCAACCACACTTTTTCATGGTGAGAAACCAAAGACTGGTCCAGACACTCCCTTGTGTTAACCGCAGCCAGCTGGACCCACAACCACCTCGCCCCCTTTACTCCTTCACTCTCCTCCCCACTCCGGTACTGACCAGTCCCCTCTCCCTACGCTCCCTATTCGCATCACCCCCTTGAAAAATACTCCCTTCCTTCATGAAGACTCGGCTGAGCCACTTCAACAAGATGATAGATCCCCTGTGGGTAAAAAAGGACAGTTTAAGCCTTTTATTCTTGCACCATACAAGCAGCGCCCAAAGTGCTGCTTGATGATGACGGCGATGATGCTGGATAGATGAGAAAGGGCAGGTTGACGTCTCTGCACAGTGCATGTCCTCTTGATGTCTTTCTGTCTCCTTAATTATGCGCCAGTTACTTTCCTTCTCTTATGCATCCATCTCTCAATGATCCACCACCATAAACCTCCCATCCTTTCAAGACAGATGATCGAAAGGGCATAATGCTGTCTTGTCTACGTTGAACGTTCTTGATGAAGGAAAAAAAAGGCAAAAAAGAGATGAAAAAGACAAAGTGAAGCAGGGTCATTCTGCATGTATATGTATGTGTGCCTGTGTATGAGTTAACAGGCAAAAGTTAATGAACTCGACGAACCACCACCTTTTAACATGCACCGGTTTAGCCCTTTGTCTATCGGTGAACCACATTGCTCGAACAAACGAGACCGAAGTGTCTTTTATTGGTTTGGTTGCTCTCTTTTTGGGGTTTGCTTGGTTGGATAGATGGATGATGATGTGGTCGACTATATTACTCTCACTTGAGGAATGAGCCCAAGTGGAGAAGTGGAGAGAGGAAATATGACGAATAATGAACACGGACTACACAAGCCTTTCCATTCAGGGACGAATGAGCCTTTTGCCATCGCCATGATATGCCATGTTATTAAAGTAATATGTATGTAATGAGTATGGGGAGGGTGGCGTTTATTAGGCAAGCAGCAGCCAGGTGTGTTAGTGGTTAGTGAATAAGCCTTTCAGACATAACCACGGGCACGAGCAAAAGGAACAAAAGGGCGAGTGCTAGAAGAAGCGAGAGAGAACAAGGAGGTGGAAGAGAGAGAACCAATCGGCCATTGGGAAAAGGGCAAAAAAGGGAGAGGGGTCGAAAGGAAGGAATGGGGTTGCGCTTGTTTTGTTTTGTTTGTTTGTGTTGTTGTTGTTGTTGTTGTTGCTGTTGCTGTTGGTTTTGTTGTTGTTGTTTGGGTTGATGTCCAAGTGTCGTCTTTGTTTATGTTTGGCGACGAAGTGAAGATGCGAGAAAAAGAGGAGGGAAGAGTGAAAGAAGGGAGGAGGAGGAGGAGGGGGGAAGGAAAGAGGGGTAAACCAGAAGCACAAGCACAAGCATCATCATCGTCGTCCATCTCCGTGTACTCTCTTTTGCATAACTTTGAGTTTGTCATAGACAGTACATGCGCATACGCACACAGAGCATATACACACACATGCCATAGCGAGTAGTACAGCAGTGCATTCGCAGTGGTCCACTCTCCATCCATGCATCCATGGTAACACACAAAAACTGTGGCCACATCGCTCTCACTTTCTACGGACACACACTCCTTTCTTTTATTTTTGTTCGCCTTTCCTCAAGAACGTCTTTCTTGTTCTTCTTCTTCGACCTTTCTTTCTTCTCCCTTCTTCTCTTTCACTTTCACTTTCACTCTCATCTCTCATCTCTCTTCCTCTTCTCTTCATTTCCTTTTTTTAATCCTTGTGATACCCACTCCTGTCTCCATCCACCTCCTTCCCTTCCTTCATTCTTCACCTCACCTCCATTCTTCGCCTCTATAACACACTTTCACTTTCACTTTCACTTGAACACAAACACAAAAGAGCCCATCGATCCCTCTCTTACGCCTCCACAATCAACTATGGTATCAAGACACAGCGCAAGAGACAACCAATGGTTGCACGCCTCCCCTTCCATCCCACAACAACAACAGCGACACCCCTCTCACCACCAGCAGCAGCAATACCAGTGCCATTCCAGAGAATCGTCTATCAACTCACCCTCAACCAACAATAACTATTACCACCATTCAAAGTCTCATTCATACCCAGACCTTATCTCCTCACCCGGACAACCACAACAGCACTCGCCCTCTTCCTTTCACAGTCATCATAATAACTACAATAGCCGCATATCTCCACAGGCACACTTCTCCTCTCCTGGTTCGTACAAGGCCGAAACTAATAGCATGCTGTCGCACCAAGTGTCTCCTTTTGAGGGTTCCCCAACTTTGAATTCCCGCCCTGGACATCATCATCAGCAACAGCACGGTGGTGCTCAGTACCACCCTTCTTCTAGACAGCAGCAACAGATGTACCACCAACAAGCGCATGGGGGTGTATTAGCCAAACCTCAACAGCAGCGACCTCTTTCTGGTGGCAACATCAACACCGCCAACAACAATGTCAAGCGACGGATACCAAAGGAGAAAGCACCCAAGGGCGATCGAGAGGAGGTAATTGAACGAAATGAGAGAGATGGACACATCCAGTTTTTTGATCAAAAGGAAAGGGGGGGGGGCGACAAGAATGGGAGTGAGATAAATAGAAGGAAAGAGAGGATTGTTGTGTGGATTGCTTGCTTTGCTTAGCAAACATCATTGGGCGACAATTTACATATAGAGAGGACTAGGGCGAACCGAAGACGGAGGAGGGAAAGTAGATGCGATGGATGTGAACGAGAAGGGAAGAAAGAGAGCAGTGAAGGGAAAGAGGAAGGAGAAGCCCCTGTTAAGGATGCAGACAGGAGCAGGATTGAGTACGGCTTAATATACAGCCTACGTTTCATACCATGCAGCCTCATCCAAACAAACAACCAACCCATCGTCAACAAAACACAGAAGAGAGCACTGCCCACGGTGAAGCCATCCAATCCGATATCTCTAGGATAACCAAGTTTTATTTTCTACTCCCTGCCAGCACTTGAACCTGACTGGACTTGACTGACTGACCTCGCCTTTGTTGTTATTTTTATCTATTTCTGTATTGTGCTCAGGTATGGCCGCCAGAAGTCGAAAGCGCATTCATGAAAGGTACCAATCGGGTTGTTTTTTCTTTCTCCTTGCATTCCTCAAGCATGCCTCACTTACGAATACCCAAAAAAAGGAGTAACCAATGCAATGCAAAAAATATAGGAGCATTGTTTGTGTTCTAATCGTCATCATCCATTACCATGCATTGCTTTTTCTTTCTTTATCTAAACAGCGCTTGAAGTGTTACCAAAACTGGGAAGACGCAAGGTGTTGGTGAACGGAAAGCCCTGTGGACGGAACGAGCTGATTGCCGACTTTATCTACCAGGAGACGGGCAAAGTCCGAGATCGCAAGCAAGTCTCGTCGCATATCCAGGTCTTGAAGAATACCCGCAAGAATGATCCCGAATGTAAGTCTTTTTCCTTTTTTTATGTGGATGTACATGCACACTGTATGCGAACTTTGTGCAACACGAGCTAACCATGGAAAACCCTATTTTTGTTCGTGTGTGCGATACAAATAGTTATGAAGCTGTTGTTGGATGTTGGAGATGGTGATGAAGATATGGGGCCAGAGTCGACCATCAATATGGGATACCTGTCATCTTCTCAGAGCCCCAACGCGACACCTCAGCTGCAGAACGATCCCTTGGAGTCCACTCTCTTTGATAGCCGTGGTATGCAGCACCACCTCTCACACGATCCATCGTCACCCTTGAGCGCACACCCTCATGGACAGGACGGCTACGGTAGTTACGCAGAGTCACTCAATACGTCATCAAGTGCGTACTATCGTCAGCAACAGTTCCATGGATCGTCTTCGGGAGTCATGGACCCGACTGCCTCGGACCATTTGTATGACGACCAGACGTCGGTTACCACCCCGGATTCGGCGATTTCGTTGTCGTCGCATCATAGTGTTCAGGATCCGACCACTTTTGCAATGCTGGATCCCTTGTCCAAGGAGCCTTTGCATTTGTCGAATACCCATACGCCGGATGTTAGACAGAGGGATCTCTTCAGGTCGCCTCCGCCACACCCCATGCCTCATCATTACTCTCAGCACTCTCAGGAACCCTCTTATCCGCTCTGGCCTACAGTGTTCCGGCTCTTTACGCAGTACCTCTCCGCAGAGAACAAGCACCACCATTTCTCCTCCAACGACTACAACTCACCCCCAACGTCGGGCGTCCAAATCCATGACCTGGCACGGCTACAGGATCTGAACCTGAACAATTTCGGTACCATCAACATCCACCACCTCCCCTCAGAGAAGTTCCCACACTTGCTGGATCTCTACCAAAAGGTCGCGTGTGAGTTCTTGTTGTTCAAGATTAGTATGAACCTCGATCTGGAGTTGGAGGGGGGCACGTTTGAGAACTCTTGTTTGTTCGAGTTGAATGATCCTCAGAGGACGGTTCGGTGTTCGACGTCGATTTATTCGTTTGGGGCCAAAGTCCTCGAGTCTACCGAAATCAAGCAAGGGAATGGAGGTGCTGTTGCGATGGCCGGAGGGGGAGGGATTCAGAAAGGTGGTATGGGGTTCCAGTTTGTGAACCAGTTCTTTACGGCGTTCTTGAGTGGGATCCGGACGTTGGGGACGTTGGATGAGGTGCAGGTTGCGCTGGGTAACCTGTCGATTGTGCAGATCTATGAGGAGGTTGATCCTGTTACCGTGGCCTCCGGGGCTGCTGCTGCTGCCGGAGCTGCGGGGGTTGCTGGAGGGGGTAATAGTGAGGAGAATGGTGGATCCCCGTTATTGGTGATGGCGTTTGAGTTCCAGCAGGGTGGTGGTAGTGTTGTCCCTTATTTCGTTACTGAGGGCTTAGACATGCTCGACTCTCTCATGTGCTAGATTTTTTTCTTTTTATTGGATCTGATTTGCCAGGATCTCTTTTTTTTTTTCCGTGTTCGTGATAGAAAGTACTTTTTCTCCCCCTTTGCGTAGTAAAAAGCAACAAAAGTATTGTTTGAACTCGTCTATTGTTATCACTGCTTCAACGTCCGTCCTTTTCTCTGTTGGCGGAGTTTCGCGCGTGACTGACGCGCTTCGAAGAAGTAGGTCGTGGGTGGCTTGCGCCTCCCTTCAATCTCACGAAAATTTTTTCAGTTGTTGGCTAAACATAAAAAGGCGCCACTTCGCGCTCTCTTCTCTTTCTTTCTTCTTTTCCCCCTCATCCTTTCCCACCTTCCCTTCCCTTCCCTTCCCTTCCCCGCTTCCTTCCTCACCAAGCAAACCTCCCACACGTCCAAAAGGTAACCATCATACCCTCCCTTTGTCTTACCTTCACACTTTGTTCATACCACACTCTTCTTTTTTTTTTGTTTTGTGTGTTTTTTTATTATCTGATGATTCTTCTAAAGACATTTTGCACGTCAGTCCTAGTACCTCATGCAGACTTCACATATACCCAAATTTCTGACTTAAAAAAACACAACAAAAAAGATTCTCCTTTTGAACAAAGGCCTTGTTTGATACAGTCGTTTTTGCTTAAAGTTGCAAGTTGATTAACGAACTCTTTTTCTTTGGATGTTGATTCTTCCTTAGATTTCTGGCCCCCTTCTCTTCTGGACTTTGTATCGACATTTGGAGGGATTGTCAAGGATAGATCGTTATCAGGATGGGTTTGTATTTTAGTGTAGTTATCGAAGATGAAGGAAGAACAATAAACAAAAAATACAACTACAAATTTCAGAAGCGCTGTGATACCTTGAAAATGAATGGTCAATCCATGCAAGCAAGGTGTGAAAGAAGCAGTTACGCGAACAGAAAACAAAAGAAAACAAAAACAAAAATGTGCAAGCCACGGACATGGGTCGACGTGTCACGTGTAGATTTAGATCCACTGTGAAAGAAACGAGAGATGCTGGCATGTTTGCAGAATAATGTGTTTATTTTTGTTGCGTTCTCCTGAAAGACAACAAGGCTCTGGAGAGGACCTCTGGTTGTTTATCGCGAGGAGGCCAGCTGGGTTATGTAGCCGTCGATCTGTCCTTGGATAACGGCGTTCGGACATTTGTCCCGAATCTCACTACATAACAAACAACAGAAAAATGATCCATTGGTTAGACAACGGCAACAAACAAACAAACAAACAAACAACAGCAACAAAACAAACAACATCGGCTTGCAACGTACCGAAGTGTGTCGAGATCCTTCTGGAGGAAAGCCTGCTCACCAGCCTCCTGATAAGCCTCAATCTTCAAGAACAGTCCCGCCCGGAGGTGCGCATCACACTTCAAGATATACTTGGCCGCCTCCCTGAACTGCATGGCCTTGACACACTCCTCCACAAAGGGTTCGTATCCAATCGGCGATTTCTTGGATTTCGCCAGCGTCGCAACACCATCCCAGTCACGAATCTCAACAAGGGCTCGCAATTTGATCCACCAGAACCGTTTGTCGGGCATTTTGAAGTCGCCTCGGACCTTGGTTGCCCGGTTGCTCTGGTTAATGGTGATCAGTTTGTAGACCGTACTGCTGATGGAGAGACCCGAGAACGGTTGAGAGTAGTCCTTCTCCAACTGCACCTGTGTCTGCAACAACTTGATACTATCTTCAATCGCCTATATACATCGATAGCAAAAGGAAATAAATGTCACATTAGCATACGAACAACACATCGTACATACACATCTCACGACAAGGCTGATCATGTTGAAAAGGAAAAGCTCACCTTGACTTCAAAGGTGTGCTCTTTGTCCTCTTGGTAGATTCGGAGGGCACCCTTGATCGTGTTGATTCGCTCAGTGCTGTCCTTTTGCCGGAAGCTCTCCATCAGCGTTAGGTTGGCACGGTCGACGGTGCGATCATCCTGGTAATAGAAGTCCTTGAGCAGCTCGGGATCCTGTTGCTTGCAGTACGACTCCAACAGATTGCACGCAAGCGGCTTGTTGTTGATGATCCTGAAGAACTCTCCCAATTGCAACTTGCGCTTCAAATGCAAAATGACATGATACACTATCAATTCGTGAGAGTAGAGAACATATGTGAGTACGAGCAGGCAGGGTAACTCCAAGGAAAGACAGTTGGCCATGTGCAATGACGACGTTGTTTACCGAGGTCGGTGTCTCCACTCTCGATAGCTTTGACCAGCGCAAGCTCATCCTCCTGCATGCTCATCAACAGCGGCACCTGGTCACCAGCTCTTGGCTCGTAGTCCAACAACTTAACAGAAAAAGACATCGAACAATGCGCTCATGTTAGTTTCTTCAGCCACTGGAACCCCTCCAAGCGATCGTAACCATAAGAACGTGGGCAAGCAACTCACCATGGTGGCCAACTTGGACTGGCCGGCTTTGTGAGCTGTCATCGCAATCTCCGAGTATGACAATCCAGGCTTATTGGCGAGCTTCTCCACAACCATCCTGCAAATCGTGTCTTCGTCGTCGTTCGACTTCTTGATCTTGGAGCATGCCCAATGAATCAAAATCCGATCCGTGCGCATCTTCAGGTATTCGCAGATCCTGATCGCAAGCAAATATTGGTGGCGGCTGATTAGTCTATCAATTAGCGCCTCGGGCGATAGCCTCTGGAACCTGTTGGACGAAAGAGGACGGAGTTGTATGCAATGGTGAGTACAGGGACAGCAAAGTCATAAAAGTGACCGATAAATGCACCAGGAGATCTTACTGGGTATATGTCATCGGAATACCGATCTCGTAGTAACGGACAGCGTTCAATACTCGGAGGACCTTGCACATCTCAACAAAGGAGTCAGCGTTGTGGATATCCAAAAAGCTCTTTCCGAACGAGGCAGCCTGCAATGAGCATTTGCAACGAATAAAATCGAGTTAGTGCATACCCAGAGAGAACATGACGACTTTTGACCGTGTGATGACAGTAAGTACCTTCAAGAGTGAGCGTTGGTATTGGTGAGAGATTTCGTGTCCTGCTGCCTCAATGCATGCTTCGACCGCGTCCGCGAGTTCCAGACGGATACTGCGAATATTTTCGTCCGCCTTTGGGCTCTTTTTCTATTTGGTACAAAAGGAAATAATTACATAACGCATTAAGAACATTTGGCGCCTTAATAATAACAACTTGGTATCTAGAGGAAAACGAAGGGTGGTGTACCTCAAAGTGGTCCAAGGCATCGTAGAGCATGGCCGCGGGTGCTGTTGATCCAATCTTGAAAATATTCTCCGTTGCATCTGAATGTTAGCAAATGTATACAAAAGCGTTAGACAAGAAAGAGCTATTACCACTATACTTTTCCGCGTAAGCTAGTTGATCCAACTCTTACCGGGAACCTTTTGGAGGAACTCGCACTTGTCCATGCTGATGACGCGAACACCGTCGATCTCAGGAATCAAAAAAATGGCGTCGTCGTACGTGTATCTATCAGGTACCAATGGCAAAGAAGGTTTATGTTGTCAGGCAAAAAAAGTCGTGTGTTGTCGTCACACAAGCAGGCTTCCAGGCCTGAAAGTCGCGTCTTACTTTATCCAGTCTCCGTAGGGTCCGACCATGAGAACAATCTTGTCCCAGTACAGCACAACCGAGTCCGTTCCGCACCTATCAATGACAGACGTAAACAAAATAGTATTAGCTGCACGTCCTAAACTTCTATCCATACCAATGTTGATAAACAAAGTTTTCCAGACTTACCACACTAATTGCTGTGGAGGTACTTGTGACCGTGTTGCAAACTCTGAGAGGTTCTTCTGGAAATCGGTAGAGACGACCCACAGCTTGCCGTCCGCTGTGAAAAGGGCAAGGTACTTCCCGTCAGGCGAAATAGACATCTTTGAGAAAGGTCCTTGTTGTAAGCGCTACTCGTAGATAGAAATAGTAATCCATAAAGATGTCATATGTCAGATATTCTCTCCTATAGATGGAATTGTTTACGCCATCGAAGGGCATGAAGGCAAGGTAACATACCTCGTCTCTGGCTTCGGTGGCATCGACGACAAGAATGGTCGAGTTGTGAGCGATCAGGACTTCGACGTGTCTGCTGAGGGTAAACTTTGGGGGAATGACTGTCCAGCTGTGCGGTGGTTCATTGATGCCGGGGTCTGCCAAGAAAAGTGGTCGTGGTTCGTCGAAGTTGGTGATGGCAATCAGCTGGAAACTTCCTGTCAATGCAACGAGCCCTGTTCCCCAGAATTGTACGTCAATGACTCTGTTATCCTTTGCGTCCTATTTAGTTCATATATTATAATAAATTGGTATGGTCAGCATATGGAGGATGGGCGATAACAGTTCACGTTGACAAACATGTACACGTGGCAAAACATGAGAAGACGAGGAGGAATATGCATACCTTGCCGAGCGAGAACTGTGTGTATTCTCCCAGAATGTTGTACATGCGAACTGTGCCGTCCTCCAAAACACAGAGTAGCTGCTCGGTCTCTGTCCATCCCATTCCAACGATATGTCCCTTTTCCCACTATCAAAATGTGAATATGCTGTGTTGTGAGTATGCACGTTCCATTCTTTGGTTGAGGCCAAAGTAAGTATCGATAACCAGAAATCACGCCGGTCCGCACCTGAATTGTTTCCATGAGTTTTCCTGAGGATGTGTAAAGGTAGATACTGGGCTTGATAGGTTGCTGCTTCTGTAGTAAGAGCACCTTGCGGTCGTCGCGTACGAGGGCTAAATTGGCACAAAAATGACTAGGGTGAGATTCTTGTACAACTTTGCCAGTTGTTATTGCCCCTGTCCAGTCTTGGAGTGTAAGTCGAGTCTTTACCGAGTGGGCCTCCAAAGGGTGCAGCGGCAAGCATGTATTTGGACAGGTCTACCTGTTTCCAAAGCATGGTGTAGATCTCTTGCTTCCTACATGGCGAATGAGCGAAGCAGTGAGGTATGTGAGCAGGTGTGCTTTTTTTGTCGACCGCTTCAGGTACGAAGCAACCATCGTTTTTCGTTTCTAATGACGCAGGTAGTGGTGTTACCTGTAGAACCTGTCATGGAGCTGAATCCAGTCTGCTGTTGGTGGCGACATGATGTCCTTATGTTGGCGGCAGTGGTCGGTTCCTGGTTCGGTGTGGGTCGGTGGGGTTGAAGTTGTTCGTTGTTTCGAAAAGGGTTGGTTGTGAAAGGTCGTCAAGGTCGACCGTTGGCTGTCCGCTTGCCCACGCGCGAAAAAATGACCTTCAGAACAAGTATGTGACCGTGTTGTGACGTCACCTGAGCCGTTTTTAGTAGCGGCACATCACACAGGTCCAGCACGCGTTTTTTTCTGCGATATTATTTTGCTTTGCTTTTTTGCTGTTGATTTGTGAAAAGATCACATCGCGTCAAGCTACAATTCACTCCTCCCCCTCCCCCTTCTCCACACCTCGACCGTCCCGTCTCATCAACAAAGGAGAGGCCACACTGAAGACCTCGCCGCTGACTGGACAACAACACATCAACCCCACACCACCCTCGATCCCGGCCCCCTTCGACGTACAACTCAGGATCGCGTCAAAACACATTAGTTTATACATTCAGCACCGTTAAACAAGGAACAAAAAGGCGACTGATCGGTCCTTACTACCCTCACCAGGCGAGATCAAGTTGCGCGTCTGTGCATTAACAACAATCCCGCAAGCAACACACGCTCCTTCACACCCCACATCCAACCCTACCCTCCTCCCCCTTCAACATGGCACAACGACCCATGGACGCAGACGCCAGTGAAGCTCTCCTCAAGCTCGCCTCCAAGACAGTGGACGATCAGCTTGGCAGAGAGCAAAAGTACCCCGAGCTCATCGACTTTTTCAACACCGACTACTCGGCAACTTATGTGGCCCCTGCCGATCCTCGCCAGCAGATCCTTCGTCGCAAGCGTGCTATCAGCCTCCCGGATACGCTCTTTGAGCAATACAACTGTACGCCTTTCATTTTCATTTCGAGCCTGGAGTTGTCTATTTCCCGGAGGTGTGACCTTTTAGAAGAACAAGGACAAGGACCCTCGAACTAACAACCTCTTACTTGTTCGGATCTAGTGCTCGAGTGCCGCTGCTTCATGGGATTGTTTCCGGAAATCGGACGAGTCTGGATCACCATCGACCACCGCCTTTTCTTGTGGAACTATGCTGACGGGTAAGGATGGCTTGTACAGGATGTTTTAGACCGCAAAGAAAGCTGTAATTATTGGACTGGACATATTCTGACACTTTTGGCTACTGTCTTTTCAACTTGATAGAGGACACTATGAGTCGTACGAGGAGCTGGATCAGATTATTGTTAACGTGGCTCTGGTTAAACCCAAGAAAGGTACAACGACTTGACAGTGGACAGATCAATCACCCCGAAGCATTCGATCCTTGACAGGAACGGCTGGTTAACACAACCAAACTTTTCACACATTTAATAACCGTAGATACCTTTGATGACAAGGTGCAGTACCTCCTCGTGATTGCAACTCCCATCGAGGTTCATCTTTTGGGTGTCTCTGTCGGCTCAGGATCGATCCCCCATACTCTTTACATCACCAACATGAGCGTACCTACCGACAATGTCGCCATCAAGAGCATCGTTGGAACAGCTGATGGCAGGATCTTTATGAATGGCAACGACGGAAGACTATGGGAGATTGATTATCAGTCAGAGGAAGGCTGGTTCAGCAAAAAGTGCTCCAAGCGGGAAGTCATCGGAAGCCCACTCTCCTACTTCATCCCTACATTCTTGAGCAAGATCAGAGTCGACCCTATCATCAAGGTTATCCTGGACGAGTCCCGACAGACCATGTATGGTCTCACCGAGAATTCTAACATCGAGGTAAGGCAGCACTCAGCATTTTTGGATTTTCAAGGAATAGCGACATGACCTGTTTTCGGTTCTAGAAACCTAATACACACAGCATTTACTTTTGCAATGACACACAATAGGTGATTAGCCTTACGGGAGCAGTTCAGGCGCGCTCGACTGTCAAGGCAGGATACATTTTGCAGGAGGCCAAGCGCAAAAGCAACCACAGCAGGGCCATGGATGAGAACTCTTTCAAGGTCGTTGACATTCACACCATTCCTACGACAGAGTCCAAAGACGTTTCCCTCCTTGCGATCACATCTACCGGCTGCCGTCTGTACTTTGGACAGAAGGGAGCTCTCGACTACAACAGTCAACGCAACCTGGACCAGAGTTCGTCAGGACCCTATTTATTGCATGTGCGCATCCCACCAGCCTTCAACAACGCCCCCGAGGCCGTCCTTGGGCCTCAGGGCCAGTACCGGATACATCAGTCCCTCTACAGCAATGGCGTCTTCCTGGCTGCACACTCTTTGCATGATGCTGCCGACGCCCTTATTGCCGCGGCACCAGAATCTGGACCTATCAACAAAGCATCCACGGCCAGCAAGGTATTCATAACCTTTTTGACGGCATGCATTATTTGTCATATTGAAGCAGACAACGCCAATTACCTTTTTCTCACATGCCTTTTTCACTTTTGTAGACTATGGGAAGCACGTATATTCCAAAGTTGAGCGAGATCGCAATGATTGCAGGTTTGGACGGCAAGATTTGGGGCATGTCAGAGATTCCAGGAGTCAATCACGCTGGCGCGATCGACCCTTCAATTGCAAGGAACGAGCTCGCTGTTCAGCTTTCTCGGTCCAGCAGGGAATATCTTGTTCTGACCAACTCGGGTGTCCAGGTCTTTGCCAAGCGTAGACCCATCGACACACTTCAGCAGCTTCTCCTTGACGCAAGGTCATCCGAGGCCGACCTTCTTGTCTTCTTTTCCCAGTAAGTTTTTTGTTCTGCAGGCTGAGTAATATTGCACATTACTCTTTTATGGCATCTTACCATCCTCATATTTGTTACCTGTACTTGATAGATACGGACGCGTGGAGTCATGCGCCATGTGCATCGCCATTATTTGCGGACACCCAGCCCTTTCGCCTGTTGTTGCTGGAGCCCAGTGTAAGAGATCCTACAGTGTTTTAATTATCAGGATGCTTATTCTATGTTTATGCTACTCGTTGTAACCAAGACATCATCTTTGCTACTTCACCTTGTAGACATGACTTCCCATTCAACATCTGGCCCTATTGCGGCTCTGGCTGAGAGACTCTTGCTTCAGTGGGGTGGCAAGCGCAACCCAGCCGAGAAACCCGCCAACAACATCTCAAACAACTTGGCAGGATCTGAACTCGGTCGCCCAGTCTCTCAGAGCAGTGTTGGACAGTACACTTATAGACATACAGCACTGAGCCTTTACTTGGCCCGCTTACTCCGACCTATCTGGAAGCGCAAGGTTCTCAAGGTCACCAACACCATCCGTGGTCTTGTTGACTCTGAACTCTCGGATCTTGTTCTCACGGCCGTGCAGAAGGACCTATTCTCTCTTCGCGCCTTCTTGACTAGCAACATTGAGCTCTTCACACCTCAACCTATCGTCTCCTCCAACCCACCTGGCGAGAAGGATCAGATCGAGATTGAGAACGCCAACGCAGAGACAAAGTCTTTGAAGGCTCAATTGCTTCTTTTGACACAGTGCATTGAGGGTATCGCCTTTGTCCTCTTCTTGGTCGACTCCAAGATGTCCGAGACCGTTTCTAAGTACGTGAAAGTCCTTATTTCATTTGCGAATGATATGTTATTAGTGATGATTTTGGTTCTAACGTTTGTTCACTTATCACCTCTTCTCAGTATCCCCGCTGAGTCCCAGCAAGCCTTGTTGGGAATTACCTACGAGACGTTGTTGACTACCTCCAAGGGTCATGACCTCTGCCGTGAGCTCGTCACCGCTGTCATCAACAAGCAGATGGGCCATCACATGAGCGTACGTCTACTACTGCTTTTACTCAATTTATTGTACATACAGCATTCGCTTCGGTCGCTGACATTTCTCTTTTTTTTTTGCTGTGTTCATACAGGTCGACGCTGTCAGTGATACTTTGCAGCGCATCTGCGGATCCTTCTGCAACCCCGGTGATGTGATCTTTTACAAGGCAACGGAACATTTGCGCCAGTCAAAGTCCTCTACAGACCCCGCTGATATTGAAGACCATGCCAGAGAGTCATTAAGATTGTTCAAGAAGGTTCCATTCCTGTTGGTGGATGAGTCTCACGGCCCCAACAAGCTTCAGGGGGTTTGCAAGGATTACATGGATCTCAAGTTTTTCCCAGGTTCGTATTATTTTCTTTTGTTGCTGGCAAATGAATTTTAGACTTGGGCGCGAATACTGACGTGAATTTTATGCGCAATTATCAAATAGGTGCCGTGGAGTTAGCATTGTCGTGCGCTCAGGATTTGGACCCCAGTAATAAGGCAGCAGGATACGTCAAAGATGGCATGAACTCCAAGGTAAGATCGCGCTTCCTATGGTTGTTCATGGTTGCCTTTTCATTCGCAAAGGCTGACCAAAGATGAATTTTATCTTTACATAGGACATCCGCTTGGAGCAATACCAACAGAGGGTGATCTGCTACGACAACACGGCAGCTGTCTTGGAGGCGCTGGGTTTGGACTCTGCTCAGGGGCCCCTTTCCAGCTTCGCCTTCCACACCTTGGAGACAGCCCTTCAGTTCGACGACTCTCTTTTCCACACATATCTTTACGACTGGCTTTTGTCTCATGGACGCGCCGACTATCTTTTGGAAATTTCGACGCCCTTTATCGAGGAGTACCTCAAGCAGTGCACACTCCTGGAATCAACGCGCGATCTCCTCTGGCGCTACTACATCAAGGTCGATGACTTTGGTCATGCCGCACAGGAGCTCGGAAGAATCGCCGACTCGACCCGTTACCAACTCAGCTTTGAGTCACGTTTGGAGTACCTCTCACTTGCTGTCAGCAACGCCAAGAGTTACCCAGCTGGATCAGACCCCAAGACTGACAATGGTCGTCTGTTGATCGAATTGGAGGAAAAGCTGGAGGTTGGAAACATTCAACTGAACATTATCTTGAGTCTCAAGGCCCTGGCCGACGAATCTCGTCTCAGGGCAAGGATTCTGTCACTGGATCCCACAGCCAGTCAGTTCGAGAGCCATCGTGCCCAGCAGCTCGAAGGTCTCTACCAGAGTTGCAAGGCCCAATTGCTCGATATCGACAACGTAAGTCTCCCTTCCATTTTCTTGTACTTCCTGTTCCGCTACATGAATATTTGAGAACCATACTAACGTACTTTCATCTTGCGATTGTTAGCTGTACCACACATATGTTGAGCCCCTCAAGATGTATGACTGCATGCTTGCTCTTTACCATGCCTCCGATATTGATGACGAGTATCACGTCCGCGCCGCATGGGAGGGCTTCATTTCCTCTGGTAAGATGTCTCATATGTGATTACTGGTAGGCAAGCACACGAGAAATTAGCGAAAGATGCTAATTCTTTGATTTTTTTTGTCATGTCTGTAGTGTTTGCTGTTGCTGAGGAGGAGGGAAGGTCACCGTTGGTCGACATTGAGGTGCGTGTTCGGGATTTGGGTCGCCGATTCTACCCTTCGGCCAAGGTGACTCCTATTTCGACGATGGTTCAGACTTTGGAACGTTATCCTTACTTGAAGCAGACTGCTCGCTACCCGGTGTCACCAGGCTGGGCCGTCCGTATTCTTCACGACATTGGATTCCCATACGAGGCGCTCTTTGACAGCTTCCATTCGCTGATCGAGACCAAGAACAACGTCTGGGTTGGTCCTCGTGCGTCGCTTGTTCTTATCCAGGATATTGAGTTCTTACTTCGTGTCTGGTTGGCAGAGACCCAGGGAACTGGTATCATTGCCGAGTTGAACGATGAGCTGGGCATCTCTGAGGATGAGTGGCAGGTCTATGGAGGAGGCCGTGGAGGAGCAGCTTCTGTGGCTGCTACTAACGGACTGGGCTTCTCTGGAGCAGGGTTGCTGGACCGGTACCGGACAAAGAAGCTGGATGATGCGATCCAAGTTTATATTCGTCTCTTGGAATCTGCGTCGTGGACGCCAACCCCCATTTCTAGTCCGCTGGATGAGAATTTGGGTGGATCACAACAAGAGTTGCCGGCTAAGGCCAGGAGTCTTGTGCAGAGACTTCAGGCTATTCGTAGTCGTATCCAGCGGTTGTAGTTTGGGAGTGGAAGAAAAGAAGAAGAAAAGAACAAAGCATGAAACCCAAGACAGCATTCAGGAACACAAATAAACATTTACACATACACACCGTTTTCTGAGCGCGTTTTTTTTTTTTTTTTGGCTTTTCGACTCTCTGTCGAGAGATCTGAAGATATCAAAAATCAAAGGCAGGAGCTCGTTTTGAGGGCAAAGTACTCCCCAAGTGGCCAACAGGTTGATTGGTCGAGCCGTCGATCGTTTTTTTTGGACCTTCTCCATTTGCTTCGCCCTGTGGTCTCAACGCGGCCGTGTGTCCCCCCTAAATAATTCTTCCATCAACTGTGTACACAGGCTATCAACAACAACAACAACAACAACAGCAACAACAACAACAACAACAATAACTACATCAGCAACATGCTGCATCCAGAACATTCAATTCAGAGTGAATATTCAATGTTCAAAACGATAAAGAGCAACAATATTAATATCTTTATGTGTGGAGATCATGATAAAGTATGCCCCTTCTGTTCTCCTTCTCTTACTCCACCTCGTTTGCTTCCTCTCAGCATTCCCCGGCTTCCATCGTACAACTCATGACTCGTGCAAGATGCATTGACAAGCAAATCAGAAAGGAAAAAAAAAAAAAGACGGCGACAATGGGGAAGGGAATACCCAGGCTCAATACGTGTCAGATAGCTCTTCTGAATTGGCTGCAATGGCTATGACAATGGTGATCGTTGGTAAGTTGGGCAATTTTGTAAATCCACATGAGTTTGAGCAAAGGGGATCGGCGCCTTTTATTTTTGGGGGTGGATTGGAAAAACAAAACGAAAGGAGACCATTCCTCGTGTCCTATGTCATCTGAGAAAAAAGCATAACTCGCACGCTCGCGGAACATGCCAATGTGTAATATGATTTCCCCCTATTATTAAAGTACAGGAAAGGGGAGTCGTACCATCTTGCAATTGCGAGACCTGACATCACCCAGAAATACACGGTCAGAAGTACGGTATCGAAGCGTAGATCACAGGCACGGGCATCCTCTCTGGCTCTTATACTCAAACTCACTCTTTCTTGTCTGGTTCTAGTCGTCTATGGAGGGCACGACGAGTTAGCGAGTTAGACCTGACGAAGAGTGAGGAGTCGAGGTTTTTGAGTATTGAGAAAGAAGCGAAAAACGAACACACAAAAGACATTAAAAACATATCAACCAAGATGCCGATTTGTGCAGAGGATAGCTGTCTAATGTGCCTGGTGATTGGAAAAAAAGTAATGATGTTGGGGGCCGCCGTTCTTCTCACCAGGATGGATCACATACCTTGCATTGACATACGAATTCATGTTTGAAAATCTTTGAGACAGGGTCTGGGCTTGGTACCTGAAGTGGTCTGTGCGGGGGTAACATCAGTGGTCTCAGTGGACGCACTCGCATGAGAAAACGACTCGAGGCCCCTTTTTTATTTTTTTGACTTAATGGCGTCGAGGCACGTTCTTTGTTCTCTGCCTTTTCTTCGTACTGTTGTCAATACAGCAAAAATGCACTTGATGATGACAGGCATCTGTGCGCAAGTGGGCTATGTGGGCGCATAGCAAAGGTCAGCCAGGGCTATGCTCGATTACAAACAAAATATTAGCAGTGTCATGAGGAACGTACTCTGCTTCTTTCTTTCGCACTTCCGCTCCTCCCTCCTTCCGACCTCACCATCGTCTCTTCCATCACCAACCCTCATTCGCTCATTCGACATTCGCCCTTTGACATTTTTCTTTCTTTGAGCATCAGGCTCTCTCATCTGAAATAAGCCTACCTCCAACTGCCAAAAAAAAAATTGAACGCCAAAGAGAGCGAGTACGTTCCCCTTAGTCAATTTAGTCACTTTAGTCAAAAAACAAGGATAAATCAACCTTATGCTTTCCCCAGGCTGCCTCTTCCTTTTACTCTTTGTCGTTTTTACTTGTTCTTCGCCATTAGTCAACGAAATCTGAGCCTTCGCACAGACTAAAACACAGCACCATACCGCTGCTCTGTTCTAAAGTGCACTCGGCACACGTAGTAAATACAGCTGCAGAACGCGAAATACTGGCAAAGTGTCCTTGGTTTTAAAGGAGTAATCATCAACTTACAAGTCTCCTTCTGTGTAGACAGTCAGCCTTCATCAGTAACCCCAGAAAGCGCTGCCCCCAAAAGTACCAATAAGGAAACAAGCAAATAAAAAGAAGCAAGCACCTCCGACCCTGTGAGTATACTTTTGTAGTTATTTGACCTCTCTGCATGATGAATACCTTCCTCTGGGCGTAAAACTAACCAACTCATTTATTTTTCCGTATTTGTCTTGTGACAGACCGTCCTCGTCAATTTGACCAAGCACAGCACTTTGGCGAGCAAGTCAAGGTATAATGTTCGCTGCCTTGCGAACTATACTCTAACTTTTAGCCTTGGTACTAATGACTGACGTATTTCATGGTTCATAGTAGGACACGCGATATGACCAAGGACTCCCCTATTCAACCACATGCAACTAGAGACGGCAATGAACTCGCTGAGGGCATGCATGGCATCAAAATAGACCCCGGCATCGACCCCGAGATTCAGAAGATTGCCTGTCTCGAGGTCGACCTGCGCATGTTATAATCACAGCGCCTGAAGGAGTCACAACCACCCGTCTACATAACTCCTATGGCCAAGGCCAACCTTCAAGCCCGAGACGACGCCCTTTTCCCTCTCTTAGAGAAGGTGGAAGAGTTCCTGACCAGCGAACGTCGAGTGATGCTTGTTTTAGGCGATTCCGGAATCGGCAAGTCGACATTCAGTCGACACCTGGAACGCCAACTCTGGACCGGCTACAAGCAAGGCGATCCTATCCCTCTCTACATCAACCTGCCTTTCGTTGACAACCCGGCACACGAACTAGTCGAGAAAGTACTATATTACCACAACTTTCTTAACAACCAGATTCTAGAGATGAAGCAACACCGCCACTTCATTCTCATCTGTGACGGATACGACGAAAGTCAGCTCAAGGTCAACATCCACACCACCAACCTGTTCAACCAACCCGGGCAGTGGAAGGTCAAAGTCATCATCAGTTGTCGCACCCAGTACTTGGAACTGGACTACCACTCTCGGTTCCAACCTCAGCCTGTCGATCGATGTCAGAGTGCTCGGCCGGACCTCTTTCAGGAAGCTGTGCTTGCACCCTTCTCCAAGGCACAAATCGATGACTATGTCTCCCGCTACATCCCTCTCGAGTCACGATCCTGGATAAAGGAGGCCTACATGCGGATATTGGCCACAGTTCCCAACCTCATGGACTTGGTTTCGAATCCTTTTCTTCTTACTCTTGCACTGGAGGCGATGCCTATTATTGCCGACAGGGAGCATAATTTTTCGGCCGTCAAGATCACGCGAGTTGAACTCTATGACGCTTTTGTTGTGTACTGGTTGGGTGTCAATAAACGTCGTCTTGAGAGCAACGCTCTGTCGTCCGGCGACCGGAGAGTCTTTGATCAGCTTTTGGATGCAGGATTTTATTCGATGGGTCTCGGCTACTCTACGAGATTGGCGATGGCGATCTTTGAGAGACAGGGTGGAAACGCGGTAGTCCAGTACATTCACACTCACGACAGTGGGACATGGAAGGAAGAGTTCTTTGGATTAGATCCAGAGGTCCGATTGTTGCAGGAATCATCCCCATTGACCCGCTCAGGCTCTCGGTTTCAATTTCTTCACAGATCCATGTTCGAGTATTTCTTCTCTCGCACCATCTACACGCCTGCCAGGAGTGACGCCGACCTTGATTCAGATGGCGATATTGGATCCCCCGCTTTTCAATTGACCGATGGTCATAGTCCTTTGTTCCACGGGATCTAGTCATAGAGCCATCCATTCTCCAGTTCCTCTCCGATCGTGTGAAGCCAGACCCAGATTTCGAACAGCAGCTCCGCTCAGTCATCGACCAGTCCAAGACCGATCCGGCAGCCATCATTGGAGCCGCCAATGCCATCACGATCCTGGTCAAAGCCGGTGCGCTCTTCCACGGTGTCGATCTCCAGGGTATAAAGGTCCCTGGTGCAGACCTTTCTGACGGTCAGTTTGACTTTGCTGTGTTTCGAGGAGCTGATTTGACGGGGGTCAATTTCGCGAGGAGTTGGTTGCGACAGGTGGATATGAGCATGGCACTGCTGGAGGGAGTGCGATTTGGAGAGCTACCTTATCTCGAGGTGGAGGGCTACATAAAAGACTGCGCCTACTCGCCAGATGGAAAGATGCTTGCTATGGCGCTGGTGCAGGCCATTGTTGAGATTTACGATACTACATCATGGACAAGGGTACATCAACTCAAAGGACATGACAGCAGTGTCTACTGTCTTGCATTTTCACCTAATGGCCAGCAACTTGTTTCAGGGGACCGACGAGGAACAGTTCGGCTGTGGAGTACTATTAACGGCAACGGTTTATTCGCCATGGGCGGGCATATGGACGACGTGAATTCCGTGGCATTTTCACCCTCTGGCGCCCAAACCGCATCTGCCAGCCACGACACAACAGTAAACTTATGGGATTCACAGACAGGAAAGAGACTTTTTGTTTTGCGGAGGCACACTGGACCAGTCACGAGCATCGCTTATTCTCCGGACGGACTACTGCTCGCATCAGGCAGCATAGATGAGACGATTCGGTTTTGGAACCCAAGGACAGGAGAGCCGGGCATGTTTTGGAGGCCTGCTGTGGGGGGAGTCTGCAGTCTCGCATATTCCCCAGGTGGGCATATACTGGCATCTGGTCATAGTGATGGAATGTCACGGCTTTGGGAAGCAGACTCTGGAGACCAAGGCCCGGTTCTGCATGGCCATAGCAACGCAGTTACAGGAATTGCCTTCTCCCCCTACAGGCCAATGGATTGCTTCTTCCAGTGAAGACGGAACAGTGCGGCTGTGGGACGTTTCCACAGGCACCCAAGATTCTATCCTGCCAGGACGTGATGACCAAGTATGTAGTGTTACCTTCTCTCCGGATGGTACCCAGATTGCCTCAGCGACTTTTCTCAAGGTTCGGTTGTGGGAGGTGAGCTCAAGCCTGTCGAACGTCGAGTCACAAAGTCCGCTGGACCTTGCATGGAAGGTGACCTACTCTTCAGATTGCCGTACTGTCCTCTCTGCCGATGGCCGCGGAACTGTCCAAAAGTGGGATGTCAAGTCTGGAGCGTCCGACTCGATTTCAATCCAACGCCTATATCTTCAGTCGATCAGAACCAGGGCATTCTCTCCGGACGGGAATCAACTGGCAGAAGGTGTCGAGGACTTCTCCATTTTACTGTGGGACCTTCCATCTGGTGCACCAGGACCAATCCTGAAGGAACATACGGACCGACTGTATTCACTTTCTTATTCGCCATGTGGTCATCGTCTCGCTTCAGCTAGCTGGGACCGTTCTGTACGGCTGTGGGACCTGCGCGAAACGGAGCAGAGTTTTTTGGTTGCAGAGTTGGATCGCTCAGCGGAATCGGTGGCATTCTCCCCATCAGGTCGTGGTCTTGCACTCGGCTCTTTTGGCGGGACGACCGTCAACGTTTTCGATATCCAGTCAAGGACGCTTACATCCTTCAAGGGATTGACAGGCCAGTCGAATACTGTATTCGCGTACTCGCCTCATGGTCAACAGCTTGCCATCGGGACTATTGAAAAGTCTATCCATTTTTGGGACCTCCAGTCCAACAAACCCAACATCGTCCTAAAAGCTCACTATGGTCCAATCTTCTGTATCGCCTATTCATCGTGTGCGCAGTGGATCGCCTCCTGCGGTAGCAGCGATACTGTTCAACTTCGGCACCGACAACCTGGCGAGGCAGAGAGCTGGTCCTTCGTCACTTCGGTCCGCGGGTTCTTTGCTGATGTTCTGGACATCGCCTGGAACACGGTCGTTCCGACGGAGTTTATAACTGGTTGCGCAGATGGATCCGTTCGAGCATGGCGGATTTCAAATGACGGTGATGGCGAGGGGTTTGTCGTCAAGTTTCTCTGGGGCCCCAAACTTAGCATTCTTTGTGCCGATGGTCTGGCACTCAAGGATGCGACTGGCCTTAGTCCCATCTACCAGAAATTATTGGTCCAACGTGGTGCCATCGAGGATGTCTAGGTTCCTGGAGAGGGTGTATTGAGCGATCCCTTGGTGTCTGATGAGGATGAGCTTGGTGTGCTGTCGGATGAAGTTGGATCAAATGGGTGAGGGGTAGCCGGTGGTTTATTGGGACAGAGAAGGAGGGAATAATTAAAGAACATGTACCAAGCAGTAATCATTCTGCAAGTGCTGGTTGGTAGCTGAAGAAAGCTGCGCCACCAAATCATACGGTCCAAAAAGATGCAATGCACGTGACACGAACCATCACCTTGACGACAAAAAAGGACGACCCCAGACGACATCTCTCTCACAATTCCCCCCACATTCAACAAAACAACAAAAAACATCCGAATCACCCTCCATGCCGGACGAGTACAAACGAAGCGGCGCCGCATTAACCCGCAACGAGATCTGCATCCTCGTCCACGTCTACCGGTACATCATCGGCGTCGGACCCGCCCACGAACTCGCCAACGGCGGCGGCGGCGGCGGGCCCCAAAACAACAATTCTGGCGCCTCCGATTCCGATTCCGAAAACAACACAACACCACCCCCACCCCCACCACCACACCGCGGCCGCGGCCGCCGCCGTAGCAGCAATAGCGCCGCCGCACCCCCAAAACGAGATCCGAAACGCAACCCCCGCCTGATGCTAGCCCTCATAACTGGGGTAGGAGCCTCATCCGCGCAAAAGGCCATCTCCCTCTACAAATCGGGTCAAGCCCCCCGAGAAACCACCGAAAAGTTGGGTCGGCCGAAACTATCTGTCCCCGAAAGGACTTCGAATGCGATTCGACAGATTATAGTGACGGCGGTGGAACAAGGAGCGCCGGTGGGGACTCCAGAGATAAAGAGACGGTTGGTCGAAGAGTATGGTTTGGAGTTTGCGAAATCGACCTTGGTGAGGTATATTAAACATTTGGGACATGTTAGTGGAGAGGGTGGGAAGGTTTGGTATCCGGGGAATGAGCGGTATCAGCCGGAGGGTGGTGCTGAGGAAGCTGGAGGTGCAGGAGGAAGAGGAGGGAGGAGAGGGAAAAGTCGGACAGGCGAGTTTAGAGGAAGGACGCCGGCAGTAGGAGCAGCAAGAGCAGCAGGAGCGCAGGCTGGTGAGGCAGAGCTGGAGTACCGGGAACAGGACGCAGAAGGACAGAATGATTACTATGAAGGTCAAGAAGGCTACGAGGGGTATGAAGGCCAGGAAGAGTACGACTACGAGGGCTATGAAGGCCATGAAGGGTACGAGGGCTATGAAGGCTATGAAGGATACGAGGGTTACGAAGGCTACGAAGGCTACGAAGGTTACGAAGGTTATGAGGACCAAGAAGGATACGAGGGCCAAGAAGGATATGAAGGCTATGAGGGCTACGAAGGAGAGGAAGGGTACGAGGGTTATGAAGGCGAGGAGGGCTATGAGGGCTACGAAGGAGAGAATGGTGCACCGGAGGCACAAGACATCGAACAACAACAACCCGACCAAGACGCCCAGGACCAACAACCCAGGGAGGCAGCAGTACAACAGCCTAATCAGCAATTCACTCACATTGGCCGTACGCGGTCCAATGGTCAACATGCTCAAGATCAGCACGACCAGACCACTCCCCAACCTGCGGAGGATATTCCGGAAGTGTTTTATGAGGATGAGGTCCAAGATGCGTTGATGGACGAGCTGGAGGGTGAGCTTCAGCGGGAATTGGAGGATCAGCGGTATAGCCATGATCCCGAGTTTATGGACGACGACACGCAATTACCTGAACCAGAGCTTCCACCAGCACCAACACCTGTCGCCCACACCGCGCCAAGGAGTCAGGTAGATTTCGATCGACAGCAACAGGAAGATGATGACAATCTTCCAGATTTCCGGGACAACAATGCTGCATTCGATGTTGCAAGGCGGTCAACTCGATCTGTCACAGCTGCAGCGACGTTCACAATCCCAACCGATGCCCCGGTCACGGTACCGCAGAAGCGACGAAGTCTTCGCACACATGTTGGGTTGGCCGCTCCACCACCACCATCAGTGGAAGGAGGTCCTGGAAGTGGATTTCCAGCTGCGTTGGTATTCGGTGAGCACAGCCCTGATCACCTGCAGGTCCAGGATGCCATTATTCAACTGCAGGAGGATGCTCGCCATCGTCCGTGATTCGATTCATTGACGCGTCAAATAAACGCAAGATGATTTAGCTCCTATTGTACGAGATCGCTTCTTCGAGAGTTTCTGTAAGTCTGAATTCTTTTGACCGCTTGCAAATACAACAACTAGAAAGCCTTCTGTTTGCTCGCAAGAGCACACGTCAACAAAGGTAAAAGGACGAAAAAAAGGAATGAGAAAATGCTTTAATGCGAAAAGGTGAAATAAAAGGTTGAGCTGGACGCTGGAGATGAAAACTAAATATCATGGAACTCGTCGATATGGTGTTTAGCCCGCATGTGCAAAGAGTTGACGAGCAACCATTCCGTAAGGTTGTTTTTCACGGGGATCCAAGGCCTCTCATCCTCTGCTACTGGTGATGTTGGTGCTGTTGTTGTGGTATCCTGCGAGTCTTCGTTTTCCAAAGGTTCCTGAGTCTTGTACTTGGTATCATACAAGTATGGTACCAACATTGGCGTCTCCGTGCTATCCGTGAACAACAGGACCTATGTCACACATACCCCCCACAAAAAAACAATGTGAATCTTAATTTTAGTATCCCCGGTCAATTAAGGCAATGTATGCCTGCCCATTTGCGAAGAAAAAGCTGATCGTCATATCCACATGAAAGCAAAAAAAAAAAAAAAAAGTGAGGGCTGGTGGGCACATACATTAACGTATTCAAAGTTCTCCTTGTGGGGGTAAGGAACGCCGGGGGAGACCATGATCTGTTGGACTTTTTTAAAGTCGGTCTTGGAGTCGATTTCGATCCTGTTGATCCCCAGGGGCTTCTTCCTCGAGAGGTCGACCACAATTCCAAAGTTCCTGACCTTCAGAGACTCAATTGCTGTTCCTGTCGCCCTTATCCTCGCCTATGAATGAATTTCATGTAAAAAAATGCAGTAAAAAAAAATATTAGGAAAGGTGATCAATTGAATGTTCATCCCCGTCAAAGAACCAGAAGCGATCCTAGTCTCCCGAACAAAGTGGAAGAGTGTAACATAAAAAAAAAAATGGGGGGGGGGGTAAGACGTACGACTTCCAGATCAACATTCTCTTTGATCCAGGCTTTGGCATCCTGACTCTCCTGATCGACTTCCATGCTAACGGTCGCATCGCCAGTCTCGTTCTCGGGGTCGAGCACCTGAGGTGCCTCCTCGAGGGCGTCAGGGTTGGAAGCCGCTGCTGCGGCTGCGGCGGCTTCTGCTTGTGCCTTCTTGGCGGCGGCGGCTGTGCGTCCTGCTCCTGGGGGGAGCTTCTTTCCTCCTCTGCGGATTCTTGGTGGTGCCATTGTTCTGTGGGTTGTGGGTGATTGGGAGGTGATGATGTGTTAAAGCAAGTGATGGACAAGAAGTGAAGTGAGAGGCACATTTTTTCCAATGTTTGTAGGTGTGTGACTGTTTTATGTAAAGGTGCGAGTTGGTGGCGTAAATTATGGTTGAACACTTTTTTATTTTTTATTAGAGGAGGGGGGGAAAGAAGTGCGTTTCTTACTCGTCCTCGTGAGTGGAGTAGGTAGCTTGAGAACTCACTTTTGAAGACCCTTTGGCCTTCTTCTGGGTATGATGTTGGGTATGATGTTGACTCTGTTGCTGACCACTATGATGACCTCCCGATAACTTCTTCGCATCGCCACTGAAAAAGGTACCCAGGGGATGACGACTGAAATTAAGGATCTTCTCTTTCAACGTCGCACTCAGCCCCTGAGGAAACTCAACCCACGATGAAGAAGATCCATCTTGATTCTTGTCCTTGGGTGGCTCAGCAGCCAAAATGGCATGGGTATCCTTGAAGAGTCCCGCAATATAGGCCTGAATCGGCGAAGGGTCTTCTTCCTGATGTGTTGGTGGAGAGGGTTTAGAGGGTGGAGTAGGGGTGGAGGGCATAGGAAGGCCATGCTGTTCCATGTACAATGTCCTGAACCGGGCAATCGATGCAACGCTCTCAGAGACGCGGTTGAGGGTATTGAATAGCGCCACGATCTCTGTCCTCTGCAACAAGTTTGGGTGCTTGATTGGGCTATCGTTCCCAAACATACAGAAAGGTACATAAATATTAGTAACAAAGATAACAAAACATGCCGACATTGACAACTTTGAAAACAAAACCAAAAAAAAAACACAAACGCGCGAGACTGGTATAACTTAACACACTTACTTGAGATGCTCATCGTTGTAGGAGAATAGAACCTTCAATGCAGTGCCCAACCCCGAAGTCTGAACTTTCCCCCAAAGCCGACACTTCTCACAGCCAACACAGTCCATGATCTTTGTAATATTCCTGAAATGGTCGCGGAATTCGAGTTTCAATGCCTGGGCGCCAGGACCGACAAACATGGCCTTTTCGTCAAAGATTGCAGGGGATTTGTTCGACACCTCTATCAGCTTGTCCACCATCGCCTAAAAGCATCGCAAAAGAAAGCATAAGACAGTGTTAGGAATACACATCCTGTACGAGTTGCTGTCATAACTGCAGTTGTAAACAGATGGAGAATAACTAACCTTGACTTTGGTGTCCTCGTCGGGGTTACCGGTACAGAATTCATAGTCGCGGAGGTACCCTGAGAGCTTGGTCACGGCGCGGACCAAAATAGAGTAGTCGAAAAATATGTTTTCCAGTCTATCCGGGTGTGCGCCCACCCTAGACACAAAGCATTCCAAGTTTGGGCCCTAATTATATATAAGCGCACAGAGGAAGACGCGGTCAGTTCGTTTCTGGGACTGGAGGTGCTTATCTTCGCAGTGAGTGAAAATACTACCACAAGAGCGGTACTCACCCAGACGCCGGAGGTTTGGTTAAAGTACTCGTCGCAGATGTGGATAGAGATGGAGGCATGGAGTCCGGAGATCATCCGGTAAAAGACCCGCTTTTCCAGACACATCTCTTCTTCCTGCGCGACCGCTCCTGCAGCCAACGGGTTCATCGCGGGGTCAACAAACGGCGACGTGTCATCTCCTAATCCTGCTCCTTGTTTCGGCTTATCCTGGTGTCCTTGTCCATGTCCAGTATGACCAACCTCAAGCGACAGCGGGTTCTGCGCAAATGAAATGCCGGACACAGCAGCATTTTGAACAGTCTCCGCTAAATCCTCCTCGAACGCTTCCCGATCCAACGAACATTGCTCACAATCAGCAGCCTGCTGCATCTTTTGAGCAACATTGAAACAGTTCTCGTTGTAGATCGCGTCCCAAACTTTGGCGGCTGAAGGGCCTGAGTATCCTGTGAACCGTTCTGGGTTCTCCATCAAGTCGACGTAGACACCCTCTGATATTGCTTCATCGTCTACTTGACAAAAGTCTTGGTCTTTCAGGTTGCAGCTTTGGAATGGTTGGAAGTGCTATTAGGATGGAAGGGGTGGGTTGACGGGTTTATGTATAAGAGCGGTTAAAATGTTGTTTGGTAGGTTGTTTTTGTTTAGTCATCAGATTGCTTGGACCCTTTTTCCTCGAAAGAGCGAAAGGGCTATGTGTGATAGGATACAATCCAGCCAGTCATACCTTGCCACCCATGGGTGACGAAATTGCGCCGAGAGCCGCACTCGTCCATTCCTCAGGGATAGTTTTCTAGGAACATGCACAAAAGGACAATCGTAAAGTTTATCAGTTGTCTATTCACCTCTCTCTCACACACTGTTTTCACCGAGAGAAATCAAGGTTAGGCTGAAGGCTTCGAGAGAAAATATGACGGTATAGTCAGAAAAGTACCTCATCAACAACGGCAACACCACAGTCCTTGTTCATACAGAGGTGGTTTTCTGTCCAGAAGGGACAGGTGCCATACAAGTTCAGCTAACATGGTTTGTTTGAAGGAAAAGGGACAATTGGTTAGAGCCCAATAATGTAGGGAATATTAATTATCGATAATTGAGTCTAGAGCAGATCAATTGGAAGAAGGAGAAGAAAAGTAGGCTGCGCGTGTGTATGTCCATTGGTTACCTTGTAGAACTTGAAGTACTTTTGCTGGACAAGGTTATCAAGAAGGCCTCTCATCTCCAGATTGATGGCCTCTACGGCGTCATAGTCACAGAGCGAGTTTTCGATCTGCATCGATTGCTATGGCAGCATGAAAGGGGAGGGAGCAGGGGTCGGGAAAATAGAAGACCGTTCAGTGAACAACGACTAAACAGTAGGGGCTGAACAACGGCAAAAACAACATCGACCCTCCTTTGTCTCCCCCTTTTCTCACACTCTCTGGCGCGAAGAAGGGACGAAAGGGAGATGGCCTTCCTCACTTTTTTGGTTTGCATTTGTCATCTGCGATTCGTTATTTACTCACTCGACACTGTCCAGCCTTGTGTGTTGAATGGTCATGCTCCAGTGAACCACCTGTCATTGTCGTCGTCGTAGTCGTAGTCGATGTAGCGGCAGCATTAGCGGCTGTTCTGGTCGTCGTAGGGGTCGTAGAAGCCGTTCCTGCCGATTCTTTTAGTGGTTGTTGTTGAGGGTGAATGAGGTGTTCTATGAAGTAGGGGACTTTGACCATCTTGGCAGGTCGTTTTGGTTTTGTTTGTTCGCTGCCATTAGGGAGACCGAGGAGATGAGGGGTGTTGGGTGGAGGGTTGAAGAGGCCGTTGAAGGGGTCGTGTCGAGGAGCAGCTGGTGAACGTGGGTGGTTGTGTTGTAGTTGTGTGGGTGCGTTTGTTGCAGTTGTTGACGAAAGAGAAAGACAGACGAGGCCGAGGAGAAGGGAAGTAAGTTTCCAAGAGGAGGAAGAAGAGGAGGAGGGGTAACTCCTGTTGGAGGAAGGGTGTGTTTTTGAGGGGTATAGCATTCAGTGTAGAAGGGGGGGGGGATTCGAATACAGAGGAGGAGGAGTTATGTAGGATGGTAATAATGGGTGATAAAAAGACAAGATTGACAAAGACAAGAGACAAAGACAGGAGACAAAGACAATGATCAATTTTATGAAGGAGCCGTTTCATTTCCAGGCACACACATCTCACACAAAGAGAGACTGGGCCAATGAGAGAACGCCCTGTTGTGGATTCCCCCACGCCTCTTTTCTCTTCTTGACTTCATGATGACTGTACACTGCACTGTGTACGTACAGTGCCCTAGGAGGAGCATCGAGAACAAGTCGAGTGGTACCAGATTAATAATCCATCCGCGCAGAAGACATAGCTTGGACCTGTATCCGTCATTCTGTCTACATATCCGTCATTCTGTCTACAGGCAAGGGTTGCCTCTTTGGCTGTTGTTGTTCAAACGACTCGACCAAGACAGGAGGGTGATATTTGCGCCTTCCTCAGACTGTTGTCGCTCCTGCTGTTGGCAAATAAGAATGAGGATTGGCGATTCCGCCTATTCAATTGGTTGTTCTATCCCTTCTTTTTTATCCACGCTATAATCGTGCTGTACTAGTATGGTGTCCGGTTTGGCACTCTGACCGACGATAATGCGAGCGTGCACAGGCATTCATTCCCCTTGCGGCCAAGACCAGGTATAAAAAAAGAATAGTCATCCGATTTTGTGCGAGGAAAAGGAGTGTTGTTCGACCATGGATGTCCCTCATCAATGTTAATACCGTTACCGTTGCAGGCTCGAGTGGAGTGGCAAGAAGGAAGAAGAAGGACAACGACAAACAAAGAGTCCAAAAGAGAACATTGCATGCAACACACATACACACTGTGTTTTTTGTTTGTTTTGTTTTGTGTGTGTGTGGGTGCTGAGCGTTTGCCAATCCCTTACATTTTTTTTCTTGCATACACACACACACACACACACAACAAGACAGCGGAAGACGATTGCTCTCTTGACTCCCTCAACTCGCCTTGGTTTTTTTTGTTTGTTTTCATTGCTTACTCTCTTTACCCTCTCCGCACTGCCCTTGTTCTCCTTCCTTCTTCCCTCCCTACCTCCTTTCTACTCACCCGCTGCTCCCTCTCTTCTCTCTTTCCTCCCTCCTTTGTACCTTCTTACTCCACCTTTTACCCTCAAATTCTCCTTCTTTCATCCTCTTCCTCCTCCCTCTCCTCCCCCTCTACCTTCACCTCACCTTTTTCCTGCAACCCGCGTCATCATCCCCTTCCTTCTTGCTCCACTCACTCCTTTCATCATCCTTCCTCCGTTCCCTTTCATCACTCACTCGCTCTCACTCACTCATCACCACCACCATCCTTACACCGGTCGCGCTAACCTTCAAGGGTTGAGCTGAGCCCCACCTCTCCCTCTTCCACTCTCCACCCTATTCCCCTCCTTCCCTACCTCTCACACATACACCATGGCACCTCAGACACCACAAACTCCCCCACTGGCACCCGCCAATGGTTTTTCCTCCTCCACAATATCAACAACAACAACAACAACAACAACGAACGACGTAACCGACCAACAGCAACAAACAACAGGCAGCCCTCAGACCCTTCAGGAATCAGACACCGTCATCATCGTCCGCGCACTCTACCCCTATGTCTCCGAGGACCCCAACACCATCTCACTCTCCTTCGAGGCCGATGATCTGATCCAGGTCGTCACCCAGCTCGACTCTGGATGGTGGTATGGCTTCTGCAACCAGGCCCGAGGTTGGTTTCCCTCAAACTTTGTCGAGGAGATCACCCAGTCCGACCTCGAGGACGACTCCGAGGAAGGCGACGAGGACGGAGGCGACAACAACGTCAACACCAAGGAAGTGCACGACCATGACCATGACCATGATACCAACAGCCAACATGCCCATGTTCTCGAGCACGACCTCGACGACCAAGACGCAACTGACTCGGACGAGGAAACGGTAAGTCTACCTTTTCCTCTCTCTCTCCCTCCCCTCTCACTCTGGCAACTGTGCCATGCCTCACATCCGAACATGCATATATCCTTCCCCCACTCTTTCCACGCTGTCCACCCCTCCACGCCTCCCCCCTATGCCACAACTCTCTTTCTCCCTCTCACTCTCGCCCCGTCCCTTGCCATCTACAGCTGTTTGCTGCTTGGACCAGTCCGTTCCCTTCCTTTCTCCCCCTTTCTCCCCTTTTTACATTTTTTTTATTCCTTGGGCACATTCGAGATCCATTCCAACTCGTGAGCAACGTCCCCAGAAACGAGAAGGGATACAGAACACAGGACAGAGCAACATGCCAAAAACAAGCATCAAACACTCCCAACGCACATTTTCTCCTTGTCCTCGTTCAATGTGGTTGCCCCCCTCTTTTTCCGTGCACACAAAACCAAAGAAGAGAAAATGAACGGCTCCACATTGCTGTCTTCTGCCCCTACGATCGGACATGTTGGAGATACGTTCACAACCAGACCTCCGTTTCTCGGTCGGTCTTGTCTGAGAGTTATTTAACAGTTCAAACCCACTAACCGTCTTCCTGGGTCTTTTTCTTCTTCCTCTTCGTCGTTATCTTATCTGTCTTCTAATTGCCCATTTGATGACCACAACAGTCAAACGACGACCTATGGTTGCCCCAGACAACTGCCGATGGCCAACTCTACTACTTCAATACCCGGACCGGAGACTCTTCCTGGTCCATCCCAACTCCGGCCCTCAGCAAGAGGACGACAACACCAGCAACAAATGTACAGCAACAAGACTCAAAAGATAGCGCATCTTCCACCACTCCTCTGGCTCCGCCCTCCCGTCCGAACCATCACCGCAATGGTAAAGTTATTATCTCGTCCTCCTTTTCATTCATTTCCCCGTTCTCGTATGTCCGATGGCCCCATGTTCATACTTTTTAATTGAAACTATCGTACGAGTCCTTGTTGTTCATTGCGGCAATGTGATCGGCTGAATAGACAACTCAATAATAGCACACTGTAATCCCCACTTTTTATGGACGCGTTCCTTTTTCCTCTTTTTTTATGCGTTTCTTTTATCGCAACCTTGTACCATGTACCCTGATACGACACCGACATGGTTGGTTTGTATGAACAAAAAAACACTCGCATAACACCACCGCATGCAAATGGCTGACCTAAGAAAGTTTTCTCTTTTTCCTCTACTTGCTCAACAAAAAAAATCATACCCAATCGGATACTAGACTCCAACGGTGCTTCTGTTCCTCACACCAATGAAGATCATCGGTCAACCTCCTCCAGGCGTAGCATTGCTGCCTCTATCAGCAGCTCAACGCTCTCGGGCTCGGACACCATCAAGGACAGCATGACGCATGACCAACTGCGCCAAAACGGTGGGAGTAATGGCCAGGTCACTGCGAGTTCTCGCGCAATGGGGTCCGCTCAGGAACTGACCGGAACTGAAAGTCACACGGGATCCAGTCGTTCTAGTTCATGGCAGGCGTCTGCTGTAC